>KV441707.1:1579615-2179615 GCA_001644525.1 Phaeosphaeriaceae sp. SRC1lsM3a
GGTAGTTGTCACAGTAGTTGGGACTGTAGCAGTTGTCGTCACGGTCTGCGTCCCAGCCGTAGTCGTGATTGTCATGCCAGGCCTGGTGATAGTTACAGTCCCAACCACTGTCACCGTTGTCGTCTTATCTGGCGCTCGTCGTAGAAGCTCATTATCTGGCAGCGGTATTGCAACAGTTGCGGACAACGTTTCAGTGATTGACACAGTCACAGTTGCCGACTCTGTCTTCGTGATAGTGGCCACTGGCCACCAGAAGTAATGGTTATCTTTTTTGGCAGCAGTTTGGTAGACTGTGTCGGCCGACGTAGAGCCAAATGGAGAGCCTTTTGTAAGGCCAAGAATTGTAAGAAGAACAACAAGGACTAGAAACTTTTGAAGAGCCATGATGACCAAAGATAGATCGTCTTCTGATAGATGCACAACTTGTGAGCTTGATCCTGTATATCAAGCTATGATGTTCATAGAGGTGTAGCAGGCGTGTTTCATATTTTCGAGGCAGTCATTATATCCTGTTGTATTAACTAGCTAAAGCATAAGCTTTGCAGAAGCTTTATACACTAACGTTGTATTGTCTAGCTGAATCTAAACTTAATACGCCACAGAGGCGTACGACTATTGAATGCAGGAAGCTAGTGTTGTTGTGTGCTGCCTACGGGCCAAATCTAGGTTTAGTAGTAACCTTCTTGGACTAGCTACACTATGGTAGTAGTCTTTCTCTTGATATTCTAGACGTTGAAGACTCAGCTGCAAGTGGGATAACGCCACTAGTTGCCATGTCTCCAGCTCCCATCGCATGCTAGCTCACCTGTAATTGTTCATCTACCACAGATTCAACCCGTCGTACCCAGATGCGAACAGAGAAGATCGAACTCAACGATTTCCACTTCAACCGAAGAATACCAAAAGTCATCCGCCCACGGTGCGAGTGCGGCGAGAGGAGGCAGACGGCTGCGCACATACTCCTCCGCGACCAGGTATTCCGTGACCTTTCAGGGCGACATAACCTCCGGGCCGTCTTGAACAAGCCACAGTTAGCCACCAAAGCCATCGAATTCATAGAGCAAACGCGGCTGAAACCGAGTAGGATAGATTAAAGAACGAAATAAAATGAATCCGTAGTACCCGTATTGTCTATGTGTACGCCTGCTTCTGTGGTTGTAGTACTCGAAAGCGTTACCGATAGGCTCGGTAGGAGCATCAATAACGCCCTTGCCTTACGTGGAACTTTGCCTACGTGCATCCAGCTTGAAAAGGATTGTTGTTGTTTGGCGAGTACCTGCTTCCTGCGTTGCATCACATTTTTGGTCTGGAGAGGCAAACGATTACACTTTAAAGTCTCAAACGAATGCACACGACTGTCTGTGCACCACCTTGGCGCGATTTGTATGAGCAAAGCTAATGAATGCACTTCATTTCGATCGTGTAGTAGGATGGAGGGTAGCAGTCGTGACGACAGCGAGAAGCATACGAAGAGGGTGCGCGCAGACAGGCGCTGCGGCCGCTGTGGCGAAATTGGACACGACTGCCGTATATGACAGGTTGCATTTAAGGATGCAGAAGATAGCGACACTTCTGTATACTACTACAGTACCCTACAAGAGTCCGTAAATCGCTATAGTGTTGATAGAGCTAGGTGTTGCGCTTCGGTGGGTTGGCTCGCTCACTTGTGAACCACGTTATCCAATTTTCGGAAATACGCTTCCTTGTCATCACCAGATAGTCTTGTCTTTATATTTTCTCATCAACCACCCGACCTCATCTCCCTTTGCAGCCTCTTCCTTAACATGCGCAAACGCGCCCGCAAAATGGACAACCAAATCCCCCGACTCCCAACCCTTCTGCTCCTTATCCCAACATGGGATATCTTCCGGAAATGCGTTTATTTTCTTTTGCGGAATCCACTTTGCTATTGTCGCAAATCTTTTGCTGTCTGGGAGAGGTTCGGCTTCAGCAGGCGCAGTGTCAGGAAGCAAGATTTCACGGATGCAGTCTTGTTCTGAGATGAGTCGGTCAGGGAAGGCCTCTCTCTGATGGTCGTGGTAACGGCGGACGTGATTGAGGAATTCAATCGCACGTGGGTGGCTGCGGACAAGCATGGAGCCTGCATTAAGGGGAAAGCTGTCAAGAAGTCGTGTGAGCAACTATGCAGGTGTCGCTGAATTGTAGTAGAATGGCACTCACCAATCCGCCGTTAACAAGAAGTCCACACCCTCCTGATCACCCGTAAATTCCTTGATTACTGTCTCTACTGGCAGTTTCATGTTTGTGAAAAGAGTATCAAAATCAAGCCACCAAATCCAGTCATGCTTTCCCTCGTTGATAATTCTTTCGATCATCACGAACTTGTGCCACATGACGCCGCGGGGATCGCCACCTTCAGAGGAAGAGAGCCATGAAAAGTCGATCAGAAGGGTATAATTGTGCCTGCGCGCGTATTCTTAAATCAAGGTCAGCTCGCACACAAGGGAGACGAGGACAAAGCGCAGTACAGGCGAGAGGTTAGGGAGAGGAAAGAGATGCGGACGGGACGAGGGTCAGAAGGCGAACCTTGTTTGTTTTTAGAGCTCAGATGCATATAGCTGTTCTCGCGTGTCGTAAATGTAATAATGGCAATTTTCATAGCGCCGTCCGTCTCTTTATGTTTCTCAATACTATTTCCTGCGTTTGCAAGAACTTCATGTTCGGGGTCGGAGGATGTCCGCGGAATCCGGTGTCCAACCTCTCTATTCTCGAACGAGCTACAAGAAAAGCTCCCAGTGGTGATGAAGAGAGAGAGAATGAAGAGGCTTGCGGTGATAATGAAGAGCCGGAGAAAATAGGTTGTGCGATAGTTTCGAGCGAGTCGTGCCATCGCACTCTCCTGTTATTCAGTTCGGCAATGTTTGATATCGGAGCTTTCCCTCGTCAATTGAACTGAAATCCAACCACCGGGGTAAGGAAAATATGGCCCATCATCTAACCGCGCTTTCGCCGTCCTCGCAATATATTAAGGGACCGTAAACCAAACAGGTGGGCGGGGCGGTCAGTGCGTTCTGCCGTGCCGATCGCTCGAAGCGGACGAAGCATGCTCCGATATACCACATCTTAGTATCGAGGGCGTCCCCCGGTCCAAAGCAGCCTTGACAAGCGCAGGCCTAGTGAGGCGTTCTTGACAGTAGGCAGCACACAATAACACTAGCTTCCCGCAATCAATAGCCGTACGCCTCTTTGACATATCACGTTTAGATCTAGCTAGATAGTACGACGTTAGTGTATAAGTGCTTTTAGAATGAGCTTATGCTTCAATTGGTCATTACAACATGATGAATGGAGTTGCCGGGGGGTCTGGAACAATTGGTTGAACTTTACAAGCCAACGAATGTCACCGAGGAACGGCCGGTTCGAGATTCGGCAAAGCCTACAGTCGGTAGCGATTGCGGCTCCAACATCGTTTCGCGGCAGCTTATTTGTAGAAGTGCTTGACCACACCCTCCGTAAGTGGTCAAGCTTTAACTGCTAGCATTATCCGAAGACACTGAAGTCCATACACGCGCAACGGGACACCCGCCGTGGCGGAATGCTAGGAGTGTCTACCTTGCAAACAACACCAACAGCCACTCAGTAGCTTAGAAAATATCGGAATAGATACCGCCGCCTAGAAAGTAGTGCTAAGTTCCCTTGAAATATCTCGCTCCACTACCACCTTAGGTGCATTTCTGTGCAAGCCTCTTAAGCTATAATAAACTATAATGAAGTTTATAACCGAGGGGCGCTTACAAGTGAGCTGCGCATACTAGGTCTGATATACAGCTTTGGTCAGCTTTTTCAGAAAAGGACATTTGATATACACCCTACAGTAGTATCCGCTGAAACAGCCACGACTCCTGTGAGCACTCACCTGCGCTTAGTTAACACGCAGGCATCAAAATCAATAACTTACCTTTCCGTCCTTGACAGTCCCGACAATACCCTTCACGCCCTCTGTGCTGTGCGTGAAAGAGATCTTCCGCCAATATAGAGCAGCCGCGATAGCGTGATGTTTCTTGCATGTGAGCTGAAGCTGCTTCCGTTCTGCAATTTAAACGAAGCGGAAATTCACATCCAGTAGTTCATCTGGAAGATTGAGGATCCCCTTTGGTGTAGGATCCATGGCAGTGGAAGAATTGCTATTCCCCTCAGCTTCCATCTCGATGACGCGACGTCTGGAGTTCCTTGCGGTGAAAGTGTGTAATAGACAGGGGCAGTGGTCCTCAAGTCGCGATCCATGCTCGTAATCAAGGCGGCCACCGGCGTTCGGGTCGCGCGCCGCTGGAATTGGCGTGATTGACACAAGAGCTCCACACTATATCAGGTTGAAGCAGCATTGCTTAGCATAGCTAACACTCTTCTACAGCAAGACCTGAGAAGTGCCCAGTATCGTAGTGTGTTACTGGTCGTCGCGAGACAAGAAACGACTGTGAATGCGAGGAAGGGGGCTGAAAGTAAATTCTGAAACACGGTTGTGCAATGGCTCAAGTACGTCCCGATCACCATTAGCATTATCATCTGGAAGCGAGCGATCTTACCACAGTAAAGGTCTGCCGTTTGACAATCTTGGTCTCTATTGACGTCATGGCGCTGATCTCCATCTCTAGTTACGGGTACTTCAACGGGCTGACGATTCACATTGCTTACACGTAAAATTGACACGTGACGACGTGGCGTGCTCGAACCCATATTGATTGTTACTTCACCCAGTCCCTTTGCACCGTCTTTTTTCCTTGCACACCGTGCAATTGATGAACGCAGTCCCAATGTGGCTTCTCAATACGCAGACATTTAAACTCGAAGAATTCCTGCAGTGATGTACCGAGCTACGCTGTTCTGTCCCATCGCTGACAGAAAGATGAAGAGGGATCTTTTGGTGGGCGGGAAGAGCCATATCCGTACTCCAATTGTGCTGGGTACAAGAGGGTCAAGCATTTTTGTGCAGAGGCACAAAGAAGGCGCCTGGCGCACGTCTGGGTCGATACCTGCTGCATCGACACGAAGAACAGCACTGAGCTGAGCGAAGCCATTCACAGCATGTACACCTACTACATTCGAGCGAAGATGTGTTACCTTTACCTTTACGATGTCGTTTCAATGAGGGACTTCAGACATAGCTTATGGTTTATGGCTCGATCACCCAACAGACATCAGTAAAGCTCCAAATACGCAGCTTTTGTTCTTCAAAGGCCGAGATTTTCCAAAACAACCGGAGTAAGAGCTGTGTGAGTCTGTCGCAGCCACCGTAAAGAAGGACCGGCAAATATGGAACCCATATTAGCGACTTTTTTGGTGAAGTCTTCGCCATCCTCTTGAATGTTACAAAGAGCATCAACCCACAGATATCGTACTGCCATACCTCTGCACACCGCTGTTGCTTCTCGAATGGTCTTGGGAAGACTGTGAACCTGCATCTGGGTTCTTAGTCTGTCGTAATTATCCTTCTTCAGAACATGATGTCGAAGAGAATCGCACCAACGGTAGCTTAAGGTGGTATACGACTCGACCTCGACTTCGTCAGTGTGCACTAATCGTATATCCGTGGACTGTGGGTAAGAAAAGAGGTCTAGTACTCGCACTGGAGGCCGAATGCTTAGGTCATGGCGACGCATCTCGTGTCGACTGATGCATCGTTGCAGCCAGCTCTTTAACATCTCGTATACAGCTGGTGACTTCATGGCAATGTCCCAATCAGCTTTGACTTCACTCGGAACCTCACATCTGAGATCTGGTCCTGCGTTGCGTGCCACTGCGTCCCGTCGCAGCGATGACGATGCATAATAACGCTTGCGTACATTCGTGTTGCTACGACTCCCGTCACTTCGAACGGGAGCTCTATGCTTTAACGTCCGTCTAGGTCAGCTTTCTAGTACTTGCCTACAAATATTGTGTATACAGTGCCACTAATGTTCCAAAGACTTAGATCCCTCTTCAGCGAGCCCACAAAGAGGGAGCAAAGATGGCAACCGTCTGTTAAGGCTTTGCAAAGGTGTAATAGGCTATCATGATAGCGCAGTCTTAGCAAGTCGCAGGGCAATATCAGAACAGAACTCATCAACTTCATCAAAGGGTACGAGGGCACGTTAGGGTTCTGAGGTTTTTGCGTCCAAAACTCGTCCTTAGTGTAGATTTCAACTATCACCGTGCAACGGTCGCATAGTTAATATGGTATTACGGTAGCTTCACGGTCCATGTTCATATCCACTGCGGCGCAACAGACAGTACAGCAGTAGTTTGAAGCTCGCGTGAGTGTAGAGAGTTGTTACTTCAGCCGTACAGGTAGACCTCAGCATGCAGAGCTAACAGGGTTCAGCCTCGCACCTTCAGATACAGTACATTAAGCTGCGTGCACCGAGGACTTAGGAAAGAAGGAAGGTGCGATAACAGCAGTAAACGAGAAGGTGTCAACGTAGGATACGCATTACCGCCCCAAGGAGTGCTGTTAGTAAGGTTAGAATCCCCAATGCAAAGGAAGGCAGGGTGTCTGCTTGCGCCTGCGCCTGCACGTCAGCACCTCGCTAAAACACACCAAACATCAACTTTTCCCAGTCACTAAAAGGTTAGTATCTATCAACTTTTCATCAAAGCACGACTCACATGCCTTCTTAAATCTGTTTTCCAAGGCCCACTAAAAAGGCTCTCCATACGCAGAGCTAGTGCACAATCCAACAGAGCACCAGCTCTCCTCACCCAACTAAAAACTAACTATTAGTGTCCGTAACCCCTAACTTCATCCTCGAACACTTTACTAAAGGTACCCCTGAGTGTTAAGCCAGACTTCACTTCACTACATGAACAGATAGTGAGTATGTCAAGGCCCTTGGTGCACTGCATCCTACTGCTATAGCATACTTTAACCACTACGAATCTGCTATTAAGTACATAGAAATTTGACAGCAATAAAGTAGGTGTTGAGGCTAGATTGCGCTAAACTAGATACGGAACGTTGGTGCTAAAGCTTTCGCTTACGGCGGGGAAGAATTGTATTGCAGCCGCGCTCGGGGTGAAGATGGGATTTGAGGTATGCGAAATCAGTGTCAGAAATTAGTTGGCTTGCTGAGGCAAGAGGCCGCGGTTGAGGCTGAAGAGCAATGGGACGTGTCTCGAGAGTCAGTCTGAGCATAATGTCATGCATGATGCCATCGCTTCGTTATCGCACGAGCGGGAGAGACTCCAACGACGCTGTGCAGCCGACGAACTATTGATTTGTTTCATCTCTTTCTCTTGGGTATTGCAATGGCGAGAGCAGGAGCAGAATCGTATCTTATCGTGTCAAGAACATTCTGGACCAGCATAAGCGAAATGTCAAGTCGAGTTGTGAACGGGTGACGGAATATCTCTGCCAGCAGAGCCCGTCTTGACATGTTTCATAATTGTCTTTGTTGCTGGAGGCTAGCCCGGTGCAGATGAGTGTGGCTGTAGCTAAGCATTTTTCTCATAGAACAATGTGGGTACGGTACGGGAAGTCGTGATAGAGTTCTGTCATTGCAGGTGACGGCGCTGGTGGAGGGACATGTCAGTGGAGTCATGAAGCGGCGGGGCGTTACGCTGAGGATGAAGGATGCAGTTCATGCATGGCACAGTGGCATAGTGAGGATGTGGAGCGTTACGCTAGTGCACAGCGCACACCGGCATCGTGAGATCAACGATCTTGGCAAGGTGAAGCCATGTTGCGATTGTGGTAATGAGAGCACGCGAAATTTTGACCGCGAGCAGTTGTTCAGGGTTGAACACCCTGGCAAGAAACAGCCGTGATGAGATCATCTTCCAGAACATTGCCAAGTGAAGTGGGAAATGGCGGCTCATGAGTTTGCATGTGGATGAATCCCAGAACCAGGTTGGCGGTGTTTCAAAATATAGTGTTTGGTGGAGGCGTGGGATGACAGGCGTTTGGCCGTGTCTGGCGCCAATGCGCAGCGAGTGGAGCGGAAATTGAGCATTGGAGTTACTCAACGGCATCGAAGTATTGCTGTGTGCTGTGTACATTCAGGTACGGGGATTGTGAGATTAGTAAAATTGAGTCAGTCGGAGGTCCGATGTAATGGACTGCAGTTCTAACAGACAACTAATTGACATCCCATAATAGACATCCGAATGCTATTGTCGTGTAAGTGCAAGAACTAGTCTCCGTATGCCAGGCCCGAGTCTGCGGCGCATTTGGAGGTCCTCGAGTCAATGTTTCTTGGGTGTTCCTGATTGTTCCGTCGGAGCGTGGCGCAGGCATGGCTCGCATGAATTGGCATATGGGAAGCGTGGCGGTCGCACCAGGGGCCCCCTGCGCCAACTCCACTCGATAAGTGTTGAATCGTCAAGTTTCTATAGGCGGCAAAACTTGATGCTGCAAGCGTGCACGACCGATGCAGGCACTGACGCTGGGCGATAACGGGCGAGATTGGCCATGGCATAGAGGGAGAGCGCCACGAGATGGCAGCAAATGTCTCTGCGTACGTCAAATCGGGTGCAGGCATGGCGTGCCGGAGGATTCATGAGCCTTGAGGTTGACCCCAGCAATGAGGGAACACCTCGCTCGGACGCCTATTTTGAGAGGGCTCGGCGCCGGAAGTCTGGAACGCTCGTGAATTGAGCCGCTCGTGTTCCTGACGCTCGCGCGAGGCTCTCATCTACGCAGCAATCTATCTCAGGTGACGGCCGAGGACGAGGGCGTGAGCATCATGCTGTCGCTGTCGTTGGGAGTCACGAGAAGCGTGCGACGCAGTGACGGTGCTCCAGCCGTCAGCCCCCGTATCTGGGACGCGCTGCGGAAAGCCAATCGACGGGCTCTTGTGGCGACGGGACTCGGCAGCACCGCCATGAAGCGTCGAGACCACCAAGGTGCGGCCGTCCCGTTGGCCTGTCGAAAGACGGTGAGCTGAGGGTCGAGGTTTCATGGCGTTCAGGCACAATGTCGTGAGTGGCCCGGCGTGGGCCGACTAAAATGCGGTTTTGAAACGCTCGGGCGGCTGTGGCCAATGAGGGGCCGAGCGTGCCTTCCTTGCCCTGCTCTTCCCTGCGCCTGCCCCGAGCACCGCGTCCGCCATGGTGCACTCTCATCCACTCTTTACCTCGTGGCCCCTCTGACTTCACGTCCTTGCTGCGACCCGTGTGTTCGACCTTTCCTTGCCACCTTCGTTTCTACCCAACTGTTGTTCACTCGCTTTGACAACAGCGTACATACCTTCGTTTCGTTTCTCTTTGCGAAGACCCCATTGACGTCGTCTCTTCCCTGCCATTCACTTCGGCCGCCCCTGGATCCTAGCGCTCACTATCATTTCTATTGATCGTCACTCTTCAATAGACTACTGCCGCTACTGCTCATCCTCACCTCACTGTCGCTATCTGCAGAACTCTCTCGCTGGACCCTTCGACTCTGGAATTCCCGTCTGTCATACAACATTGATTGTGCAGCGCACTGTCAATCCTGTCCGTTCACGTGCACCCTCGACCGGCTTGACGACCACACAACGACATTGTTCGACCTGAGACATTGTCATGTATTCACGGTGACAGTACCTTCCCCGACATTGTGCACCTGGCCGCCCTGAACCAATCTTATCACGCTATTTCAGCAGCGAGGTATAGATTTTCGATCAAGATCACGCGATTTATTCCGGTCTTCGCACCTTTCACATTTTTTGCATCGCACCTGGCCGTGCTCATCATTGCTGTCATTCACAGTCGATCACAATACACACCGCCCAACCAGCTGCCGCACGCCGCATTCTTCCCAGAGGCTAGCATCGCGATCTGTGCGACAACACCAAAACACCAGTCTTCCTACTCCTAAGACATCGCCATGTTTCCCAGTCTCCGCCCCCGGAGGGTGGAGCAACCAGTGTCCATGACGCCTGGACTGCAGCGCCGCCACTTCCTCAGTGGCTGGGACGCCGCCGACTTCGACGGCCTCAAGTATTCCTATGGTCTTACCGGCGTCGACCAGGACGGCAACTTTCTTTGGGTCGACACGTTTCTATACATCCTCCTAGCACTTTCAGTATTTCTACTCGGCTTGCGCATAGCCAACATGTTCTGGCGCCACCAGCGCCATCTGACCGTTATGGCGAATCCCACCAACCAAAATTATTGGGCCGCCAACAGGACCTCGTGGTGGCCATGGCTCAACCGCCACATCCTGGCGGCACCGTTGTGGAAAAAACGCCACAATGCGGCGTTCCAGATCTCGAGTGCAATCGACAATGGAACATTACCAGGCCGATGGCACACCATTATGCTGAGCATCTATGTCCTGCTCAATGTTGCGTGGTGCGTAGCGCTTCCATACGATGTCCTCGACCACAAGCAAACCATTGCAGCCCTGCGCGGCCGCACTGGCACCCTTGCCGCGCTCAATCTTATCCCAACAATTCTCTTTGCGCTCCGTAACAACCCCCTCATCACGCTTCTCCAGGTCTCGTACGATGACTTCAACCTCTTCCACCGATGGGCGGCACGCATCACCATTGCCGAGGCCATTGCGCACACAGTCGCCTGGATGTACAACACAGTGCATAGTGCTGGGTGGGCCGCTGTCGGCAACGGCCTGCGTAACGAGGGTTCCTATGGCTGGGGAATGGTAGGCACTGCCGCTTTTACCTTCATCGGTATCCAGGCGTGGTCGCCCTTCCGACACGCTTTCTACGAGACCTTCCTCAACATCCACCGCGTGGTTGTCCTGGTCGCTCTCGTCGGTTTATACAAGCATCTCGAGATGCACCACCTTCCTCAGATTCCGTGGATGCATCTAATTGCCATCTTCTGGGCCGGCGAATATGTTTTCCGTGGTCTGTCAATCCTCTACTATGGCTTCAGCCTTAAGAAGCGCTCCTCGATCAAAGTCGAGGCTATGCCCGGTGAGGCTGTCCGTCTGACCATCGACATGGTGCGCGACTGGACCCCACGCCCTGGCTGCCACGTTCACATGTGGATGCCGCGTATGTCGCTCTGGACCTCGCACCCGTTCTCCGTTGCGTGGGCAGCTACACCATCCCCCGACTCCAAAGAGATGACACTCCCCACACTCGAAGGCGCGTTCATAGTCGCCGGTGCGCCACGAAAGTCTCGCCAAATCAGTCTCATTTGCCGAGCTCGTACCGGACTCACCCGTCAAATGTATGAGCGCGCGTGCAAGATGCCCAATGAGTCCTTCACAGCCTGGGGGTTCATCGAAGGTCCCTACGGTGGTCACCACAGCCTCGACTCCTACGGCACTGTCGTTCTCTTCGCAGGTGGTGTTGGCATAACCCATCAAGTCATGTACCTCAAGCACCTCGTTGCAGGGTACGCAAACCGCACTACCGCCACGCAGAAGGTCGTACTCATCTGGACTGTTCCCGACTCTGACTGCCTCGAGTGGGTGCGCCCATGGATGGACGAGATTCTGCGGATGCCACAGCGCAAGAACGTTCTTCGCATCAAGCTCTTCATCTCGCGTCCCAAGGGTCGTGTTGAGAGCTCGAGCGAAACAGTCAAGATGTATGCGGGTCGTGCTAAGGCCGATGCCCTGATCGAAGATGAGTTTCGCAATCGCCAAGGTGCCATGGCCGTCACGGTCTGCGGTAGTGGAGGCTTTGCGGACGACGTGAGAAAAGCCGTGCGGCCGTGGTTGACTGAGGGAACCGTCGATTTCATTGAAGAGGCCTTCACATATTGAAGGCGCCTCGCTCTTTGTTCTTCGTCGCGCCCAAATCATCTCGCCCACCATAACATCAAACCATATTGTATCAATCTCTTTGTTTTACCTTTCACTTCTTTGTATATACCTTCTTGCTAATACCTTACCTTGGTTATCTCACCCATCATGTCTCTCCTTGAAGTTATGCATGAGCGACTAGCATGAAAGCGCGGCGTTGGATTGGTATTTTTGTTGTAAATAGCTGGATGGAGAGTGTCCGAATGTGAGAGCAGAAATCGGCTACAAAAGTATCGTTGCCCTACAATAATCTCCGAGATTCTTTACTGTGATGCTTGTTTGTGTGACAAGACGCGATCATGTGCTTACAGCGTGGCTCTGTGCCGCCTTTGCGAAGTACGGTTACATATCGATTGACCTAGCTACAGCCGCGACCCTCACAGGTTGCTCGGCAATTTCGGCAACTCATCTGAAGCCAAGCCACGCTCGTCCGATTCAGCCCATGTCCGATCCGGCCTGGTGCTTCGGCGTCTTCTTCTGGCTCCGTCACGGCTACGTTGCTTGCTCCGCTGTAGTTCTGTGACCCATGTTAGATGACGATGGCGTCTTGTGCGGCTGCTTGCAACTATGGCCGACGCCGTTCACACCCGAGGTCGGCAATTGTTTGAGGTCCATTGAATGTTTTAATAGTATCTCGCGTGACGCGGTGTATTGCTACTCATAGACTCCAGAATTTTGGAAACATAACGCTCGCACTTGTTCCTCGTTTCTCGTACTGCGTTTCTCATACTTGTGTGCTCCGCAATGGACGCGATACCCACGTCATATAGGCTCGTTGCCTCCCTCCCCTCGCGCATTGTCTCGCGACGACCCCTCCCCGCACAATTACGAGCAGCACGCACATCATCGCCAACATGGCGGTTCGCGAACCAAAGAAGAGGCATAGCCGCTGTTTCGCAACGCGCGCCGGTCATTGATCGCTCAAAATCAAAACTCTTCAAAGACGCGGATGAAGCTGTCGCAGACATACAAAGCGGCTCCACAGTGCTCAGCGCGGGCTTTGGGTTGTGTGGTGTAGCAGAAACTCTCATCCAGGCGATACAGAAGCGGGGTCCGCAGTCACTGAATGGCCTGACAGCTGTGTCGAACAATGCTGGCATTGAGAATACGGGCGGACTTGCGCTTCTGACGCAAAGTGGACAGGTCAAGAAGCTCATTATTAGCTTCCTAGGGAATAACAAGACGCTGGAGAAGCAGTATCTCAGCGGTGGCATTGAGATTGAGCTGTGTCCGCAGGGAACGCTCGCTGAGAGGATACGAGCTGCTGGTGCGGGCATCCCAGCTTTTTATACCCCCACCGCGGTCAATACGCTGTTGCAGGACGGCAAGATCCCGGCGAAGTTCGACAAGGAGGGTAATGCGATTGGGTTTGGACAAAAGAGGGAGGTGAGGGAGTTCAATGGCAAGAAGTTCCTCATGGAGACTGCATTGACTGGCGACGTCGCCATCATTCGCGCGTACAAAGCTGATGAAGCTGGAAATTGCGTGTTCAGGTATGCCAATCCTCTGTCCCCGGCAGTTTTGCATGGTTACTGATGAAAGCGCAGATACACAACCAAAGCTTTCGGCCCCATCATGGCCAAAGCCGCGCGCCTAACCATCGTTGAAGCCGAAGAGATCGTCCCCGTTGGCACCCTCGACCCCAACAACATCGACCTCCCCGGCATCTTCGTCGACCGCATCGTCCCTGCGACGGCGGAGAAGAACATTGAGATCAAGAAATTGCGCGACCCCTCCGCAGACAAGAACGCTGCGCCAAAGAATGCCGCAGCAGAGCGCCGCATCCGCATCGCGCGGCGCGCAGCAAAAGAGCTCAAGCAAGGCTACTACGTCAACCTCGGCGTGGGCATCCCCACCGACGCAGCCTCCTACGTGTCCGACGATGTCAAAGTCTGGCTGCAAAGCGAGAACGGCATCCTAGGCATGGGCCCACACCCCACCGAAGAAGAGGTCGATGCCGACATCATCAACGCCGGCAAACAAACCGTCACCCTCCTGCCCGGCGCCTCGACCTTCGATTCTGCCGAATCATTCGGCATGATCCGCGGCGGACACGTCGACGTCTCGATCCTAGGCGCGCTACAGGTCGCCGCCAATGGCGATCTGGCCAACTACATGGTGCCCGGCAAGGTGTTCAAGGGCATGGGCGGTGCCATGGATCTCGTGGGCAATCCCGATGCAACCAAGGTCGTGGTTGCGACGGAGCATGTGGCCAAGGATGGGAGCAGCAAGATTGTAGAGACGTGTAAGCTGCCGCTGACGGGAGCGAGGTGTGTGAGTTTGATTATTACGGATATGGCGGTGTTTGAGGTGGACAGGAAACGTGGGGGATTGACGTTGGTGGAGAAGGCGAAGGGTGTCAGTGTAGAGGAGATTAGGGAAAAGACGGATGCGAAGTTTGAGGTTGCGGAGAATATTGGGGAGATGGAGTAGGATGATGTTTGCAGGTTTAGATGTGAAGGACTAGATTACCCATGAATGTGAATCGACACCAGTTATGATCATGTTGTGGCTCTGTATTGGTGAAGGGGCATGAAGCCAAATCTCAAGTTTCTCGACACTGGCCATAGATCTGGACATGAATGCATGGACGCTTTACCTCTATTGTATATATGTCGCGAGCGCTGTTGAGTTCGTGCACACATACTCAACGAGACTGCATTGCGTTAAATGAGACTTAGCTCACTGGCAAGTACCATATACTTTTTTTAAACGAGCTCGATCAGAAGAGCCCACCCATCTCAGTTCACCATGTCTCGTCTCGTGGCAAAGCTTAACCTCCCCGCTTGACGCTTATCTTCCTCGGCGCCCCAAAGTCCGAACACAGCAAGCACGGCGCCAGAAACTCCAGCTTTCCCCCACAACACGACTCAGACAATTCCAGCATCCGGAGACTCATTTGCCTGGTTGCGCGAGACGTGCTTCCTATCTCGGCGCCAGAAAAACATCCTAGTGCAGCTTACTATTACGCCGCATGACGCCTCTCACGCCTCCCCGGTTGCAGCGGACCAAGCTTTAGCCTTGACATGGCTAAGCTCGCCCGCCCAGAGCGCCCAATCGATACCCTGTACCCCGTGGGGAACACGGCTGGCTCGGGGAGTGTGCGCTCGCTGGAAAACGTTTAAAGATAGTGTTGGCTGTCGCCTCCCTTTGATTCACGGACAGAGAACGAGTGATCCTTCTTCTTTACTACTTCACTTCCGTCGCGGCTGTCCAAAGCTGCTGTTTTCGTGCGCAATAAGAAATGGATAAATCGTCGCATGACGAGATGAAAGAGCATAGCGGAATTGAGGCGGGGTTTGGAGGAGTGGAGGACGAGAGCGGTACGAGGAAGGCGGTGTTGAAGATGGATTGTCGGTGCGTTTCTCAAGTCTCCTGTCCTTATGGGGGTGACCTTACTGACTTGAGATGATAGCATCCTCCCTGTTCTCGCGCTGTTGTTTTTGTGTTCGTTCATCGATCGGACGAATGTCGGAAACGCAAAGATTCTTGGTCTGGAGAAAGACATACACATCAATGACCACCAATATGCGATTGGACTGTGCGTATTCTACGCGACGTATATTGCGAGGTAAGTGCTCCTTTACACTCTCTTGGTCGTTTAATGCGGTGCATAGCTGACAGGAAGACAGCGAGTTGCCATCGAACTTGGTGCTGAAGAAGATGTCGCCCAAAATTTGGCTGCCGCTCTTGACAGCTGTCTGGGGTCTCCTCACCATGTGTCTCGGTTTTGTGCGAAGTTTCGCGTCGTTTGTGACTGTCAGAGCGCTTCTGGGTGTCGCTGAGGGAGGGCTGCTCCCAGGCATGGTACGTCATTCTGAATCAGCAAGCTGTCGATCACAAGTTAACACTCTTTCAGGTCCTATATCTTTCGCACTTCTATCGTCGGAACGAACTTGCTTTACGCATCGGCATATTCTATACCGCTGCTTCCCTCTCTGGTGCTTTCGGAGGCCTACTTGCACGAGGCCTAAATGCCATCGGTCCTGCAGGAGGTCTGGAGGGATGGAGATGGATTTTCATCGTCGAAGGACTACTTACAGTCTTCGTTGGAATCTGCTCTGCCATCTTCCTCCCCAACTCGATCGAATCTGCTGGCTTCCTCTCTCCTGTCGAAAAAGAGCTCGCTCGTCACCGCCTGGACCAGCAAAGCTCGACCCACGAACCATTTGCATGGTCTGAAGTCCGACGCGGTGTCTTCAATGTACAGGTCTGGCTCTCTGCTTCGGCCTATTTCGCCATCCTCTGCGGCCTTTACAGCTTCGGTCTCTTCTTGCCCACCATCATCAACAATGGCTTCGCAAAGAATCCGAACGAAGCACAACTTTGGACAGTCATTCCCTACGCTGTTGCTTCGTTCTTTACAGTCATCGTAGCATTCCTCTCGGATCGTCTAGCCATGCGAGGCCCTATTATGCTCTGTACGCTTCCAGTGGCCATCATTGGCTACGGTGTTATCAGCCAAACAACGAATCCCAAAGTACAGTACGGCATGACGTTCCTGATGGCAACAGGCATGTACTCGTCTGTGCCTTGCATTCTATCCTGGAACTCGAACAACAGTGCAGGCCACTACAAACGAGCCACAACAAGTGCTCTTCAGCTTGCGATTGCGAACGCAGGAGGATTCGTAGCTAGCTTCATATATCAGAAAAAGGAAGCGCCGCAGTTCAGGAAGAGTCATAGCATCATATTGGGACTGTTGTGTGCGGCGTGGCTGTTAATTGCGGCGAATGTGTTGTGGGTTGCGAAGATTAATAGGGATAAGAGAAGTGGGAAGTATGCGCAATTTGAAGGGAAGGGTGACGATAGAGATCCGGAGTTTAAGATGGTGATGTAGGAAGATGAAGGTTGAAATTTGAAGGTGCAGCATAGCGTACATATGTGCACGAAGAATACATTCGAAGTTCAAACATTTGAAGTCAACTGAAAAAAAGGACATTTGTCGAAGCATCATGATTAGAATCTACTTGGCGCCTCCAATATGTTGTATGTCGTTAATTGCATACATGTCTAAGCATTACCATCGCGTTCACGGAGCTGCAACTCTCCATATCAAGAGATAGCCATCAACACCAACATCATACCTCACAACATCATCATCATCAGCATCATCATCATCAAGAGCACAGCTTAGAAATCCAGGAATCTTGTCACTGACTATGTGAAGCAATTGATCCACATGTACTGCACATCACTAACTCGAAATGGATCGGTCATTTTTCATTTTGGAGTTTAGCGCGAAGTACACGCGTGTAGTAAGCCTCATTCGTGGATGGAGGGTGCGATATTTGTAAGCTACAAACAACAAGCTGGACCACAAAATCGAGCATATAAACACTTGAAAGTGCAAGACAATCGATACAATTCATCTCAAAAAGCATTGCGACTTTACACATAATATCATCTGCACATACCAAAAATGACGTCAACCAAGCCTTTCGGAACAGTGCCGGCAGCCGCAAAGCAACAGCCGACGCCATTTGAGCTTCACATTGAGGACCAGCAGTTGAAGGACTTGAAGACTCTGCTACGACTCAGCCCAGTTGCGAAAGAGACGTACGAGAATTTACAAGACGATGGGAGCCACGGTCAGCTTGGTGTCAGTAGAAAGTGGGTAGAGAATGCAAAGCAGTATTGGGAGAATGAGTTCGACTGGTAAGCTATTGAAGAGCATCAACATTCATAAGTGAAATACGGGTTATGCTAACAAATATTTCTAGGCGCAAAGAAGAAGCTCACATCAATTCTTTCCCCGCCTTCAAAACCACTGTCAAGGACGACAACGGCCTCAACTTCGACATTCACTTTACGGCCCTCTTCTCGCAGAACCCAGATGCCATCCCAATCGCCTTCTTCCATGGCTGGCCAGGCTCCTTCCTCGAATTCATCCCACTCATGACCCTGCTGCGCGAAAAGTACACCCCCGAGACCCTCCCCTACCACATCATTGTGCCCTCTCTGCCCGGCTTCACCCTCTCCTCCGCGCCACCGCTAGACAGGGACTGGAAAGCCGCCGATACCGCACGCGTCATGCACAAGCTCATCATCTCCCTCGGCTTCACCTCCTACCTCGTGCAAGGCGGCGACATTGGCGCTCTCGTCTCGCGCATCATCGCCGCCACGTACGCCGAGTGCAAAGGCATGCACCTCAACTTCATGTACATCTACGGCATCTGGGAGAAAGCGTCTGCGAACGACAACCTCGACGAAGGAGAGCAGCGGGATCTGGAGCGTCAGAAGGAGTTCGCGGACACAGGGAGTGCGTACGCACGCATGCACGGCACCAAGCCAGCTACCATCGGCCTTGTGCTTGCTTCCTCGCCGGTTGCGCAGCTCGCGTGGATAGGCGAGAAGTTTCTTGCGTGGAGCGATCCGTCTACTACTCCGTCATTGCAGACTATCATCGCGGACATCTCGTTATATTGGTTCACGGGATGCTTCCCGACGTCCATCTACACGTACCGCGAGATGAAGAAGCTGTTGTATGTCGAGAAGCCGATGGGATATTCGTATTTCCCGTTCGAGCTAGCACCGGTGCCGAAAGTGTGGGCGGAGAAGACGGGCAATATGGTCTTCTTTAGGAGACATGAGAATGGCGGACACTTTGCGGCGCTGGAGAGGACGGAGGCGCTGTGGAAGGATGTGGAGGAATTCGTGGGCATTGCTTGGAAGTGAGGTCGAGTATTGAGGTCGAAGCATTGAAGTCGAAAATATGGCATCTGAAGTCGGCGTGATGAGAACGATGGAACGGGCCTATGGCGATGCGCACCTATCGACAGGTTCATGGTGCATGTGAAATCGATCTGGGATGCCGGAATGGAGACCGTTTGGCACAGTTGACGGTACGACGAGCGAGTCGCAAACACATAATGATAGCCCATACAAAAATACTGCTACAAGTTGAGAGGTTAGGCAAATAGAGGTACACTTGTTTCATGAATCTTTCGATAAGACTATAGGAATGGGCGCACCGTGGATGTCCTTCGAGTCTATGTGAAACGACTTACGACACGTCACAGGCTTCCCGCCGGTGCTTTGGGTGATAACAATCACAAATGTCATGACTACTTCAGCTATGTCAAAGGTGACTGTGTTGGACTCAGGTCGTTCATGAGTTCGATCGATGCACACGCATAGTCATGAGTCTCAAGTATCACACCCATCAAGCCTTGCAACGCGCGTCTCCTTTAGCATGGTAAGGACTCGTACGAGACGTTATCTATCGATATCAGTTCCAGCAACGATCATGAAGTTCCCGAACGGGTACAAGTTTTCTTGTCCGCGCTTCTCAACACTCCAGGCAAAAGCAAGTCCAAGCTCCACATTCCACCAGCTCAGACCTCACGACGACGGCCGTGACAGCGTCCTCTCGTCACCAGCCACCTCCAATATGCGTGCATGCCAGTCCAGCGGTACCAAAGTTTGTTATCAGCTATCAAGCAACGAACACTCACGGACATGGTCGTCTCCATGCTTCCCCAACCTTCACCGATCAAGAACCAGACAATCGGTCCGACACCTGCCAGTCATGGCGAATCATTGTAGTGTGTTGGCAACGCGCAGCAAGCCATTCATTGATTCACCAGCACGACTGTACAGAAGAGCGCGACACTGCTCCCCAGCGATCAGGATCAGGCAACCGTTGTGACGCCAGAAACAGGACAGCAGATGTGGGGTTGGTAGCATCGCGCGCAGCGCCACTTGGTAAGTTCCTGTGGGGTATGTGTGTCCATCTCACCAGCCTCGTCCAGGCGCTTTGCAGCTGCAGTGTTGAGACACCCCCCAACACGGAGAATATCTGGTAGTCGGGTCGTTGCCATGGGGAGAGCGCTGTCGCGCATAATGGGGGGCCTGACAGAAGAAGAGCTTCTCTTCTGCTTCGGGTCAACCGTCGATGAGACCTTGGGTATGCGGCCTGGATGTTTCGGCGCGAATGCACCGATAATTCTTCATGGAGGGGATGCGTCTGTACACGGCGCATATGCTGCACTACGGCTGCTTACCCACCATCGCAGCGCGACGTTGGTACTCTGACTACCATCAAGTGTGGGGACACGGCGGCTGCTTCATAGAAATTTATGATCTTCACTGGATTTGGCTGCGTAAGAAAGCCCATGTTGTCCCGATTGAGTCATCCAGTCCTGCATCATGATGGCGTTCTTGTACTCGTGCCGTTGTCTCGCTCAGTCATGCAACAGCTACGTCGACGCTCGTTCAGCCGCTCAGGTACCCATCGTTTGCCTGAGACCTGTTTTGCAGCTAATGTCAGCCCAGCGGCTACTGCGTTCCGAATAGGAAGTGCGTTCCCTATCTCAAACAGGTGACAGAAGCGTGTTTGGATCATATGAAAGAGGGGTGCGAGGCGCCGCGTGGACCGCCATCAGGCGCTCTCCAGGCAGCTTCCGTCGCTGAATTTTGTTCAGCTCTTTCGGTAGCTTTTCGTGTAACGCACCATCGGGTAGGTGGCTATATATCCGTGACTTCTTAAGTGGTCTGCCAGTTGAAGTCTACCTAGGCTCAACAAGGACAGACATCGGAATGCTCGTAGCGTTGGCCACGATCGAACCAAGTTCGTTCGGCAGGCTGCGGCGAGCTGGTAGGATCAAACCAGCAGACGGAACTGAACGCACTGTCTAAGCGTCGACGGGCCGCGGACGCAAGAGCGATATGTCGTGCAGATGACTTGCATATCTTTTGTGTAGCTGTACCTGCAGGCTACATTGTTCGGAGTGTATCCGCGGCGTCATAGAAGTATGCCGCCGACGCTTACCGAGTGCAATATCCTGGTGTTGCTTCGTTGAGAGCACAAGGTACTGGTCTAATATAGAAAGAGCCCGCGTTGGTACCTTAGCTACCGCTGATACGCGGTCGCGATTCACCATTCGCCCTTGCAAATATGCGGTCGCGCGTCTCACCCACCGATGAACCGGGACGTGTCAGATGCATGTTGAGTTCGACGTGGCACCGGCTGGCAAACTAATGCTCCGCCGTTGAGCTCTGCTAGACACAAGTGGACAGCAGGTTGCAGATCAAAGGGGTCTTTGTGCGCGACTCACGAGACTGGGGAAAAGTCGCATCAGTGAGGGTATCGAGATTATGGAACCACGACGGATTTCCTGAGGCGGGATCCGTCGCGTGACGCAAATTATTTTTCCAACATGGTGTGAAAGCTGTCATGTTTCCCACGCTTGCCATGCAGAGTGTGGAATGCAGGCTATGACCAACCCCAATGTCCAGCCGCTGTCATAGCTGGCCCCTGCTGCGAGGCGAGAATTTGTATGCTTGACTGCAGAAACTTTAAGCGTGCACTTGTCCAGACGGAAGCTTACCGGGTCAGGTTTAGAGAGCGTGGCCCTGGCAGCAATCCCATCCGCGGCTTGATCTGTACAGAGATGCGCGCGATTCCGCAGAACCCCTTGAACCCCACAAAGTGCTTGGGGAGATTCAGCCCGTTCTGTTGTTACGTGGTCGCTGGCGGGCGAATGCGGTCACTCGATTGCAGTCAGCACGACTTGGTGGTGTATGGTGCCAGCACTCACGCCCAGTCTCGTATCGATCTACCATTCCTGCAGCATCTGAGTCCGTAAACCGAGAATTGATCTCACTTTCGAAGCTGTTCCGCTGCTTCTCGCCCGATGTGGAAACTCTTGTTTGAGAAACGGGTTTGAATATCCACCGATGGCCTCGGCATGGTGGTACCACTGCCAACGGCTGCAGCACCGATTTGACTTGCATGTCTCCCAGTAGTAGTGTCGAGCTTGTGCATTGCCTGTCCATCTTGTTATGCACGTAACTTTAGCGGCTCACGACGCGAAGACCAGGACAGGTGCACAAGAAGCAATAGTAAACAACCATTGTAGCGGAATAGTGAGCATGGCCGTTGGATCCATCGCCTCACCGTTAAAAACTTTGTGCGCGTCTCATGAAACAGATGGTACCAGATCTCGAGATGTCAACGACTACCCGCACTATCTCGATCGGTGCTCGGGTGAGCGGACAACAAATCTTGCAAATTGCGATACGCGCCACCACTCAGGCGCGTCAGAGAAACCTCGTTGGCGTCGTCTCGTCCTTGTCTAAGCTTTACCGATCGTTGCGTCGACTGATGTGCTTGCTATGCACCTGACGCTGAATGGGCTGTCTGATTCACCTTCCGCCAGCAAGTTGCTTGAGAGTCCGAGCATCAAGCGCTCCAGCCCCTGTGCCGTGGAGTGTCGGTAGAAAGCTCCGCGGACTGTCTGATCACCAAGCCGGAGAATTCGAGAGCCTGACCCTTGTCGATATTTGTGTTGTGCAACCTGACTATCTTAGTTAGATGCAGCAAAAAGCTCCGGACCGAAAAGCAAAGTAGTGCTTGGTACCGGCCATAAGCAGTGCCCAGTGACCGTTGAAGCAGAGTTCCAGTTCTTGAGCCATTGCTGCTTGAGGTAACCCGACAGGGGTCGTGCAATCCACAGTGTCGAGAATAAACATGTGTTGATCAACAACGAGAGACTCGCAATTCCTCGATCGAGTCGCGCTAATTCGTACTGTGCCAGCAAGATAAAAATCAAGTTGGTCTGTACCCTGAAGCAGATGTACCATGATCTTGGCGGGAGGTCCAGTAGCTAGGCTGTGTTGAGCTGAGCGGCGTCGTGATTCACATTCCAACGAATTGCAGTTGCCTCCGTTGACGTTTGTACCACGACTGATTGTGGAGTACTTTCTGCACATGCCCTGCAAATCATAGAACCGCATGGCGCAAATCGAGACGCGGCGGCTTGGTGGCTGAGGACCTGATCGCCATGGTAGGGTCATTGGGTTACAGTGCTGTGCATCGACCGTTTGACCCCAAAGGCGTGTATGTTATCCCCTCAGGTCTTTCGAGCCATGCGTGCGCCCATGAACTATACAACATTTCTGCTGTGCTCTTGCTTCTCGATGCGAACTTTGCTGAATCTGTTGAAGAGAGCGACTGGGTGTTGGTCGTGTGCCCTTGCAGGCACCACACAATCCAGATCATTGTTCTTCGCCAGCACCGTCGGCACGGTTCGATATCCACGCCATTCTCAATGCCCTGCCATCACATTCGCGACTAGCCTCTCCACACTGTAGTATGTTACACAGCCGTTAGTGGAGACCAAGCCTGACGTTGCCACTGCTAGACTCGGTGTCGCTGCCGATAAATACCACCAACACCTCACTGCTCCTTTGTTCGGCAAAGCAGACCGCCCCTATCTCTTTACTAGTCCTTATCATCTAACTAAAGTAAGTGCCTGCTCGAGCAGCTGTCATTTTTAGCAAGCCCAAGCGTGTTGATGATGTTATCATGCTGACAGATCGGCATAGATAAAACCGCTCTTGAGCCCTTCAACATGTGGAATTCCAGTAATCGTTTTCGTCGCGAAGACGAGAGCGACGCCTATCAGCACTCTCCATGTTTGACGGCATCTTCGGGACTCCTGACACCTCCGGGCTCCTACAACATCGATGCTCGGCGCGGTTCAACCGCGTCATTCTCCTCATCACTTGGGCCCACGACTCCAGTGTATGGAAGAAATCCGTTCTCAGACCATGGCTTCCCGAATGTGCAAAGCATGGAGCCGTGCCAGGACCACTCGATAGACTCTCTGACCATGGCCTACCCCTTCAAGGCCCCAGGACAAGAAGCTAACGGGTACGATGGCTGGACACATCTGGCGCCTCCTAATGGTCTGGATCACACTCTGTCGATGAGGATGCCCAACGACTTCGTGCCTCATCATGCCATGCCGATGCAAGCGTTCACAGGTGTAGACACTCAACCGTCATCTGCCCCGGTGTCCTGCAATACAACGTTCTCGAGTAGCCCATACGCGGACTATTCAACCCAATTGCAGGGCGATGCGGAACATGCCCAGCCTGGTGGGGGGATGTGGACCTACCAGTATGCGCTGGCAAACATGCTAGCCGCGCCGACCATGACCCCAAACGATTCTCTTCTTAGTGGCGAGTATGTCAAGGTTGACACTGCAACTCATGACACTGACATGGCCTCTTACGACGACATGGACGTGCCGCTTGCGCAGTCACCACAAGCTGCCAACGTCAAGCAAGAAGATGCCGACTCCTTACCCGACGAGGGAACAGTCACACGGTCCATCTGGGTCTCCTCCACCGGTGGCAAGTCTGTGAGGAAAGAAGGACGACCCGGTATCTCCAAGAAGAAGTCCACAAGGAAAGCAAAGTCAAAGGCCATTCCCTTGGTTCGAGGTGACGGTTACGAGATGTGGGTGGACGGCGACCTTGAGCAGATTCCCAGCACAGGGAAGTGGCGGCGAAATGGAGGAAACGGCTCCGGCAAACCGCAAATTTGCCAGATCGAGGTCTCAGGCATTCCGTGTGGTCGCAAGTTCTTGCGACAGGAACATCTTCATCGTCACATGAAGACCCATTCAGGCCGCAAAGACTTTGTGTGCCAGTTGTGCCACACACAGTTCAACAGGAACGACAACTGCTGGGAGCACTACTGGACACACGTCCATCGTCCAGGCAAAAAGAACGGGCGCAACAAGAAGCATAGCCTCAAGCGTGTGCTGACCTACATCACTGACCCCAAGCACACCGAGAAGCTGCTCAACAAGTGGCAGAAAGAGGTCGGCTACGAGTACGACCCAAACAATGACTCGGCGGTCCTCGAAGAGGAGCAGCTAGACGAGGAAGTCGCAAATGCATCTGCCAGCACGGAAGACATCAAGGCCGAAAAGAGGCCCAAGTGCGTTGTTCGCAGCAGGCTTTAGACGGGTGGCACTGCAACCGCAAGCCTACCTGCAGCAGCTCCCACAAGCACTGGGCTGCGACAAGCCCATGACACTTTTCGGTTCGTTGGTCGGAGTTGGGCGGTGTCTGTTCACTGTACTGCATCATTGCCTAGGCATTCTATCAGCATTTTTGCGTTTCTTGTTACATGTAACTTAGTCCATCTGCATGTATGCCCCCTAATGTACGAAGTAATGAACCATGACATAACGGCCGCTGATCACACTCACGCTGTGTTCCCAATCTTCGTCGAACCATCATGTGTACCTGTGCTTTTCCCCACAATTCGATGGGTCGGAATGGGATGAGGTATGGGACGTGCGTTGAAGTTGCAGCAGAAGCAAAGATTTGTGTAACTGATGAAGTTGAGGTGAGGTTACATTGGCCTGAGCCGATCTCGTCCTAGCGGATATCCTAGTGGATATCCTAGCGTGCCGCGGTATCACCATGTAATATCTCCGACGTGCAACCATCCTGAGCAACGCCTTCTTTAAGAGCCAGCAACATCTCGATCAAGGCCGTCCTCTCGTCTTCGCAATTTAGACACGCCAGGCGCCAACTGAAACGCGGGTACCTCAGCCTGCTGTTGACTTTATCGGCTTCAGCCCGTACCACCCAATAGTCGCCATGCCCAGGAACGCAGCCAGAATACTGAACACGAGCGCCACGATGCCTCTCGCCGTGAATCCTGCGGGAATCCTTCCAGGACTCTTGTTTTCGCCCCGTAGATCGAACAAATCAACCGTGTTGCCAGCTGCATTCCCGGCGGTTGGCATGTTACCCGCTTTGCAGGCACCCAAATGATCTGCAGGGATCTTGCCAGACAGCTGCTGCTGGACATCGAGAGGGCGTTCAACGAAAGTTGCCGTCAATCCTATGCAATTGTCAGCTAGGTGTCTAGTTGGTCTGTCTGAGGCGAGACTGACCGGACACGACGTGCCACTCGATGTGACAATGGAAGAGCCAAACTCCTGGATTGTCTGCGCGGAATCGCAGAACAACATGCCCATTTGGTCGCACAAGAATCGTATCGCGCTTCATCGGTGTAGTAGGTAAGGTCGGTGCATTGCCAGGAACGAAGAGACCAGCATCCGCCTCACTTCGCGTGACGACCTGAAATGCATGACCGTGTAGATGGAAAGCTGCGGAACCGCGATATCCAAAGTCAGAAGATGTCTCACAATTGCTTCGTACATGAATACTTACGGTGTTTGCCGGGATCATTGTTGTTTATAACAACCTCGACGATTTCGTTGGTGCCGAGTACAAAGGAGTTTGTGTTTGAGCCATAGATTACGGGGTTGGTGGCATTCGCTCCCGTCGACAGAACACTGTAGAGCGTCGGAACCTTGGGGCCGACATAGGTAATATCATTGAAGAACGCGTAGTTCGCTCCGTCGTTGAGGTTATCCATCTTCACGTCCAGTGTAACTGTGCGATCGATGCGATCAAGCAGCGACTCTTTGTCGTACGGCACAAGACTGAAGTCGTCGAACGGCTCAAAAGCTTGAACCTCCTTTGGCGAAGGCTTTGGCTTTGACTCGTCGTATACCAGCCATCCAGTTACGTTCGGGTTGAGACCTGCAGGTACGTCGTCGAAGAGATCCTGCATTGCGCATCAGCTGATTGTCACGACAGTGCAGGCCGTTCTCGCGTTACCTCGTCCATGCTTCCCACGAATGCAAAGTTTGAGCTAGTGTCGTTCTTTGCAGTAACGAGCACGCTGTACCTCTGCGCAGCAGTAATGTAGAGCATCTCTGCATTCGTCGGCTCGGTGTACACGCCGTCCACCTCCACAACCCTCATCGTATGACCTTCAAACCATACGTACTGAGCAGCGAACGCGCCCATGTTGATCAAACGGAATAGATACGTCTTACCAGGCTGTATCTTGACTGCTAGATTCTGTGTGTCGTTCATCAGCGCGGCTTGTGGGACCGGCTCGGCACCAGAAGGATTAGCGATGCTCAAGAAGCCTTTGATGAGCTCGGGCATGCGGTCATGATACCAGTCCGAAAGTGTGAGAACAATCTCCTCATCGTAGAGATCTTTGTGAGGGTCTTCTGGGTCATGCACGATCAATGGACCGCGTAGCCCGTCAGGATACTGTCCGCGCTCATGGCTGTGCCACCAGTAAGTTCCTGGTTGATCGACCTGCTCCGAAGTTAGTATTTTGCATGTGCAGTAGATGTCCTCGTACTCACAGTAAAGTTGTATGTGAACGACCCTCCTGGCACGATAGCACACTGACTGACACCCACAGGTCCGTCCATATGCGTTGTGCCATTCTGATACAGTCCATGAAAGTGCAGCGATGTCGACTCATTGCCGAGTGAGTTCTTCACATTAACAACAACCCGATCGCCCTTCGTCGCGACAATCGGCGGGACGGGCCACTTGCCATTGACGCCCTGGACTGGGCGCGTGTACTGGCCATCAGGATTGGCATATGTCCATGCTATGTCGAAATCGTACGTGACCGTTGCGCTGTGAGCGAGTTGGATGAGCAGTAGTATTGGGAGGAGGAAGTTGGACAGCGAGAGCGCCATCTTGGGTGATGCAGAAGGTGAGCAGAACCGGATCAGAGTTATGGATCAATTGCTCGTCAGCTCACGATCTAACTCGATAATACTAGACTCTCCACATCGACCGAGGAGAAGAAGAAGATGCTCAAAGCGTCCGACAACGGGGGATCAGATAAGACTCTGTCGTCGTTGTCGTCGCCTCGCCCGCTTATCAGATCATCAACATGCGACCATGTGAAGCGGGGTCCAAGCTCTGTGTGCGGCCCGTCACCACAAGCGATCGGTGCTTCCACTTAGATCGTCAAACTCTGCACGTTAGAAGAGTCCTTGTTCGGCAACTACAAACGAAGAAAAACTGCTGGTTGGGCATGTGGTCTGACAATATCCGGTTGTTATCGGTCCATCTGATAATCTAGACCTTGCATCAATGCAGGCTGGGGTAAGCGATTGGGGTTAAGCACGCGCTAGCGCAATAGTCAATTCTTGAGTGCATTTGGCGTTCTTGGCCGGTGTCGATCGTGAATAGCGATCGAGGAGTTTTGGCATCGTGAATTGTGGGTTTATACATGCTTTTGGTGGCAAGTTATCAGATCATTGGTTCCGGTGAAGGTCAGTTGGGAGCAATAGCAATGGCGGGGCCTCGAGCTGTGACTGTTGCGCGATTGCAACGCCAGCACGGCTGGTGAAACTACTTCGTATTATTGCCGGCGCTTCATCAGCCCACCCTAGCATGTCCTCGTGCGGAAAAATGAATTTGACGCCCAGTCTTGCGCGCAATTGGTCTGGTGCGGCCCGAAACTCGGCGTAGATCAGTGCTGGACACTGAGGGGTGGCACGAGCAGCACTTCACTCACGGCCTTGCAAATCTGATTAGATCTCTTGATTTCTCTCACCCTGTTTTATCAGATCTGTTCCATCGCTTTCAACCCTTTGATGTGGTAGATCTTCAAGATGCCTCAAAACGTCTTTGCTGTGCCCGGTAAGCTTCGAGCCAACTCAATTGGTTTTTGACGATGGTCCTGATGGGTTGATAGTCTTCTTCATTTGCTTTCGCGAGTGTCTCGAGACCAGTATCATTGTCTCTGTCCTCCTCGCATTCCTGAAGCAGACGCTGGGACCTGAGCACGATGCTGCTGTGCACAAGAAGCTCGTACGTCAGGTTTGGGCTGGTGTCGCTGCTGGCGTTGTTATCTGCCTGATTATCTGTGCTGGTGTCATTGGAACATGGTATGTCTATGGTTCACACTGGTGAACATCATGAATTCGTACTAACAAGGAAACAGTAAGTCTCAGTCAGTCACGTGTGACTGTAGCGACTTCATCTCATGAAGCTGTCCGTTGTCAACACGTTGTATCTTTCCAAGATACATCCCACGACCATCATTGATCTGCTCGTCACCATACCTGCTTCACCACTTGTCCACCCTTCAATGATCTTGTATCTAACCTCCCCACAGTCTACACCGCAGGCCGCAACTCCTTCGAATCCGCCGAGAACATCTGGGAAGGCGTCTTCGGGATCCTCGCCAGCATCATCATCACCCTCATGGGCGCTGCCCTTCTGCGCGTCAACAAGCTCCAAGACAAATGGCGCCTCAAAATCAGCAAAGTGATGGACAGTAAAGACTCCAAGCTCCCTGTCAAGGGCAAGCTGAAGCACTTGATGGAGAAATACGCCATGTTCATCTTGCCATTCATCACGGTGCTGCGAGAGGGCATCGAGGCTGTTTTGTATGTACACACACTTTACGCCCCACCGATACCCTACACCATAAGAGAGTAGGAGAGAGCCACAGCTAATACGTCCATGCAGATTCATAGCAGGCGTTGGCCTCGGCCTCCCTGCTACCTCATTTCCCCTCGCCGTCCTCACCGGCCTGGGCGCAGGCGCACTCATCGGGTACCTCATCTATAAAGGCGGTAACAGGACGTCTCTGCAGGTCTTCCTTGTCGTATCAACGTGCTTCTTGTACCTCGTTGCCGCAGGCTTGTTCAGCAAGGGCGTCTGGAACCTCGAGCAGAATGCTTGGGTCAAGTTAGCCGGCGAGGGTGCGGCAGAGGCTGGGACTGGACCGGGAAGTTATGATATCAGGAAGAGCGTTTGGCATGTTAACGTAAGTCGTGTCTCTAACATGCTTTACAGAGAAGGAATTGTGCTGATTATGGATAGTGCTGCTCACCTCTCGAGAACGGCGATGGAGGCTGGGGCATCTTCAACTCGTTGTTTGGATGGCAGAATAGTGCGACATATGGTTCCGTCATCTCGTACAATCTGTACTGGCTCGTCGTCATTATAGGATTCCTGTTCATGGGCTGGAAGGAGAGCAAGCAGACGGTTGCTCCTGCTGCTGGCAATGAGGCTGTCAGCGAGACGTCTAGCGAGCACAAGGATGTCGTGGGCAAGCAGACTAGCATCAGTGAGCCTACCGGTGTTGCTGTTCGAGAAGTTTAGGAACTGCAGGTAACGGCTGAAAATGTCAATGACGACGACAATGCAAGCAGTGCGGGAGTAAACATGATGGGGGGAATCGAAAATGCAATTGTTTCATAGCGGAAAAGATCTGCCAAAATATTCTAAGCAGAAGGATATAATCATCTCCAAACCATACCAGACTCCAACTCCTATGTCACCTCTCGTTCAGTCTATCTCGTCCCCTCTCTACAAAGCGAAAACACCCGCCATGGCCGCAGCAGCGCCCACACCCATATATTTCACGACCTTATCCTGGCTCGCCGCGCCTGTGCTCTTTGGTCCACTCGCGGCGCTCACCGCGGAGCTCGCCTTGTTGCCCGCGACCTCGTTGACGATGCTCTGCACCTGCGCGTTCTGGCTCTCGTAATAGCTCTTAAGGTCGGTTGGGAGCTGGCTGAACCACGCCGGTGTGGAGGTAATGGTCTCGATGGCGCCAATCTCAGTGACCTTGGCAGGCACGTCGCGCAGGCTGGCGGTCGCGAGGAAGCTGTTGAGCGCTTGTTGGGCTGAGGCGCCGCGGCTGATGGCTGAGGCGGGGACGGAGGCGGTCAACTGTGCGATGCGCGAGGCGGCGGCGGCGGTGATGGAATTGTATTGTGACTGGATCTGTGGGGCGCGTTAGAGGGTTAAGGCAGGCGGGTTGAAGGGGGATGGTGGACGCACGTTGAAGATGTCAACGTTAATGTCTGGCCGAGTGACGATGACGAAGTTGGCCGAGACGGATGCGCTGAGAGCGGCGGCGACGATGATAGATTTGAGCTGCATTGTGATGACGTTTATGGTAGTGATCGTTTAGTAGTAGGCGTTGTGATGGCTGTAGTAGCGCGTGTAGTCGGAGATGGTGTTTGAGTAAGGAAGTTTCGATTCTAAATTAGCAACCGAACAACGCCCCAGGGTCTTCCTTATGAAGCAGCATCCGTTGAACATCAGCTCCCACATAAATAATACATGGTACGTGCTGACGACGTCTCAGCCACGCTTCATTTCGCGTCATGGCATCCATCGTGTTTAGCTTACGGCTGAGTCTGGGCAGTGGGCAAAGATCATCGATCAGCATCGCCTTTTGCCTGTCAGACTGTTAGGCTTCTGCTTCCAGCGACGCCACTGCTGCGGCCATCCTATGAGGGGGCGCGGCCATGTTGCGAAATTCGCAGCCGTTTGATCGGCGGGCCGCTTTGGGAGAGAAATGTGTGGAGGATGATGCTCCACTCAGGGGCTGAGCTTACAGCCTCCAAGCTCTATCTATTCTTGACCTAGCACACCTTGGCATATATCCCAGTAGCTACTAAGAGGTGTTACAAATGTTGGGAAGGGAAGTGCATCATGTGATTTCCGTGACATAGGTATCTGTTCAACGTCTTGCAAAGATCTGTACAATGGAAGTTGCCGCAATGCTGTGTCATCTTTTTCCTGCAGGAATGGTACTACGCATCCCAATAGTAGCTCCACATGTCGACACCGCGGAAATCATCTGCGTATTTCCTCCCTTCTGTTGTCCCTGCCGCGCCCGCACAAACGATCAGCGGGAGGAAGTGCTCCGCACCACCCCTCGGATGCATTGTGTAAGCGTTGGGCCACTTCCTCCAGTCCTCAAATTTCTTCGCCCTTACATCTTCGTCGGCCGTCATCGCTGCATCTGTCACCGCGTTGCTCCAATCGATATTCTGCTTCTTGAAGTCCGGGGTTGAGGATACCCCAGAAAACATTAGACGTAGGTTGTGGAAGGTTGCAAAACCCGATCCGACAATGGCGATGTTTTGTGCGCGCAGGCTCGCGAGCGCCTTGCCGATGGCGTAGCTCTGCGAGGGCGACTCAGAGGCAAGTACCGACAGTTGCACAATGGGGGTTTGCGCGGACGGGTCGATGAGCTTCATGGGAACGAAAACGCCGTGATCCCAGCCTTGATGCTGTTAGTTTGGAACATGTCGAATGCAACGTAGCAGAGACATACCCCTCTCGCCGTCTTTCCCGCACTCTATGCCCGCCTCCTTCAGCGCCTTGATCACTTCCCCCGCAATCTCAGGACTTCCAGGCGCATCATGTTTGATTTCATAGCTCTCTGGCGGGAAACCGTAGTAATCATACAGCAGGTCATGTTTACTCCCGCTGCTAACTGTGACCTTGTTTGTAGACCAATGCGCTGTGACGAGCAGGATCGCCTTGGGTGCTTCTGGAGTGCCGAGTTTGAGTACCTTTGGCACCTTGGTCTTTAGAGATTTCGTGATCTCGCGATGGCCAGGATCGCCTAGCAGAGGCATCGGTCCGCCTCCATGCGACAACGATATAACTGGAGCCAGACGCGTCATGTTGCCAGCGTATGAAGACAGTGGAAATTGTTGGATGCTGCGTAACGGGTTGAAGCTTGTGTTGCTTTCGAGCGATTCCGCAGAAGCTGGTCGTCGGATGCTGAGGAAGGCTGTGAATTGCGCAAGGTGTCGCGAGAATCTCATGATCCTGGCATCAATGCCTGGTCGCCAACTATATACATGTCCAAGCGAAAAGAGGAGACCAAAAGTTTCGCCATCGCTGCGTGGAATCCGACATGCAGTTCGAGTGTTTGTAAGTGCATCGCGAGAGCGGAACTGGTCCGCGAAAGTTCGGCAGTTGTCTCTTCCGCCATCCGATCATGTGAGTTCGCGATGTCGCGTTCCGAAAGCATTTGAAAGCACGACACGTCACATAAGCAATATCGAGTATAGAGATGGATGGTTGAGAACTGAGATATGCATTTTACTATCTCATGAAGCTTCTGTCAAGCAGCGCCTGATGAACGCCATACCCAGGGAGGGTATCATGCCCAATGTCCGAAACCGCTAGATGTTGCCATTAAACAGCAACATGCATGCTTAAGCAAGTATGCGATGCCGTGAGAAACGTAATGGGCCGATGAAGTAAGAAGACCGAAGAAAGAATAGCAGTCAACCATCCAGCCATGTGAGCCGAAGCGCTGCCTCCATCATTCCCACTGATCGAGAGCCTAGACCTCCGCTTGCTCCTCCTCAACGCTGTCCTTGACCGCGTCTGGACATCCGTCAGTAAAATGTAGCCACCTCAATATGCTTTCGCGGAACCTGAACTCACCCAAACCATCACCGCTGTCCTCCTCGGACTTGACCTCCGTCTTGACCTTCTTCTTCTGTTTCTTTGCAGACACCTTCTTCTTGTTGTTAGCCTTGGTGTTGGACTCGCCGCCAGCGCTGTCGCTCTTCTCGATGGTTGCAGACTTGGGCTCAGCATCCGTGGCGTCATTCTCGCCGTTGGCTACAGCATCAGCCTTGCGCTTGCGACCACCCTTGGCCTTGGCTGGGGCAGCTGTCTTGGGCTCTCCAGAGGCGATGTTAGCGACAGTGTTGCCCAGGAAGGTAGCGAAGGACGGATGCGCCTCAATTGCCTTCTTCTTGACTGGGGGCCACATCTTCTTGAGCGAACCTGCGGTGTTGCCTGTGAGGGTGCCCATCAGATCGTAGTCGTACTAAACAGGCGTCAGCTGTTGATCAGAGGTGGTTGTTAAGAATGCGCAATGGTGAAGCACTGTAGGGCTTACCTTGTCGGGGCCGGTCGAGCTGATGAAGGCCGCAGCCAGCATCTTGACCTCTCGCTCCTCAAAACCAGCAACGAGCTGCTTGGGCGCGCCGTCGGCGGCGGTGTCCTTCTTGGGCGGCATTGTGGTTGCGAGTAGGTGATGGCTGTAGAGAGCAGAAGTGAGCAAGATGAAGTCAGAGGATGACAAGAAAAGTTGACAAAGTAATGAGAGAAGAACTTCTTTAGGAACGAAAGCGGGGCTCTTATAGTTCGATGATAAGTGTAAGCGGTGTCAAGGTGAAGGTGAGAGAAGAAGCGACCGCAACGGACGCGAACTTGAAAGTGCATACTAGGTGACCGCCGAATCGCACAGCATGCGTTTGTCGCGCTGCTGGACATCCCTGATCCACGATCCGACACCTCATCCTGCATTACGGTCCGATGAAAACTTATGTCTCGCTCACCACACTTCCCAAGCAGAGTCCGACGTGATTACAAGTGACATAACATCTCTTTTTGCGGTCTATGAATTCACGCAGATGGGTTCGTATGATGAGAGATGAGAAGGAACAGAAGGAGGATTTCGCTTCTACTCTACCGTACGCAAACCGAGGGGGTTTGTTCCTCTATTATTGATGTGCTCCTGGACGGTCAATATCTAGTTATGAAACACGGTCAATCTCCTCCGCAAGCGTCGATCTGCAAAATCAATATTCTCACGTACACTCAACTCAGTGGTGGCCATCTCATCGGTACGGCTAACAATACAACTTACTGATATCCCCCAACTCTACGTGAAAGCCCAGCTATGCAATCTCAGACACTGAACGCATGAGAAGCACAGAGATCAGAGATAGACGGAAGGGAACCAGCTTGGCCAGACATTTTGATGGCTGAGCTTGAGAGACAGGTCGTGAACGGAATTAGCCACGGGGAACTGAGCAAGACATCCCGCTTCAGAGCACCACGACAAGGCTGAGGCGGATCCGATGCCAGAGTATTCCGTTACGATCTTCGCGACAATTTCACCGGCTCTTACAAAAGCAACGAATCGTATGCTGTTGACCGCCGAAGGTTGCACTCAACGGGTTGGTTTCCGAATCCCAAGTGGCCCATATCACAAAATAGAGAAGTGAGCCAAACGTTGGCCTGCATATATTAATTGCTTGGGCTCGGAATCAGCAAGCATCGGTTCCTGGCCGCTGGGCAGTATCTTGTCCCGCATGTACCCTGGGGTCCCCCACAGCACTGCGTCCGCTTCCAGATATTGCTACCCGTATTTGACAGTCGGGTCTCGGTTGGTCGCGAGACCTAATGTGGAAGTGGTACGATACCCCACTGTGTCCATTGAGGACGGCGAATGAGAATGCGGCGCGAGCGGTCGCATACTTTCAGACAATTGACCGGAGCCGTAGGGTGGATCACGGCGCAGACGGCGAAAAAGAATCATACATGCACGATGCTGGGGTCTGCAGCATCCGAGGAGTTGCAGTGGGCACATCCGACAAGGCGTCAATCGGAGCTTTACAGGCGCAGCGTGGCTTGACAGAGGGGTGATGGGAGGGATATTGGCAGGACTAAATGGTATGCGCCGGCAAAAAGCTCCCCGGACTTGGCATGCTGAAAGCTACTGTATACAGGAGAGACGTCGCTGTGCGCGCGAGTCGTCGAGGCGGCGCTGTCAAGTAACGAGGGACGTATCGTCGTCATCTAGCCCATCGAGGCCGCTGGCGAGGCTACACGAATGCGGCTGGGTGCACAGGATCTAGGCGGGCTGGGCGCAGGATGGGGGCCTGAAGCGAGGGTGTAGGCGAAAGACGGCAGCATAATTGGATGGAAATGAGCTCTGGGCTGCATATCCGGCCGGACTGGGTGGAATGCAGACAGTGCAGGCTACGGCGGGATCTGCAGGCTAGCGGCCGCCGCAATTTTGTGCCTCCAACGCGTTTGGTGTGCAAGGAACAGAGGACGTGTGCTTCCGGGCGGTCTTTGTGTCTCATCGCGAGAAATAGATATTGTCTGTCGCTGCCTCTGCGCACCCTCTGTCTTTCTCTCTGCAACGGGCTTATCTTCGGCGTCCATTGCACCTGCCTATCCCGATCCTTCGCTCCTTCCTCTGCTGACCTGCCCCTCCTGCAAACCCCCGCGTCGCCCATCACTCCACCACTGCACTCTCGTGCTCGCGCTGCAGTATAGGGCCGAGTGCAGTCCGTTGCGCATATAGACCTAGAGCGGCGTCTTACTCCAACAAATCCCACCACCAAACACCAACAGCAACAAGACCGAGTATGGCCTCGCATCCGACCCTCACCAGCACCTACCGGGCGCGCTCGGGGCTGCCCACCACCGGCCCTCTGGCTTCATATCTGCTGAGCCTGGTCGCGGTCAAGCAGACAAACCTCTGCCTCTCTGCTGACGTCGAGACGTCGGCTGAGCTGCTGCAGATTGCCGAGGATGTGGGCGACTCCATCTGCCTCCTTAAGACACACTGCGACATCGTCACCGACTGGACGGACAGGACCGCACAGGCTTTGCGTGAGATTGCCCAGCGCAAGCGATTCCTCATCTTCGAGGACCGCAAGTTTGCAGATATTGGTGGTACGTCGCTTCCAAGGCATCTCACCCCGGTCCCACCTTCCATCGAGTCCTGTGCCACGAGCTGGTCGAGTATGTCTAACTTGGTATGACAGAGACGGTACAGAAGCAGTACACATCGGGCCACCACCGCATCGCCCAGTGGGCTGAGATCACCAACGCACACGTGCTCCCTGGCCCCGCCATCGTGACTGCTCTCGAGAAGGCCGCTGAGGCCACCATTGCCAAATACAACACTGCCGTCCACACCGAGATTTCCGCATCGCCACGGACGCTGCAAACCAATGGCATCGCTGACGATGATGACGATGAAGAGCCCCATAACGAGTACGCTATTGAATCGCCCATCGAGATCGAGAACGAGGAGAGGCGCCTCAGCATCAAGGCCAACGACCGCAAACACAGCGTCGTCAGCGTCACTACCACCCTATCTATGCGCACAGAAAGCATTTCACCGCGTCCAGAGCCGGGTACTCTAAATGACGATGTCTTCAACCTCGACATGGCCACTGAACTGCTGCGCCTTGGGGAAGTTCCATACCTTCGCGGTCTGTTGCTGCTTGCCGAGATGAGCTCAGCAGGACATCTCATGACGCCAGAGTACCAGAAGCAGACTGTTGAGATCGCGCGTAACAACCGCGACTTTGTCATGGGTTTTATCGCACAACGCAGCTTGAACACCGAGCCTGAAGACAACTTCATCACCATGACTCCGGGCTGCCAGCTGCCTCCGCCAGGTCAAGAAGGACAGAAGTTGGGAGATGATCTCGGTCAACAGTACAACACACCCCACAAGCTCATCTTCGAGCAGGGCTGCGACATCATCATCGTGGGACGAGGCATCGTGCGGGCATCCGATCGGAAAGCGGAGGCGGAGCGGTACAAGAGAGCCGCATGGACTGCGTACGAGAAGAGGATCGGCAGGAAATGAGCATGACTCGTGTCTTATGGCGTATGGAAATGGGCCAAAAGGAATGGCGTTATGGATCTGTTCACGATTTCGAAAGCATGCATGAAACGGCGTTTTACATCTAGTCCCATGGCGTGAAAGCAGTACGATTTGACGAAGCCAATTGCGAATACGTTGGAGAGGTTCAGTGTATGTAAATATCCCAAAAAAAGATACCCAAAGCTTAATTCTCCTCCACTTTGCCAAGTCTACGTAAATGCTCTGCATCGCCTGACGTGCCTTGGCGGAAACCTTCGTCCGACTCTCGGCACTTTACCGACGTCATCGCATCAAAACAATAACTAATTCGTTGGTGCGGACCGTCAGGCTGAATCCTCCTCTAGGTAGTGGATCCCTCGCGTCTTCCGAGGAATCGGAAATCGGCACCATGGTCCCTCCAAGAGCTTGGATAGTCTAGGATGTGGAGAATTACAGCATGCTAGGCAATAGTGTAAGGCGACCAACAATTGAATCGCAAAGGTACTTAGGATCGAGGAATGTCGTGAGATGCGGATTGCTTCTCAACACACACATATACGCACTCACTACTACTGCCTTTTGTTGTGATATATATTTCAGAATGCATGTCAAGAACACCCTCTTCACCGCCGCCGCGGCCCTCAGCGCAGGTGTAGCTGCGGACTTTTTGGTCGTGACGAATTATCCGCAGGCGTTGCAGACGTTGAGTCCCGAGCAGGTATGTAGATGGTACATTCTGTATATGATTATCATGGATATGTTGTGGCTGATTTGTGACTTTGTATAGGCCGACGCCTGGATCTCATCCAACCTCCCCTCGATCCAGGCCGAATTCGCCTCTCTGGCCACCGACACTTCGTACATCGCCGCTGCTACGAGCGTCATCCCTGCGCTGAGGGAATTCGCTGCTACTGCTACTGTAAATATACCCCCCTCGTCTTGACTATTCGTTTATCAATCTCCATCTTACCTACCTCACATCAGCTCCTTTCTCAATGCACATAATATATCCTCCCAACAAAATTCATTCACTAACGCCATCCAAGGTCTCCGTCCCAGCAGTCGTAACCGCCCTCGACGACTTCACAATCTACACTTCCCCGCCTGCCTGGTACACACAGCTCCCATCCGGCGTGCGCAGCTTCTACGACGACGCCGCCAAGCGCGTGGAGTCGTATGTCAGCGCAAACGCGCCTAGCAACGTGTCTGCCAATGCCACGAGCAGCGTTGTGCCTTCTGCGAGCCACAGTTCGACGGCGTCCGCGAGCTCTAGTGCGAGCGTGAGTGTGAGCGGGAGTGCATCGGGATCTGGCTCTGCGGCGCCGCCCGAGAGCACGGGCGCTGCGGGTACGGTTGAAGTTGGTGTCATGGGCGCGGGCGTCGTTGCTGGTGTGCTTGGGTTGGCTTTGTTGTAAGGAATGTATGGGGAAGAATTAAAAGAGATGGGAAATTTGTAGAGGTAATTCAGTTGAAGACTAGGGTCGGACGGAGATGTACAAGTTCATTGAATGTAGATATTAATTCAATTGGATTAGGACAAGTGTTTGCTTCCAGGAGAAAAAGTGGCGGAAAGATTTGATTCAAAGATTGATCACTTCGTTTATTGCGTTATGAGCAAGCCTCTCGTATGGTTGAAGAAGAACAAGCCAGAGATAGGTGCAGCTTTGCTGACAATATATGTCCGCATATCAGCATGCGTGTTCATGTACGTCTGGGCGAAGATCAAGCATGCTGTCTCGTTATCTTGTAGACGAAGCCGCTTTCCTCCTGATTAACTCACAAAATGGCGACTACCTGGGAGAGAAGTAGAAATCATGATTCATATATTACTTATTACATGTTCTTTGTCGTGTCGCATCGTGAAAATCGCAAGCCATAGTTCCCAAAAACTCACATATTCAACTTTCAAGTCCCATGCCAGACTTCCTCATCTCTCCATATCCATACCGTCGTCCAACTTAGTAAGGTGTATTTGCCTTCTTCACGGCGTTCCAATCAACTGGTTGAGCGCCCGCTCCCTCATGATGTCCATGGACAGTCGGGTTTGCATCTGTTCCACCATGACCATCACCATAGCGGCCGACGTTCATCGGCAAACCAGTGTGCGGCTCTGTGATTTTGTTGTGATCCTGTCCGAGACCTTCAGAAAGAGGCTCAGCGCCGTATGTGTTGTGCTGGGTTTGGCTGTGGTGTGTGTCAGTTTCAGCTCCGAATTGAGGTGCACTCGATGAAGAGAAAACAAGGACAACTTACTGCAACCCACTGATCGCATTAGCATCACCAATAGGTCCGTCAACTCCAATGTGCTCGTGCTTTCCGGTAATTCCGCCAACATGCTCGTTCCCTCCCCTCATTTCGCCCATCTCGTGGTGCTGCTCCATAGCCTCGCGCGCTGGGTGACCCTTGGGTGGATCCTTGTGAAGTCGATTCTTGCCCTTCCAGCGGGGGCTATCAGGGTTGCTGCTGTCGTCATCGTACGCGGCGGCCGCAGCACTAGCTCCAAGAGCGGTACCGCCAGCAGCGTACTCTTTCGAGTGGCGCTTGTTATCGACAGAGCGGCGAACCTCACCAGAGTGGCGGGGCGAAGTGTCTGCGGACGACTTGTCCTTCTTCGACTTGTCGCGGTGGAGGAAGCCTAGGATGCCATGCTTCTTTTCCGGAGTGCTGCTCTCTTTCTCGAGCTCCTTCGAGTGGCGGCGTGCCTCTTTCTCCCGCTCCTTTTCGAGCTTGTGCTCTTCTTTCTCATGTTGCTTCTCGAGCTTGTGCGCCTCCTTTTCACGTTCCTTGTCGAGCTTGTGCTGCTCCTTGTCGTTGTAAGCATAGGCCGCTCCACCAGCAGCGGCAGCTCCGGCAGTACCGGCGACAGCAGCATTACGCTTTGAGTGGTCCTTCTCGAGAGGCTCTTGGACGGAATCATGGGGCGCATGAGAAGGGCCTGTCGTGCCAGCATGGGTGTTTTGTGGAGCAATAGTGCCTTGAGGAGGATAGGCTGGGGAGTTGGTAGCTGTCGATGGTGCTTGCGAGTGGTCAGCCTGCTTTGATCCTGCATACGCGGCACCACCCAGAGCTCCAGCACCAAGGCCTGCGCCGGTTCCGAGAGCAGCATTGCGACTCGTGTGGTCGTTGTTATAGTCGTAATGACCAGCCGCGGGTACTGGGTTGGGTGCGCGAGCTCCACTGGTGGTGGTATCGTAACGCTGTTCGCTCATGGCCGCACTGGGCTGAGTGCTACGGTGGTCACCATAAGCGTTCGCAGCTTCGTACGCACCATAGCCAGCCGCACCTGCGCCACCAGCGATCGCAGCATCACGGCCAAGGTGATGCTTCTCGTCGACTTTAGGATCTGCGCGGTTCAGCGTGTCCGACTGGTGAGGTCCTGTTGTTGTATGTCCCTTCTGCTTGGTGGGATCGGGTTGCACACGCGGGTCAAGAACATTAGCAACGTTGCTTGAGTGAGGGCCAATGGTTCTTGAGGCCGGGTCCTCTGTGGTAGAGCCAACGTTGTGGTGGATCTGCTTGCTCGGATCGGGTTGAACCCTAGGATCCAACACATTCCCTGCATTGCTGGAGTGAGGCCCCAAAGTGTTCGAAGCTGGCCCAGTGTCTGCCTTGTGGTCCTTTTGACCTGCATATGCGAGACCACCAGCCGTTGCAGCTCCAACGCCAGCACCTGCTAGAGCAGCATCACGCCCATGATGATGGTCGTCATCCTGCTTGGAAAGGTCCTTGCTTTGGCCTTCAACAATGGGGGCTGGTGCACCAACCGTGCCGTAGAATGGCGAGCCTTCAGTAGTCATCGGTCCCTGATAGGGTTCGTATTTCTTGGTGGCGGCTGGGTGTGGTGGAGAATACCCGGAAGTGGGCAAATGAGCAGAAGTCTTGCTGTCCTGTTCCGAAACGGGCACCGATGAAGTCGTCTCTGATACGGGAGCTGATGTACCCGCAAGAGCCTGGGAGTCCCTCGTCGTACTGGAAGACAAGGGCTCCGTTGTCCGCGACTTTTGTTCCTCAGGGAGGACGGCGGTACCTGTTCCTGGAGTATCGTTGCGCTGAAGAGAGTGATGAACCCCCGCAGCAGTAGCTGCGCCGCCTCCAATCAGAGCGGCATCCCGGCCGTGGTGATCCTTCGATTCGTCAACCTTGCTAGACTTCTCAGTCGTGGCTGTACTGTCGTTCTTGACTGGGGGATACAATTAGCATAACTCTCGCGGATACACCAAGATACGTACCCCGCGGATCCAGTTTATTCAGCAATGAACTCTTGTGAGGCCCCGTGGACGACGATTTCTCAGTCTCGGTGGGGCCGCTGCGATGCTCGTGGGTGGTGGCAGCAGCTGCGACAGGAGCGGCAGCAGCAGCAGCAGCGGGTACAGTACGATGCGATGTGGGCTCGTTCTTGCTATGTGCATCAAACTTCTGCTCGTCAAGCTTGGCCTGAGTGCCAAGGACACGCGGATCAAGCTGCCTCGAACTGTAAGGGCTGGTCTCTTCTGCTAGAGCTCCACGAGCAGCATCTGGCGATTTGTCTCCCTTGTGGGTCGCGGCGTAGCCCAGTCCTGCAGCACCGGCACCAAGACCGCCAGCAATTGCAGCGTCGCGACCATAGTGGTGATCATCAGCGTGCTCGGATGAGCGTGGTTTAGGCTGATCGAGACTTCCTGTGTGTCGCAATTCGTGTTGGCCTGGAGTCGATGTGTCTCCACCCGCGACTGCGGAAGTGCCAGTCAGGCCAACGTCACGCTGGCTCGTTGGAGCGTCACGAGCGATACCTGAGCCATGAAGATCGCTGTCGACTTTCGGATCAAGTTTGTTGAGTGTGTCACTCTGATGAGGACCAGCAGTCGACCTCTCGCCTGCGGCATGGCTGCCCACGAGGCCACCGGCGAGTCCACCAGCGCCAGCAGCTGCAAGAGGTGCAGCTTTACTGGATTCTGGAGATTGAGGTGCGGAATGCTGTCCGGAATGCCTCTTGGAAGGTACATGATCAGCCACAGGCTCAGTTGCACCGGGCTCTGGTACGATTTGATCGCGGTAGAACAAAAAGGTCTTTGACTCGTCAGGAGTAGGGCTAGGGTATCCTCCGGGAACGTGGCGATAAGAGATCTTTCTGCCGCCTGGGGGACGACCTGGATCTTTGTATCTGGTATCTTCTGGCTCTGCAGTACTGCTGGCCTCATGCGCGCGTGTGGCACCTGCTAAAGAGGTTTCGTGAGCAACAGGAGCTGAAGCGGACGTTGTGGAAGACTTGGCAACAGCCGCAGTGGCGGCAGCGAGCGCATCAGGGTTATGGCTCTGAGCGCCGTGGCCAGTACTTAATCCGAGAGGTGCATTGCGACTCTCCAGATCGCGGTCATGAACGTTCTTCTCATGCGAATGCGCAAGCGGCGCCGTAGCACCGACTGCGGTAGCAGCAGCGGCAGCTCCAGCAAGAGCTTCGCGACCGTGGCCATCTTGCACACCAACCTCCTTCTCTTTTGTACCAGGCTCTCGTTCACTAGTGACGGGGCGGTGAGTCGACGTAGTCTGCTGCGTGATAGGTGCAGTAGATGCAGAGTGATGACCAGAGGACGTATCATGTTTTGAGGCTATCCCACCGGCCAGGGGGAATGAGCGATCAGTGTCATTAGTGTAGCTTTCTTGGCGCAGTGTTTGGTCGAAGGGTTGACGCGTCGCAGAGCTTTGGGTCAAATCTCCCTGCAAGCCAGTGCTACCAATGTTGCTGCGTGGCTGATCAAGTGTCGAAGTACCTAAGGCTGAAAATATGTCAGTTTCTATACCACGAGCCCAATATCACGAAAATCGAAGAAGAAATAATTCAAAGACGTTAAGTCTACGTACGAGGATTCGCTGAATTCAAAGTGCTGGGCTGCTGGGATGTGTTTGTGCTTGTAGGCCCAGTTGCTGTGTTGCCTCCACCAACGATATGCGTGCTGTCTAGGCTTGATTCAGGCAGGTTGTGCGATGGCAGCGCCGCATGTCCCTGGTGCTCACCGAAGCCGATGACACCGCTCTTGATCGAAGCCCCGCTCAAGGCGTCGTGTGTGAAGCCCGCGCCAGAAGGTGAAGTATCGCTAACATTCGCGCTATGAACGCCTGAAGGAGCTGTAGTACCTGTCTTTTCCGTTTGACCTAGGCCAGCCGAAGTGCCTGTCTGTCCAGCAGACGTGGAAATGCCAGCTGTGGCAGGCTGAGCAGTGGATGAACCAGTCATCTGATCGTAGATTGGGTGTTCACTGAGATTGGTTTAGTGGGAGTGACAACAAATGTATACATTCAGACATACTCTGTATGGCGAGCACCACTGGATGAAGTGTGCGCATCGTGCGTGGCATCGTCCTTCTTGTGTCCTGAGCTGGAAATGACTTAGTCGAGCTCTGATATAGTTGGTGGGGAACATACAGGACGCTCTTGATCTTCTCCATTCTGCGATTGCGACGTCTGTTTCTCGAGTTAGAGGATCAGAAGAGACACGAAGCTGCAGCTCGTCAAGTCAGTGACACGCATTCACTTCATAAGTTACGGTCAGAGTGCTGAAACCAAGGCAGCGAGTTTGTTGCTATGAAGCTACCTAGCTATGGCCCATGACGACATTGTCGAGCACTTGCAGGAGGCTAGCACTGGTATTCCAATTAGGAGAGCAGCTGTCGCGCCTCGCGCCGAAAAGAGTCGCATCCAGTCCAATTGCATGCCATCTACGGCCCAGGCTGCGATCAGTGGAAGTTTTGTAGACAAAGCGCGTGATGTGCCCCGCGGGATCGACCTGGATCTCCGAGGGCGGGGCAGCATGCATTGCGTCAAGCATCGTGATGTCGCGGTAACGATGCAACACGGTAACGATGCAATGTCTGGACCATGCCCAGCGCATGTGGATACGGGCTCATCAGACGTTATAGCCAGGCAATCTGGAGTAGCAGGACCGTCCAACAAGAATCGATCTCGATAGATACCCCACACTTTGATCAGTTTGGGCGGTCAGTGATGACGCACGTGACCCAGTTTGAGCACGCAGCTGCACGTGTACGGCAGGCCATGGCACAGTGCGCGTTGTACGACATATGGCCAGGAATGTATGCTTCGGGCGATTTCACGGCACAAAGCGCCTGTCCTGGGACAAGAGTGAGCGAGCTGGCGCTGTTGAGCCTCACGTGAGCATGCTGCCCTCAACACAAAGGCGGCGCGACCAACGCAGGCCTCCGATCACGACCAAGGCGCCGAGATGCGTCGAATGAGGGCTGCAGCATTGTGCAGGCTTCTGTTTGCGCGATTTTCTTCGACGCTCCAGTGGCGATGACACGCTGCAACGACAGGGACAAGCCTTTGCACGCCCTCCCCCACGCCTCTGCGCATCGGAAGCAGGCCTGGGCGCGCCCCAATGGCGCTTCGCTGCCTCTTCAAGGCTCCTCGGCCGATCCCCACTCTATCATCATCGCTCCAGTCGGTGCGCTTCTCGCGCGCTTCTCGAAGAAATTTGCTGCAGCTATGGCCCACCCGCACGCTCGACTCTCCACCAAATCCTGGTCCCTCCTCCGCTGACCATCCGTCTGCTGTCGGCCCTGCGTGAGCGCGAAGTCCGCTCACCCATACACCGTAGGCCAAGATAGCAGCCAGTCGCCAGCCGCCTGTCCCCCAACCACTGTTCGCGTCGAGGGTTCGCTGCAGATACGGACAAGCTTTGGCGTCTCCGCGTTTTATTCTAGCCCGCTTGACGTCCACACCGTTTCAGCCGCCTATTTTGCTGTGCAGCATAGTAGTACATGTTCCCCAGCTTCCCCAGCTGCTGCTTTCTTTCCCACGCCTGAGGAATCGAATGCGACCAGTTCAGTTTCGGACGCTCCCCATCTTCGCTCATTGCGCGCCAGCGTGGAACAGGGTCAAGCTCCCAGCACGACCCACCTAAAACCCGTGTCTCCGGCCTAATCAGCCTCACTCACATTATATCGGCGAACCTGCCAGCCGCCCTGCAGTGTTCACACATCCGTCTCTGGCAGCCGCTGGCCGACTAACATTTCACCTCACACCACGCACCTCTCCCTCCCAATTCCTCCCGTCCCTTCAACACACCAGCAGCCATGCCTGGACACGGTCACTTACGCACCCGCCTGCGGCGTGCACTGACGGGACAAGCTGATGGCGGGCCTCTTAGCAAAATCAAGTCCAGCAAAAACAAGAACTGCGACCCGGACGATGACTACTACAAGCCTGGCGAGAAGATGCCGCCTCTGAAATACCGACGTGCAGTGGACCCAGAGCACAAGAAGAAACTCGAGGCCTTCAGCTTCAGCACCGCATGGCGTCGTCGCAGCCACACGAGCCTGTACTCACCAATGGGTAGCCGCTTGCCCAGCCGAAGAGGCAGCTGCAGAAGTAGAAGAAGCCGCAGCCGCAGCATGGCCCGGAGCCGGAGATCGTCCTTCTCCACGTCGAGCGACTATGATGCAGAGGAGTGGGTAGACAGCGGCATTGGCGCGAGCATCGCCGGTGACGAGAGGCCCGCCAATATCAGAGAAGCCAGTGACGACGAGGGCGACGTTCTCAATGGTGTGTATGCCCCTTGGCTGTCGTGTTTTTTCGCGTCTAACCCCCTGTAGTCGGTCTCTCACGCAATCCCACAGAAGACCCCCGCGACGCGAAGAACCGAAAGCAGTCCACTGTACACCGCCGCTCCAGTTCGACAAAGCTGCAATCACGTCCCGGCACCGGCTCAGATCACACCCGTCGACCATCCCAGCCATTCTCGGCTGAAGACCTGGAGATCGCTCTGCAGAGGTCGCATCTCGAGGCCACGACAGAAGAGTCGGACAAGAGCAGTGGCGGCACCCCTTTCACGCAATTCGACGACTTTGACGACCCAAGTCCATTCCTAAGACCTCGTGGTGGTTCCATCTACGTGCCCTACAACGGACAGGGCACCCCGCCAAAGCTGCCATTCTGGGGATCTGCAAATCCTGAAAACGAACATAACATCGAAGCGCAGTTCGCACGCCGAGCATCCGTTTTCCTCACGAGCGGCGCCCAAACTCCAGCCTACGAGCGTTCACAATCCGTATTTCTTGCGAACGACGGTCCCGACCCAGTACGCAGCGGCGCCGTCTTCGACGCCACAGAAGAGCCCTGCGACTGCCCACCACAAGAAAAAGGTGCACCGAAGCGCAAACCCCAGCCCTGCTGTCCCAGCGATGCCATTGCAGCAATTTTAGCGCGCAAAGACCTGGCCTGATACTGTTTTCCCCCGCATACTACTTCACTTCTACCTGTCTATATTTGAAAGCACCGGGCATTTTGTACATAAAAACCCGTGTTTTGTTGCATTTCCCGGCGTTTCCTCATTTCATCGATGTAAGAGCCCTCTGACTGGCTCCATCTCCGTACCGTTTTCCTTTTGCTTGCATCTTTGGGTCTGTTTGCATCATGTGTCATGCGTCTCTCTAGACTTTCCTCTGCATCACGGAGTTTCACGGAACATTCATATAGACCAAGCATATTCGCCGTCTAGATACCTCTTAGCAGCAGCAGCGACGAGCGAAGCACGTAATCATGCCTCAGGCTACACATGTTATTCCCGGTACCTTGCTTCCAATTCGCAACCGTCCTCGTCATCTCGGCATACTCGCGCGTATGTTTCTCCGCGTCGTCGTCATCGCAAGCATCTGCCGCGGTTGCGTTCGCGAGGGCATAATCAAGTTTCGCAACGGTGTATTTGCACAGTTACACACAAGCAACTATTACAAACTCGGGTCTTCGGCCGCTCTGACTGTACTGCGACTCGGCTGCGCAACCAGACGTCGCGTGAATCAAACGAAATGTAACATTCTCATCATCTTGAACTCTCCCCTGCAAAAACATCACATCACCAGACAAACTCACGTCAACTCGCTTATATGCACGCAACCACAATTAGTCCCGTTCCTAAATCCTCCCCTCTTGCCACGACAAACCGAGCACTCGGCGCTTGGGAGCTCATGTGGGGTTCGGCTCCCTTTTACCCATTTCGTTCGCGTAATTAACATGTTTTGCGGCTCTGGGCGGATGCTTGGGGCGAGAGGAGGGGCGGATGGCGGATGCGGTGCATTGGGCGGGTTACTGTTTTTGGAAATGGGGTGAGCGGGAGGGCGATTGGGTGGCCGGAGATTTGCCGCGGGTGGTGGTCGGGATTGGGATGATGTAAGGAGAGTGAGGCAAGCAAGTCAGGTCAGATAGGACAGTGGCCTGATTGATCTTCTTCTTTCTACAATTGTTTTCAATTTCCATGGGGATTATGGTATTTAATGTCGTTTTTGGTTATCTGCTCTGAATGCGGGAGTTGGCTGTCCGAATCAGGAAATGCTTACACCCATCTCGTCTCAAATGCTCGCTCGATCTCACTTCACCACACGTTCCCTGATGTTCTAGGCATTTTCATTCTTATCTTACAGCCTTGATCCATCTCTACTCTTCTCAGCATACACGTCTTTTCAGTCCCATCTAAACATGACGCGCGCCCGCCAAGATCACGGACTTTAATCGGACTACGCTGTTTCAAGGCACTGGTTCCAAGGCTGTAGATCGACCAGCTCCGCTCCGCCGATCTACGACGTGCGTGCTTGGCGGGTCGGACTATGTCGGGCGATGAAGAGTTGGGCGCCAGTGCTGTAGGCGTGGGATGTGAGGCAGTAAGGCGGTGGGGTGACTACGTGGTGACGGGATAGAGGCGGAGAATTGGAGAGGTGGTGCTGGTTAGTTGGGTAGATGAGGTATGTGATGGACGTGGGTGGGATATTTAGGAGGGAAATTATGGATTTGCTTGTGTGAAACTCTGAAAGACATGATTGAATTTTTTACTCAGAGGATGGAATAGATAGGGAAAGAAAGAGGAACAACGTGTTTGATTTGACATGTCTTGCGAAAGTATAGAATTTCGACTTTCGTACGGGGTATATCCAACAATGGAGACTGCTGTCGTCGTTGACAACATGACTGCTAGAGATCTACGCGATTGCGAGACCAACGATCAACCGTTGCGGAAGCATCAGAACGCTACTCGTCGACTTTCATGTCCTCCTCTGCTTCTTCCTCGTCAGTCTCCTCTTCGTCTCCTTCCTCCACAGCATCCTGATCATCCTCTCCTTCCTCCCCGTCATATTCTCCCTCGTACTCATACTCGTATCCTTCCTCGTTGTCATACTCATACCCATACTCCTCCTCCTCTTTAAACTCACCCGCTTCCTCCACCATCCGCTTGACTCTCTCCGCATACCTCGCAGGTTCCAAATACGCCTCACCCAGCACGCCCGACCTCGACTCCTTATACCCCATGAAGTCCAATACCCCCAACGCCCCTTGATCATCCTTTAATTTCACCTCATCCCTCTCGACCTTCTCTTGCTCCCTCACCGCACTCCCAAGTCCATAAGGATCCACAACCCCCATCGTTCCACCCGAGCCCGACATCGCAGCCACAATCTCCTCGCCTGATACTTTCCATTCCACCTCCCTCCTCACCAGTGCTTCAACGTCATCTTTCTCCGCAAGCAGCGTCGCGTTCTTGCAGTGTTGACAAACCAGCCGTCCGTGTCTGGCGCTCAGCTTACCTGCTTTGTCCAGGCAATTGTAGTGGTACCACACGAAGACACAGCTGGGGTTTGAGCATTGTGCGAGCGTAAGGGTTGGGTGTGAGGAAAGGAGACGACATGTGCAGATTGTTTCGGAGGGGGAGGGGACGCGGGTCGTGTAGGCCTCGAGGGTTTGCGGGGAGACTATAGTCTCGTCTGGTGGTATGGTGTTGGGGAATTTGGCGAAGAATGGGCCGGTGGGGAATCTGGAGGACTTTGTGGCGGAAGGAGGGGAGAGTTTTCGTAGTGGGAACTTGCGGTTCGGTGTGACTTGCGGGGTCAAGGAGGATGTGGGTGTCGGTGTCGGGACTGGAGAGACGTCGTTGCTTTCTTCGTCATCGTAGTCGAGAAGCTCGTCAGAACTTGCTGTCGTTTCCCAGCTTTCGTATGAGCTGTGCTCAGGAGAGCTTGTAGTCTCGTCCGTGCTTGGGGTTGTTGACATATCTCCCGAAGAACCCTTTAAAGCTTTTGCTAAGAAGTCGCGGACATCCCTCTCCGCAGCTGTGTTTGTCGTCCCTTTGTCTATCTTCAAGTTTTGCTTTGCCGACATGTTAGCCGCGCTTGATGGCACGTTCGCATCAAGCTCGCGTCCAAATTCACGTCTGGTGCTTTGTGCTGATACAAATGGGCCACCGCGGTATGCTTCCTGTGATTCTCCAGCAGCACTGAGTTGAGTGCTTTGACAGTGATGATTGGGGTTGCTCGATTGTGCTGATGAGATAGAGTTGGACTGATTGACCGTAGCCCAGGCAGACACGGTGATATTTCCATTCAGTATTATTGGAGCCCGCGTGAAAGAAGTCTCCATAGACACCGAGTCATCTCTAGAGAAATATGACGAAGTAGTCTTTCGTCCGTCACTCTTGTCGTCGCCGGACGTAAATATTTGCTCGCTATCACGAGGGTCCACCAAGATGGAGAACCTGCTCTTGTTCCTCGCGTATCGAACTGCGGTATCTCTGCTGTCTGTAACGTCACTATCGCTGCTGTCGGAGATGAGCATCGCATCACTGTTGCGAGAAGCGTCCGCGAAAATATGGAAGCCATATTTGTTCCTTCCTGGTCGAAGCGGGATGATCTTGCTCTTCCTTCTTGACTCAGAGGTACCATCGAGATTAAGAGATGTCTGCGCATTGTTAGCCTGATATAACGACAGGATAGAGTCATTAAGTGTCGGACGAGTTTCAACCTCTACGAGCTGTCCTCGGAAGTACATCGGCTTACTGTCACTTACATCTGGGGCATGTTCGTAAGTGTCCTCCCTGACGCAATCTTCTGTGATGGAGGTGGTTTTGTTGTTTACATTCTTCTCATACCTGTACTGCGCTTCAAATTCGTGAACAGGAATGGGCCGTCTGCCCTGAACCGTAGGTGCCGAATTACCATTCACAGCAGTGAACGACCCTGGCTTCTGCCTCTTCAAAGCTTGTGAGGCAGCTGTTCGCTTCTCCATCATTAGCCCTAAACAATCCAAGCAGTACGATGCTGGATGTTGCGGTACTAGTTTCGTTATCGCTTGCGTCCACAGAGGATCAGCACACTTTTCTCCGTTGCGTTGAAAGACTTGGACGTGATCGCACTTGGTAGATGTGTCGTTCGCAGGAGTGACGGTTGCCCAGTGGATGAGCGGCTCCATGGTGATGATTGGTCGTGAGCGCGGTGAGTCGTTTGATCGTGACGGACAGAAGGACAATTCGCAGACACCGTTGCCTGTGTCGGAGCATATGAAGATATGGTTCGCTGAAGCAGTCAGTTTCGTGCATTGGTTTTGGTGGGTTGGGTCTACCTTGAAGTAGCTCCGCAATGAACGTGACATGGCATGCTATACGCAGCAAGTCCTCTTTCGCCGAAGGCTTTTGAGGAGGCGGTCTCGTCGTGTTAGAGCGTCGCTGAGGAGCGGGTATGCGCACTTGATTCTCTGTATATCCATTCGAGAAAGACGGTAGCAACTCTCCAGACTTATCATTCTCGCTCAACCACAGCTGCGCCTGTAATTTGGGCAAATGATCACCGCTAATTTCTGCGATTGGAACAATGCATCCGTACTCGTCGGTGACTAGCTCTTCGGGTAGACGTGCCGCCAGGAACTGGCGCAGCGCGTCCGCACTCTCCATTCCTGGCGTCCGGAAGAAGGTATGGACAGTCTCTGTATCATTTTGTAGTAGGTATATGCCATCCGCGTTATCGACTCGATTGACATGTTTCCGACCAAAAAGATCCAAGACCTCTACGTCGGACTCGTCATCATTTTGAGCCGAGTTGGAGTGCTGTGCATGATGCGGCCAAGTCATGATGTGCGGTCGGCACTGCGGGTGCGTGCCTGGGAAGGATGTGGGGTAATGTACAGATGCTGGTGGTCGTGGAGTGGCAGACGACTCTAACAAGGCACGAGCGGACGGTCAAAAACCTGAGCAAGAAGCGGGGTTTCGCGTAAGAGACGCATCGTAGAAGTACTTCAAACATTGGGAAAGCGAGGTGAAAGTGAAAGCTCGGAACGTTTTGCATACATGAGGAAACTTGGCATCACATATCAGTGCATTGAAGACCACGGAAGGGACCCTTTTGTAACGTAGGTTTTACTGTATTCTAAGAACTCTACTCATCGAACGTGTCCCCCGTGTGTATGGCGTTGATACCATTACGAGGGTCTCAATTATCTCATCCTGTTGTGACCTCCGCGTACCACCATTAGCTTCTCAACTTCGAGCGTCCTGGGAAGGGTTCGTGTATTGTATCACCGTCACGCGTACAACTAGCCAAGCGACACGTCAGGAAGTTTCCTTCGCAACTTGGTGAGGTAATGCTAAAAGTAGTTAAGGCCTAGTGGCGGTGTTACTTTATGTTGTATAGGGCTAAAGTGAGAGTACAAGCGTTTGCTCGCAGCCTCGTGCGGCTATGGCCACAGTGTATTTTGCTCAGCATTTACGTTATAAGAGACCGCTCAAAGAGGTATAATCTTACTACTGATGGAACGTATGTTAGAATATAGTGAACAAATGAAGACCATCGTTAACTGGGCCCCTGCATGCGCCGGCCTTCCATCACGTATCTCTCGCTTACGCAACCCCATCTAGCGTGCTCAAATCCTGCGACCTCACATACGTCTTGATCTGCTCCTCCCCTCTTTCCATGTCTCCTCTCGCCTCATTGACTTGAGCGGCACCCAAATCCTGTCCCATGGCATTCAGGAAATGCCTTTGCTGCTCAAGTCTAGCAGCGTGCATTGCATCGTTAGATAGCCGCACTTGATTTATATTTCTCGAACCCGGTGCGCAAACTTTCGCTTCGCTCGCAAAGCGACGTACCCTAGCGCGGTCGAAAAGAGGGTTTGGTCGTGTCCGCGAACGAGAGGTATTCAGGGCGCACGGGCGGTCCTCCAATGAGAGGCCTTGGATCTCAGGAATGGGCAGTGGGGGCGCACTGTAGGTGTTGCTGGAAGATTGGCGCGTATTCAAGGGACCTGGAACCGAGAGGTGTCTGCGGAGTGAGGCGCGTTTGAAGCTGTCATCGAGTTGCTGCATTGAAGGTGTATGGCGAAAAGGGTTCGTAGATAGTTGAGGCACGGTCTGGATTGGGCGGCTGAAGTGAACTCGCTCTTGGCGCGGAGGTAGTGTTTGTGTTTGTGGAGGTAGTGTGCTTCGTTGCCGAATTGGGATAGCATGTGTTTGAGGAATAGCTGTTTCTTGCTTTGGTGGTACAGCAACATCCTTGAGATCAGCCTGCTTTGGAGAGTCTTGCTCCGCGGAGTTGAGGTTTTGTCGTAGTCGATCTAGTGCTTCGCATAGTATGATGCATTTCTTACAAGCAGGGAGATTGTGCTCAAGCCGCTCGGTGTAGGGATTGATTAGGCGATGAGATCCAGTGGTCAGAAAGATATGCTTGACTTCCTTTGCATTGCTCCCACATACGGATTCAAAGCTCCCAGTTTTTGGCTGTTCTTTGGAGGCTAGTGCTACGTCTCGCTCTTGTTGCCAGCGTCGTATCCTTTCGTCTGTAGTCATTGATCGCTTGAAGTTGGAGAACAAAGATGGACCTTCGAAGGGTTCAAAGTCAACAGATCTACGCTGTTGATATTCAGTAGGCATCGTAGCCGCTCTTGCAAGTGGTCTCAGGATGGAATCTGGATTGTCGGTCGAGATGCCTGGGGCGCGTAAGCGAGGAGTCGCTTCTTCATCCGCCCGTGATCTCATGGAAAGCCTGCGCGTAGGGAGAGGAGCGTTGTCTGCCTTTCCGCTACGGATGATATCAAGCATGGCATCACCCTTCGGGGCGGTGGTGAGATTCTCGTAGCCTTTGGACGTGATTAAGAGATCATCTTCAATGCGAACACCGCCAACAGGCAGATAGTGCTTAAGTACGTCTTGGTTGATGTACTTTGAGTGAATGGGCGAGTGTAGGTAGAAATGCTCGAGAGCGTAGACGGAAAAGTAACTGTGAATTCATGAGCATCATTTCCCGCCCCAATCTGGTAGCTCAAACTCACAGTCCCGGTTCCACCGTCACTACCATACCCTCTTCTAGTTGGCTGCTGAGCGGATCTACTGGCGCATGACAAGTCTTTGGGTCATATACGGGGACATGGAAATTTACTGGATAGAGTGATGGAGGCTATGCCGTCAGCTTCAGGTCACTGCGCATATTCGAAGAGTTGTGGTGGTGAACACAGCCAACATATCACGAGATGTTGAGGGCGAATCACGCCAGCTTCACATACCTGCTCAATGACTTGTTTCCCTCGTCGCACACTCATGAGTTCTGCTTGACCAACATCATGGACTTCCAAGCCTACATGGTGACCAAGCCCATGCGGAAAGAAGGCTTTGCTTGTACCAGCCTTGTAGATCTCCTCTTTCGTTCCATTGTGCAGAATACCAAGACTGAGCAAACCATCGATCGCGATTTGATGCGCAAGAATATGGAGATCAAGATACCGCACACCAGGCGCCAATCGCTCGATGCATGACTCTTGCATTCGCTCCACAAGCTTATAGATGTTCTTCGCCTCTCGGCTTGGCCATTTGGAAGACAATGGAAATGTCCGCGTAATGTCACTGGCATAGAGCTCATACTCACAGCCCGCATCCAGACACATCAGTTGGCGGTCTTCGAAATCCTCGTTGTTGGCATCGTAATGCAGAGTACCTGCATTGGGTCCTGAGCCAGCTATTGGATCATATGCCTGCTGTTTTGCTTGATGCGATACACAGACATCTAGGAAAAGACCTTCGACTTGTGCTTCGTTCTTGAATTTTGCAATATGGGCAAGGACTTCTCTGTGCGCCTTCGAGCTGATGTCGTTCGCCCTCTGGATAAGCTTGATCTCGTGTTCGTCCTTGATCATGCGCGAGATGTTCATCGCCGGTTGAAGCGACGTAACATCTATGTCTCCATGGCTGACTCCAAAGTGGTCGATCTGGTTGGACTGTGAGGGGTGCAGCATGTAAAGACTTCCTGGGTTACGATTGTGGCGGTACCAGTCCATAATGTAACCCGAGACTTCATCAGAATAGTACACTTCATCAACGTGGTATTTCACGAGTGCTTCAGCAAGAGTAGATCCGCGTCCGTACCAAATAACTCGCTTCTCATCGATCCGTGGCAAAAATAACGAAAGGGTATCATGCTGAATATCATATGTCAAATGACAATCCGACTCATTGCATCTGCAGTTATTAGCATATTGCAGCTGAAAACAAGCAACAGCAACAAACCCAGAAAGGTAGTAGAAGTATCGTAATTGCCTGAAAGGCGCAGGCATGTCGCTGTCTTGGTTGGTGCTCATACATTGGCCAGGCAGATAGATTAAGCCTGTCTCGACGCCCAATTTCTCTTGCACTCGTCTTGCATGTTGCTTTGCTGTTCACGTGTTGGTCAATCTCATCGGCAGTCTGAGGTGATGTGGACGCTTACCTGGATATTTGTCAAGTGGGCTCTCAGCCTCGAGATGTAGCCAGTACTCCTTGGCCTCCCACTTCAACCGCTCCGCGAGGCTTGTCGCGTCGAGTACTTCCATCCTGGCCTGACGCTCTCACCCTGCCTCGAGAACTTTTGAAGTTGAAGTGAGGTGTTCTTTGCAAAGCGAGATGCGGTGGACTGTTAAAGCGTTGTCGCGAGACAGCTCACCGGTAAGCCACGGCGCTAGCCTGGTCCCGGTTCGTCTCCGGTCAAGACGCCGCCTAGCAATTCTGTGCTGCGAGACTTTGGCCCCTAGATTTGTTTGTCTCGCTGACGCATGCACGCCACCTGCGATCGTGGTCCGTGATATAAAGGAGGACTCCTACATATCGCGATGAAGGAAGAAGTTTGCTTGCCAGGCAGCCAACTCTTCAATGCCCCTCAGCCCCGCCCTCGTGCACCGAAACACCGCGCTCCCAGCCTGCAGGATCACCAGGCGTACGATGCAGGATTGATCCTTCTTTGGCCGGCCTGCACAATACAAATTGTTTTTTATTGGCAGGCAGAAGCGAGCCATGTGGCATCTCGCGCATCGGTGAACGATAGAAGTGGTGAAGATTGATGTGGAGGCGATCTTGCGCGAGTTGTGATTGGTTAAAAGCTTGACCGGTGAGCACTTTCAATGAGTCGAGCCGGAAGTTAACGTCGCACATCTTACTAGCCTAGATGGCTTTGCATGAGTACGAACTGTGCCATGTCCACACATTTACTGGTCTCATCGTGGGCCTAATTTGGACATCAAAGGGACGTATGACAGACCGTGACCAGAGACACGATCAGCAACGTCAGCGTGAGCACTGAATCGCCGTGCGGCTGAATCAGATTGGTTAGATGGCGGTAAAGAACTTCCGCTACGTTCCACTGTGGCGGTCTGATCTCGTAGAAGGGCTCCCGACAAGAGCTTATGGCTTCCTATGTGTTGCATTTGCACACTGTATCGACATGCTCAAGAACCAGGAGTAGCAATCAAAATCGTCTCGTGCTTCGAGACAGCTTGTGAATTAAATATGGATAACGTGACTTTCAGCTGATCTGCCCTTGTAGCTTTTGTGATGTTACTCGAATATACCAGGATAAGTGGTTCAGAATACACAGACCGCATCCCTGGTCCGATAGTGAATGAGCCTAAACAACAGCTTACACGTTTGATACGTGCAATCAAAATTGACTAGAGGCCATGGACAATGATAGAAAGAAGCAACAAAAGCTTCATTTGGTTTAGCGTGCAGAGTCCAGTCCTTGTATGATGTGGCTGTTTCGTTTTCCGGAAGGACAGTGGCCCAATCTGCACGCATGAGGTGTGACCATTTCAAATATGCGTTATGTATCGGTATTGTGACGCGAAAATGCAAAGTTCTACTTCAAGCCTGCACCCGAAGGCGCACAACTCAACGTAAAACACACTGACTATCGCGGATCAGTGTCAAACTAGACAATTCCCATTGCTGGTCCTTGGCGTTTAACGCATGCCAGTGCGAGTGGACATGCTTGGTGATCACCAGAGGCCCGTTTTACAACGGGTTGCTCTCAATGACCTGTGCGAATATGCAATTCGGAGACGACGTACCATGAGGCCATCTTCGAAGTGGGGTTGATCGTGAGAGACTGTGCAAAGACCACATCTCCACACGACCTGTGCTGCGATGCCTGACCACCAAGCCGTTACATGAGATGAAAGGGCGCGTCTTTCGACGTCTTGATTGATGCATGCAAGCATCAAGCCATAAAATGCAGGGCGCGTCATTCGACGTTCTTGTTTGATGGCGAGGTCCTTCCTGATCATCGAGCCATGAGATGAAAGGGCGCGTCTTTCGACGTCTTGATTGATGCATGCAAGCATCAAGCCATAACATGCAGGGCGCGTCATTCGACGTTCTTGTTCGATGGCGAGGTGCACAGTGGGGCTTGACATTCTCGAGAGCAGTGCAGGGCCTACTCAAAAAAAGCCAAGTGATCACTGGAGGGAGGGGCTTGGAGGTGCACGCCAATTTTCTCCGAGTGACCTGTGAATATGTAAGCTTGCGCCGACAGACTCACAAACCGACCTCAAGGGAGCACGCTCTAAGAGCGCGTCTCTTCAGGGCAGGGTTGATCGCCAGAGACTGGTTCGATCACCGTGCACAGAGCATAGACTCTCTGTGGCAGGTAGATTGCCTGCGACCGGGTTGGTGCCGTGCACAGAGCGTAGACTCTCTGTGGCAGGTTGAGTTCCTGCGACCGGCTTGAGGAGAAAAAAAAGAGCAAGTGAGTGGGCGGTGGAGGCTCTATATGCGGGAGGGCAGTGGCTACGGCGCTAGGCACGTGCTGGTAGATCTACGACTCCGGCTAGGCAGCCATCTGGCCTGTGCGCTCACAGTGTTGTCGCAGTGAATGTCGCCCGGGTCACGTGCCTTGTTTGCGTGTTGCAGACCGCAACGCGATTGGCCTATAAGTGCAAGTGCGCGAGCGAGCAGATTCTAAACCCTTCCTTATGACGTATTATTTCATTAAATCTGGTAAGAGGTTCTGCCGCAGGAAATTGTGAGCAAACGGCGGAGCTCTCACTGCTCCACTGGCCCAAGCCTAGTACCTCAGTTCCCGCTTCTTCTCTGCTTCTTCTCCGCTCCAATATGTCACCGAATCACCCTCAAGCTACATAAATAGCCTCTCGTCCCAGTCTTGCCGGCGTCCACGATCGAACGACAACAACTCACTATGTCCGACAGCCACCACCATTCTCGTGAGCAAGCCCTCGTTGCGCGTGTCAGGGAGCTGAAGACCGACAACTACAAGCTCAAGGCCGACAGATGCAAGCTGAAGGCTAGCAACAACAAGCTTCGACAGGATGTCCTATATCTAGAGCACCAGCGCATGAGCGATGCCGATCCTACAGAAGAACCGCATCGTCTCCGCGACCTTACTGTTCAGGCCGACAACCTCCGAGGCTAGCTCGAGGTCACATCTTCAACCTTCTCCAATCGCATATACACACTCGAGCAAGACCGCGACATATGGAAGAACAAGTACCTACGCCTTCGCCAACAACTCCCCGCCAACCCTGCTCCCGCGACGACGATGCACCAGGAATTCGGTTTGGGATCAAATTCCTACACTCACCAGACCGTTAACAACAACATCTACGTGAGCGATCCATCGAGTCTTCCCTCGTCCGACGCGGGCCAGCTTTCACTCCCACTTCGCCTCGCACCAGCCCGCGCTTCAGCTTCCAAGGACACGGCTATGGATTCCGAGGCCGACGACGACGATGACATCGAGATCAAGGTCCCTCTGTACCGCGATATGTGCAAGCGCGAGTCCCGTGGTATGCGCTGCCGCCATGACCGGTGTGACTACTTCCATCGGTACCAGGAAGAGCAGCATGGTCATCTTCGGCGACATCTCCCCAAGGGCAAGAAGGAGGTTGTTAGGAGGGGCGGATAGGAAGCTTGTTGGGTACATGGGGGTGAAGGAGGAAGAATGTGGAGAGGATAGGCATGCCTGGTGACATGCAATGCAAGATGAAGATACATGTGCTCATGGAAGACGAATTGAAGATGTACAAAGATACCTATCAGACAGAGTGATGTGATCAAATGCATACCTTTCCCATGCCCTTACAGTGATGCCTAATATATACAACTTATTTTCAAGAAGCATAACGCCTTTCGAAGATGTTTGAGGTTATGTACGATGCACATTGACATCTCAGGTTAAGCGTCGCATAACACTCAACGTCATACAAGATAGAGTGTAACATATCAAACCCAGCTCCGTAAACTGCTTGAGTGAACATACGATACAGCTCCATAATTAAAACAAGTCTCATAAGTTACTGAAGAGAATGCACAGAGTATGAACGTGTATACTTATGAGTCTATACGTGGAGAATACAACAACTTGTAAAAGCGATTAGAGCACTGAGAATAGGTACAAGGAATAGCACGATATATTAATATAATTCGGAGTAAGCTCATAGAACACGTGAGAGTATACACGAAGTGTAATTATCTACGGTCAGACATCTTTGCGTAGACGATACAACAACGCTTTAAGACTATCAAATCACTGTGAAAAAGCACAAGGTATAGCACGATACACTATCACATCCCAGGATGACCCTCATAGAATGCTGACGGCCGTACAAGAGCTATCGAACTATTTTATCCGACGATCATGCGCAGAGCATACAAGATATAGTCGAAGGATACTAAGCTGCTGCAGAGAAGTTGAGGAAAGCCACGATGCTCTTTAAGATTACACATACATGTCATGCAACACGAGATTATGCATGGCCTGCTATTGTTTGTGACTAGAAGACGAAGTGTGGAGGACACAACGCATGATCAAAGAGTAGTAGAGCACCGTTAACCACTTGAAGTAAGTTACGATACACTTTTGTGTTTCTGTTTGAGCCTCGCGAGTGCTTGGGGCGCTGATAAGCTCTCACTCTTCAGACGCATGAGGGACACAACTTGTAGCTCAACAACGCTAGGATATTGAACAAGGGTTGATGCCATACACGAACTGAGTATCATTCATCGTACCTTCATCGCAGCTCACGCGAGCATACGGAAGTTATTAGTCATGACTATGTATCAGGTAAGCATCACCATCCTTCTCCAACCCATCCAGAAAGACTAAGATCTCTCCTCAAAACAAATGAAAAGCGCATCACTCCTCCCTCTCCCTCGCATCCTCCACTGCCCTCTTCCAATCATAAAGATACATGTACACACCCTCCGCCAATGTAATGCAGCTACTACCCACAGCGCATCCGGCCCACAAACCCACAAGCTTCAAGTCCTTCTTGAAACACAAGAATAGCGCAAGAGGTACGGCAATAACATAGTACACAAACAAATTCGCCCAGCCTCCGATTGCCTGAAGTCCCAAACCACGCAGTATCGCATTTGCCAGCGCCGTCGTGGAGTCGCAGAATTGGAAAACTGCAAGGAGCGGCAGCACGGTCGACACGATAGTAATAACTTCGGGGTCCGTGGTAAAAGCCTTAGGAAGGACGTTTCGCGCTGCGGTGAGGAATGCGAAGTCGATTGCGCCAATGATGAGGAATGTCAATACATAAGTCCGCGTTGCGGTACGTGCAGCAGAGAGAGAGCCTGCGCCGATGAGGTTGCCGAGTCGGGTACTGACAGCGACACCTACGGAGAAGGGGACGTGGTAGATTGCGACGGCGAGACTCATGACGATGGATTGGGCCGCGAGGTGGGCGGTGCTGAGGTAGCTCGTGGAAAACGTGAGGATGTCGAACGCCTGGATGACAGGGTAAGTATGTATGTCATGCTTGGAGATAAGGATGGACAGAACTTACGAGCCATTCTGTTTCTACCATGATAATACCAGGGACAGCGAGCTTAGCCATAGGACCCCAGTGTCGAAATGCGTCACGTGTGAAGCCAGCCCAACATTCAAGCGATTGTGGATTGACGAAGTAGACGTAGATCCAGAGCAGGAGCGGAAGGAGGTTGTGTGAAAGTACGGTCGCGAGCGCGGCACCTTCCAGATCCCATTTGAGTATGAAGACGAAGACATAGTTGAGGAGGATGTTGATTGGCGTAGCGATAATCAGAACGAACAGACTGGCATTGAACAGCCCTTGAGCTTGTGTGAAGCGCTTTCCAGCTTCGAAGATGGCATAGCCCGGTGCTCCAGCCAGTAAGATGGAAAGATATCGTCCGGCAAGATGAGCGAGTGCTTTCTCCGGCACGAGAGCGGCCAGAATCCATCCAGATGATAGCCAGATTGCTCCAATGGGGAGGGTGACGAGAAGCATAAACAGAATCATGCGCTGCAAATGCAATCCGACCATCTCTTTCCGTCCAGACCCATACGCCTGCGCACACAGGGTATCCAAGCTCGTAGCAAGACCCTCATATACAGCCAGTCCCGTGATGTTCGCCGTCATGGTTGCCAGACTCACTGCACCCAATTCATCCGTACCGATATGTCCAACGACAAAAAGCGTGACCAGGCTGAAGCTGTACTGCAACAAGTACGTGACCATCAATGGTAAAGAATACTTCGCCAGCAATTTCGCTTCAAACCCTCCCGTCGTATGCGCATCTTCCCTATCCCCCTCTTGCCCCAACAACCCTTCGATCTCAGCAGTGTCCGCGACACTCCCATATTGCTGAGCCTTCGCAGCGCCATGCGCACCCAGCAACCCAACGCGCTCTTCCGTGCTCGACGAAAAGCGCCGCGCAGCAGGATTATCCATTGTGTAGCCCGCAGTAAACGGAAACGGAACAAAACCCAGGGCTAGCGACGAGATGTCATATTCCAGATGCACAGGCTGCTCGTCCTTCTCGGGGTCGCTATGTTGAAAGGCTGGTGTTGACAACCCGGATCTTTTGGCTAGCGGGGCAATGACAAGCGTGGCGTCTCCACTCGCCTTTGACGGTGTGGTCCGCATGCCGGGCTAGGACAGAATCGAGTGCGCCGATGTGGGTGCGGTCGGCAGCGAACGGTGTGGGTATCGCGCGATGGGCGGGCGCTGCGCGCATTCATTGACTGGATGGAGGTTGTATGTCCATTTGCGCTGAAGCGGTCTGCGCGCGAGATGGGAATGCATTATTTTGCGTGTTTTGTTTGCAGGGAAGCGGCTGCCGTGTATCTTTCGATAAGGGAAGTTACGGTTGACTCGCGCACTCATTTAGCAAGAAAGTTTGGAAAGAGCACCCGGCATCCGCGCGCCCAGGGCTGTTGTTATGGGTGCGAGCCGATTCGGTGCGACCAGTTATGCAGTGCATCGCTGATGCCATTGATTGACCCGAACACGTTGATATTGCACTACTAAGGCTGGGACACGAAATCTGTTGAGGCTAAGAGGACAACCTTGTTTGTTTGGCCATGGTCATCGTGAACAACGTGGTGGAGCTGGGTGGCTAGGCTTGTACACCTTGTGCATCCAATGACCGAGCATTACCGCGGAATGCATCAAGCACGAGGCTTGAAATTGCTCTATTAAGATCCAGAGCCTTGAGCCAAGATAGGCTCTTCTATCATATCTAATTCTACATCCCTCCATCTATAACTTTTCCCTTGCACTTGAAAAGTCAGAACCATGATTTCCAAACACGAATGCGAGGCAAATTACTCTGACTGGTTATGGCCCTTTGGCTGTGCCAACTTTGCAGCCTCCGGATCCTTGGTAACCTCATCGTAGTCAGGACGCGGAAGCTCGAAACCCTGAGTTGTGCGCCCATAAGTGATACCTCCCAGCCTTGAAATCGGCTTCATAACCTATCGCCACGTCAATTATGAGAACGTTACGCCCGTCTTGGAGGAGCACTTACAGCTGGATCGATCAAGACACCCTGCTCATCGATGGCATCCTCCCTTACCCAGAAATTCACACCCTCGATGAAAGCCGACACACCAGTCTTCTTGCCTGGGGTGGCAGGGTTTTTGGATGTCCACTCGTGAGTGCTGACAAGCTTGCCCTCAATGCTGAAAACAGCCTCCTTGACCCTATCCGGCTTCACCATCGATGACTTTGCGCCGTGCAGTCCGCTAAAGGCCCATTCCGAGATACCAACTGGCGCATTGATGGATGTATAGTTGGCCGCCTCGACATATTCCTCAGTGATGATGTTGATCACGCACTCTTTCGTCTCCAACAGGTTCTTCAACGTGTCTTTTGCCTTGTCCATGCCGCCCGCGAAGCCGAGCACGAACATAGGCGGGTCGTGGTTGACCATGTTGAAATAACTGAACGGCGCCAGATTACTGCTCTTGCCATCCGCGCTGACGGTGGAAGTGAAGCCAATGGGACGTGGGACAATGGCGGAGATGAGCATCTTGTAGTTGTGTACTACCGGCCGACCTTCAGCATAGGGATCAATCTGGCGGTGTTCCTTCTTGAGAGATTCTGGCACATTTCCGCCAGACCCGACCTTCCAGTCAGGCTTGGGAGTCTGAGTGAAGTGGAATTTGCTGCTGGTGTCGAAGTTCGGTCGCGAAGCTTCTACAGCCTTGAAATCGCCATGAGGGTTACGCTTGATCTCCTTTTCCGCGTCGAGCTTGCCTGTTGCCATGGTTGTGCTGTAGCGTGTGGTGGATGGGCAGATTGATGGCGGGGTGGGTGAGAGCAAGCGACGCAGGAGATTTTGGCAGCCCGGCCGTGATAAGTATCCCATCGATTTGTAAAGAGCTCGGAAGGCTAGTGTGATGTTTTCACCGGCTTCCGAGCGGCGACGTTCCTCTCGGAAGCATCCTCGGCACTGTTGGCGTTCCTGGCAAATAGCGGGTCTGTTCCGGGGCACTGAAGGTAATTCCAGGGTTTGCGCGGAACGCAGCGTGGGGAGTGGGGCAGTAAGTAACACTTCTACACTGAAACTCGACATCAAAGTCCATTCAGCTACTTGGAAGCACTTGCACGAATCAAAATGCAGTAGTACGATAACACGCGGCAGGCGCTCCGACCTGGCGTTGCCAAACCCAGAATCGCAGCTTCGCAGGATCGGATAGCGTCATAATGTAAATACCCCGCCATGCGTTCCGAACTATGTACCTATCGCGCTTTGATATCTCGTATAAACTGAATACTCCGCTGACTAGCTGTAAATGAGATCATGTAACGCATTTGGTAAGCCGATTAGCAGTCGCGGTAGCTCAGAAGTATACCTGATTTATGGATCGACTTACGTGCCTACCCCGCTGGCCTGGACCTGAACCTTACCACAGCCATACGTATGATAAGGGTAAGCAAGGATTCCAACCGATGATGTCGCGGCTCAAGGGAATTCTGCTTGGCGTCTAGATGCATGTCTGCTACGTATATACGAGACAGCTTAAACCACATTTCTGACCTTCCTCATCTTCGGCGGCCTTCTTACACAAGTGGTCGACACACACTTTGACGACACCTAGCAGCTAAGCACAGAGGAATAAATCCGAGATCCATACACCAAAGACTTAGAAATGGCAGACGAGTACCAAACTTACAAGCTGGGAGACTTCTCACTCAAATCGGGCGAAGTCATCCCAGACGCTTTCATCGCGTACAAGACGCTCGGTGACCCATCATTACCTGCCATCATATATCCGACCTGGTACTCAGGAGGTAAATCGAGACCTTGCGCAAGCTGTCCTCTCTCCTCATCTATGAACTAACATCCCTTAACCAAGTGATCGACAACAACCTCTGGCTCACCGGCGAGGACAAAACACTCAACCCTAAAAAGTACTACATCATCATCCCCGCCCTCTTCGGCAACGGACAATCTAGTTCCCCCTCCAACACGCCTTCCCTTCGCCCCTTTCCCCTGATTACTTTCTACGACAACATCCGCGCCCAACACCAGCTCGTCACGCAACACCTCGGCATCAAACACGCCCGCGCCGTCCTCGGCTGGTCCATGGGCGCGGGACAGTCCTTCCAATGGGCAACACAGTACCCTGACTTCATGGACCTCATCGCTCCCTTCTGCGGCTCAGCAAAGACGTCAATCCACAACCAAGTGTTCCTCGAGGGCGTCAAGAGCGGTCTCTACGCCGCCATCGGCACCTCCAGCGCCGGAATCTGCAAGCCCACATCCCTACTACCGGACGCCTTCCAAAAGTCCCAGAGATCACCACTTACCCGCTCGCCCCGCGACATCGGCCTCAAAGCCCTCGGCCGCGTCTACGCAGGCTGGGGCTTCAGCCAAGCCTTCTACCGCGAGAAACTCTACGCCACAGTCCTGGGCTTCAAGGACGTCGAAGACTTCATGGTGAATTTTTGGGAGACATGGGCGCTCAGCAAGGATCCGGAGAATATGCTGTGCATGGCGCACACGTGGCAGGTCGCGGATTGCTCGGCGCAGGAGCCGTATAATGGCGATTTTAAGGCTGCAATGAGGGGCATCAAGGCGAAGGCGCTGGTACTGCCGTGTAAGACGGATTTGTACTTTCCCCCAGAGGATAGTGAGATTGAGGTAGCAAGTATGAGGGAGGGGGTGGGAAGGTTGGAGGTTTACCCGAGTATTTGGGGGCATTGGGCTGGAGGTGAGTTTGGACTTTCGTGCGTTGGACTGAGAAATGAGCTAACATGTGTGTTGTAGGGCCGGGAGATAGTGTGGAGGATACGAAGTGGTTGGACGAGAAGTTGAGGGAGTTCTTTGCTGAGAAATGAGAGGTGGATCATGACATGGAAGACATGGATGCGTGGTGTTGATTGATATGATAGTTCTCATTGTTTGAATTACATGGTATATCCTACACTTAATCACACCAGGTGATGTCCAAACGCCTTCTGATCCCATGCAAATTACACTTCATTATCGAATCCCAAACTTGCCACCGCCTCGCACTCGGAAATCCCTCCTTCTCTTGATAATCTCTATCCTAGAGTAAGGATAACCAATCCTCGACCACTATCATCCTGAGATGTCAATTCTCCTCATCGTCACTATCCATTTCTGGCCTACATATCCTGCAGTCCTGATACAGCTTCCCGCAAAACTCTCTAACAGTCACATCCCCTACCCCATCCACACCCACATTGTGTCCCTTGACGCAATACCACGTCCAAGCACCCTTGTTGCTCGCATCCCTTGCCATGTAGTTCTCCCCCGGACTCCACGAATCCAGGCTAAAAGTAATGCGCTTCAATTGTGGACCCACGGGATCTGTGTCGGATTGAGCGGTGCCCATGTTCTTGAACGATTGGCAAGCATGATACCAAATCCACAGGGGATTCCAGAGCGGGTCGCCCAGGGCTTTTGCATCGAGGGTGAGGCTGGAGACGTTGGTAAGGGCAGTGAGTTCTTGTCTGATCTGCCGCGCTAGAGTCCAGTCTGAGGAGCTCATGTTGCGGGGATCGGTGACGCCTAACATGGCGGATGTGGTGACCAATTTGAGGTCGCAAGAGCGAATCTGCTTGAGTGTGTCGGCACCAATCTTCCATATGCTCTGATTTGATGGAGCTGTAGATGTAGGGCTGGCGCATGGGTTCTGGTAGTTTTGAGGTGATACAGTGAGGTGGAATCTTGTTCGTTTGCATAGCAGGTCCATAAACTCTCTATTAATCTGCTTATTCGCAAGGAGAATCCAGTTACTGCGCTTGGGCTGTTGGCTTGTGGGAGATGGAGAAGGCCAACGCAAAGGAAGCATCCAGTTCATTGAGGAGGTATGTGCTGGACTTGTTGACGGCGGAGGATAGGCAGGCTCTTCAATAAGGTTCTCGTACACCATGTCCCGCAGTTCTTGCGGCAGCTCAAGAAATGGGAAGGGTATTCTGTTTTCATCCTGCATCTTCCGGTATCGTCGAATTGCCCACAGCAGTAATGGCGGGAGGATCAGCGCAGCAACGGTAAGCAGCAATGCAACACCAGACGAAGAGGATGCGAGTTCAAAATAGGCGATACATGATGTTGGCCACGCCTCCCTTAATACTACATTTGCGGACTCAATCTCGATCGCGAAGTGATCGCCTGGTGGAGTCTGGGTCATGATGGGCGTGTGCTAGGGTGCGTCGTGGTTGCTGACACGAACCGAATTGGTCTGTTCCGCTCCGTAAGGCGCTCGTTGTACCGTGTGCCGACGCAAGCTACTGTGCAGCTGTTCCGAGCGAGCCTATGACTGTACGAGACGTTTCAGTCTTCACGCAAACACTGTCAGGCCTTCCGTGATGACAGATGTTGAGGTGATGGTGCGCAGAGCTCGAGGCGGTGGTCGCAATGTGACGCAGAACGATGCAGAAGGCGAGGAGAAGCGAGTGAAACCTGGAGAGAGTGCGCGCAGTGGTTGTAGAGATAGGAAAGTGAAATAGGGATGCGAAGGCTGCGTCGCATATCTATTGCGCAGCTGGGCGTCTTCGATAATACTGGTGCCTTACAGCGTCGCCGTAAAAGGCAGTCTGAAACGTGCCATCAATCAGCCGTTACCTACCAAATCACTGCACAGCCTGCGCGAAAGGCACCGCCACTATTGACAACCTGAGGCATCGACTTTGAATCGCGGGACCTCGTGCAAGGCTGCTCCGAAAAATGAGGGGCCAGAATGTCGCGTGCTCTCCTTCCGCCCAGCGCGAGACGCGGACAGGTACCGCAGCCAGCATCTGCAAAGTGATCGCTGACTGTGTGGACCTTTACTGGTATTGGCGCGCTCGTATACAGTAAGCGACCCAACCATGGTGCTGTGCATCAAGGGGCCATAGATGAAGCACAGTGGAGAGCGGAGAGCCGGCACAAAAGGACCGATGCGAAGCTTGATAAGAAGCTTGGGTAGGCGGAAATTCTGGGGTGCAGTATGTATTGTTGCAAGTTGGGAGAAGGTCAGCCACCCCTACCGCTAAGCGACACGAGTATCCCAGCACATGAGGCACTGGCCTCAAACATAGATTCAACCTCATTAGCCGTCCCCAGACTGGACGGACTGTACCACTGCCAAATGACACCGATGAGTGCATTCTATTTCGTCGACAACACGTAGCATTTGCATTGGACTAGTAGTCGGAGTTTTTGGGTATTTCATTGTCTATACTCGAGCAGCCAGCATTGGTATGGACCGGTGATCTGACGCAAGCCATCCAAGCTGTCAAGTCCAGTCTATAATGTCTTTAATAGATCTGAATATGATAGATCCGTATAGTGGGTCGTGGTATTTTGCGTATGAAATCGTGGGTATCATGCTCAACCGAAGGTTTTTTTCCCACATGTGCAACTCCTGTCCGCTGGAGTGCCCGAACTCAAGTATTGGTGCAGCCTTGCTGTCCCATTACGTAGCCCTGATTCTTCACCCGCCGGGTACTCTCACTCTTCCTCTTGTATGAACGGATTCGCAATCTCCTCGCTTCCGTCGACGGGGGAGATGACGACAAGGAGGGTGCCGCGAGCGACTATCAGGCCGAGCTTGCGGTAGCGGATGTTGCCTTCGTCGTCTGAGAGATATTAGCACAGGGTTCCAGTTGATGTAGGGCAGACATACCGGTCAAAGCCTCCTTGACTTCGTCGAGGACAAGGTTCATGAGCTGGTCGTAGCCTTTGAGCGTGCCAATGACTGGGTGCAAGTCAGTACGGATTGCACCTTCCCATGCTTCAATGGGGCCACTCACCCTCTCGCCCACCGCTGAACTTGACCGTGAGCTGCTTGTCCATGTACTTGCTCAGGTCGAGGATGTTTTCCTTCTTGGGCCGCTCAGTCTGTCCCGCCGCACCACCACCTTGTGCACCTCCGCGACCACCACCTCGTCCTCCCCGGTCGCCGCCGCGTCCACCGCCTCGCCCTCCCCGGAATGCGCCTCGCTCAGACATGTCGTGAGAGTATAATTTCGAATAGGGCGGTGATGCAACGGGGCGCGCTTACGATTGCAGTGACGTGCAGCTCAGCGCGCATTCTGAAATTGGCCTGTGCTTCTCCTCTCCACCCCTGCTTCCTTCTCCCGCACATCACGTGCGGCATGCTTATTCCCGCCGGCCAGCCCTTGGAGCATCGAGACCACAGGCTGGCGGTACAAGATGACGATTGTGGTAACGCTTGATCCTCGGAGCCGAACGAGATGGGAGGCCGCGTAGTTGCGTTATTTATCGCGCTCCCGGAAACAAGCCTGCGATGCATACTTGCGCGCTTTCGCCCTCATGGCGCTCCCGTCCCTGGGAAGATGACGCGGTCCGCTATGTATAGCTGAGATGGCAGAGGGCATCGTGTTTCATGCCGTTGCGGGAAAACCTCCAGCGGGCATTTCTGGTGTCTCACGGCACGGCGGCGCACCATCACACGCCGCTCAGGCTGAGCCCAGACCGTTGCTGTCTGCGGGAGCTCAACAGCGACGCCGCTCATTGGATAGGGTCGCAGACGTGCGTCCACCCTCCAGGGCTTCCCGCTTGCTTTTTGGTGGCTTTCCGCCCGGGGTCACGGCGCACCAGCCTGACTGTCTGCGACTGCCGTCCTCTTCTCCGCTTCCGCTCGCCTTCACTTTCTCCCCCTCTGTCTCTGCTCCGCCATGACTGCTACCTGTGACATATCGCTCTAGCAGGCGTCGCCCATCGTCGCTGTCGTGCTGTGCGTGTGCGCTGACCCTGCTGGCGCTCGCTAGCGATTCCGCCCATTTTCTTCCACCCTCGCACTCCATCTCCGCCTAGAACCACTGCCTCGGCCGTCCTGCGCAACAGCTCTCCATGTCCACCCTCGACCGCCACGCCTCACACGAGCGCAGCATGGCGTCGCAACACCACGCGCATGCTCCCCATGCTGACCTCAGCACGGCGCCGCAAAAACGGAAACGGAGCCCCTCTCACGACACAATACACGCTGCATCAGCGCCGCTCCCAAAGACTGCCAAGACGCACAACCATCTGCAGATCAACTACCTCGCACGCCAGCTCCAGGATGATCTGCCGCTCATCACCAACGATGACACGCTGCCCAACATCCTGTCGCTTCTTGGCGACTACCAGGGCGTCCTGGACCGCCATGAGAGCATGGCGTGCAACCTGGGCGCACGACCGCTGGGTCCCATCCTGATCAAGCGATTCGAGAGGCTGTTCGACGGGCCCCCGCGCGTGTTGAAGAGCCACGGAAAGGACGGAACCACAGTGACCTGGCTGGACGTGGTCGAGTTCGCGCGCAACAAACCCGAGCAGTTCCAGCTTGGTCAGATGAGCGAGGGCGTGAGAGTCTGCCAATTCTACACCAAGCAGTGTCGCGTGCAGATCTCTGAGGAGGATTTCGTGCTTATTTCCTCAGGAATACCGCAGAAGATGATTCCACCGCAGCCCATCATCGAGGACGAGGAGAAGGAACTTGGTACCATCGAAATTCTTGAGAAGAATTTGGGCCAGATATGTCAATTGGCCGATCAAGGTAAGCTCCAACCTTCCTACCAAATGAATCTATTGAGGAATGCGCCGGCTCTACTACATTTCCTCTACCCATTTGCGCGTTATAATGGCTATTGTGAGAACTGCGCTAACTCCCCACAGTGGCTGCGCGCACGCGACAGCTCAACCATAGGTTGAAGGGCCGTAAACAAGCCATCCTCGACCGTCGAGCCACTGCAAGCCCTGCGCCTCCTATCCGTCCCACGAGCCCCTCGAATGTGGCGCTTATGAATGGCGGTACTGTCTCACATCCCAATCCCAGTCCCAATGTAGCACAGGCGCATCCTTCGCAGACGTCGCCTGGTGGCTTTGTCGCGGTTAACGCCCGACCTCATCACGATACCAACGGGAACGGCGCTTCGTCGACAACTCGCCATGATTTGCTATCCAAATTCCATACTATGAGCGAAAGACGCCCGTCGTCTCAGCCTCCCAACAATCCGGCCGATGCTAGGCGGTCGTCCGTGTCTGCTCATGGCGTCTCGTATCCTTCAACACCAGCGCCGAGCACGTCAAGAGCTCCGGCAAAGGCGGCAGAAGTTCCCCCTCAGAACGTGCCAAGACCGTCACACCTGAATGAAACAGAGCTGCACTCAATGATGAACTCTCCTGTGCCTATACCCAATACCCCGTCCAGTCTCCTCCCAGCCGCTAGCCAGCGGAACAGTCAGCCTCTAGAGAAGGATGATGGAGGCCCGTTCAAGACCGAGATGGTTCACAAAATGGAGACCCTAGCCAAGGGCGAACGTATTCTGCCACCGTGCGATCGCTGCCGCAGATTGCACATGGACTGCTTGAAGAACCTTACAGCGTGTATGGGATGCACAAAAAAGCATGCAAAATGCTCCTGGAAAGAAGTTCGCGAGGGTGAATTGCGCGGTGGTTTTGCGCATCCCCCGGCCTCCAACAGCAACCATCACAGCGAGACATCAGACCATGAGAGTGGCGATAGGAGTACGGCATCGCCTATGCTCACTCCACCTCATCGTAGCGATCACACACCGCAACATGCAACACACATTCCTGCACATGTTCAGCCAGAAGCCGAGAGCCAACACCCTCGTCCCTCCACTGAACTGCCAGCACAGGCCCACTCCCATTACGACCTGCCACACAATGCGAGGATACCTCCACCTCGCAACTCACCGCCTGAAAGGGATCGTCCTAGGGAAGGCAACGTGGAGGCTCAGTTGCAGGAAGCTGCGCAGCATGGTCTTGCCCAAACGAGTGCCAATGGAGATCCCAGGCTGGGGACCACGGATGCCAAGTCATCAGATTACCAGCAATCGATAGCTGCTTAGTACCTGTTTGCTATTACAAACAGAAGCAAACAACGTGTTAACATTCGCGTTCTCTTCTTTACAGATTTTTTGTCACGATCGATGCCAGAACGAGGCGACATGATCTATGTCATGATACCAAGTTTTGCATTTTCGATAAGTTGATAGTCTCTCGTATAAAATCATATATCGCTGTTATCTTCACACAACAAGTCGTTGCGAACGTACGTGATATTTGTTACTTTTATGTTAGCTGAATGACGTGGTAGCGACATGCCCGCTCACATCGTTCATCGAATTCCGTTATTTCACGCACCAACACCAATTGTATTATGGTCCACCCAGAAGCCTTTCAGAGTCACAATGATCTACCGTAGCAGGCAACGCGACCTAACGCAATGCGACCTGTCACCAGCAGTCAGTCGACCACTCTTATTATCTTCAGGTTGAGAACTACAAAGCACGCCTCCACTCAACCAGAAATATTATTTCACGGTCTCAACAAGCACCAAGCCATGAGTTACGCGGCTCGTCACATCATCAAGCATATCAGGGCTGCTAAGAGGCATGTTATGAGAACACTGCATCCACGCAACCCAGCCATGAACGTAGATGAGCCCTGCTCAGGACAAAAGACTACTTCAGTTCCGTTCATGCCAATATGCGCCACAGCCCTTGAATAGCGGTACATACCAATCCAGCTTCTTGGGTCAGGCGGTAATAGCGAAGTCCACCTATGCTGCGATGTCAAGCTAGGCACCATGGTCGCAGTCAAGAGCATCCAATACGATCCCTGAGATGGTCTACCAGACGAAGTCAAGCTCTTGCAATTCTCGGGGAACGACCGCCATGAACTGACTGTACGGCATCTACCATTGGAGGGCTTTGATGATCAAGGGTCACATCCTGAGGCATGGTTCGGCACGTGTGGGCCACTCGTACCGCCTGGCACGGAAGAGCCTGCACTTTACAAACACTCATGTCATTACATGGCTTTTCATATATTTTCTCCGGTGCGCATCGATTGCAAAGGAATGCCATACAACAATCTTCTCAACTACTTCATGATGCGCACTCTGGATACAAAATATCTCGCCCGCATAAGTGCCACGGAGCTCCATCGTTTCCTGCTCGTCCTTGGGCCATTGGTCCACCACCTCTTGCTGGCCTCTTGCTGGTGGGGCAGGAAGAGATCTTGAATTGCTTCGAGGACAGACGGGATGGGGATTGCAATGCCAGGAGTCTGGTTACGGACTCTACTGTCTTCGGACAGATATTTTGTCGTCTCTTCCGCCAAGCACATTGTGATATGGATGCGCAGCTAATGACATTGGTTGATTCACTGCTGCCGGTTGTGAACACTGTAGAGAGGAGGGACGCTCTTCGGTTTTCTGTGGGGCTGGGGTTTCTGGAGTGAGACGCAGCATGGCGGAATAGATGTCATTCTCTATTTTCATGAATATCTGAAATACCCACGATACTGCTACTTATCAGGTATCTTCGGTTGCATTGTTCGTCTTCAACATGCTCATCGCTCATCACTCATCATGTAAGGAGGTCACTGTCTTTCACGTCTGGTCTCTCATTCACTGTTCATCGCCTATCGGCTTTGTATGAGGTCACCTCGACTTGCTCTCACTCGACAGACCCGGTTCTCACCTGCACCTCTCTACTTTTCCCTCCTCCGGATCAGACTATTTGCACTCACACCTTTCTACCTTCTCATCGCTCTCTCACCAAACTCCCCTCACCTGTGCGCTCAGCTGGTTGATCACGACCTGTACCTCACCTCCATCCGCGACTCGACTCGACTCCCACAACAATCAGCATGCCGCCACAGAGGACGGTGAGGACGAGCAAAAGCCGCAAGAAAAAAGCAGGCGGCTCTAGCCAGAAGAAGAAACAGAATACACGAGACGAGTCATATACCGGAAAGACACCAAGGCTCATCACCAAATTCAAGCCTCCCACCGCTGAGCAATTAGCTGCGGAAGACGCTCAAAGTCTGGATGGCAGCTTTGTTGAGAAGGACGAGGAGGGTGTGAAGCAGCTCCCGGTCACAACCACGCGTTCTGGACGAGCAGTGAAGGCGAAGAAACTACACGATTTCGTATACAGCGATGACTATAACAGTCAGCTTGCATCTAGTCCGCCGGGCAAGACAGGTCAATTTGGAGGTGACTTTGACGATCAATATGGTGGAAGCACATCGACGCGTAAGTGATACTGAAATCGAATACTGTTGTTGACATGTCAAGCTGACCTCCATTCTAGCTGCCATCTTCAATTTCACCCAACAGCCACAGCCCACAGCTACAAGCCGCCGCTCCACCAAGCGCAAAAATGGGAAGACGTTCCAGCCCGCTCTCTCGACGGTCATCGAAGACGGCGAACTCTCTTCCTTCTCAACAGCCCAAGCTCCCTCTCCGCTATACATTTACGACGCCCGTCGCGAGATCCAAGCCACGGCCGCCAACATCTTCGAGTTGATAACTAGTACCTCCAAGATCCACATCGACCTTCCCACCCTCAATTACAGCAACGACTCAGAGCAGCCCTACTCCGCCCCCCTCCTCATGCACCTCTACATCTCCGCGTATAGTACCAAGCAATACGACATCTGCGACCTCGTAGCCGACACGTGGATCCGTACCTTTCACGTTCTCCGGCGTCGAGAGGAGCTGAGCGGACGACCAAGGAGAGCCATGACATGGCGTTACAACGACCCCTTGACTCGAATGCGCGAACAAGGCATCAAAGGCTACGCGCTCAACGCGCCCTCCTACGCTTCCCTCCTCGTCACACAAGACCCCGAACTCGAACCAGACGTTACACTTCCGTCCGCTGAACTTCTGCACGATCTCTTCACCCAGACTTCAACCGAATGCGGCGCGCGCCGCCTCTGGGTCGACGCCATGACGCTGTGTGGTGATAAGCTCGAAGCGCGTATGCGTGTGTCCAAGAAGAAGGGTGAGAAGTGGCACCAGGATCTTAAGGATGAGATCATGTACACGGCCACGCGCTCGATGGGGAAGAAGTTGACGCTTAAGATCGAGGAGGCGACTGAGGGCGCGTGGTGTAAGCGCTATCATGAGCATGGCAGGCATGGGCAGAGGTGTTACAGGGAGAGGGCGTATGAGCGCAGAATGGAGGGGTTGGATGCTGATGAGGCGGATAGCGTGGTTAGTGAGGAGGATGCCATGGAGGGGGTGATTGGTGGTGGGGAGGGGAACAGGGTGAGATTTGAGGCAGTACCGGAGGTGTTTGATGTTGATGCGGAGGGGGAGACGGATAATGAGTAAGGGTAGAAAATGTGTGGAGAATAGTTGGACTGACCGCCACATTGGTCTGCGCACAACATAGGAGCAATTGGATCCGTTTGGGTAAAGTCTCATTTTGACTTCCATTTTTTGAGTGTCCCGTTTTTCTTGATTCTACCATACTCAACACTTATCGCCTCGAGACGCCCGACAAGATACATCCATCCGCACACTCTGGATCTGTCGAGTTGTACGCAATCTGTCCAACCGAGCCTCCAGGCTCTGTGCTAGGATCTCTTGGGCTCTGGAACATCCTACCATCTGCTGGCGCCACGGCCGTCTCCAAAATATCTCCAAACGCATTCCTCACATTCGCAATTGGCTGGCCCTTGACCACCACCTCATCCACACCCACAAGCCTCTCCACAAATCCGCCATACTGCGAGTACGTGTCGTGGAACGTATTGGCAATGTACACGTTGCTGAGGTCAGGTTCGACAGTGGCATTTGAGGGTGTGAGCTTGAGGTCGACCATGACCCGGTTCACGAAGGCGACGGTGCGGTCGATGAGCGAGTTGTTCCAAATCTTGGCTTGGCCCATCTCGACGGTGATGGAAGGGACTTTGGCGCGCACGAAGGTGGTTTCGATACTGCCGGGCTCGCCGGGGTCGATCTTGAGGGTATCGGGCTGGAGGAGTTTGGCGAGGCGCTCAACGTATGGAAGGCGGAAGTCGGCATAGCACCATAGGGAAGTCTCCCCGCCGGAGGAGGGAGTGTCTGGTGAAAGTTAGTGTGAGATTGTGGCAAGGATATATAGGCAACTTACGAAGATCAATGCCGACATCTACTTGGGAAGTGTTGCCCCAGATGTAGTTCCAGATGTTGTACGCGAGGAGCTGTGGTCCACTACCACCATCTGCTGCTGCAACGCCGGGAAAGACACGGTTGACGTTAGTCAAGGAGCCACTTGCTCCAGCTGTGAAGTAATTCCGCTGGTTCAAGTAAATACCCATAGGGTTTACGGTCGGTATGCCAATGACTACACACGAATTAGCAAACTTCAATCTAGAGGCGAAGCTCTACCCACCAGTTCCGTTCAATGTTGCGACCTGATCCTCAAGCTGCTCAAAGATACGCTGTACAACGCGTACTGGATTGAGCTCATCTCCGTGAATTGCTGCAGAGAGCGAGAGCTTCGTTCCACTCTCAAGACTCTCCGGAGTACCACGCGCAACCATAATCGGGATATGCACTGGATGACCGCCATTGAGTTCGCCCACCCTCAAGTAATACCTCGAAATAGTCTGCGCAGGCACATCGGCGAGGTTTAGGTCATGAATGACTTGGACGCCATTCAAGACATCGCCGGTGAAGTTCGCTGCGTGAGCGCTGCTGGCGAGCGCCGCGATGGTCGCGAGCGCGGATTTGACAAACATGGTCGCGTGGAGACTGACATTTTTTCTAGAATTGATTGCCTTTTTGTAGCTCGGAGAGTTTGCGATAAGGTACTCTTGGTTGAATCGTGACCCGCTCGAGGTCTTTGCGCGATTAGGAAGGTCGTGGAAGATAAATCCACTGCCATGACGATGCCCAGGAGGCCAAGCATTCGACTTCGGTCATTCTGGAAGGTTTGAACATGTTGCTGGCGAAGTTCGGAGAGGGAGGAAATGTTTGAATTTCCCCATGGAATGCTCGATACATATGGCAGTTGCAGTTGTTAAAGGTATTGCAGGACGCATGTTAGTCGTGGTGTTGTATATCCGACGAATTCAGTAACAATGCACACGCGAGTCATGCACGCGTTTGTGGCTAGTCTAGTGAGTCTTGCCCGCTCTATACCGAGACTACCATTTCCATGATCTTGACATAACTTCGTATTCCTGATGAATCCAACCCTGTGTAATGAGGATTTCGATGCAACACCAAGTGCGGATCAGAAGCCTCATCAGATTCTTGAGGCTGAGCATACAACACACCTCTGCTCATGCCCCCTTGCACTACTAGTGAAGACCAGCTTGAGCAAAGAGGTTCTTGTTTCACTCACACAGTATGTTTGAAACTTGACACTCTGTGCACTATGCGAAGCCAATCTTTACAGCTAAGATAAATTCCAGGGCTCTAGCAGTATTATCACAAGAAATGTAACATTTAAAGCAACATCCCTCGCATCAGGTACACTTTCCCTAACAATTACGATGATATCAACGCTTTCGCCATCGGCCAAAGTATCCGAAGGTTTTCAAGGTCGAGATCACGCTAGCACGTGAGCTATTCTGTTAGCTGCTGTACTGTATAAGGGCCTGTTCGGTGACTTGCTCCAGATGGCAGAAACGAGGCAGCGAATCGCCGCGGATCTGGATCTGGAGATGATAACTGACCTTCCCAGACCAGAAGCAATCTGAAGCTAGGCCCAGAATGTAAGGAATTGACGCCGTTCAACAGCACGTCGGCTCTAGTCTAGCGAGATGGAGACTCCTTCCTTGTCGTCGAACGCTAGCTGGGGGCGGCGCGCACAGAATATATTTAGATAGGGCTAAATACAACTTCTGGTGGCCGCCTTATACAGTAGCTAAAGCGTGTTATAGCTAGGTATACGAACACCCAAAATGCGCGAAAATGCACTTCAAAACCACAAACAGCAAATTAAGAGACAGCGCATCAATCACGAAAACGAGGTTTTGACGCTCTATAGTCGTATACAAAAATGGTAGATCAGTCTGAGCTCGGTCTTTACACAGCCAGTTCCGATAACTCACAATAACAACCAAGTTCGCATCTAAACTTGCACCCTTCATCAAGATTGCGAAAGCTGCATGGACCGACTTAAAGCAAGTGAGCTGCAGAACCATGTGCCAGGCTGACACTCAGATTGCCTCAACGGCACGTGGTAGGCGGGACATTAGTCCAAGTCAGAATCTGTACTTCATAGATACCGCCGCTGATGCCGAGCTGGTTACAGATGGCAACCGCCGTCGGATCGTTTCCAGCCAGGTATTGTGACGCTTGTGCAGCCCCAAGTGCAACCTCAACACCGTCCAATTTGACTTTTGCACCAGCACCAGTGGATGAGAAGAGGTCAACATCGCCACAGAAGTTATCGTCACCGTTGACGCCAGAGAGTGCAGATCCACAGTAGGACGCGAAAGCTGAGAGTCCCGATTTTGATACGTATTTTTCGTGATGGGAGGCCTGTACTGCAATCGTTCATTCATATAATATATCAACATACTTCATCTATCAGCTACTTGCGGTAATTGGTCGTCTCTGCCGCTACGCTAGACGCAGATTCAGGGATTCGCTCCTCCGCCGATGGACCTCCAGTGTTTCCCCTCTGACCGGTGGGCACATCGTCCAGATTCCTCTGAGCAGCGTGCGTCGGGTCATCCTTTAGATCCTTGACATTGCCCTGGCCTACACTATCTGCCAATCCTGCCAGGCCTTGTCCGCCCTTCTTGTCGTGGTGCAGCTCACTGGACGTCTGACCTTGACCAGGGTGTCCGAGTCCAGTGTGTACATCACCGGATGTTGCACCAGTGAGAGTTGATGAAGCATCCTGGTACAACTTCTGGTTGTTGAGATCGGGGTTTGGCTGATGGGTTCTGGATGCCGGCGCCGAGCCAGCAGGGAGAGTCTGAGCGCTGAACTCTGGGGCGGCATCGTTGCCAACGAGTTTCCCAGGTTGATGCTGGAGGATGTTAGTGGAAGATCAGAGATACGTTGAAAGTTTTTATGTAGGATATCCTAAGCTCAAAGACTCCCTAGGAGTTCGAGTCACGGCTTGTCTCTCTATGATTGTACTAAAAGTAATGCAGGTGCAAATAGAAAAATTACTTACTCCGGACTGCAACATTGGCTCGCTAGGTGCGATCTTTGCATGGAACTCGCCCTGGTTGGCAACTGCGTCAGAGTTCTGAGACATTATGGCGGAGAATTAACTTGGTCAAGCTTTGTGAAGCTTGTATTGATCGTTTCTGCGAGTCGTAGTTGAAAAAAGTGTTGGCGTGCGTGAGCTTTCAACGATTTGTGAGACCCTTTTGTGAAGCTACATCATAGCGTCACCATTTGACATATTGTAGACGTCATGGTGTCTTGGGCCATAATGATGCAGACCACTAAATGCAGAGAACAGCGAGTACCTGAGAACCATCAGGCCACTTATGTCACGCGATAGAGTTCGTAGGCATCGATCGATGATCTAAAATGTGGTTGGTGGTGTGGTTGGTGAGGCGGTGCGGTTGCACATTCATTCCGACGCTGTTCCGACAACTTTCCGATGCAAACATCTTACGCTCCCGTGAAAGAGACCTATCTCGTATCATTACAGCAAAAGCTTTAAAGGCTTTGACTGTCCCGAGAATTTCATTCTACAACCGTTTCATCAAGCTCTGCTTTGTTAGGGTTGTGATATATATGCCTCATTTGCCTCGATACTTTTCGCTCTTCCCCTCGATTCATCGGTCGTATCATGCAACTATATCAGAGCTTACATGTCCAAGGTTCGGGTGTCAAGAAGGCAATCAAATACTATGAGAGATACCTGCTATAGTGCATGAAGGTTTTGGATAGTACTGTGAATCAAGACATTACCGATGCTTCAAGGTACATCACTGTTTGGATATAGCATTCGAATACTGGGCATAGATAGCAATCAATCCATAGGACAGGAGGATGTATGCATAGATACATCAGGAACAGACATACAAGCAAGAAATTCAGATGGCTTCCAGATTATATACATTATGCCCAAATTTGTGATCCATACTGTGTTTCAAGCTATAGTCGTCGATCGTTATTATGAATTACAAGCCTCCCTTGCCTCGATTATGAATCCCAAATATCCCATGCTTCAATGCATCTAAGCAAGCTGGCCACGCACAGCACCAGCGGTAAACTGCTTGGTGTGGCTATCAGTGAAGAAGCCACTGGGGTTGGCTACAATCTGCTTGACGTGGAAACCGGCAGCTTGGTCCTGGCCTGTTTGTGCGTTGGTGACATTGACAAAGAATGGTCCAGTCAAGCAGCCATAGGACACACGTCGGTGGTCTGGTCCCTTGGGGTTGGGGAAGGCAAGGCGAGGAGGTCCAGCCTTGCCCTTCACACCCTCGTGGATATGTGTGGCTGTAATTGCGGGTGACTGGTAGTCACCGGTGACGCCGGATAATGTGATGTTCTAAAAAAGTTAGTCGCATGCTTGCGTACTGGCAGTGATTAACCTACGTAGCAGATGGTGTTCTCCGCGACATTGATGCCGTACTTGAAGATACCCTTAGCACCTGGCTGACCTGGTGCTGGCTTGCCATCGTTGGCAATGACCTGGTCTGGGGTGGCCTTGACATAGTACTCTGCGTCGAAGTAGAAGAGGTTCTCATCCTTCTTCCAGTCGTCGTTCTCCCACTTGTGCTCCCAATCCTTGTCGCAGTCCTTGCTGTACTTTTCTGGGTTGTACTGTGGCTTGTGGCCATCTGCACCAGCAGTGGGAGCAGCTACAGCAACGGTAGCGCTCAGAACGGCGAGTATAGTGGGGGCGGTGAAGTGCATATTGAGCGATTGAAGTTACTGCAGAAGGTCGTTGGATAGTTCTTAGTACTTGGAATGAGAGACTGAGGTTGTTTGTGATGATTCAGTTCCCGTGTGTGCACACATCTTTATATATATTCACGGCTCCCCAATCTTCTAGGCTGATGCCGTTGACCTTGAGGCATTACGTCGGTGTGTCTTGTCAAGTGCAGTCTGCGGCCTTGGAGATGCATACCGGTCCGGTTAACTCAGCCGCGAGCTTCTCTTGCCAAGTGCGATATGTTTGATTTGAAATTATGATATCTGGTAGCTAGATAGAAGCCCACGTTCTACAAGCCAATGAAGGCAGAGGCTTCCTTGGAATTTGGCGGACAATGGTTAGACGGGAAATGCGGCCAGGGTGTACTACGTACACGGCCACCTAGAGTCATATTCCGACCAACAGGAATGCTTCGAGCTGGACGACATCTGGACCTTTTCGGCCTAATCAGGGAGTAGTCACACTGTGCAGAGCGCTCATGAGGCCGCGAGACGGAACATGCCATTGGATCATGGACGGAAGTACAACGAGCTTGTCTGTATTCGATCCATGATCGCTCCCAAGGTATCGCCTAGACATTCCAGGACGGTAAGTCCACGATCCGAAAGCCACGCTCACGCCCCAAGTAGATTAGCCAGATACCAAGACATTCCTTTTCTGGTTCGATGGTCGGCTGTGGTGGCTGTGCCTGCGGAAGAAAGGGCCAAGACTGCGCAAATTCAGATCGCTGCATGGATAAAAAATATGCAGGTGCACTTTGTGACCACAGACATGGTGTCGGATACGGAGATGTAGTGAACAAAGAGCATCATCAGGTACGCTACCTAATCACGCCTCTTGGCACGGGAGGCGTCGTGGAAAAAACTCATTCGGTTTCCGTCGATTCAATGGAAATCGCCCGTATGACTGCGACTTTCCAATTAGGACATGTGGTCTCGAGCATATTAGGAACATGCATGATATTGAAAATGTGTCTGACGGCACGAAGTAGCCTCAAATATGACATCATGAGGAGAGTGAATATGCCAAGCGCCTCCGCATTTTTTAGCGGATGGCCTCCGCCCACGGGGTCTAGAGCTGGCGGAGAGCTTGAAGAGCTCGGATCACTGCGTTATTCCTGGGCACTGACAGATTCGACCGATTCGACAGATGCAACAGATTCGTAGCGGGACGCTTGCACTGGGTAGGACGGCTGTGCAAGGACACCACAACTGAACGCTACATTGATTGACCTCTGCTAGGCTCTGTACCCGTATTGGCAGATGCATCATACTTGACACTCATCTGAGCCTAGTTCATATTGTATAGCTGTTGATAACTTGCGTCACAGGTCTAGATTCCGACATTGTGTCCAAAAGTGTTTGTGGGGTTGGCCGCCTTTCCCTGTCCTTCGTTTTCTGCTATGATTCTCAAGGAAAACTATCGATAATGATCAAGGCAATTGTGTCATATGCGAGGAATCTGCACTACTGGCAGTATGTTGTCATGCCACGTCTCATGACTCGAACCATTTACCAGTATGCGTGTCGAGCGTCAGATTGTTCTGCACCCTCTCGCCGAACTTCAAGCTGCCACTTTCTACCACGCCTCCACCCACAGGTCTTTGCAGCCTGTTCGCACCATTCTCGACTGTAAAATTCGCGAGGGGGATTTCCCATCCATTCTGCTCTCGAAGGACTGGTATGCCGAAGAAGCTGGCGTCGACTTTGTCTTTCGTGATGTGTAGCTCAAAGTATCCGCGGTAGTACAAGTCCTGCCAATGCAGTTCGTCGTTGGAGCCTTCAATGAGGCTGGAGTAGTTGTTTGCCTTTGTTAGAGTTATGTTTTCGCCATACGGACAGGGTGAGGACACTGCCGAGCCAGCAAATTCGACACCGATGGCGCCGGCACCTGTAACAGAATCGTAGTCCTTCTCGCCTTGCCATATCAGGTCGCTCACCCAAGACGCGTGACTATCTCCAGCCAAAAAGATGTTGTTGTTGATGTTGTTGCTGTACAAATGGTTGAGTGTGCGATTCTTGTTCGACATATATCCATCCCAAGCATCGTAGTTGAGGCCGTCTCCGTTCCCGTCAACGGCGGATCGGCTGATGCGAGAAAAGACGATCTGAGAGCCGACTACACGCCAGGTAGCACCTCGCTTGGCTGACTCAGAAAGAGTACGGTACATCCAATTTTCTTGACGCGATCCCATGAGCGAGCGTCCACCATCGTTTGCAACAGCATGGATGTAGTCAATGTTCCAATAGAGATCTGTGATTGAGCGATCGTAGTTCCTGGTGTCCAGCATGACGAGGTCGACAAGTTTTCCAATGGAAAAGGATCGCCACACGCGAAGGTTGTCATCCATGTCGACCTGGCGGATTGGCATCCACTCGAAATAAGCTCGTACAGCGTTCATTTTTCTCTGGTCGACCGAGACCTTTTCGTGGTTCAGAAAAGAGTCTTCAGTGTTGTTGAGCTCAGCAGCGCCGTCTCTGTAAACATTGTCCGCAACCTCATGATCGTCCCATACAGGGATCCAAGGGAACTGCTGGTGACTAATAAGCAAGTCCGAGTCTGTACGATAAGTTGCAAGCCTCTTCCTGTAGTCATAAAGACTGAAGATTTCCTTGTTCGGTTGAGGGATGCGATTGATCGAATCTCCCCAGCCATAGTAGCCGTTCTTGTACTCATAGATGTAGTCACCAAGATGCACAACATAATCGACAGAGTCCTGCACACACACCATCAGTACTTGCCTATGCTCATGAAACAGGTGTAGAACTAACCTTTCGGGCTACGTTGCCATAAGAGTCAAAGAATCCGAATGGGTAGTTCGCACATGAGTATACGGCCAGGCTGACGTCCGTAATGTCGTCATCAGCGTTTGGCGTGGTCTTCGTGCGTCCGACCGGGCTCGCATTGTTCGAGTTGCACACAGCAAATTGGTAATAGTACGTAGTGTACGGTTTCATATTTTTCGCTTCGACCTATGCCAATCAGTACAACAATCCATCCCTCGCCCCTTACCCACAATACCATACCTTAACAGTGAAGTCGACATCAGAAGAAGTGTAGACCGTGCCGCTATCGACGACATCGGCCAAGTTGTTGTCTGAAGCTACTTTGTAGTTCACACAAATTGGTGACTTCGATACCGACACATACTTTTCGTTGTCGTGATCGAAGAGTGGTGCATAACCCTCGACTGTGACATTCGAATTCGAATTGTCGCTCTGAGGTGCCACACGAGTCCAGAGGATAACGCTGGTAGGAAAAGGGTCACCTGACGCAACTCCATGAGTGAACTTTAGACTCGACGCCTCGAAACCGCTGCTTGGATCATTCCTTTTTACTACACGGTGGATCGAGATACCGAGCGAAGGGTGGTGCTCTGATGGGGAGCGGTAGTTGAGATTCTTGGACCAGCTCGCGCTGGCGGCTGAGGCTGATAACAGAAGCGACAGGCTTTGGAACTTCATCTTGCTCAACCGTGATGGAGCTGTAGGAACCAGCCACTCGAGAGCGATCGCTAACGGCCCTCCGAACGTTTTGTATAGTGGTACCGATAGACCCGCAATTCGAAACGCCCCATGCGCTGTTTCCTGGCGTTCGTTGCCGTGTCGACGACGTCATCTCTGCTGCAGGTACAGGAAGTCGTACTCCCGGCCAATCAAGGTGCACAAATGTTGCATGCTCTATGCAGCAAAGATTCGAGCCGAGACTACTGCGCACAACATCTCCGCAGGCTGGGTTAGACCAGTAGCTATCAGGGAAATGGATTGTCATCATAGCTCGAAAATGTTGGCTCTGATTTGCTGCGCCCGGCGACAAAGCACAAGGCGCAGCTCCGACGGCTTGACATAGCCGGGGTAATCAGCGCATGTGCATAACAAGAGATGCGATTGGTGGTTGGATGAGGCTTTATGTCTTCGAAGCTAGATTTTGCTTCGCGCAAGATGGTGTCCAAGAGAGGAAGGCGCATATGAGCTCTCGTACGAGATCTGATATATCATATACGTTACGTCGATGAGATGAAAGAAGAGAACTGGGGGCGGTGTTCTGCAGTCGCTGCTGTTAATTGCGCCGTCTCCGCTCCTCGGCAATAGCGGCGGTGCAGCGATGATCGCGAACAACAACTTTTGATTCGCGAATGACTGCTGGAATGACCTTAGACATGATGTCGCATGGTGCTCCAGGGGAAGAGATATTCCGCTATGGGAAGCATCGTGTACAACGATCGTTATGCCAGCTTATGGCACGTCGTAACCTCAACTCAGCTGGGAAGTCATTGCGAGCCTATCGCACACGGCGGCGGAGGCATTGCGACACCCCGACTGCGTACTCAGCGCGGTTTATCCGCTGATACATAGTAGATGTCTTTGTGCGGCAGCCTGATGTCACCGTCCCATAAGAGAAGTCACACCCGGCAACACAATATCCCTCTTTCTTCAGCTCGACTTGAACACCTCCCACCACATGCCCATCTACAGAACAGAGCTGCATATACAATGAATCTTCGCATTGCCATTATTGGCGCAGGCCCTGGAGGCTGCATGCTTGCCCGCCTTTTGCACAACCACGACATTCCGTGTACAATCTTCGAGGGGGAGACGTCGATCGATTACCGAACGCAGGGTGGTACACTCGACCTGCGCAAGAAGACTGGCTTAGTTGCGATTAGAGAGGCCGGATTATGGGATGAATTCCAAAAGTACGCCAGATATGATGGCGAAAGCTTGCTCATAACGGACAAGAAACTCACAACCTGGGTGAGGCGGAAACCGGGCAAACCAAATGAGAAAGGCAGAATACAAGAGGCACCTGAAATCGACCGCGCAGACCTCAGGAAGATACTGGCGGAGAGTCTACCCAGAGATTGTATACGCTGGGGAATGAAGCTCGAACAGGTGCAAGAAACAGATGCCGGGCTTGAGCTGCACTTCGCTACCGGCGTTGTGGAATGTGGTTTCGACCTCATTGTGGGCTGCGACGGCGCGTTCAGCAAAACCAGGAAACTTCTGAGCTCAGAAAAACCTTTCTATACCGGTTTGGGTGGCTGGGCTATGAAAGTACCGAATCTCGAGACGACGGCCCCAGATCTCTACAGATTTGTCAACCGTGGCAGTGTCTTTGCATACAGCGATGGAAAAAGTCTTTCTTTGCAACAGCTCTCTTCAGGAGACTTATGTGTGGCAAACTATTCGCACCATCCTGAGCTGCCTGAACACAACTCGAACACAAAAAGTCCAGACTTTGCGACTATCAAGGAAACACTGTCTAAGCAGTACGATGGCTGGGCACCTGAGCTTGTGCGTGTGTTTGACGTGGTACAAGAAGACCCCACATGGAGACAGCTGTACATGCTACCTGTTGGCTTCAAGTGGCCGCACAAAAAGGGGATTACGCTTCTAGGTGATGCTGCACACCTGATGTCACCGTTCAGTGGCATCGGTGTGAACACGGCTTTCTACGATGCATTGCTGCTCTCGCGCCAAATAATTACGTTCGACGAGTCTAAGAAGTCAGACTGCTTCACCTTGGACGACTTTATCGTCAATTATGAAGATGAAATGTTCGAAAACGCACATAAAGCACAGGCTCACAGCCAGGGTTCGATGGAAGATATGATGTTCGCGCCTGGCGCTCCACGCACATCGATCGAATCATACATAGTTCGACACACAAATTCTGAGCTTCCAAGCTGGTCGCATCCGCTCACGAAAGTTCTTGTATACCTTTTTTACGGCATTTACAAACTCTTTGTATGATAGTATTCTTTCTCCTGGTTCCAACTCTAGTCCCTAATACGCAATCAATTGGAATCATCCACCTAGCTCTGACTCAAACTATAAGCACTTGTTGTGAGCACTGCATTGCTTCCACTGAAAGGCTCCGTGCCTGCGCCTGCACTCTGCAGAATCTGACTCTTGGGCATTCCCTGCTTACTCGTCAAGTAATTTGCGAACTCCATCAAATCACCCTTGAAGCTCTTTACTTCATTGGTGGCAACAAAGCTGAAAACATTCATCTGCCCATTTTTTCCATTGTACAATTTCCAGCTAGTCCCAGCCAACGTCACAGTGGCTACTGGGCTGCCTGTTGCGGAGATGGGACCCGCACCACCAAGTGCGGCGAGCCAGATCATGATCTCGTACTCGGCAGAACCGCTGGCTGTGGAGGAAGTGAAGAGGTCATAGGCCACGTTTGCGATGATGTTGGAGCCTGAATATGTCCATGTCCAGGTTGATGGCAGGGATTTGATCGATGATAGGGCTTTCTGCGAGATCTTGGTCACCACGTTGGCGTAGGACTTGACGTGACCAGGTCTTCGATTGTCAGTATCTTCATCTTGATGAGTTTGGGGATTTCTTACCCGCCAGCCCAAGTCCACTTCGTATGCCACTTGAGCGTGCTGCCGCTCAGGCTATCAACGCCGGTACATTGCGATCCTGATGTTGCGTCCGCCTTGCCCCAGAGATTCTGTGAATGATTAATCAATGCTACACGGCATTCCCTAGCTTTAGGAGAATAACAAACATTGTAGATGGTATAACTACCCGTTACCTGCGAATCCCACTGGCCGCAGTAGTCGGCCCGTTTCTGGACAGTTGATGTAGGCGCAGCAAGAGCAAGCGCTGCCGTGCTGGCCAAAGTAAAAGTCGTGAGCTTCATGTTCGATATGGGAATCGATGGGCAAGGTCAGAGTGATCATACAAAGCTTGTGTAGGCTTGACTATATTTATGGGTGAAGCTTGAGTTGCATGTAAGTCATTTGCCCGCATCATGAAACATGACCATCGTCCGGAAGAATTAGATGAAGTCATATTTAATCTCCATAGTACTGCCGATGCTCCTCCACACGGAGCTCGGAGAATATGTCGCGGCTTCTGCTGCTCGAATTCTCCATGTCGATCGCACGAGCGGGAATTGCTCGAGCAGGGATTGGTGGCATTTTTATGCGCATTCGCTGGCGACTAACCAGTAGACCTTATGGCGCTGGAGCGGTCGTGAAACAAATTCCTAGGATTGGATACTTGCGGAAGAGAAACAATCTTCATCATGCATCGAGACAGGTCCAAGTCCTTACCTTTCTCACGAGAACAAGGTTCCCCACAGTTTAGTTACCCCAGGATAGCTGGTTTCGCACAATGTATCCACGTTACAGCAGAAACACGAACTTCCAGCTCAAATTTTTGTATTCATAATTCTTCCGGTGGCAGCTAGCTGCGTCGCGGGATTTATAACAGTCACCTATTTGACACAAGAGTACCTAGGTAGCCATGCCGGTGGATTATATCAATTCTGCATCGTAGATTTATAGCGAGAGCAGTCAAACTCGCTTCTTCTTTCTTTTCATCAAAGTCGCCATGGAGAGTATATGCGCTTCTTTGTTAGGTATCGCACGATCGTGAACATGCCGCATGAAATATGAGAGCGGCAAACAGCTGCAGCAGCATGCTCCTAAGAAGGCATCTCACATCCCACGTGCAAAGAACACACTCTCATAATAACCAAAGGGTGCTTCATTCACAACGTGATATCATAGGCATGTCTTCGACTGACTCTGTGAATGCTCGCACCTACTCCTCAATTGCTCGGACGCCGCTCCACATGACAAGTAGGACGCTTAGAAGTGCGTCCATCGTGCTTCATGACATTTATATCATGTTTATCACGTATATAAATAGATACTTCCACCCTGATGGCGCTACCACGAGCGCAGCACTCTCTCGCATCTAGAAACAGGTCATCATGGCTCGAGATACAGTGAACGTGAACAGTCCATCTTTGCCTCCATCATATGTAATTGAAAACTCGATAATGAGGCACTCGCTTGTCTGACTCCCTAAATTTGGCTGTAGGTGAAGAACATCGAGGTCGTTACGAAGCATCGAGGTCTCGTCCAGAAAAACTTACATGAAACACACAAAGACTCCCTCACTCCGGCGCAGCATTGGGTCCAAAACTCTTCACTACTTATTGTGTCTGGTAAGAGGAACACACCGCTGTCCGCACAGACACATCACATGGTGTGAAGGACGTCAACGCGGAGGCGAAGTGCCTGCATGCCTTGCACGTGGAACCTCGCCGCATCACCCATGCCTCATGCACAGCACCCAACACCCAACACCAACTTCACCCCGTTACTTGCAGCTCCCAGGGTCCATGAACTGCGGAATTATCGACAATCGTATGACCAAGCCGTTGAATCCAGATACGCTTTGCCAAACCGTCCGTGCCACCCTCGCATGCAAGTAAGGGACGTTTGATGGACAAACCTAATATTTTGCACATGCGTGCATGCAGGTGTCCATCATCGGCAGGTCCACAAGCCCTTGCAGCCCGCATCGAGCGGCAGACTCGGCTGATGCGTCAATTGCGCGGGCCGGAAGGGGGGCAGCCGGGCGCAGAAGCTCGGTAGTGAGAAGATGGGTGATGGGGTGGCGTTTCTGGCTCGATGGACTCTGCATTCTTGACCACGTTTGTAGGTTGAGGTGAGGGACATTTGGAATTGGGGATTGGCGTTGGTACTAGGTTGCAGCGCAGGTCTGCATGATCTGCCATAGGGAGGACAGGGTATGGACAAAGCTGGGTTTCTTCTCTGGGTGGACCAACAACTTCTGGAAAGTTGGGCGGAGGGTAATTTCGGTACAATACACTGCTTGGGGAAGAATCTGGTCGATCTGGAAATCTAGAAAACGAACTTAAGAATGGGCCTCTCGATTGGAGAGTCGGAGACCATGATTCTGGTCATTTGCGAACAGCATGCAATGTCCTCGTGTGGTAAATCATTCGATTATCTCGCACTAATTTCTGGATTCAGATGAGTCCAACAAACATCCTGGACCTTGTTCGACCATTCTTTGCCTCAAGTTTGCAGGTTCTTTTTCCCGACAGTCTGGCTGCAAGTCTGTTGACAATTACTGAGTGTTCTATATCATTGATCAAGTTACTGTCATAGGGTATCCACATTCCTCAATCGAGCCGGTTTCAGCACGGTCCTTCATGCATCACACACCGGTTCGAGTCCCGTCTTTTGTCTCGTTGGTTGGATTAAGCGCTGTGGTTACGCATGCCATGTGTTGGGCTTCTGGGCGGCCAATAGCGAGGGTCGAGAGTGTGCTTTGAGTTTGCTTTCTTGCAGGGCAGACCCGTGGCTGGTCCCCTTGATCGACTGCAACGCGTATATGACCCGAGACCTGGTTCTCGTGGCTGGGCGCGAAAATGCTCCGCGGCAATTCGCTAAACATTTGAACGTGGCTTTGACGGCGTTAACAAGTCTGGCCCGCGTCTCTTCTTATACCCCAGACAATGATCGGGCACGGCCTGTCCGTCAGCACTTCTTCGAGGCGTCAGTGATGTCGGAGCTCCACCTTCGCTACGAAAGTGTTGTTCATTGGTGGTTGTGGTTCCAAGGGTATGGAGAAGTTCACACTTCTTAAGGTTCTCTCTAGCATCTCAGAGCCCGGACTAGTTCCATGTTCTACCCCACCACCTCAAGTTAAACGGACGCTATTCAGGGCGGTAGCCGTCGCCACTGTCTTCGCTCCCCTTCTATCTTTCACCGTCCAAGTAAGCGCTAAGACCCTGGTCGCTTGTAAAGTAAGATCCGTGATTGGATGGGGCTTGCTAATTGAACGGTGATTGAACGATCTGAGCATGTTCGCTGCGGAGGAGGCGTCCAAGGCTTGGTCCTAGCAGCGTGGGTGAGGGGTTAACTAGTCGTCTTCCACCTTACCAAGTCTGTAACAATTTGAGGACAAATTGCGTTAGACCTGGACGACACTATGAATGCTTAGCTTGAGAAGTTCTTGCTAGTTTCTGGTCCTCCACGTAGAAGGCTTGTCGCTATCACTGCTTCCCAAGATTTTAAGACTGTGTCGAATGGAGGATCCTCATCCACCAGCTTTTTACGAAGAGGAACATTGATAGGAAACATATTGAATTGGCTGTACATCTATCCAATACGTAGACATGATGAATCATATTAACACACAAGAATGGCACTTGCCTCCCCAACGCCAGGTCAAGACACTGAACCAACAAAGCCGAAACGGGCTACCCTTCTCTGGTTCAAAAAAAGTTCGGTGGCTACCATCAAAGTTTGCACCCCTTTGCAACCCTACCTGCGACTCTCTGCTTATGGAACTTCTCCTTCAGCTTTCTGATCAGCTTCTTTTCTTTCGGCCCAAGTATCTCCTTGAGTTCAGAGAGGCTCATTTTCTGGTTCTTCCCAACACGTCCACCTCTCTGAACATGTGTCCAGTAGTGGTCCCTTAAATTATCCCCACGAGAGAATGCCTTGTCGCAGCCAGGCAACTTGCAGAAGTGAGGGCGCAGAGAACCATGTACAGTCTTCATATGACGACGAAGATGCTCCGGTCGAACAAAGCGCTGGTCACAATGACTGCCTTTAGGACCTGACTTTGCATCAAGAGGACAGACGTAGATGCGCTGCGGAGGCTGTGTAAAAGGGTCGATCATAGACCACTTGCCGAGCTTCAGCACCGAGTCGTTCGCGTTGGAGGACTTGCCTCGCTGACTGTAACTTGAGCCACTATCGTCGTAGTCCGAATCATCACTGTCTGATACACTTCCAACCGTAGAGATTTCTGCATTCAATGGCTTACGAGTGGTCGGATGCGCAGACTTGCGGGTGGAATAGTTGCCATAGTTCGTGGTGGGGTTGTAGAGATTGATAGGAGGTAACGGTGGGCCTCTCCAGTCACCTGCGGGCCATGACGTTGAAGGAGCTAGGACTTGCTCAAAAACATTTCCGCTCTCCAAGGCATGCTGCCAAGCAAGGTCGAGGTCGTTAGGGAAGCCGGAGCCCCTCGTAGTATAGTCCACCGAGTGAGGTGCTTGATGCCCCTCCATGTGATACATGGAAGGTTGGTCAATGTCCATGAGCGATTGTGGTGTTGACACGTATCCCGAGCCACTGTATGATGAAGCTCGAGATAGTGGAGTGTCATAGGGGGCGACTTCGAAGAGCCATGGCGCGAACGCCGAATCATCGGTAGTCGGCGCTGGTGCCTGAGCATACATTTCGGGAAGCTGTGCAGGGCTTGTGGTCTCGTTGAAAGAACTTTGAGACTGGCGATGTGGCATTTGGCGAAATGATCCAACAGACATCCTGTAGTCCGCCATAGTACAGATCCGTAAAGTGTTCTGTCAGCCGTTACAGTGGGATTGCAGTTTTGATATCTGGTCATGGTGTTAATGCTGATCCTAATTCAAGTCGAAGAGTTTTTACTTGCGTGTCGAGATTGTGTATAACTTATGTAAGTATGCGAAATATGGTGGGATGGTACTTTGCTGCAGATGCACGATCGATCGTAGCCACGAGGGCATCGAGCTTGATCTAATATAGAGCAGACGGAGATGAGATCAAACTCGACCCGTTAGGTGTAGCTGCACTCTGAAAGACAACCATTTGATACCAGTGCTCTGGTACCTGACCACCTAATCCGTATCGTATTGCAACTCGCCAGCCGCTTTGCCTCCGGAGCACAGCCCGATTATGCGCGGCGAACAATGAACAGAGCGGGTGGGCGCGCATGGGTACAGGATGTTATTCCGCGGCGTAGTCAAGTTCAGTGGTGACTGCAGGTCCAAGCTGCCGTGGGCTTTGTCCCTCCGCGGCCAACTGCTATTTTTCGTTCGCCCACAATTAGATCCCCACACGGTCTTCTATTTCGCAAGCCACCAGGAAGTGCTGATGTGGGAGAGTAACTTGACGTGTGGCTCCCAAGTGCTCCAAAGAGGACCTTGACAGAACGGACGTCTTGAGATCACAACAAGCCACGCTTATTGCACAACAGCATTATTCGACCACGTTTGTTTTGCAGTGTTCATCGCTCATGTTTACAATAAGTATTTCAAGTTAACGTGGGACGACGGCCGCTCTGATTCCAAAAAACTTGTTCCAACATTGGGCGGTCACCCAGATTGACGCTGGTCGGAGGCAAGGATCCCCATGGACAAGCATGCTTGTGAGCCTTGACTTCACTTGAGAGGCGCGACAGACACACTAGTGATGCTGGGCGAGCGACGTGCATGTCGCTTGTGCCGAAGATAGAAGCGTGAGGCACAACAGCCACCACGACGCGCTTAAGCCTCTGGTGTGGCAGGGACTAACTTGTTTTAATCTGCTCCAACTAAAGACCGTGCTTTATGTTCTTCTTTGTTCAAGGTCGTCGAGTTGTTTCAGCGTTCAGACGTTGAGTCTGCTCATGCATTGTGCCTAACAAAATGGTTGTTTCGAATTAGAAGCGTGGATGGACAGTTTACACCGCTGACAGCGTTGAGCATGCATAACGACACCCTTGAATATCAGTACAATGGTGATCCGAAGGTAGGTAACGCTACATGGCGATGTTGGATGGTTGGGGATCAGCTTGTGAGACTCTGTTCTCGGCATGGTAGAACGTGTTCCACCAGTAATCGAGTGCCGTCAGGCAGGTCGCAACAGCGCCAGATATACATTACAGTGCGTTATGTGGAAGACCCGTGATACATGAGGGTTCTCGGGTTTTCCTTTCTCTTCGCGATGAATGAAGCAGTGCCAACTCTAGTATGGTAGGGTCGAAACTCCCATGATGGCGTCGAGCCTAATCTTGCGCGAGAAGGAAACTGGCCTCATTAGAGAGATCCACAAATGAAGCGTGCGATGCAAGCGAACCAAGAATCGCATGTGCCACGAACGATCACCAGCCTCGATCTACATAGCCCTGCCGGACGGCTACGAGGCTGCCGACATCGTGCAGGGCGACAAACGCCTTGGACCCTTCGAGACGCGGTCACAAGCCTTTATCCGGAATGTAAGAAGCGGGTTCTCATGGCCAAGAGCCACACACGCAATACCACAACAGACTTGGGTGTTGATGAACAAACTGGCCGCCAACAGATGAGCACTCCTGCATGTCACATTCTATCGTCTTTGACATGGTGCAGTGCATCACAGCGTGAGACTCTCAAATCATTCCGAAAAGCCATATGGTTGGAAAACTGCCAAGACGGCGTAGATACATGTATACAACTCTGACGCGATCACTGGCAGACGCCACAGCATAGACGCGTTCGGGACGTGCCAAGTGTTCCTATTGGAAGTGCGCTGCAGCCATGATGTCTGCCTAGTTGATCAAGTCTCCTATGATAGGCGCTGAATCCTGGTCGACGTGTTGTGGGTGGTCTGAGCCAAATGCGCGCCTCGCTTGACAGACGGTTAACAAAGATGCTAAGCGCCGGATTCGATTGGGGCGCATTCGTATTGCGCATCTTTGAGGCACAGTCGCATGCCCATTGGACAGAACCTGGGCACCTGCATCAAAGACCGATCACGTGCTAGATTGTCGTCACAACTAATGTGTGGTAGTGGAGACTCTGCGTTGGTTCGTGGCAAGAAGATGTCGTGGTACAGTACCCGTTGAGGTCGCTCTTCGTTTTCGCTCTCACTCGAAGCCCGGCACCATAAGGAAATTCTTGGACAGAAATGGCCAAGCTCGTCCTAATGTGCAACATGTGGACAACTATGTCGGTGCAGATGCAAGCCAAAGGTCCTTGTGAACCCTGGTCTCGTGCATGTATGGCCTTCCTTGGCTACGCTTGTTCCACCGCTGGTCGATGGAAGGCTTGAACAATTGACATGGTGGTCAGAAGAAGGACTGCTCCACAGTTCTGTGTTGACATCGCCCTGGCATTAGACGCCGTGTGGAATTCTGACTGCACTCATTGGCGTGGGACGAGCGCTACTCGAGTGATTAAGCGAGACAGACGAGCAGCATTGGTGCCCGATCAGAAGTCACCGGCTTCCCATGACAAGTGCAGAACGTTCACGATCCTAGCGTGTATACAGCTGAAGATGTCCGTCCGTACGCCATCGATGATCTCGTGCCGCTCGGACGATTGAAAAGCCACTCCCGCCGTTTGTTGGACAGCGGGTCACAATAAAAAAAGGGGAATAGGTTCGAAACAGCGCAAGTACTCTCTGAAGCCATGGACGATACACAAGACCTCGCCGACCATAACATGTCAGTTCCGGATTCTGGGGTCCCTCCAGTCGAAACTATCCAGCTTCCCTTAAAGAGACAACGTGGCTTGCGGAACGCGCGCTGGTTACCCAGCCTACGGATTGTAAGCGTCGTACAAGTCCAAATGAGGCGTAGGAGAACCGAGGATCCCCCACACGTCTTGAGCTTCTACGCTTTGACTATCATGGGAGCGAATGTTCCAAATACTTGCAGTCTTCGTGTGCCTAGGTGCATAACGAGCGCACCACCTGTGCGTGATTTGATACACAGGATTTGCGAGGTCAAGGATAGTGCTAGATTATGACTGATTACTTAAACTGCGGAATTCATGCGCCTGCGGCCAAGACATCCGACAACCTCGGGGGATGCATATACATGAGAGATTTCTCGCACTGCATGGTGGCAACGATTTCTATTCCTCGATGACAGTCTTGCTGCACGGGGCGCAGGCAGTTTGTGGGAGACAATGCCACACTAATGTGATGCTCAAAGTGAGCACGTCTTGTTGTAAAGCCATTGTGATAGTCACAAACGTGGCGGAAGGCTGCGAATTTGGCCGGTAATACCAAAGCTAAGTCCGAAGAGGCCTTTTCATGCTTTGGCGAGCATTCGCCTGTTCGAACGGCGACAACGCCAGGGAGGACCAGAAGGAAAAGGACCCTACCAGGATGAGTACTAGCGACTAACTTGATAGCAAAAGAGACAGGAGCCCGCTGGATGTCAGGTACACCAACGTCAGGTGCAGTAGAAAGAGCTGAAAGTACTTACTTGTTTCCATAGCGCCAGTACCGTCATGCGCATCACCTCGAACAGGCAGACGAGTATTGCTGATAGGAGTACCTTCATGTGTTTTCCACGGATATGCATTGATTGATTCGCTTATGTGTCGATCTGGTTCGCATCATCTAGACGTAGACAATACCACGCAAGGACACCTGAAAACGTTAGGCCGTACGACTTCGGCTTACCACCTGCCTCGTCCTCGACCTCGCCAGTCACCACCATCGCCTCTGCCTCGACCATAAGATTCCCGTTCTGGTGGAGCCTCACCCCTTCTCCATTCCCCAGATGGTACGGCGCCGGGCCGATCGTCAAACCTTCCCCCTCTTCCTCTTCCGTAGCCAAAGTCGCCTCGTCCATGGAATCCGTTCTCGCGTCCTCGGCCCCCACCGTATGGGCCTGTGGGAGGGCCTCCTCTACCAGGAGCAGACAGTGGTGGTGGTGCAGCTGGTACGCCGCCATCAGGCAGCGGAGGGATGATGGCGCAGGCGACGTAATCACCAGTGAGGAACTTGACGTCGGCTAGAGTTTTGTCTGGATCTCCATCGAGCTGTTTGAGAGCTTCTGCTACATTTGCTGCATCGTCATCGACGCCCAAGTCATCATTCCTGCTCCGCGCGCCCACGATAACCGACCCTATGTCCCGGGAGATGAAGCGACCAGGAGCGCCAGGACGGTTGGAGCCTTGAATGTCTGGGTACACCAGACGGAATGCGATGCGTGTGCCAGCGTATGGTTGCGGCAGCTGTGCGGGCAGCGCTGAAAGTAGCAATTTGCATAGTTCTCGAAGGGTGCAGCTTTGCCAAGTGTAGATCTGAAGGTGTGTAGGGAGTCGCGGCAATGAAGGGTCAAATTCATCGAGTCTACATAGTTCAGCATACATAGTGGGTGCGCGTACTGGGCGAAGCTACCTGTGAAATGATCCTTGCTTGAAGAATAGGCGGAGTAGGAAGGGCGTTGTTGTCTGCCGATCGATTCTTGCTGAATCTTGAGTTGCCATACTGTACAGAAACTTTACAAAATGACCAAATTCTGGTCAGCACGATTAACGCACAAGCGAATTTGCGATTGTTGGCAGTGTTCTCGACAGACTAATACAGCACTCGGGTAGGTGAAGTTGCGGGTCGAAGCGTCAAGCGTCGCACGCGTCGCGAAGAGCTGCCACTAAACTTAGCGCGTCCGCTGCACCTCGGCGGAACCCTTGCGCCGAATAAGTGGTGAAGGCGCAAACATCTCTCCCATACACGTACCGCCCGCTCCATACACAGTTCGACTATCGGATACCGCCGATATGGACTTCGCTAAGCTGATGTCAGCGCAAATCAAGAAGGGTAAAGAATCGGGAGTGTCATCAACTTCAAACGAGAAGAAGTACCTCAAGCGCAGTGAGATCGAGGCGCAACGACAAGCCGAATACCAAGCCGAACAGGAAGCCGCAGAGCGATCGCGGAGAGAAAGATCGGACCGGAAAAGGAAGGCCGAGGAAGAGGAAGCAGAGCGGGAAGAAGAGCGACGAGAGAAGCGGAGGCGTTTGGCGGAGGAGTCAAGGCGCTTGAGAGAGCAGGAGGACGAGGCAGAGGAGCGGAGAAGGAGGAAGCGCTTGGGACTACCCGATCTTCCACCGACGCAGAAACGAGGCGATGAGGACGGCACACCAGTGCCAGAGGAGGAAGACATTGAGGAAGATGAGCTGATCGCAAAGCTACGGGCGCTCGAGGAACCCGCAATCCTTTTTGGCGAGACACACAAACAACGTCTTAAGAGATACAAGAAACGCGTTGGAGCCGAGAGCCTAGCATCCATCATGACCGACGGACCCATCCCTACAACCCTGCAATTAGTGCCAGAGAAAGATATGAAGGTGGACCTGAAAATTCCACAGGACAAGGAGGGCAGAGAGTTCTTGTTCCGACAGCTTGCCAGTTACTTCACGATGGTGTTGAAAGAATGGGATATCACACTGGCTCGCAGAGATCGCGAGGTTATAGAGAGTTACCAGGGCAAGCAGGCCTACAACGCAATGGTACAAGCGCGAGAAAACATGCGTCCGCTCTTCAAGAAGCTGGAGAAGTTCGACCTTGCAGACAGCATCTTGGAACCTGTAGTGGAAATTGTTCTTGCGGCCCAGGAACGGCGCTACGTTGATGCGAACGACGGCTATCTCCGACTTAGCATTGGCAAAGCTGCATGGCCTATCGGTGTTACCATGGTGGGTATTCACGAAAGAAGCGCTCGGGAGAAACTGCACGAGAGCGACAAAAATGCGGCACACATCATGAGCGATGAGATCACGAGAAAGTTCTTGCAGAGCATCAAGCGATGTCTGAGTTTTGCGCAGACGAGGTGGCCGCCAACGGACCAGCTACAATTGATGGGATGAGAGGCGCAAGACGTACAAACGGCTCAAAGATACCTGGTAAAGATCTGTTCAATGAACGAAGCATTCGTAAAGCCTGAGACAGGCTGTCTCAACTGCAAATATTTGGGCGTTTTCCAATGGACGCATTGTATATGTATTTTTGATGCGCAGTCATAAAAGACGTGGTAGGTGAGCTTGGTTGCTGCAACGTGAAGATTGCTGCTTCGTTCCTACCAAAACGCGCGCTCACGTGCGGGGCAAGAGCAAAGTCTGAGGTGACCTCATTGCTCCGATCACTTTGCACACCTCCGAGTACGCAACAGCACTGAGCAATCAACCGACCAACCTCTCATTCCAAACTCAACCGCCTCGCCTCCAGCGTTTTGCAATAATTGCGATGCGCGAAATTGTAACGCTTCAGTTTGGTGAACGGAGTAACTATCTCGGGACGCACTTTTGGAACACACAAGTATGGAACACCTCCCTCCTTTGACGAATCCTATCACTCGATACCTTTGCGGGGCTTCTTCTTCATTGACCGCCATGACTGGCGGTAACGTGTTGCGTAATTACTGCATTTCCTCGACTCGCTTAGACACTACCTCTTCGAGACATGAATTCTCACTCATACAGCGGGTTGCCATCTTCTTATATAGCAGTATTGAGTTTTTCCACCGGGTCACTGACCTCGCCGGCAGGAATCCTATTTCACATATCCTCCAGAGCCAGAGTCCCCAATCAACCACGATGTACTTTTCAAACCTGGAGTCGCTCCGGATGGCTCGGACACGTTCACACCACGAACGCTGATTTACGATCTCAAAGGTGCATTTGGGAGCATGAGGAGGATCAATGCGCTATACGAGCCAGAAGATGATCGAAACATACTGGATCAGCCTGGAGTGTGGCCTTCAAAGCCCATCGTCCAGCGCGCTCAGACAATACCTCAATCAGCATACCAGGAGCATCTCGATGCCGGACTGGATCCGCCGCCTTTGAGTTCGTCGACCGTGAGGTATTGGTCGGATTATAGTCGAGTCTTCTATCATCCCAAGTCTATTGTGCAACTCTCCGAATTCGACGTCAACGACCAGCTTATGCCCTTCGAGAAGTGGGAAGTTGGTATGGATCTATTCGAGAAGCTAGAGCGTGAAGTTGATCTGGTCGATCGAGATTTGCGGCCTTTCATCGAGGAGTGCGATGGAATACAAGGGTTGCAGATATTCACCGGCGTCGATGATGCTTGGGGTGGCTGGGCATCTGGCTGGTTGGAAAGACTACGTGATGAGTACGGTAAAATGAGCATATGGACTTGGGGTCTAGGCGATCACGGTGCGAACAGTGCAGTAGGACGAGTACGAGTCCCTCATCTACACAACGAATGTTGACTAACTCGTCGCAGGAGCGAAGACTTCAACAAATGGTCAACTCTTCTCAATCGCTGCAAATACTAGGCGAGCAGTCGTCCGTTTATGTTCCTATATCGAACAGTCCGTCCGTAACGCCCTCGTACTTGAAGACAGATACCACGTCTCCTTGGCATGTCAGTGCCTTGCAGGTGATTGGACTCGAAAGTATGACCATTTCCTCTCGCCTCAGGACTTCAATAGGCGGACGAGGGACTCTTCAAGACCTCGAAGATACGATCAACAGTACTGGTAAGCGACGGATAGCAAAGTTCGAGTTCAGCATCGCAGACCCAGAAGTACTTTTGGATGGCGCTACCAAAGCAGATACCCGAGCAGAGAAGTCAGGCTCGATGACGCCACGGAATACAAAGGAAGACGATAGCGATGATACGCTTGGTAATTTTGACATTGACGTCTTCACGAGAGATTACAGAGTCAATTCCAGGCCAGGAAAGAAAGAACATGTCTTTGGAAGAGCGGAAGCATCGCGAGGACTTTGGGATTTGCCCGGAGATGAAGAAGCGAATGATCCTCATGACCGCTTCAACCACGGGCCTGCGCTGCAAAGGTATGTTCGAGTTATCTACTTACAGCTTAAAGTACCAGCTACGAGACAAAGAATATACACTAACTCAAGGTAGGTATACGGCGCCAATACTTTTTCCGTTGCTTGACAGCTATCCAGCTTCTATATTTGACGTTGGTTCGGGGACCGCCGTCAAACTCGCTGTCCACGCCGGTCTTACCACGAGCACAGCAGTCGCGGATCAAGTCCGAGCTATTGGACAGGTGGCACGGCGACTAGTGCAGATTGAAGAACGAGAGGCGCTTTACAATGGCTTACAGGTCATCGCAGAAGAATATGACGAGGGCTGGGACAGCGGCTCAGACAGTGACGATGACGAGTAAACAGCATCGAGGTCGATCAGCAAGACCGCACGAACAGCTGCGCAACTTAATCATACATTTCAGACATGCACACCTCGAAGCATGCGCATAGCAGGTTACCATGTATAGACGTTCAGCCATCGAGTAGCCGCCGGTCGACCAAAGCACATTTCGACCATCCAGACGTCACGATTCGTGGTCAACGTTTGCATTCCCTCGCGGGGATGACGACAAGAGCTCGTTGGAAGTTTGGGCCAGCATTGGCGCTAATGTTGTGGACGATCGCAACCGGCATTTTGGCGGCATAGCGGCTCAACAAGATGGTAACATCAATAACGCAGTTTGACCCAAGCAAGAAGACGCGGATGAGAGACCGGCCCGGCAACGCAATAATTCGCGACGACATGGCGCGTCTCCGCTTCCGTGCCGACTGTGGTCCGGAGAATGGATCTACTGCACTCGTCGTGCTAGCGCCTGATACACAAACAGGGGGAGAGAGGAATTTGAAGGAATGAGGATACCAACACATCGCCTACCATGCTTTTTCGACGCATGCAGAGCCCACTCAATTTATGGCGTTGTTCTATCATAATCATCCCAGCGCGGCAGAAACGCCCATTCAACGCGTGCTTGTGATAGCAAGCAGTCAGGTCCTCGTACGATAACTGACAGCCTGTAGACTGCCTCGATATACCCCTTCTTAGCAAGAGAGCTGGGCAGAGTACAGTCACAGAACGATCAGTCATTGCAATAGGAGGAGAAAATAAGCAGGCGCAGCATGCATGTAGTTGTACGTTAACTAGCACAAGCGAGCGTTGTCAAGGGAGGCTGTCCCAGGCACGCACATCCAGCCATCGCCGACAATCGTCATGCACGACACATCACATCTTTGAGAGCATATTGCATCATGGGCTCTGTTCCGTTGGAGTAGACACATGAACAAGACCTTGATGGTCTCACTCGATCTATGCAGAAGGACCTTGAGCTTGGTAAACGGCTGCTCGTCATGCTGCCGGCCGTCCATACTTCATCGTCCCTATTTTTATGAGGCTGGCCTTGTACGCTAGGCTGAAGAATCTATGGACACAAGCGCAGAGATGAGCCTAGTCTTCAAGCTGGAAACACCATGCTCGATCCGGCAGCTTTCGCAAAATCCTTGTCTGTCCAGGTGGACCCACGAAGATCTTTGATATACCTGTTGATACGAAAATAGCAGCCAGAAAGTCCCTAGGTCGAAGCTTGCAAACGTCTTACTATCAGTCGCAGCACGCGACAAGCCCCAGCCCGTTTTCTATAGCATGCCGACCCCACGATCGACTCACCAGTCTCTGTTCATCCAACGCCCCGACCAACGCCTGCTTCAATCCGGTCACGTCTACAATGCGGCGTGAGAGGGCTTTTGGCAGTTAGAAACGTCGTATTGAACTAAAGGATGACCCAAGCTTCGCCTCGCAGTGCGCCATCTCACGCAAGACATGATGTCTAGACTCACCATTTCTATATGTCAAGTCGAAGAAACTTGGTACGCTGGCCGGCAAACAGCGAGTTTTCTTGTAGCTAGAGATGAGTTTACATTATGATGCAGACCACTGGAAGCCTCTTCTCTCAGTCTCGCCAACGAATCATCCCAGCTCGACCAATACAACCTGTACAAATCCGGTCAGATCATTAGTTGCAGCAACCAGAATCCGGTGTCGCTAGGACAGAATTGTCCAATCGCTTGCGGATATTAGACTAAGATTAAAACTTTTTCCTCATCGAGCAAGACTCAACGGTTCCAAGAGTGGGTCCCACTGTTACAGGCACCACGCATACGGAGCGACGCCCGACGACCACAGCACCTCCCACTGCTATGGGAGCACGACTTGGGACCACGCTTCTTGGCATATGCAACCTTACCGCTGCCGGTCACGGCTTGAACCATCTCAGGCGCTGGTTGCAGGCGTGGTCGATGCTTCCAAGTGAGCGTATTAATATCGTCTTGTCCTCGCCTTCTCTTGCAGCCTCATCCACTGTACACAATTCCAACAGCAGCAACTCTCTCGCTACGGTCGCTTCTGTTACCCTCGTCTGTACTTGGACCTTCAACAATAATCAATCGACTCTTCTCACGTTCCATAATCAACACTCGCTGCTGTCAACAACATGAAGTTTTACGCCTTGGCCCTTGCGGCCACTGTTGCCGCCGCTCCTTACCCTGCAGGCGACTATGGGTCTGAGGAATATGCTGCCCCAGTATGTTGCACCATCTCAACCTTGTACGTGCTACGCTAATGTAATAGTCTACGTATGAGTACGATACGACAACGCCTGCCTATCCAGAGTACACCAGCACTGAGACCGCCGAGTATGGCGATTGGGAGACCACCACGGCCGAGTATCCCGACTACGATACCACCACGCCTGCCTATCCGGACTACACCACCGAGGCCGAGTACACTACCAAGGCTGAGTACACTACCGAGGCCGAGTACACTACTGAGGCCGAGTACACCACCACGGCCGAGTATGGTGGATACGAGACTACCACGCCTGCCTATCCCGAGTACACCGCTGAAACTAGCTACGGTGGTTATGGTGGGGAGTCCACGCCTTCCTACCCTGAGTACGACACCACGACTCCTGCTTACCCAGAGTACACCACAGAGGGCGGTTATGGTGGCTATGGCGAGAAGTCTACTCCTTCTTACCCTGAATACGACACCACGACGCCCGCTTATCCTGAGTACACCACCGAAGGTGGATACGGTGGTCACGGTGGCTGGGGAGAGTCTACTTCCTCCGCTGAATATGACACCACGACTCCTGCCTACCCAGAATACACGCCATGCGAGGAGTCGGATACAGAGTACCCTGTGTACAGCACCACGACCGAGACCACTGAATACCCGGTCTACACACCCAGCAGCGCTGGTTATCCTGTGTGGTCCGCCGAGCACGGCTACCCCGTTTGGACTCCTAGCTCTGAGGCTCCGAAATACCCGACAACCGTCCCAGACTACCCTGCCAAGAACCAGACAAAGCCCGCTCCTCCAGCACCCTATCCCGCGGCGCCGACTCCCGCTCCTCCAGCCCCAGCACCTCCAGCTCCCGCGCCCCCAGCTCCTGCGCCTCCTGCTCCATACCCAGGTCCTCCAGCCCCAGCTCCCGCACCCCCAGCTCCCGCGCCTCCCGCTCCTGCGCCTCCTGCTCCAGCACCTCCAGCCCCAGCACCTCCTGCACCGGCTCCTCCTGCGCCAGCGCCCCCAGCTCCCGCTCCCGCCAAGCCAACTCCCGCTGGACCTGCTCCGTCTCAATACACTGGCTCGGCTGCTTCCAACAACCCCATTGTTGCCCTCGTTGCCGGTGCCATGGCGCTCGCCATCATGGTCTAAAGCCTCTCACTGGCTCACAACGACAATCCCTGGACCCCTTTTGTACATTTTCACAGCCTCTCCTTTACATACAATACACTCCAGACCACATTGTATCACTCTTTTGGAAAAATCGGTTGGAGATGTAGGTTCGCTTGGATTTGTATTCTAATTCAATGGTGTTAGGTGGGGATAGATAATAGTGGAGGGTTTGGTGCCTCGAATGTGTGTAAGCGAGGAATGGTGGGTAGAGATGTAATGTCTTAAGGTGAGGTGAGGTGAGGAGAGGAGAGTGTAGGTATACAAGCAGAAGTGTAATACAGATTGTTTTTCCTTAGACTTGAGATGACCACCTTTACGATTGTGTGAGAACTTGTTTGCAAGCTTGTGAACAATGTAGTCATTGAGTAATATTGACTCAAACTACTCAGTACAGCATCAAGATAGAGAGACAGCCATGTCTTTAGATGAAAGGATCGAATTAATTGACTGATTGGAAAGATGCCTGCGCGCACGCCTACAAAAGAAATACCAGAGTTCTGGATCCCACCCATCACGGTGCAAGATCCTTCCAACTTTGTGTCCCATTCCTTTTCGCGTGGTCGTCAATCTAACCCCTATTCCGCAAATCATAACAAAAGAAAAGGCTAACTCATCCCAGCCATCCATCCAAAGCCGCCACCGCCCTTCGGCCCCACGGCACCATCAACTCTGGTCCGCGCTACTACTACCAATACCGCTACATACGCTATGCACGTATCACTAGGACGGCAGACTCGTAGCTCGTATGCATGTAGCACGCGAGAAAGCACGTTCTATACCAACGTTCTCTCATCAGAGCTGCATATGCTATACATGCATCACTGGAACGACGTGATTGCAGTTCCGTATGCACGATGCAGCTGCATATAAGGCATCACATCTTGCCACGCTCGTCAAGCACGCATGCCTCCATGGCTAGACGGACGGCCTTAGACGCGTCGTCTTCGTGTTGAAAAGCGCCTGTGGGAGCAGTGTTGGCTCGACCTGCATCAGTCATGGCAACGTATGCAAACTTGTTCTGGCGACGGGGACGCGAGACGTTGTTGTTCTGCTTGTTGATGCCGGTGCCGCGCCCCATGCTTGGGACATTAGTCATTGGCTTCATGCTGTTGCGGCGCTTGTACACGGGCACGAACTGCGTCGAGTTGGTGTTCCCTGCGATCTTGCCGTGGGACGTGTAGCCTATGTCACCAAAGATGCCGTTGCGGACGCAAGTAGAGTTTGGGTTTGGGGGTTTCTTTCCGGATGCAGCAGTTGAGATGATCAATGCGAGATCTGCCTGCTTGGACGGCGCTGCAAAGCCAGAATGAAGTGTCGTCTTCGCCTCAGACGGATCTACACCCTCGAAGCCCTCTTCGCGCAGGAAAGAGTCGAAGAACTGCAACTTGGGGTCCTCGAACTTCTCAGTAGCCTTGCACATACGCATGCCGCGGACACGACACTTCTTGATCTCGACGTTGGCAATGCCTAGAATCTCCGCGTCGCGGATCGCATCCTTTGGCTCAGTGAGCTTGCTCCTCTCGCTGGAAAGACTGAGACCTTTCAGTGTCATTACACTCCGCACGTCAGCGGTGATGCAATCTGCGCAGGCAAATGGGCTGTCGCGCTGGGGAGCTACGCAATTACTGCCGCAGACAATGGAGTCGCGCTCGGCTTGGATGCGGTGACCGCAGTTTAGATCGTGGAAGGCCGACTCGTCGTTGCAGACGCCGAATCTGTCTTGGAAGAGGATCTCGGCTTGGGCAGCTTGACGACGGTAGTCGGGCTTCTTGAGACCTTGTTGAGGGTTATGGTTGACTTGGTATGGATTGAAGCGCTGCTCTAGATCGATACGGCCCCGACCCTGCTCGGGAGTGCTGGGAAGGTTCCTTAATGCTGGCATCTTGGTCTCTGTAAAGCTATGTGGCTGGGGAAGGATATATTGAGAGCTGTTGATGAGTGCTCTCGCGGGTTGAGAGGTGTTGTTATGAGTTGAGAACTCTTGATGTGCACTGATGAGTTGTGGTGGGATTTGGTGACGGTGGGCGCAGAGAAGATAAACAGGAGGAGACCTACAACCCAGCGACGCAACAGTAACAGGCAACCAAACGGCGAGGGCCAACCAATGTAAAGCTTGGCATCGACATTCGCAGGTCGGTGCACCTTGTGTCGGCACAGTGTATACCACTCTTGTGGTCTGATTCACTACGAGTGAATTGTGGGTCGTCACTGTCATGTCTTTTTCACACGTCGTAGACTTATGCAAGTAAATTATAAGATGGAGTCCTCTTAGACCTGCCTTGACGTAAACCCAAATATCAACAACCACTCCATCACGCTGTTGGTAGACAATTCTCTCAACCATCCTTTCAAGTTCAACACAGAGTCTCAGCCACGGGCCATGTCCGCTTCTCCACCCCCTTCCCCCTCCTTCTGCGACATCCCCAACACGGAACTCCACACCCTTGACTGTGGCCACACCATCTACAACACATCCTCCTCCCCTTTTACCCCGCCGACACCTTCCAAAACTCCATGTGCACCTAATTGCACTCGAGAAGTCTACGCGCTTAAGCCCCAGCTGCCCATGAGCTGGTTCAAGAACACACGCGCTGAACCTTTCATTTGCCCTCAGTGCGTGGAAGACTGCGTTCGAGCAGACTACGACCTCTTACTGGAGCGCAGTGTACAAAAAGGCGTGAAGGAGGAGACGAATGTTCGAATGTGGACATATGCTGCCATGATGGACATGATACATGATGGACATGATACATGATGGACATGATACATGATGGACATGATACATGATGGAGGGAGATACTGCCAAGGTACGTCTGGCTTGCTCGCTGCGCAGGATCTCGGCGTATGTGAGGCATTGGTTGAAGGCAGTCTGACCCGACAGATGAGTACAATAGTTGAGGGAACGGATGCATGGTGTTCGTGAGACGAGCAAAGTCGAGATTGAAGCTGCTGGACAGCTTGATATGGATGTTGCGGGTTGTGATCAGCTAACATTATTCAGCTCACAAGGTGGGTTTACAGCTGGTCAGCAGCACGAAGAGATGCATGGCCTGACTGAAATGCTGCACGGTGCAAGAGTTGGACTTGAAATTGGAGATGTCAGCATGGAAGACTTGATGGCTGGCGTTGAAGGATTGACAACTTGATTAGTCTCGACGAACAACCTGTGCTAGGTTTCGAGAGGTCAACGCTACATACAAGCTACATACTCGTTCAATAGAGCTACTGCCCAATGATATGTGTACCGTAACCACCATGCTTAGTAAACATACTTTCAAGAATGTCTAAGAGGGAGATGAGTAGAATGTGATGTTTATACTTGGCGACATTTGACCTTACTTTTTCGGTAGCAAATATGTTCACTTGAACTGCAGATCATTAGATCGTTTCATCGAACGAATCGCTCCAGTGAACTTTCACTCGTGGTTTGGTGTCCATCGTAGAGATCACCAGGAGTCATCAGCTCCTGCGAGACGGGATAACCATCGCCACCCTGGAGGAAAGAGGGAGATAGAACGTGATGAATGGTGCATGCTATTTGACTCAACTTCAAAGGCCGACAGTAAAACATGTCGAGGGTGGGCAGAAGGACTATTGGTCAGTGAAATGTAGTGCGAGTTTTGTCCTCACTTCCTGGATGGCACATGCCAGGAGCGACATTTCACACATTATCATCACTCGAGGCAGCATCTATCAAATGTCAACTTGTATACGTGATTGTGCAGACGCGATATCTGCGGAACGGAAGAGACGAGCTGGTCCCTATGTACTATTAGCAGCCCATGCCCCTCCGTACCAAAGTCCCGTATCGCAGCCCACGACGTGAGGCTTGAGGAACCTAGCGCAGAAATGTAAGATGTGAACCCCATCGAAGAAGCTCGAAGGGCGTACCAACAGATTCCGTCTTCCAGCTTGCAATGCAGTAAGCCGCTGCACAAAATGTGACAGACCAAGTTTGGCATATCCTCCCAGAACGTGCCCGAGCTTCGTAGCCAGAGGGTGTGAACGCTGTGATGTGCTCGATCGAAATCATGACTGGTGATCGAAAAAGCAGAAGTCGCTTAGTCAATTTGAACCTGCGTGACAGTCAAGGATGGGAGATATCCAAAGGAGTGACAAGTTCCTTTGAATATCTACCGATTCTTAAGTTTCACGTACCATTCAAGACCTTGGTCATTGACCTCAGAACTTGCTTGCTGCAGCACCCCAGAGAGAGTTGTAGATCTTGTCAACAACGTAGGAGGCACGAATCGTGCGATAGTTGAAGTTGCGTCCGTTGAGACCTTGAAGCGCTTTCTCTCCACCAGAAACGGAATCGAACTTGACGTAGATGTCGCCCTCGGTATTGGGATCGACAGCGATGTGCACAACTTTGCCATACTTCTTGTCGCACTCAGCCTTGACCTCGAACTCGAGGTCTTTGACCCAGTTGTTGCCCTGGTTCTTCTGCTCCCTGGACACAATTAGCTATCTACTGGGATAGATTGAGACGTAAGCACTTACTCGTCAGCATCAAAAGCGTTCTCGATCTTGATACATTTGGAGGCCATAGGCTTGTCGTAAACAGGAGCACGAGGCTTGTTGACAACAGGCTGTGCACCTTGCGTGGCGGCGTCGGGTTCGTTGCGAGCCAGAGCGTTCATGAGCTTGCTACGGTCATATGTCTTGAAGTTGACACCAGCGACATCCGTGTCATCGAGGGCCGAGGCGCCGCTAATACCACGGTCATCCTTGCTGCCAGTGCGGTCAAACACACCACCACTGCCACCAGCATATGCACCGCGTCCACCTGCGCCGCTGAACGCAGAACCTTGGTAGGTCTGAGCCTGCTGATTGAAGGTGCGGAGAAGGCTGGCAGTCGACTCGGGAGTGAACTTGTCGTTGCCTAGACCAACGCGAATTTGACGACCAGCGAGCTCGAAGCCGTTCATCTCTGCCAGGGCTTCCTTGGCGTTGTTGGGGTCATGGAACCTGAAATCTGTTAATACATGTCTGCGGTGAAATGCGTGGGTGACTTACTGAACGAAACCATAACCCTTGGAGCGACCTGGATTGGCCTCATCGCGTTGGAGAATGACCTGCTCAAGCTCACCGAAAGGCTCGAAGATCTCTTGGAGATCAGGCTCAGAGACACTGAAGTGAATGTTGCCAACGTAAAGACGGTGGAAGGGTGCGCCGTTGAGGCCTGGGGCAGCTCCGCCTTCGGAGGGTCGAGCCGCGCGGTTCTTCTCAGCTTCAGTGAGTTGCGCGATAATGGGAACGCCCTTGAGTTTCTGGCCGGTCAGCTCAAGAGCTTTGGGCACGGAGTCCTCATCTTTGAACTCAACGTAACCAACTCTATTGCGCACGTTAGCATGTGAGATGCAAATAGCGGAAGCAAACGACTTACCCTTTGGAGCGGCCGGTGACACGGTCCTTGACGATCTGAGCTTCAACGACGGGGCCAATGGTCTCAAAGAACTGGCGCAAGTGGCGGGTTTCGGCACGCTGGGAGATCTGCTGCACAAAGATGGTGCGCTTGTCGCGGTCGTCCTCGGTGACCTCAGGGGTAGCGGTCTTGTCGCGACGAGAGTTGCGGCGGTCATCGCCACCTGCACGGCGGTCGCGAGACCTGTCACGCGCACGATACTTGTCGTCACGGTCACGGCGGGGAGAGCGAGAGCGCGCACGACCACCACCGCTGTAGTAGTCGCCTCCGCCGTCTCCACGGCCTCGACGCTGGGGGCCACGATAGCGGTCGCGCGAGTGGCTACGACGGAACCTGTCATCACGACCTTCTTCAATGTCAGCACCTTTGCTCGATCGAGGACGGCTTCCATCTCTTTTTCGATGGTCTCTGTCCCGGCTTCGGCGCCGGTTCCCATCAGACTCACGATTACGGTAACGATCCCTGCTCCTGTCACGGCGATCGCGGTCGCGGGGTCGATCGTCTCGGCGGTGGGCGTCGTCGCGCGCTTCGCTGCTGGCCTGGCGCTTGAGGCTCATCTCGACATCGCGGGCAGTCTCGTCGAGGAGCGCCTCTACGTCGCTGACGGTCGCCATGGTAGGTTGTGTCCTAGGTATCGATAAGTGGTATCGGCCGAAGTGTGTGCGCGGTCACGGTGAAGTGAGATGTGATTGCGGAGAGCTGTGAGGCTCAGATATTGGATTCAATTGCTGTGCTGCTGAACGCCTTGCGGGCGATACTCTGTAGCAGCGACTTGACGGTGTGACCTCGAGTCACGCTCAACTAGTCTGTGCTTGATCGAAGCTGTAGTTGTGCGCGCTTTGTTGCGATAGTTGTGAGGTGAGGGTGAGAAAGGCTGGCGGCGCGACACTTAAAGTTCCAGGCGCAGAAGTTGCGGCATGACTAAGCGAGGCTGACTCTAGTCACATGACCGACGGCGGCGAGAATCCACGTTCACGCAGAATCTACATGTCTACAGAGAAACTCTGGTGAATGAAGTTACTACAAATTCTTGAAGGAATGTTGGTACGAATATGAGTATTAGAATTAAGTATGTAGGTATACGACCATAATGTCGTTGCAAAGTTGAGCCAGGCCGTTGCACTAAAGTACGCCATCTAAAAGTCCTGTAATCAAACGCCCCGAATGCTAAGTATTACAAAACTTGGCAAGCTATCATCAGACGAGCATATTTACGTAGTCTTCATGACTTTAGGTGGGCTCATCTCCAGTTCAGTTCCAAATACCCAGTCCCAGAATCTGCTCGTGACGCCGAAACCATTCTGGTAGTCGGCAAAGTGGTGCTTAAGGTGGTATTTCTTGAGCTCTTGGTAGTAGGGAGGAAGCCTGAGAAAGTCAGCGATGAAGATATACACATGGATGTGTGGTGCACATACTTCTGGTGGTGGAGGAAGTAGTGGGTCATGTCGTAGCAAGTGTATCCAAAGATGCCACCGCAATACGCAGCTGTGGCAGCATACCAATTCCAGAAGATGATGCTATGTGCGAATTTCCAGAAGGGCGCTGCAAGTACGACAAACAATGTGGGTGGCATGACCAGTCTGTACTTGTCCATGGGAAGGTAGTGGTGAATGCCGTGGAGCAGGAAATGTAAAGTGATACCCACTCGGTTATTGGGAAGATGTCTACAATGTCAGTGTGGCTCTGTAAATCGAAATAGGGCAACATACTCGTCCAGATGGAAAAGGCAGCGGTGAAGGACATATTCGATGATGGTCCAGAAGCACAGCCCAAACACCCAATACCCTGCAGTGGCCGAGACAGTAAGCTCGCTCACTGCGACACTGGTTCCAATGGCAACGCAAGGCCACCACACAGTGGGCACAACCCACCAAGGCGTCTTGGTTAAAGGCTCTAGAAAGTTACCGAATAGTGGCGCAGAATCGCCTCCCTTGTAATGCCGTGGTCGGTGGACCTGTTCCAAGTAGAAGTCCTTGTCGAAGCCGCCGTTCCAGACTTGCATAAAGAGGGGCTTGCTGAGATCCAGGAACTTATGTTCTTTGTAGTCTCGGTCTGGGTCGGTCTCTCTTGACAGATCTTCTGCCGACGACATTCCTGTCGCAGCATACAACGGCTTGCCGTTCGCGTCCATGCGATTGAGATCGGCTTTGCCAGCTTCGGAAGGCGGCAGAGGAATGATTTCTGCAGGGCGCGAGCTCTTCACCGCTCCATTAATGACAGGCTCGGTAGCCATGAAACCAACGAGGCTTTCCTCCAGAATTTCGTAGGCAGAATCGGAGTGGAAATGCGACACCTCGTCCTTCAAGATCTGCTCCACATCCTTGCCTGCATATTCGAGAATGAGTTCTCCGCCACCAGGGTGTCCGTCCAAGAAGTCGGTAATATCGTAGACCTTGGTTCCTATCGTGACATAGCACGACTCCTCGCTGTTGTGCGCCCGTACTTCGGCGGTCGGAATCGTCGGAAGCGTGCGGCCCGGCATTGTAGACGGTGTAGACGACGAACTCGACTCGGTCACAGCAGGTGGACGTCCAAATCAGGTGTGGAGATTAAATAAGAACCTCTTCGGGCACTGTGGCGGGTGGGGGTCGCGAAGGGAGGCTTCGCGGCGCGCGAAGGAAAGAGGCGCAGGCGAAAGCGTATGAGGGCGGGCGGAAACAGGGCCAAACGAGGATACAGAAAAGGAGCGTATCGTGTTGGGAATTGCAGGTGTCAAAGAGGGAGTAGAGAGGGCCTGCGACCGGGAAAATGTAAGTGTCGACAATTATCAGGAGACAGCCAAGACAAGGGTCCGCCGGCTTGACATCTCACGCGTGGTGGCGAGACCTGGAAGTCCTGTACTTCCGTCCTCCGACGCCCTAGACGCAAAAGTCAAATAATCAACGAAGCGTTCTTTAACCCGCCCACTTTTAATTACACGCTGGCACTGAAGGCAGAAGAAGGTAGCTTTGGCGCGGACACCGATTCCGATCCCGTCCTTGCGAAGGGACTCCATTTCAACCTAATCATGCTGCTGCATCAATTTCAGATCGAGCCAACATTCCACTTGAAATGCACCACAGTTCCGCAACAGCATCTTTACAGCATGCATCTATTCCCTGGCACCTTGCTTGATCATTTGTGACATGCAGTGATTTCGATGTTCCTATCGTATGTGATCCATGATGAACTACCTACTTACAGAGTAGCAACAACTACATGGACGCAACAGCTCGGTCAAAACGAGGCTTTGTAAACGGGAGCGCAACGGCTAGTAACCTAGTGACCGTTACCGTGCAATCGCAACGCTTGCAACATCCCAAGAACCAGGACGGCTGTTTCGAGGATGCACTTGACATCGACAAGCATTGGCTGTCATCATAAGCCTGGCGACTCGCCTTGCCAGCATCCTTGCAAGCGTGGCAGCCACCATTCTCAGGGCAGTTGCGTCACCGTCCATCTACAACCTGCAACTGCCTCACAACTGTCAAGGATCGACCACTCTTTGCCTGGTTCCTTGATTTCAAAATGGCTGCTTGCTCCCGAACACCCTTCATCTTTGCACACTCTCCCAGCCTATATCACCACGAGCCCGGCTGACCTGTAATCCTTACTCCATCCTTAGCGACCATTTCCTGATATTCTAAATCGTCTCTGTGACTGCGTGCATCTTTACGCGTGGTCGCAATCTGTCGCTATGCATACATCCTCCGGGTCAAGCATGGGTTCTTCGCATCCTATGCCACGTTTTTCTGTCGCACAAGCATGCAAAGTACTATTTTTGTTTGCTGGCCTTCCAGTAGCGGAAGGCCTCCACCATATGGCTCTCAAGGCTCCTCGCAAGCAGTTGCGCCGGAAACTTGACATTACGCCTCTCCTCGTGACCAATCGCTGTCCCCAGAACATCTGGCCTGGTATCTCGACTCAGTCTGGCAAGGGTCCAAAAGAGAATGGATTCCAGTTGAAGCCCGGCGAGACCAAGAATCAGACTGTGTCGGAAGACTGGCAGGGCAGAGTGTGGGGCAGGACAAATTGCACGTTCAACAGCGACGGGACAGGTCCGGCTCAGGGAAGCGGCAAGGCTTGTGTGTCCGGCGATTGTAATGGACAATTGAACTGTCAAGTTGGAGTACGTTGGATTCTTGACTTGAAGTGAACATGGCACTAACCAATCTAGGGTGATGTACCTGTATCATTGGCAGAGTTCACTCTCGACGCCGGCGACGGACACACCTACTACGATATCTCTCTGGTTGACGGCTACAATGTCCCCATGGCAATAGTGCTCCAGCCGCTCGAGAACGTGACCCTAGACGACATCCCGCCCAACCTCACGAATCCCTCTTGCCAAGGCACTGATGGCCTGCTCGCACCCCAAGAATACAACCCTTATCCAGAATATCCAGAATTTCTCCGGACGAATGACTCATTTCCCCTACCATTCGACCACAAAGTGGATAAGAACCAGATCTCCAAATGGTGTCCCTGGGACCTACAACAGTCTCCACCCGATAAGCCCGGCGATGGCGTCTATCCGTATCCCGACGACAACATCCAACGACCCCAGTTCAATCCGTGCTTCTCAGCCTGCGCGAAGAACAACAAGCCCGAAGATTGCTGCACGGGAGACTACAACTCGCCAAGTAAATGCAGTCCAGGTCTGTATTCCAAGAACGTCAAGAAGATCTGTCCCGATGCCTACAGCTTTGGTATGTTCCTTCCCCACAGCCTCAAACCATCGTGATCTTGTCTAACAGTGATGACCCCAGCTTTCGACGACCAAACGTCAACCTTCATCATCCCGTCTGGAGCTGGCTTCGAAGTCGTCTTTTGCCCTGGCGCGCGGTCGACGAATATCATTGATACAAATCTCGAAGAGATGCAGGCGCTGTCTCAGCGGGGGAGAGCTGATAAACAGGCTGCGCTCATCTCGAGGCAGAAAAGGGAGGAGATGTTCTCGAGAGGAACTGCAGCTGGTGTGACGCCCCAAGGAAGTATGGTGCTTGTGATGGCGTCTTTGATCGCTAGTTTGTTGTTGTTTGTCTAAGCTTGATGTACGGAGCTCTATACCCATTCTTCTATGCAATTCCATCGCCGACTCAAAGTATCTATGCAAGCTCGTACCTTGACTGAACCTGTTCGTCGATCTTGCTGTGATTATGCTGCAATGCAGAGCTGCCATAACTTTGCAATCTCTGTCAGCAAAATCTACACTATGACTATTTTCACCACCATGATGTCCAAAAGCACGAGTTCCCAGCGACATAAACAGTTCAGAATCCCATTCTAAACACGTAAACAAATTCAAGATTGCTGTCATGACTTCGTGTGTATCTATCCTTTTTTTCCCTCAGAACTCCCTCATCCAACAACAGTATCTACCACCTCTCCCCCTCTATTCAGATCTATAAGCCCTATAACTCCTTTTTCAAAAAGTGCTCAGGCCTATGATCCGTCTCATAATCAACATGCACATACGCGCGCTCCACGTCGGGAAGACTCTCAAGCTTAATCTGCAGCTCCTCGGCGACGTCGTGGGTGGCGCGCAGAGTTTCTTCTGGGTCCATGACGATGTCGACTTCGACAATCAGCCTAGGTCCAGAATGATAGGCCCTCACTGTGTCGATTTGGCGGATGGCGGGGGAGTGGGTCATTGCTACAAATGCGTATTAGTGACGTCGTCTTGAAGAATGGAGGAAGGGGGGGTTGGTGACATACAGATATAAGTAATATGCTGCAACATATTTGTATCCGCCGTGACTCCAATGAGGAGCTGGAACTCGGAATACGCAGTCCTTGACCAAAGGAAGATGATCAAAACAGACAGAATCATGGCGCCCATGGGATCGAGCCACCAGACTAGTTTACTTCCGCCAACACTGGTCAAGACACCAAAGCCGTTGATGCTCAGGTCGTTGCGGTGATCTTCCCACAAGATGCGCACTTGGCTGTACTTGTTCCTTATGGCCCAACAATAGAGGAATAACCCGAATTTCGTCGCGAACGCAATGGCCACGGCGATGACGCTGGGTAGGTAGAAGTCGTTCACTTCTGCGCCTGTGTGTTCGGCGATTTCCCGGATCGATTCGACAATGATGACGACGGAGACAGTGATCATGAGCGCGCAGAAGCAGAGGTTTCCAGCGGTTTCGATGCGCGCTTTACCCGAGGGGAATTTGCGGCCGTCGACGCGCGCGACGGCACGGTTGCACATTATCAGGGTGAGATTGGACAGGGGATCGAAGAGCGAGTCGGCCATGGTGGTGAAGAGCGAGAGGGATTTGGAGGAAATGGCGGCGTAGAGCTGGAGGATGGCGAGGATGATGTTTGCTGCGAAAGATCCTATCACGGCAATTTTATACTTGAGGTGATTCGCGTCGCCTTCTTCCTTTGCATCCCGGCGATGGTCATCGACAGGCTTGAGTAAGCGCTCGATGTTCTCGTTCTGTGCCTCGTAGAACTCTTCAATCTTCTTCGCATTCCGTGCCTTCCGGTTCAGCGTGATGGGTCCACAGCCATCGCGTTTCCGCGACGTGTTGGCGCGGATCAAGGCCATTTCGCTGGCAGGCTTGATCGCGGCAGACAAGTGGTACGGGTCATTGTACTCGGGTGGCGAGCGGCTCTCGAGGTCGCCGCCATCTTCGCTGAGGCGGTGCGAGACATTGCGATGTGCGACGGGCTCGTGGGCGCTGGTGGCGCGTGTGGTCTCGACGGCGGTGCTATTGCCGTCTGCTTTGCCAATGCCGACTGCGGTTTCAGATGCTGACGAGGTGTGCAGATGTGATGACGAGGAGGCGTGTGCGTGCGGACTGCCTGCGGTGCGTTCGGGGCGGTGAGGGTGTGTGTGGACTGTGTTTTGGAGAAAGGTCGAGGTCAGTATATGCAATGCCAATGCATGTTTCACAATGGCATGTGATGCTCACAGGGTGTGGGTTTCATCGAAATGGCGCGATGCAGATCAGGTTCGGAAGACATGATGGATGATGCCGATAGGGATTTGAGGTAGGCGGAGATGATGAAGGACTCGAGGAGCTCCGCTACACTGCGGGAGGGCAGCGGTGGGGATGGTAGAGTGGCCAAGCTTCATGGTGTTGAGCGGCGTGGAAGCCAAGCTTGACTTGGACTTGCACAACGCCGCACGTGGGGAGGCAAAGGCCTATGGGCTTTTTGGCTTTTACAAACTTCTAGATGTCTTTTTACACTCGAATACTTTCATCAAACCAACATTCGTCCGTGCTGTCCTGTCGTGCCAAGATGCATCAAATGACAAGCTCGATCCAGTACGAAGTACATGCTGCACTACCCCAGACAGCTGTCAATGTCATCGTCAACCACACTTTACTTTCTTGTGGGGAGCTTCACACTATCGATAAGCCTGCACCACATCAACCCAACCCAACACCTCCGTTACATCACATCACATCACATCTCGCTAACAACTCGATCGCCGATGCCCTTCATATATCCAAGAGCCTCCCCAAAGAAAAACCACTAACAGCTGACCACCCGCCCTTTCCTCCTTCCGCCCGTCTCGCCTCGCCTCGCCAACCCTCCACAAGCAAAACGCACGTTCTCTCCTCCTCCACAACGCCAAGTGGCAGCGTCAGCACTCGTCCCGCAGCCTCCCCTACCCTACCCACCAAGGTACAGTACATACCTGGCCTCAGCGCCCCGTAAGCCTCAGGGTAGTACCGCATCGCATCACATCCTCCCCAATCCAATCCTTCCAGACGCACATACCCATTCCTCACCGATTTGAGCCTTGCGCGCGTCCCTAAGCGACCACCTTGCCCTGCCTGACTGAGCCCAAAGCAGTCTTAACGCTAGAGTGTAAGAGAGCACGAGCCCTGCGCCTCTGCACTTTGCGTTTTAGCCTCCGGGATGTGCTGTGATGTACTTTGTCAAAATGCGGAGACGAAAGTGATTGTAACGGTCGTTTTCTGTGTGGTCTATAGTAGGATTCTGGTATATCCCCTTCCTCCCTTCGCCTCGCGTCGGTAAAGAAGAAAACAGGACATGCAGTTTTTTTTAGACTTTTGCTAGTGTATAACGGCCAGCCGTTAAGTTGTCTGAAAACTTAATTGCGAAGGTTGTATATACATGCAACTATATACATGCAACGGAATAAACAGTCTAGACAAACGCTCTAAGCTAGCGAAAGCACAGTGGCTTTTTGTGTGCGTGCGATGGAGTCTATTTAGCCTTGCAAGGAAGAAGATGCGCGGCGGTCAAAGGAAGAATTGGAACTGCGCAGGAAGAATGGTGGTTGAAAAGAGGGAAAATAGACAATGAAAGCTGGGGTATCGCTTCATCTGCTCGGTTCGTGACCCCTGGTCTATAACGTAAGAAGGAAGGAAGGAAAACTGAAAAAGGAACCGTGGTAATCGTACAATATAGAGGGCGTGGAAAAGTGAAGTAAAAGAAACAATCTCTGCGATGCAACCATGCAGATGCGAACGAAGATGCGAAAGAAAAGGATGAGACAGCCGCCCCAATGCAAGCACGCAGCGCATTCTAATGCGCTACACCTTTTGTTCCGTGTATGAGGTTGCTTCCTGTCCTCGACGGAGAAACCCAAGCCATATTCAACAATGTAAGCTTTTGCATCTCAAAGCAGGAGGACCCCTGCTACGTCACTGTCGTATTCGAATGCGTGTGCGACTCTGCCACCCATCCGAACTCGTCATACTGTGTACGTAGTTTGGACCTGCGTTCCTTGCACCTTACCCAGCATACCCCTGATACATCAATTCCGCAGATTCGGAACCTTTTCTCACTCACCCATGCACCCATGCTTTTCGCGTGCGCACAGGGGATGGCAAGAAGTGGTTGGCTGGTTCCAACATATGCCCGGTGGTTGTAATCTGTGTCAGCCACACGCTCCCGGCAAGGTTCACAAAGAACTTTGTCTCCGATTGCGTTTGCGGTACTGTAGGTTAGGCGCGTTTTTGACAAGGTTGCGGGAATCAGTTCCCGTTCATCCAGCATGCGTTTGTGGTCCCAGAGTCTTGCCCGGCACCGCTGTAGTCATACTCATTGCTCAGGCCAAAGGGCGTCTCGAGCATGTCTGGCAGAGTCGTGTCCCACATCATGTCGTCCCAGAAGTTGTTGAGGATGGTGGGGTCGTTGGCGTTGGCCCAAGTTGGTGTTGCTGGGTTGTAGTGGTATGGATTTTGGCCGTGGCCAATGTTGACATGAGAGTGCAATTGCATTTGCGCAGCGGCCATGGTGTTGACTGGATAGACGCCGTGTTGTTGGTAGTGTTGGGGAGCCATTGACATAGTGTTCGCTGTTTGTGACGATGGTAAAGCATACGTCTTGTATGCTTGATACAGCCTTGCAATGGTGTCACCGCTTCGCTTCGCTGTGATGCTATAATCTCGGGCCGACTCAAAGAACTGTAGAGCCGTCTCGATAGCCGACTGCCATTTGCGTACCTCGTCCGGCTGGCTTGCATCACTGAACAGGGATACAAGAGGTATCATGCACGCTTGGAAGCAGAACCACACACCATTCCAGCCAGAAAGCAGATCGGGCATGCACTCTTGACTAATCTCTTCGATCGTCTTCAACGCCAAAATTCGGCATTTTCCGACTGCCACTTTCTCGTCGGCGCTCATATTGATCCAAGCGCACCCTCGCAGCGCCGTAGTGAGCAAGTATGGTCGATGAAGGATAATTCGTATGTTCTGAAAACGCCATTTCATGACAAGTCTCACACGTCTTAGAAACTCAGGACATGGTTCTTCTGACTTCGAAAGGATGGATGGTAGCTCTTCGTACCACTTCGTGACTTGGGCGTCGTAAGTGGCAGTTTCAGTTGGAGAAAGTAGTGGCGATTCCACAAGTCGGTCCTGGATCCTAGTGGCTATCGTACAAAAGACCGAGGCGTGGATCAAAGGAAGTATCTTGAGCTGTTCAATGTACTGCGGACTGTTCGGTGGTGGTATGGTCAGGATCTACGAATGTGGTCAGTTTGTTACTTCACAAGTCATATCGTCGGAATTAGTCTTACTGCGTTTGCTGCCGTTCCAGGTTTCATTACTGTGATGGAGGGTCCCATTCTTCCCAAGGACGGTCGACCGGTCGTTGTCGATGCCCAAGTATCTAAACAGAAAAGACTCCACCAGATCCGCCTTCGCATCTCCGGTGAAATAGCCTCCTCTTCTCCAGGGAGCATTAAATGACTGCCTCTGTCTTCTCGTTCAGAGTACTCGCGGTGTAAGCCCAGCGCAGTGGCCATACGTAGAGCACCGCCCATGAGCGAATGCGCTTCGTTTGGTCGATTGAGATAATGCATGTAAAATCCACTCATGATGGAGATTGCTTGGAGAACCTCCAGGTTCCCACTGCCAAATGACTCGAGTGACATGTGTCTGCGTGATCGGTTGAAGTACACATAGTGCGCCTCATTATCTGTTGATGATGATGCAAGCGACCCAAGTGCAAAGACCATATTGAGTAGGCACAGCCATTGTGAATCCTTGCGATTGCCATACAGGTATGTGGACCAGAATTTTCGCTCGTCAATGAGCGGGAAGAAAGGGTGAACGCGATCGAAATAGCTTTCGAGCAATTCTTGACCATGCGTAGAAGAAGGTAGGGCCAAAGGACTGTTGTCTGCTAGTTCAGGAGGTGGTGATCCTGCTCGACTGGGAAGAGTCGTTTCAGTGTTCTGTTCTGTGATGAGAGACCGCGCTTGCGGTACACATCGGACAATGACTTTGAGTGCTGCAGTTATAGATGAGATCCCAACGTATGATGACATCCGGTCTACGGACATCGAAAGGCCATTGACATCATCAGAGATGCCTTGCACACGCAGCTGGTGTTTGCGTGCTTCGTCCCAGAAAGGGTCTTCAGGTGGAGCTTGCTCTAGTGCCTCCAGGCTGTCTGCGCCATCTGAGCCCGTTTGGATCTCCGACATGGCGCGACCTTCAAGTCCAGTGGGCGAAGTCACCGGAACTGGCGCTGGGGATGAGAGGGCCAATTCGAGCAGCTCTTCCCGTGGCATGCTCGCCAAAGTCTCCAGATCCTTCCCGCCATAGAGCTTGTTCAACACTGACTTGTACTGCTCAATATTGGTTGAAAGTTTATCAACTAGTCTGCAGCGTCTTAGTTGTAGTGCTGAAGAATTATGCTTTGGATAGGACTCACTTTCTGCTAGGAACCACTCTCTGCGCAGGCTTTGAATAGCCACAAGCCTGAGTCGGAGTCAGCTCCGCCCTTCCAAATCATAGTAGACCATTCAGCCTCGTGGCACTCACTTCAGGATGCTGATACCATTGACACTGTCCACAAGGTTGAGTACCATCGCATCTGATCTTCCTTCGCCTGCATTCGACACATGCGTTGCTTGTCGATATCCGCCGTGAGCCCGCAGGCCGTGAAGGTTTCCCTGAGCTATCTGTGTCGGCGCCCGGCGACCTGAGGCCTGCCGATGACTGAAAAGTGTGGAACATGACTGCTCGTATTCGAGGCCAGCTTGAAGTTTCTAGCGGGCGTTGTGTTTTTGGCGGGAGTAGAGGGGGGAATCTTCCCAGCAGGGTATCAGACTTGCATGTACACAGCTGCCGAATCGAGACTGACTTCGGACGAGGTACCAAGGGAGGAAGGAGCCAGTGAGTAGGGCAGCTGAGGTGTAATTCCAGAAAGACGGTACTCTCGACGTCCCAATATAAAGACTTTGAGCAAGGCCGAAACACGTTGCCAGGATGCCAATATGTGAAAGCGGTAGTATAGTGGCGATGCGCATATGCAGACGATCCAGCTCTCTGGCCGTCAGGTTTTGCCTTTAAGCATTTATTCAGGCTGCAGATTGGTGGTCGGGGTGCGCGCTCTGCTAGGCTAGGTACCGCTCCTCCCATCATGACGCTACCTTCGCTCACGGCCACACCCACACCGGTTCCGCAGCGGCCAGCGTGGTTTGGTGACATTAGCGTCACGACAACGACCGCAGGGCCGGGGGTGGGCCATAAGATCCAGTCCCCGCATCATAAGGCCTCGGTCACGGCCTGCAGACGCCAGGGCAGCCACAGGCGACCGTTGGAGAAGACGGGTGGACGGGAAGAGGGCGAGGCGTGAAGCCAAGCGAGATTGAGGGCTTGCGTGCTCTGCCGTTGCACCACCATCTCGAGGCCCCATCCATGCCGGGGTTGCGGCCTTCGAGAAGCCCTCCAGAACACGCTGACCATGTACGGACGGTAGACTCATGCTGGCTTCTGGTGCGGCAGGCTACTGCACGTCGTCTCAGCATGCCGATCATCCTTCCCGCAGTGACCAAGCCTCCCACCACTGCATGGCGTTGCGGGAGCGGTCGAGCGCGAGGGCAGGTGAGATTGGCGGCGGATGCATCGATGCGTTGTCGTGCGTGTGGGCCTGCATTGGCATCAAGTATTCAGGACGGACGGGTACTTGGTGTAAAACACCATCATCAAGTCACCATGACCACCGCCCCAGCGTTGGCCTCAGAAACACGACCACCACCACTGCTGCTCCCATGGGCATATGCCATGTCCCCACACGAGCAGGCAGTGCGTCTCGCTACCTCACTTTTTGCCGACAGCTGTGCGCTCCAGCGTCCGGGTTCGCAGTGCGGTGGGCCGACATGTACAAGTGCACGCTGCGACCTGCGATCAGGTTGCATCGGGGTACATGCTGCTGCAATGACCTGGAGACTTGCCAGCCAATGCCGCTCGCACGATAGATTAGCCTTGTCAGGAAGCATGTTCGATAGACGACCTTCATATGCAAAGCTTGGCTTGGAACATGCACGTCGCCCCTATACTACCCCAGTTATAGCCCTCCGCCCGACCACTCCTGCACGCTGCTCACGTAGCGCAAAAACGCCCAATTCTTCCATTCCCTGCCCTTAACGCTCGTAATCCGAAGTTACAGGACTGTACTTGCTGTCATATCCTCAACATGTCACCTTTTATTCACATGTGCTGCTTTGCTGCATGCATCGTCTCCACATCCGCCGTCCTGGCTCACCTTGCCCTATGGCCTCAGCTCAGTTTGCAGATGGGTTCGCATGACCACCCACAATGCCTTCACCGTTCCAAATATCGTGTTCCCCACTGCTATGTCCTGCATGCTGCACGCAAGATGCAAATGATTATTCTTTCCCCAGAAAAGTCCACCTTAGTGGCTTGTCCTGCTTGCCCAAGCCCCTCACGCGGATGGTTTGCTCATCGCCAGGCACAACGTCAATGGCGCTGTCATGAACGAGCACGCCAGCTCGCTCCTCAAAAACAAGGCCTTTCGTCGGCTTCCTTGCGCGGACCGTAATGGTCTCGCCCTGAGGAAGGACTTCCAAGCCGCGATCTTCAAAGTCGAGATACTTCAGTGGCTGCGGCCAATCGACGTCCCGGGAGACAATTTCCCCGTCGATCCATATTCTAACTGCCAGGACGTGCGGCTCCTCGCTCCGGTTGTCGATTGTTCCAGAAAGGACGTCAGTCGTGCCGTTCGCTACCAACTTAATGTTGCTTTTCACAACCTTGTCTTTGATCTCCTCCCCACTCTTAATACTGATGAACCTCAACTCAACAGTGGCTAATATGTCTTGCTGCCTCTGACTCGCAACCCAGACCTCGTAATCACTCGTCTTGGGCACTCGCGCATGGACAACGCTCCAATCGAAGTGCGCCCGCTTGACCGTGACTGCGATGGGCGCGAGCACCCGACGCATAGCATAGTACGCGGGTTTCTTGCGCAGGAAATAATCAACAATCGACCAGGACGTCACCGGCCAGCAGTCATTGAGTTGCCAGACAAGCGCACCACCACAATGACGATCCTGGCCCCATTGACGTCGCCAGCCCCTGTATCCAAACATGAGCGCCTCTGCTTGCGATAGCTGCGTGAGATGGATGAAGGACTGTATTAGTAGTGTCAGCGCAATCTCCTATTGGTGGCTGCTCTTATGCGAGATACGATTATATCACACCAAGCATAGACAAGGTACGTACCTCTAGGTCGGTCTTGGTGCGAAAGTTCTCGACCAAGTACGTAGCGATCCTTCGCTCATGTCCATCGGCTTTGTTGTGGAAATCCAACATGTGGCTCTGTGGATATAATTGGGTCGGGTCGGTGCAATAATAGCGAATCGTGTCAATATGGGGAAACGCTTCCATGCCGAATTCGCTGTTAAATCGTCCGCCCAGCGTATCGAAGATTTGGTATTTCTCTTGCGTGCCATGCCATACTACATACACTGTTAGTGCATATTACCACGCAATATCGACAGCGCCGTAGACGTACCGTTCCATTGGTGCATGTCACCTACTGTGGGGTTCGATGTCTTGAGCCCATCTCCCCAAGGCGAGCCAGGATGGTAGGGCACGTGTGGGCTCTCCGCGGCCACGACTTCGGGCAAAAGCTATCCGACACCGCAAGTCAGCTGGGCTCAACAAAATCTTATTCCACAAGATGACACAAGTGCTTACCTTCTCGTAAATGTACCTAGCGGGGAAGTCTGTCTTGAGCCAGCTCTCCGGGTCTTTGTCCTCGTAGTTGTACGTCAACCCAAATGACTCTTGGACTTGATAGTCCTCGTTGTTTCCTGCGTAAATTACGACAGAGGGATGATGTCGCAATCTGCTGACATTCGCAAGACACTCCTGCTTGATCGATCGCAGGATCTCGGGATAGGCGGGATAGTTGCCGCAGCCAAACATGAAGTCCTGCCAGACGAGGACGCCCAGTTCGTCACAGATGTCGTAGAAGACGTCTTCCTCCCAGATACCGCCTCCCCATATCCTTGGGTCTCGTTAGCGATGTACGGTGTGTCCAAAATATGAAGCGAATATACCTGATCATGATCTGGTATCCGTCGACCATCATCTCGAGCCATCTTCGATACTTTTCCTCTGTGATTCTAGGGGTAAAGGAGTCTGCAGGAATCCAGTCCGAGCCACCACAGAATACATCGATACCATTGATACGGAAGTAGAAGCTCTTGCCAATAGCGTCTGGCTCTTGGATCAACTCGCCCTTGCGGAACCCAGTGCGACGTGCGACCTCATGCACTTTCACATCAGCTACCAGTGCCGTCGCAATGACCTTGTAGAGTGGCTGATCGCCGTATCCATGTGGGTACCAGAGCTTTGGGTTGTTGACGTGGAACTCGACTTGAGCAGTGCCATCGCTGACGTTTGCAGACTCCTTGAACACCATCTTGTCTCCGTCGAACACCGCGAATGCCACAGTCTGTGCCGAAGACCCTTCGATCCGCGCGGATATTGTCCCTTGTACAGTCTTGAGACTATCGTCAAGCTTATAGTCTACACGAAGGTCCTCTATTCGTGTCTGATATGTCTCGAGTCTGACCTCGCGCCAAGGGCCACAGGTGTTCAGAATTGGTCCCCAGTCCCAGCTGTGCAATGTCAGCAGATTTAAGTGAATACAGGACTCTGCAAACCGTACCCCCAATGGTATTGTGCTTTGCGTACAGCAAGTCGCGCCATATCGCCGTTGAAACCGACCCATTTGTGCTCGGGATGCTGGTCCTTGATCTTGATCGCTTCCAATCGCGCAGAAGCGAAGTCGATGGTCAAGATGTTCTTCGATCCAGCTTTCAGCTTGTTTGAGACATCGATGCGGTGTGGGACAAACATATTGTCGCTCTCGAGGATCATTTCGCCATTGAGCCTAACCTTGGCAAAAGTGTCGAGGCCGTCGAAAGCCAGGATATGAACTATGCCGTCTCCTGCTTCGGATACAGAAGGTAGTTCAACTTTGTACGTCCACGCTTTGTCGGCCACCCATTCTGCTTCGAGCTCGTTGAAGCCCAGGAAAGGATCTGGAATCCTGTCCAATTGTTACTCACAGTTGGGCATGAATATGTTGCAATGCTTCTAGCATTTACGCCAACATACTTGCCATGCTCAATCAAGTCCAGATGCACATTAGTAGGGACTTTCTTGACATCCAACCAAGCATCTTCGGCTTCCTCGTCCTTCTGTTTGAATTGCCATCCATTGGTCAGTGTGACCGAAGAAAGTGCGCAAGGTGCTGCCATCTTGACTTCTGTTCGATGCCTGAGCAATGTCTACCGAGTCTGTTTGGAAAACAAATAGCTTGTCAGACCATGAGCGGGGTAGATCAGACTTAAGAAGTCCAATGTTTCAGACAGCACATTCCCTCAAACCCACAAAAGAATTCACACGGTGGGCTTGGCCGGAGCCATTGATGCCGTGTTGAGTAACACTCGACTTGAAGGTAACTATGGCAGGTTGACCAGGAAGGTATGCGGAGATTGTGGTCCGTGACGAAAGCGGTTTAGCAAGCGGGCACTAGTTCAGCGACGATGCCTGACGTCGCGTTTTAGAGCCGCCTTTAGGAGGAAAATGTCGCGATGAGATCGGTGTGAGGGCATCCGTGTCAGATATAGCGCATATGTACTCGTGTGAGACCGGATCAGCATCGGAAGGTGGAGAGCAATGACATCCCACGTGGCATGGAACGCCGCCGGTAGAACTTTTCGGGACTGTAACCGTCACATAAATCTAACATTGGGGGTTCATCCTACGACACGAGCAAATAACGTGATTATTTTACTTTGTTTTTCATTGGTCTATAGAACTACAAACCAGTTGTATCCTTGACAGAGAAGGGGAAGTGGTATAGAAGCCCTGTGCATGAACAAAAAAAAGGCGGTCGTCTAAACTAGGTCTCCTGGCAAGAAGCACGAGGCTCTGCCTTACAAAAATTGGTGCTACATGATTGGTGTGGAGGGTGCTATGCGGGTCGTTGATTCGATGGGTATGTGGGATTCCGTGGCTGGGGCATGCCGTGGCGATCAGGGCATGCGGACACGGTGCTGAGGGGATGTTGAATGTCATGCTTCGTGTGCTGGGGACTGGGGTACGTGGCGGTCGATGAAGGGCATTTGGCGACTGTCGATCATGGTACAAACCTCCCAGGTGCGACGTCTGCAAGGATTGAGCTACGCCATGACCAGACAGACAAATGTTGTCCGGCCCTTGCTGTCATTCAACCATAGCGACGTCGGGAGGAGGGCAAATCCTCTTCAGGATTGGGCACGATCGGGTTGCCGGTCAAGATTACCAGGGGCGAGCGGGACAGGAAAAGTCTTGCCCAATGATCTGGAGGGAGAGCTATGCCATGCGATGTTAGCCAAGAGCCAGAACTTTCTTCCGAAGAAGACAGTCATCTAGCATCGTGACCAAAACACAGCCTGAGCCGACAGGACAGGGGAAGGGGTGAATGGGGGACTGATCAGACAATTCAAGCCATCACACCTGAGTTGCCGCCTGGGTGGTGAGGTTAGCGGGGTATAATATATATATGGGGACGTGAGACAACTTAGATCGACTCCATGGTCGAAAAGTGGGAGTAAAGGAAAGGGTTGCTGGCTTCGTGTGCCGACGTACCAATTTGGCGTTTGATCTGCTCGCGAGCCCATCGAGCGGTGTCGCGAGTCCGGCCACTGAAGTCCTGGTTCGCGCGTGCCTCTCTCGCCATGGCAGTGAGGAAGTCGTGACGGAAGTACTCCCTGAATTGGCCGTTGGGGAATGCCTCGGCAACATCACCAATGACACCGCATGAAGAGCGAAGAAGGCCCTCAGTACGGTTCGCATCTGCTTGAATGTTGCGCAGGAGATCGAAGATCGAGTCCATGTATGGGACGATTAGTTCGGTCTCGCCGCTGAGCTTCATGGCGACGATGCATCCATCCCAAGCGTCCATGATGCCCTCCCGCAAAGAGGTGATGTAGTCAATCATCTCAAAGTTTCCTTCGGTGGTAAGAGTGACCTGTCCAGCTTGCTGAAGTACTTGTGCAACGACCGGAAGGTAAGTCTTGAACGCGCCGTGGATTGCATGTGCGATATCACCGAAGCACTGCAGGATAGCGGGTTTGAGCTGGTTGCCAAGCGCAGGGCTCCGTAGGTTGTTAAGCAGCGAGTTCATGAAGGCATCGCAGTATGGCTGGACATGCTCGCCAAGGGATCGGGTGATATCCGACACCAGCCCGACAGCCATTGAGCAGAGCGCAGGCTCTTCCTGGTTGTTGAGGGCGTTATACAAGAAAGGCGAGAACGCCTCCATGTACTTCTGGAAGTCCTCATCCATGGCACTGGCGATAGCACCAATGGCCGAGAAGATGGTGTCTGGCACGCTTGACTTGGCTGGCAATGAAGACAACAGGCTCAATAGAATTTGCATGATGCGATCTGCCTGGGGCTTCACGTCTGTCTCCAAGCGCTGGACAATGGACATCACAACACTTGCCAAGCTGGTCTGCATCTCCTCAAGGGTGAGCTTGTCTTCGACACTGACGACCTGACCCTGGAGGGCCATCGACTTCTCGAGGCGCTCGAGGATAACGTTGGAAAGCTCGTGAACGAGTGGGACACTATCGCCGGCGGCGTTTGTGACGAAAGAGTTGAGTACTTCGTAGGCCGCAGTTCGCAATTGGTTGTCTGCATCACCACGTTCGGTCACGGTGAGCAGGTGCTGTACGCTCTGTGCGAAGTGAGCTGACAACGGGTTAGACTGGCAACCGGGCTCGCCAGCAAACCTATCCGCTAGGTTCATCAAAGACCAGCAGCAAGAGGTGGCCATCTTCGGGTTGCTCGAAAGACCGTTGAAAAGAGCTCCAATGAGCGGTGGCAGGTGTTGTTGCGCATCGAGTGCGCTGGGAACCGACTCGCAGATGCGGCCAAGGGCATAAGCAGCCGAGTCCTTGACATGGATGTTCTGGTCGTCCATCATGCCTATGAGAGTGGGCAGCGCTTGCTTGACGATGGGGTCAAGAACGGACTCCTCTGGGCCCTCCATGATCGCTCCGAATGCAGACACAGACGCGTCGCGGTAATGCCAGTCTTCTGAGCGAATGAACTTCTCGATGAAGGCGAGAACTGGTGGCATAACACCACTGCCAACACACTGTGCCCACAGTTGAAGACACTGGTATGCAGCGCGGGATGTGTTGTATTCGTTGTCGTCGGCATCCTCGTCTTGTTTAGCCAGGAGCTCGAGCAGTACGGGCACAACCTCTTGAGTGGCGACACGAGCGAAGTTGAAGTATTCTCGGAGCTCTGTTGAGCCTTCGGCTTGTGCCTGCCCGCTTGTCAGAATATTTCCGCAATATTTGTTTATGATGTTTCCATACCTGTGTGTTGTCGTCCTCAATGGCAATCTCCTCTTCGCAAACGGTGCACCAGAACTCAACTGCAAGCTTGGCCACGTCTTCCTCCTCGCTCTTCATACCCTGGATGGTAAGACCAAAGAGGGCCTTCTCCATGTAGAAGCGCATCTTCTCGTAGTAAAGACCCATTATGCGGTTCAGACACCCGTAAGCGCCTTGTTGGATGCGGCTGTCGTCGGCTTGTGTGGCCTCGCAGATGACCTGCATAATGTAGTTGCGCTCGCCCTCGTTCTCGAAATTGGAGCGCACGAACTCGATCGAGTCGCCGAGCGATGAAATGGCAGCGTTGCGGACATCGTTGTTGGTCTCCTCCTTCCTGGCACCTTGGACAACGGCGGTCAGGATGGCGTTGGAGTGGTGACCCAGAGCCTCCCTAAGGTCACCATCGTCTGTGTCGCATATATAACCAATCGTCTTCAAAGAGGCCTGTTTTTGGCTGTCGGTGCCCTGTCCCACGCTCTCGACGAGGGCGGGCATGAGCTCCGGCCATTGGTTGCGGGGCACTTCGATGGCAGCCACTGCGGCAATGAACTGTGCAGCAGCGTTGCCGACGGTCTGATTGGAGGTGGCCAGCGTGCGCAGGGCTACCTGCTTGACTGTGCCCTTGATGTCGTCGCTGAGGTTGATCCATCGTTCTTGGACCTGACGTAACCGAGCGTACTCGCGTGCGGTGAAGGCGTTCTTAAGGGCAAGTGCGGCGGCTTGTCGAATGCCCGGAGATGCTTGCTCGTTCGCAAGCTCGCCACTGAGGACGGAAAGATATTGTGGCTAGAGTGAGACAGGGCCGTTAGTGGACATGTTCTGGCGTGCGCACATGCAGCCTTCCCGGGGTGGGGGACTTACGAAGTCGGAGTCAGCGGCCTGGGAGAGCTGCTGCTCGGCGCTGTTACGAATGTTTGCATCTAGAAGCAGTCAGACACAACCACAGCGTGAACGGCATATGAGGGAACAGCTTACCGGCGGAGAAAGTCCCCTGGAGCACCTGGTTGATGTCCATGACGGGAGGGTGTGTGTGTACGAAAGGCTCAAAGAGGGGTATCTAGAAGGTAGACAGGTGAAGGTGCCGCGGCGGGGTGTCTAGTGGCAGAGGCGGCGGCACAAAAGGAGAGAGTGAGGAGTTGCGGTGGGCGCGGTGTAGGGAGGGAATTTGAAGCGAAGTAGGTCGAGCGTAGACAGGACAGGGCTAACAACACGTGAATTATTGTTTTCTAGACGGGTCGTGCCCCACTACGGCGACGACTGCTCAAAGAAGGGATCGTAATGTTTCTGCACCGCAAGCAGCACAGATATACCGACAGCAAACAGGCCTCACCGGCTCCTCAAGCTGCTCTCGCGCCCTCATGCACTCCGGCACGTTTTCTCGCGGCAAGCAGGCAGCTTCGCTAGGCGGCTGTTGCACATCGCGGATGGAAAAGGGAAAGCACCGCCTGCCGCCCGGCAACCGCACATTGGTTCGCTTGGACCGTGCCTTCTCACCCCAGATTGAGCCCTGCAGCCCTGCGCCGGCGCTGCCATCTGCTTTCTGACACTCCAGGGTCTGCATACCATCTCAACCACCATGGCCACTGTCTTTCAGCCTGGTCTGCCTTCACTTGAGACACCGCCGCCGTGTCTCTGCTGGATTCACCAGGTTGCATCGCTAGACGGGCTGCACGCGTGGCTGCCGCACCGGCAATCGCTCTCTCGCCATTGGCCAGCAGCCGCGCATCGCCCCCGAGTGTCCATATCACGTCAAATGCAGAGGCAGACATATCTATCTGCCAGAGGTAGGACTTGTTTGTCGACGGTGAGAAGTCAGTAGCAATGCAAGCAACGTTGACGGTGTTTGGCATCAAGGACATATCCTCCATGTACCTATACCAAGTTCGCTGTGCACGGGAGGGATGAGCCACGACCTATGTCCCGGTTCTCAAACATCGGATTATCTCCTGTGCCTCCAGCTTGATCCACAGCATCATAGTCATTGGATCGTGTATAGTATTGGAAGTGAGCATGCTGTGTCTGCGAGACGGTCGGTTCCCCACCTTGCCTCGTCGGGAGACATGATGAATAGTATCTCGAAACGTGCGAAAGACAGTGTGTACTGTGAAGCTCAAAGAAATGGCAAAAACGTGTGCAAGTGCAGGAGGAGAAACAATAGTGCGCCAGCCTGGTGTAGGACTTAGTAAAACAGACGAGTGGTTGGTGGCTCTTGGTCGACGTCCATGCTTAATCGCGCTGGTTCCGGGACCGTGGGTACATGATATGACGAGCGCTACCTCGGACAACCCGCATGCATACCCAAGCCGGGCCACCTCAACTCTCCCACACTCGTGATAAAAGGGCCAGTAGTCCTCCATAGGTAGCGCCAGGAGCCTTCGACATCTGTAGCCCCCAATCAGAACAGCTCCGCCCCGCCTTCGCGCCTCGTACACCCCTCCTCGCTTGCGCAAACACGCCCTTTCGTGACACCACCACACTCTGGTCGCAGGCGTAGGATATGGCTTCGCGCACTTCAACACCGCGGTCACGGTCGCGCTCATCCAGCGGAAGCAGCGGCTCCTCTGACGCGACCATGCTTGATGTGCCGCCCAAGTCGCCCAGTCGCCGGGCGCGTTTGCGAAATCCGTCCGGCAGCAACCCGTCCGCTCCCTCGCAAGCAGCCTCATACGATCCTTCGTTCAGTCTGCTGCTTTCGCTGCCTCGAGAACTCCGCGAGCGTATATACCACTTCGCACTCACATCTCCTTACCCCTTCTGGTGGCCAAACCAGGCACCTCTGAAGCACCTGGTGGGGGTCAATCTGCTGCGAACCTGTAAACAAGTATATGCCGAGAGCGTGTCCATACTGTACAGTGCGAACAAGTTCCTCTTTACGCATCCCTCGGACTGCAACATCTTCCGCGTTGTAGCCTCTCCCGCGTCGCAGGACATAACGTGTGTTTACTTTCGCATCCGTGAAAAGGACCTACGGCTATGGACTAGCTATCTAGGGAGCAAGACAACGGAGCGGAGCCTAAAGTATGACCTGCCAAAGCTGAAGCACCTGTGGATCTTTATGCGCTGCGGCAGCATGGGCACGCCGACGATGCTGGGTCAGCTAGCTCACGGCGGTATGGCCCTACAGGGTTTACATGGAGGAGGAATGGCTGGTCTGCCACCCGCAGTCGTAGTCCAGGTGCAAGCTGTGCAAAACGCTCTGGGGCAACAGGTTGCAGCTTTGCAACAACAAGTCCAGGCATTGCACGCCGCTCAAGATGGGGACAATACCGATTCCGAAGATCCTCGAGATGACCTCGTGCCTCCGCCTCCGCCAGTGCATCATCCTGCCATGCCGTTCGCGCAATTCCAGCAAGGAATGGGCCTTCCGCATTTCGCAAATCCTCCACCGCCCCCTCCCCCTCCACCTCCGCATCAGCACGGCGGCCCGGTAGGGAATGTGCCTACTGTCTTCCATTACGGACACGGTCATGGTCATGGCCATAATCAACCCCATACACTGTACAACTCGTTCCTGCGCTTCGAACGCGAAATGGGCGTTGAGTCGCTGTGTTTATCACTACAAGAAACGCGACGCAAGGAGACCGAAGTCAAGATCGTATGCATCATGCGCATCCCGAAACGCGAGGTAGACAGGCTGTATAGGATATACCCGGAGGAGCTGGAGAGGGATAGACATGGCGATGCGAGGACGAGATTCAGGAAACTACATGGTGTCGAGGTTAGTTTGGAGATTAGCGGATATGACGTACCAGGTACAGTTGGTGGGCAGTGATGTGGACATATATGGGAAGATTCAACATTTACGGTTGCCATTTAGCTCTAGAACGGAATCGTCACTTTCGGACACAAGACATATAGCTTACCATTCCAGCACATGCGGCATCGCGTTCACGTTAAGCTTCAGGCGTAGTTCTTATTATCGCCACAAGACTTTTCCATTATTATCGAGACCGAGCCTAACGCAGCCAGTGCATGTATTTATAGCTAACAACATTTCATGAACGATTTGTGATTAACAACAAAGACACAGGGGGTATAAGCGCCCATACCAAACGCCTCAAAACCAACCTAACAAACTTCCAAAAAGCCACCAAACAATCAAACAAAGAAACAGTTTCGATCCACCACCACCACCCAACAACAACAACACAAGCTCACTTACGCCTTCCCAGCCAACCGCACGCTCCGCCGCCGACCCTGCTGCACCATGCGCGGTGGATCATCCTTGTCAAACACCTTTTGGTCCGACACTGGCTGCGTGTTGAAGCTGGCCTTGCGCGCCGTACGCGGCGCAGAGGCGACGCTGGATTGCCGACGCTGCAGGAGGGCGCGGAGCCACTCCTCGTTTGTGAGCTCGGCCTTTTGGCCACCGATTAGGCCGTCGGGGAGAGGGTAGTCTTCGATATTACCGTAGGGCTGCTCGGTGGGGAAGAGGTGGGAAAGGGAGTTGGTGCGTGCGGATGGAGGAGCGGCGGAGGTAGTGGCAGCAGGAGGAGCAGCATTGGTGGTGTTGGTAGCGTGAGTGGCCGGGATGTAGCCGTGAGGGATGACATTGTGTGGCTGGGGTTGCTGCTGGCCGTAGTACTGATGCTGCTGAGATTGTGTGCCGTTGGGATAGCGTGGAGAAGGCTGCTCGTACTGGGAGTAATCCACGCGAGCCTTCTTGCGTGGAGAAGAGCGAGTGCCGGCACGGACTGTGGCACGAGAGGCCTCGAGTTCCTCGATGTCCGAAGGGAGATCGGAGGGAGACTCGTCCTCCTCATCGTCCGAGTACAAGGCGATGGCCTTGCGCTTGTTGGATGTAGTAGTGGCCTTGGTGCGTGAACGCTTGCCCTTTTTACCTACAGTGGTACCGGCCTTGAACTGCTCGTTGAGAGACATGTAGTATGCGATACGCTCGTTGATAATGGGGTCGTACTCGTCGTAATGAGCAGTGAAGTCGAAGGAGCTTGCACGCCCGTCACGGACAGTCTTTTTGTAGACCTTGGAGCGCTTGATTTTCTTTTGCATCATGGCGAGATCTAGATCGCCGCGGGAGATGAGAAGCGTGCTGGTCGTGAGCTTGCGTTCGATGAACTGTTTGATTTGCGAGGCGGTACGGTGCTGGACGTTGATGTCGACCATGGCGGCGGTGACGGTGTGTTTGTAGGCTTTGGGTGTCTTAGACGAATGATGAATGGGATAGTTCTTGAATTTGTCGTCGTGACGGACATTGCCCTTCTTACACGCCCGCAGGAAGGACTGAGCTGGTACAGCCTCGGGTCGACCGGACATGGTCCACTTGGCTTGACGAGGCTCACGAGGCAGGTCGACGCGGGTGTCGACTTCGATATCAGCATACGAGCAGATGGTGGCGAAGTCGCAGAAGCGCTCGAGACAGTACAGGTGCACATAGCCGACTACATCGAAGGGGTCGACGACCTTGTTGCCGTATGACTTGAACTTCTCGTCGAAGGCGACTTGATAGTGACCAACTTCGATTGTACCGCTCTCGCCATAGACATGCTTGGGGCACTGGTCGAAGAGACACTTGGAGTGAGCAGGAGAGCCATAGCGACGAGCGCTGTCTGCAGGAGACACCTGGATCCACAGCTTGAGATCATCTGAAGGATAATCCATGACGTACTGAAAGATCTGGCGAGGCGACATGCGCTTCTGCTTGAACTCGTGCATGTTACTATGCTCAACATACTCGAACTTGTACTTGCCCGACTCCCAGGAGTCGCCGTTGGGTAGAGGCTTAGACTTGTACTTGCGAAGCTCGTTAGCCTCGCCATTGATGCGAGCCGTGCGAGTGGTTTCACCCCGAGTGTTGGTGTTGACGCGGACCCAAGGCTTATCATCGCACTTTTGCGGCTTTTCCCCAACGTGAGGAACGGCGATTGCCTTAGGCTTACCAACTGAGCTGCTACTTGAGACACCAGACTCTCGAGACTCCCGGCGGCGCTCGGTCTTGCGTACGTGGGCACGGGTGACCCGAGCACTATCAGAATCAGATTCGGAGTGGTGAGGCATCTGATGAGCAGCACGACGGCGCTTGCTAGCAGGCCTACCGTCAGACTCCGAATCGGAGTCATTGCGAGCACGCTTGCTTGGCTTTTGTGGAGGTGCGTGGACCAGTGCTTGAGCTGGCGTAATCGCCTGTTGCATCAAATAACGAGGCACATAAGCCTGATAGCCAGGGGGGTGGAAATACGGTGTTTGTGGATACATGGTAGCCGACGGATCTGGATACATCTGCTGTGCATGTGTAGCTGGCACAGGAACATAGTCTTGCACAGCCTGTGTGGGCATGTAGGACATAGAACCAGTCGCGCCAGGTATAGCAGTCAGCCCAGGTGTGGCCTGGAATGCAGGCTCTACAGACTGAGGAACTGGAGGCTGTGGGAGCAAGGCCGGGTCAATAGTGTTCAGCGCGGGATTATCCCAACCATGGTGAATCGGGAGACCGTCTGCGCCGACTGCATATAGTGGCTGCTCAGAGGCATAGGGAGCGTATTGGTTATAGTCACCCATCGGGGCTTGCTCGTCGGGCCACTGGAGGCCGTCCAAGTCACCAAGATCGAGGTCCCAGTGCTCGGTGTCGAGGTCATCGAAATTAAAGGGAACAGCGACGGTACCCTGATTGTCCTGAGCCCGAGCAGAGATAGACTGTCGAGAGCCTGCTCGGCTAGAGCGCCTACTAGTAGAATTTGATTGTGCCATTGAACTTGACTTTGGTGGAATCATGTCGAGTTGCTCAATACCTAGGGCTTGTGAAAATTTCGGAGACAGTGGTCGCTCTACCTTGTTCAAGCTCGAAGACTGCTCTGCGGCGAGCTGCTGGCTTGGTGTTGTGGGCGATGGTGGTTTGTGAGGATCTTGACAAGCCATATCGGAATTTTACTTATAGGTAGGAGGCGTACATAGTGAAGTGCGAATCGCAAATATATGTGAGCTTACAACGCTCTTTGTGCAGAAATTGTGGAGTCACAAGAGCGAGTTGAACAAAGAAGAGTATTCGAAATGTATGGAGTATTACATTGTAGTATCGATGTCAAAGACGAGATGAAAGAACCGTGCTCTTGTTATGATCAGCCATTGTTATGTTATTATTCGTGGACAATATGGCATAGCCTTCGAGGTCGAGTCAAGTCGACGCTCGTGAAGACGTGCTTCGCACGCGAAGTTGACCTAAGTGTCATAGCGATTGTGAAGCTTGAGGACTATCTGTTTGCAAATTAGCCATGGCCGATAGCTATGAATTTGTCAAGAGGTACGACGAAAGTTCTCAATCAGTAATAAGTACAAAGACATCCACATGAGTTTGAATGTTCAGAACAGGTCTGTGAATTTGTTTTTTCTCATCATGAAAAGGGGAACAATGAAAAGAGTATGATGCACTTACATGAAGGCGAGAGAGACGCGGCAATGCCTGTATATGTCAATAGTATTTTATGCATACCGCATGCCCAATGTTAGCTATGATTTCGTAGTCCATGTTTGAAGACACTGAAGTCTTCTGCGGTTCTTATTGAGCTCGATGCTCTCCGACGCGTAACACCAGAGTATTGATACTGAATGTAAGAGCACTCGCAGTGCAACATAGTCTCTAGTAATTCATCGGCATTGCTGTGATGATGGGTGTGAAGAATAGAGAAGTAGGAGGACATCAGATTGGAGTAAGAAATTTTTGCCGAGGCGCTAAGGCGGCTGGACAGTATCACCGAATCCCGGGGCAGTGACCAAGTCCACCTCGACCACTGTCGGATCCGCCCTTGATCTCATCTTGCATCCTAGATCTGCCTTACAGCCTTAATTCTCCGCCTAGCCTCTGCCTTGGTGCCTGTCATCTGTTGCAGCAGTCAAACAAACATGTCTCTCCACGGTGTTGTTTTTCCTGCGCCTGCTTCTCGTGAAACGTGTGCCGGCACAAGGAATATGCAGATCACGAAACAGACAAACCCCGTGTTTAAACCTCCGCAGAAAAAGCTCCGCACTGGGCGTCATGCAGCGTTCTCTCTTGTATGACGCGGGCTGATATTGCGATGGGGTGCCGGTGGATGATTATGCTGAACGTCAGCTATCTTGTCCCGAGGTCCTCAAAACAACTCCTCACCCCAACATACCAGGATATTACTTAGTGCGGGATGTGCAATCAGTCATTGAGATCTGCGTTTCGTTTTCCTCGGTATCGATAACATCCTCAGTCTGCTTTTCTGAGGCCGTTTCACCGCGATCCAACTGGCGCGTAACAGTGACACGCGCACGAACCCGGAACAGTGACGACCTCACCAGACTACGCTAAACAACATGCCTGTGTCCGATCTGGACGTGCAGCCGTTTGCCCAGAAGGAACAAGGAACATACCTACTACAACCCGTGTTTTACCCGAGCACGGAAAGTGTGTTCCCAGTTACATCCCTGCCATTGGCATCCTTCACCCGTCGACACAGGTGCTTGTTCAGCAGAAGCCAATGTTCACATCGATAATATCGTTCGACATAAGCTGTTTGGGATGTACATTGTAAACGGGCCAGGTACCGGGCTCGTCCAAGGACCCAATCAGTGTCCGCAGTGAAGTGACAGTCCCGGCATAGGGTTCGAAAACTATCGTCAGCCGTGTGGCGCCAAAGCTACTGGGTTTGAAAAAGCCAGATGCTGGCTCATGTGCACGCGCTCTTAACGTCGGCACAGCCTCTTAGAAAAGAACATTGCTGTCCATTCCCACTCCGCCATTTGTGACTGGTGCTGGGTGTGCAAAGATGGCCGACACAAAGTCAAATCTCGAAGAGCTCATTCTGCTCGGTCGAATCCTCTGGGTCTTATCCTTCATGCTCCTGACGCTATCATATGTTACAGTCGGTTTACGTTTGTGGGTGCGTTGGAGAATTACGAAGAGTGCCGGTTGGGACGACTTTTCCATGGTCGCAACTTTGGTCAGTAGCATACTGCCCACAGAGAAGGCTATCTTGAAGCCAGACGATAAGCAGGACTGACAGGAGTAGATGCTCTTCACGTGTTATTGCGCCTTCATCATGATTGTCACTCTACGCGGCAAAGAAAGAAGACTTTTCGAACTCAAAGACATCCACCAGTCTCTTGTCTATGTCCAACTCTCCGAAGTCTTCTATATCTTGACCACAACAATGCTTAGTAAGTCTGATTGGACGGCATGTGCGTGTGAGATATGTTCTGACTTCATGGTTCGACAGAGATATCACTTGGACTGTTCTTCTTGCGCGTCCTCACCAAGCGTTGGCAAAGGCTCCTTTTCCACGTCCTACTCGCCGTCTCCGCAATCTACGGTCTCTTCTATGTCACGAAAACCATCTTTGTATGCGGCAACCCAGCCAAGCTTGCAGATACAATGTTTGGCTCGAAGAAATGCCTTCCTGCTGGCTTAATTCTCGCGACTGGCTACATCTACGGCATACTCAATGTCATTGCAGACTGGACGTTTGTCTTAGTTCCAATCTCTGTCCTGCTTGACAGCGAGCTCGATCGGCGCTCCAAGATCTCGGTGAGCTTGGTGATGGCACTTGGCGCTGTAGGAAGCGTGTCAAGTATCATGCGTATGGTCTACCTCAGAGGTCTCATTGGCGTACCAACAGGGCTGAGTCGTACGTTTCTCTTCGCAACCTACTTGCACCGTACCAGACTAACAGCCTGATTTACAGCAATAACCATCCGAGCCACCATATGGGCAACGGCCGAGCCGGGGACAGGCATAATCGCAGCCTCGATCGCCATCTTGCGTCCCTTGGTCCGCAACATTACTACATCAGTCCGCACCCGCGCCTCTGTACACATGTCGCGGAGAAGTCAGAAAAAAACACCGGACGAAGAGGACACTATCGCGTTGACGTCGCAGGGTAGTAAGAAGAATAGTATGTGCACTGAGACTACTGAACCTGAGCCCTGGAGTCCGACGGTGACCTATGGGCAAGCGACGGTAACAAGAGTGGTTAGTATCCAAGGAGGAAAGGCGTTGCCAGCGCTCCCATGAGGAGTCGGCTCATTTTTACATGTATATAGGTTAGTGTACGTGGCTGTTTGTACTTTTATGATACCCTCGTTTAAATAATTTCCCTTTTCCCCAATTTTCTCTCACATCATGTTTATCACGAAGGAGCTCGTATTTGATTATGCACCGCATTGTCTATCATTACGTGTTTGTAACTCTATCTAGGAGCACTGCGACGCAGTATAATCATATGAGATGCTTTGTATAAGTCGATTACATATTATAAGGGCTTTGTATCAAAACTTCAACTCTTATACTTTGTTGTACTGTCGATGACACGCTAGGTGAGGTTTTAGTGACAGCACTTGCGGTGCATCACCAAATACGAGCCTCTTTGTACTTAAACTATTGATAGACTTCTGGATAAAGTTAAGCTGACCGACCATGGGACGTGATGACTCTCCACCGTGATATTTCTGACGATCCACCATGTTGATATGATCAATCTCGCTCCTCAATTAATCTGGCCCCGGAGCTGCCACATTCTTCTGCAGTATGTATCCTAAGGATTTTCTGCAATGACGTTCACGGGCGGCGACATCGTCCGCATGTCAGTCTCTATAATGCGGTCTCTAAGCGTACTAGTGAGTGATGATGCCTGAGACACATTTATCGACACAACTCACATAACAGAACTCAGCTTCCGAGCCTCCAACTCTGCGTCCTCATATCTGTGCCGCCAAGTTCGCGTCTTCCAGATAGACCGAACGTAGCGCAATACAAGATACCATCTCCCAGCACTTTTTTCATGATCCTTGAGCCATTTCTCAATTTCGTCTTCGAGCGCGCTACAATGCTTCTCAATAACCGCAACGCGACGTCTCGAGCCTTCTCTTTTGGAGTGCTCCATCGAGCTTTCGATGCGCGCGGCCGTGGCTTCGCAGCGCTGATGTGTCATCACAATCTCGTGACGCAGCACTGCTAAATTATGGACGGCGTCCCACCGTATAGCGAGCGTGTATGACGCCGAAAGAATGAAGACGTAAGCAAATGTGAGAATGGAAAGGATGTTAGCGCTTGTTGACAAGGCGCTATCGCTGTTTGAAGGGCACTCGCATTGACACGACGGCTGATTTGTTGCCATGGTTTTCGTTCTGTGTGATGCTGTTCCAAGATAGCTGTCGAAATCTAACTAGACTACGCGAGAGAAGTGCGCATTTGTGAGTATAGGTAGCGCTTCCGAGCTACCTAGTGACAAGGCTGAAATGTAGGCATATGAGCGTCTCGCGTCTATGCAGTCAGCATGCTGCGACAGGGCAAGTTACGGTAAGCGAATTGCTAGTCAACAACATCAAGGATTTACAATATATGTTCACGGTGTTAAAATCCACATCCGAGTCAAAAGGTCAAAGTCCACGATATAGCAACTTAAGAGGATTTCAGGGGATACTGGCCATTTTTTTGTTTACGAAACGACCGACATGGCGAAAACCATTGAGATTTAGGATAATGGTCGGTAGTATATGAATTGTGCTTGATCGTATATCGTAAGAGAGTGTCCCTGCCATGCACTTTTGACCATAGCCTACTAGAGCAACAATGATCTTACAGCTTTGGCCATTCGTCTTTCTACATCACACCCATCGGATCATGTCATAATGATTCAATGCTACATGTTCTCATACAGCCCGCCGAACGGTGGTTTCCGCCGACACCCCTGTCGTGCGACCGTTCTCTACACGCATGGTCCGTCAGTCACGTCGTGAGCCATTGTGCCCCACATACCTGGCTCGCTATTATTCAAAGTTGATCCCCCCACAGACTGCCCCCTCACGTTCGGCGACCTCACACAACTACTCTGCCGTCTCCACATGGCCGGCTTAGACATCATAGCTCTCGTCCTCAAGGCCTCGCGTATATCTTGCGTACTCGCACCAGGCCAGAAATTCGGGCCCGCCGAGCTCATGGGATACAGCGGCTTATTATCTGAGTGGAATGCGTACTCATCCAAGCCTGGTGGCGGCTTCGACGAGATGATAGTAATGTCAGACGCAATCTGCCCGCAGTACAGTTCGAGCGGCAGATCGTTGACTTCTATGCCGAAGGGGTTTTCGATTTCGTTGCCAATAGCCGCGAAGCCGAGGATGATGTAGGCTGAAACGAGGGTCACTCTGCGAATAAAGTCAGTGGTATATCTCAGGCGCGTTGAGTATGTCGGCTCACGGTACGTTCACCCAGCCAAGCTGCTTCACGAGCTGGACAGGGAGTGTGATGACATAGATCCAAGTTATCTGAGAAATTGCAATGGTATATGCAATAGGAAGAGGCGTATTGAGGATTCGATCGGCGGTGACAAGAATGTCGTCTAAGGACTCTATGTTGTGAACAGCCTTGCTTTGTGTAGATGCCAGAGGAAATGTGCCATTGTCGATGATTGTCTGTATGTAGGCGTTCATATAGCCCAGTAGCTCGAGCCTTCGGAGCGGATACGTCAGCAGAATCTCCGAGTATGTGACCTTGTTAGTGCACCTACGGCAAATTGCCCAAAGGCCGTTTAGCTTGTTTGAGCTCAGCTCGTGGGTTTGGTTCAGCTAGTCGCAACAAGAACTTTACTTTTCGCCAGGTGGTAATTTCGTTCAACCTCCGATTAGGGGTCCCAGCGCTGCGAGAAAACGTATCCAGATGGCTGACCAAGTCCTCGAGGTCATCGTACTGCGTATACGGCTCAAAGCGTACCTTGTGTTTCAAAGCAATGGCGAATGCAACCTGGATCTCAATAAGCAGCTAGGCTTTGTGATAGTCTTCAAATCTCTACAGTATAGAGAAATCTAGCAAATAATTCTTACTATGAGATTTAGGAAAGACACCTTAGCAAGGAGGTCTTGCTTGCCTAGCTCGCCTTCTCGTTCCTTAGCATGGCACCATATGTTGCGGGCCAATGTGGAGGAGACAATGCTGAGTCTGCTCCACACTTTTCGGCCTTCCATGTAACGTTCGTAAGCTGTGTTGCTTCTCAGATTCAGTGCAAACCCAACGAGAATGCCCAGCACAGTCGCAATCACGGGGTGGATATCGACTGACGAAGTCAGCGCTACGTGACGATTTCAAGTATGGCTTCCGCACATTGGTGCACTCTCTGAGATATTGTCGTGATGACCGTTGCCCATATTCCCACCAAAATTGTGCGAAGAAGAATTTTAGGCGTTACACTGCCATGCATCCGCAGCGCGCGGGGCCATTTCGAATGCCTAGTAACGTCTCGCGGTCCTACCTACAAAACGTCAGCAATCCACTCCTGATAAAGATCTAGTAACTAACAAAGTACTCTTGTAAGCCTCTGCGTTGTTTCTTTGATTTGTGGGAGGACTGCTCTTCCACATGCTTCACTTTCGCCCAACGATATGATGTCAGAGGCTATCATGTATACCGAAGCACAACCAAAGATACTGCCTTTCGACTCTGAACTGGGGTTGATGCTACTTACAAGCATTCTCCAAAATCGAATTCATGATTCTGGTGCTGTAAGATAGGAAGGTTTCTTGCTTCCCTTGTTGACGTACGCTCAACGAGAACTAGATATCTCCTTATAGTATGCCGTGGAAAGCCAAGTCTCGACCAGTTCCAGTGAACGCGTGCATGGACACCGATGGACCTCAGAGCCCATGTTTAATGCTTGATCTGCAGTAAATGTGCTGTGATTGGAAGACCAGACAATTGGTCAGTATGGAATGAGGTCAAATGGGCGCGTACGCAATGAATGACGGGTAAGAGGGGCATCAGATCTACGAGGCCTGCACGTCTTCGCACTAAACGACGAAGTTGAGCTCAGTACTGTTAAAACTGAGATTCCGCGATGTATTGAAAAGGAAGCTTGTAGTTGGTGTTGCAGCAATGTATCAATGTTTACATGGGCGACATATTCAGGCGCATTGTGGCAAGTTGCTTTGTGAGGACCGCGTGTGCTATTCACAATGCGCAAGGGCCCGATTCGAGATCACACAGTGCCAAAGAGTGATGAAACGTGATTTGAGACTTCATCGGTGGTATCAAGAACCAAGATGCCGTGTAGCGTTGATCCTTCACAAACTCGCATCGAGACCGGACGTGCCTCCGCAAGATCGGCAGCTAGCCCCAGAAAGGCAACGCTGGCGCGGGTACGACCGCCCAAAAACGCTTCGCATGGTAGATGGTCTAGACACTGCAAGTCTGCAAACAGCTCTGGACTGGATGTTCAATTCGAGGTAAGTATCGCGCTGGTGGTCCAACACCCTGGCGTCCAATGGGAGGTTTCACAGTGCTCTCCGTTGTGTCTTATCAAGTGGAGCTTGCAAGGACATTGACCAAGTGATACGTCATTCTTTTCTTAATAGACTGAACTAAATGTGGAAGGGCGGTGTCATTCCGTCCGCAGCAAATATGTCCACCTTCAGGTTGACATGGAATGGTCCACAATTGGACTTGCAGCGCCATCGAAGCATTCGTTTAGGAATTAGCCCCCTTCGCAACACTGCCACCAACAATGGCAACAATGCCGACCACGATCCCAGCAATTACATAATAACACAGCAACCCCCTTTCTTCTCCATCTTCACCGCTGGGCCCGTGTAAGTGTCCCACCCCACGCCTTCATTGACCACGCCTCTGCAGCCCTGAATCCCGCCTTCGCCTCCACTATATGTTTCAATCCGTTTTGGTGCTGGCGTGTAATGCTCTACATACGCCGCGGAGCTGCGATTCAACGAGGCTTTATGTGCACAATATACGCAGCGAGTGTCTGCGGTGCAGCGGCAGTAGCGTGAGGGATATGTCATTTTAGTTGATCGAAACAGGTTTGAAGAATGATATAACTTTGCGATTTCAATAAGAAAAGTGGCAAGTAGAGGAAGCGTAGAAGGTGTGAGTTCATGTCGTTAATTATCATCTATTCATTTTAGCATGAAAGTGAGCTTTTGGTTGTGGTGCTTGACTGTCAAAGAGTCTTCATATTCACACAATGACATTGATCTCTTCACCTTTCGCCCACGCTTCCACGGTCGCCTTCAGTATGTCACCGAGGTTCTTTAGCGTACGTTGTGAGAACCATGCCAGGTGGGGGCTCATGGTGATATTGAGATCTTTCGCTTCCTCAGACAAAAGAGGTGTGTCTTCTGGCCCACCGACAGGCTCTACCTGGTACACATCGGTCCCGTATCCTGCAATTTTTTTGTGCTTCAGGGCTTGCACGACTGCCGCCTCGTCTACGATTCCGCCCCGTGCGATATTTATCAGTAAAGCATAGGGGTGCATCTTCTCGAGCTCTGCGGAAGAGATAAGATTTAGTGTTTCTGGGATGCGTGGCAGGGACAGGACAAGGACAGTAGCTCGTTTGAGCACTTCGTCGAAAGGAACACGATTGCTGTCCGGGTTTGGAGTGGGCAGAGCATCTGCTAGTGAGGCTGAAGCAGCTGGTTTCCGAGCTGCGATAAGGACTTTCATACCCAGCGCTCCAAACAGTTCCGCGATACGCTTCCCTGCCAACAATTAGTTTGTGGATACTGCTGTCGCAATGGCCCACTGTACCTAAACCGCCGTAGCCGACGATTCCGAGCACTTCGTCTTTGCACGTATATGGCGGGGCTCCGTCCGGTAGCCGCATATACTTGTTGATGGAGCCCTCTCGTTTCCACTCGCTTGGCTGTTCCCGGACCTTGCTGTCCAGCAGCACGGTACGCCGACGGGCAGCAAAGTACAGACTCAGGGCATGCTCTGAAACGGCATCGAGGTTTGCGCCGGGACAGTTGACGACGCGAATGCCTCGAGCTTTGGCAGCAACGAGGTCGACATGGTCGGTTCCCGTGGCGGAGACGGCAATTAGTTTTAGGACCGGGGTTGCTTCTGGATGGAGAAGTTTGGCGTCGAGCTTTACGGTAGTCGCTATGATGATAGTCGCATCGTGCACGCGGGCGTAAAGCTCTTCGAGCGTTGACGTCTTCTGATAAGCTGTGAGGGTATTGGGGAAATCGAAGCCATCGGCAGGAAGCGGCTGATGTTGCTTTTCGAGTGCGACGATGTGATGATGCATGGCGTCGGATGTCACCGAGTACGAGGCAGATGTAACCTAAGAGATGTGCTACGTGCACGCAAGAACGTACTGTGTACGAAGACCGTCTATATACATTGCGAAAAGACTGCTGTTGATCGTCGTGGCTGATTCCCGATCGCAGGCGCAATTGTTGGGCGTAGGGCGCGTGTGGGGTGGCTTTCGCGTCAGCCCTCCTACCACTACATGGCACATTTCCCTTTTGCAAAGGTATTGCATTGCGAACCAGCGCCGCACCTCAGCTTACGTGCATATGTACCGGTACAGCAGACGCAGGTGGCGGTTATCTGGCGCATCTGGCACGCGACACGGCTGCATGTTATTCGCCATGTTATGACAGCCTCGGCGACTCCCATTGGCTGCGAATTCCCTCGACCCAGCAGAACAGGCCTTCCGCGTGCTCTCGGCCGGTCGCGCGTGAAAAGCGTGTATCGCAGATCGAGCGCCTTCAGGGCTACAGATCTTCAGGGCAGCTTCGGCTTTGCACGAGCACTTCGTCCCCTGCTTCCATGGCCGACCCAGCCGCCTTGAGACTCCAAGTGGGGTGTGCGGCAGAACATTCGGTGATTTGTGTTCAAGACTTCGCTGCTAACGTTGACCACGCACCACCAAAAGCCCCCCGCTCCATCTCAGCGCCGCGCCAAGGACGGCTTGCCTGCCTTTGACAAAATTCCCAGACGGCTAGCCTCCTCCCAGGTTAGCGGGCCGTCCTGACGTTCTCAGTCAAGCCATTCAAAGCGAGCGCGCATCCGGTTTACACATGTTCCAGAGCTCTTCGCGACAACCCACCTCCACCTCCACCTCCCCTCTCCTATCCCCTCTGGCCAGCACGGAAAGCAGTACGCCCCTCATGTCCGACTACCGCTACGGCACGCAGTCTGATGCGTATGCCGCCGAGAATGACATCCATCCTCGACACACGCCTGAGAAGGGTCGCAAGCTGAGTTTGGGTAAGAACTACTCTGGCGACAGCGGCCCCAATGATGCCGACGACCTGTTGCAGGCCATGGGGTACAAGTCTGAGCTGGTGCGATCGCGATCCACTTTTCAGGTCGCCTTCATGTCCTTCGTCCTGGCTTCAGTACCCTACGGTCTAGCGACTACCCTCTTCTATCCCATCGCCTGTGCAGGACCCGTTGGCATCATCTGGGGCTGGCTTGGTGTGTCCCTCATCATTCTCTGCGTGGCCGCTTCGCTGGGTGAAATCACGAGCGTCTACCCCACGAGTGGAGGCGTGTACTACCAGACTTTTATGCTATCACCCCCGTCCTACCGCAGGATCGCATCGTGGATCTGCGGCTGGGCTTTCGTAGTCGGAAACATTACCATCACTTTGGCTGTAAACTTCGCCACAGCTTTGTTCCTCGGTGCATGCATCAACGTCTTCGAATCCGAGCCCGGTGTCGGCATCTTCGCGGGCGTCGACTGGCAGATTTACCTGATTTTCCTTGGCATTACCCTGCTTTGCAACATGATATCTGCCCTCGGAAATCGCTGGTTGCCATGGCTCGATGTGAGACTCCTCCCGCATGCAATTCGCTGGATGTGTTACTTACGGAGAACAGACTTTTGCCATCTTTTGGACTTTTGCTGGTGTACTTGCCATTATCGTATGCGTCCTTGCCATTGCGAAAAACGGACGACACAGCGCCAGCTACGTCTTCACCGAGTTCGACTACTCTAATTCCGGCTGGGTCCCTGGATGGTCTTTCATGGTTGGATTGCTTCATGCAGCCTATGCGACCTCGTCGACGGGAATGATCATCTCGTGAGCATGCCCCTCAACCCTCTTCTTACCCAAGCGACCACAGCATTTGCCCAAGCAATTATCCAGAGCGACAACCCTATGCGACCATTCTCCAAAGCAGCCACCTCCTTCCCTATTGCGACAGCGGATTTTTCCCAAAGCGGTAAATGCAATGTCAAATTTGTCTATGTGCTGACTTCGGCTTTAGGATGTGTGAAGAAGTACAGCATCCTGCTACACAGGTGCCCAAGGCGCTCGTCGGTACCGTCGCGCTGAACACCATCTGCGGTCTCGTTTTCCTCATCCCGCTCGTCTTTGTCCTGCCCGACCAGGCTGAGCTGTTCGCCCTTCTCTCTGGCCAGCCCGTGCCAACGATCATCAAGTCAGCAGTAGGAAGCTCAGGCGCTGCTATCGGACTCCTCATCCCTCTCCTCGTTCTTGGACTCATTTGCGGTATCGGATGCACGACCGCAGCCTCCCGCGCCACCTGGGCGTTCTCCCGCGATGGCGCCATCCCCGGCTTCAAGTGGTGGAAGGTCGTCAACGTCAAGCTTGATGTACCCCTCAATGCCATGATGCTTAGCATGGCTGTACAACTGATTCTCGGCCTCATCTATTTTGGAGCACCTGTCGCATTCAACGCCTTCTCCGGTGTGGGTGTCATCTGCCTTACTACGAGCTACGCAATGCCCATTCTCATCTCATTGGTCCGCGGCCGCAAGCAGGTCAAGGAAGGCGCTTTCCATCTTGGGGCACTGGGAACGTTCTGCAACGTCGTCGCTATTGGTAGGCCACTACACATGTTTACTGGGTGCACCAAACTAACGTGTGACAGCTTGGTCTGCTCTTGCTATCCCTCTCTTCTGCATGCCGACCACCATCCCTGTCACAGCCGTAACGATGAACTACGCTTGCGTGGTCTTTGCCGCGTTCTTCGTTATTTCGACCGTCTGGTACTTCGTCTGGGGCAAGAAGAATTACGAAGGTCCCCCTACGCACGAGGACGCTGTCTTGGAAGCCAGGAGGGCGAGCATGGTCAGCCAACGAAGCAAATGAGCTCAGTTCCTGGGCGATTGTACATTAGTGTCCCTAAGCAGTGTGGAGATGCGCCAGTAGCGCATGTAGCCAGTGCAGGAGTGCAGCTATTCTCGCTATGCATAGGCTCTGGCACATCGACAACAATATATACCCTTTCCCTTCGCAAACTTCACTCTGATGCGTCCTCTCTCGATTGTAATAGACTTGAATGCGACTGAGCGTGGTGGAGAGGGAATCAGCGCTAAGCTCAAACATGACCCGGTGGTAACGAAACCGTGGATTGATCCATCCGACTGTCGAGTGTCACGTGAATACGGATGCTGAAACTTAGCGCGAGAGGCATCATCAAGCAAACATCATCGCATCGCGACTCCGTCTCCCTCTCGCGCCATCTCCACACCCCACAAGTCTCCGCCAACAAACGCCCTCGACTGCTGCACTGCGCTCATTTGGGCACTGTGCGCACCTTTGCGCCGGCCCTTGCACACAGGATTTCCTGCAGGTCTCACCGCTGTTGGTGGTTTAGTTCCCCCCAGAGCGCGTCCCACCGCCCCGCCAACAAAGCAAACTACCGCCAAAATGTCGGGCCCAGTTGCAACTGCTCGACCTACCCAGGCTCTTCGCCTGCGCCGCGAGTCTCAGCGCCCAGGAGTTGCACGCTCTGTCGCCAGACCAGCGAACATGGAGGACGAGAGCGCGAAGCAGGATATCAGGCGCTATGGTACGCATCCACCAGCGCGACAAGCAAAAATGCCTGAGCTGACCAGCGCCGCAGTCTACACGCAGCAAGACATTCTCAACAAAAACAAGGGCAAGCCGCCTTCGTTGCGCATCTTCTTGCACCCCAAGCACTTCCGCCTCAATGACTCGACCGACATGCTCGAGTACTCGTCGCCCATGCGCGAGATCCTGCAGCACCTCAAGACCAAGACGGTCCCGCACAACATGGTTGAGGACTTCTATGGCGCTAACATCCCATTCTACGACAACTGCCTCATCGTCGAGGTCCACGACCTGCGTGCGACCGGCGTCAAGCCCAGGGACGACACCAACAGTCTCGGCGACAGCGGTACCAGCGCCTTCTCCATACACAACTACAACAACTTCATTACCCCCTCGCCGCACGCCCCGTTTCCCTCCGGCAACAAGGCCGATGCAAAGACCAAGCAGCCTGAGGCGTCCTCGCAGGCCAAGGAGGCCGGCACTACCGACGACAAGGAGAACGTGCCTGCTTCTGCCCAAAACGGCACCGCGCAAAAGCAGGCTGTCAAGGCCAACATATGGACCACTGTGCTGTTTCCCACTCCGCAGTCCCAGTATGCCGACATGCAGCTGCTTGCTACCACGCCCATGCCCGACCCTGCCATGCTTAAGAGAATGCAGGCTGCAGGCAGAGGCGCCGGAATGCCGCCTACGCCCATGACCGCTGTGCCTCCCACACCGACCTTTTCTGCAGGGCCAAGTCCGAAGCGCCAGAAGATGGTCATCGACGACAGCAACATACATGAGTTTGAATCCGAAGTGTACAACGCTACTTGTCCCAAGCTGTACCTTGAGCCTACCAAGAGCTTCGCGCAGTCACAAGCGCTCATGGATGCCATCACACATCCGAACAACAAGGGCGAAGCACCCTCGCGGAAGACACGCAAGCGCACGACCGCCGAGCTGCAGGCCGACGAAGCTGAGGCAGCCGCTACTCAACGCTTCATGCTTGCTGGTGATGAGCAGCAGGCCAACATGACGACCACCGCTACAGGCGGTGACGAAGGAGGTGTGCGTGCTATTGCAAACACGCAGAACTTCTCCCGTCTCAAGACTCTTGCTACCATCAAGGCTAATCATGAAGAGGCAGACAGGCGAAAGAAGGAAGAAGACGCTCGTGCTGCTCAAGCCAAGAGACAGGCCCAGGTTGAGATGGAGGCGCAGAAAAAGAGGGACATGGAGTTTTCTAAACAACAAGCAGAGCATCAGGAAAGACAACAACTGCTGTTGCGTCAACAACAAGCAGTGCAACAGCAACAGTTGCAGCAGAATCAAATGCAGCAGAATGAAGCTCTTCGTGCCGCTACACAGGCCCAGCAAATGGCAAATGCAACCGCAGTCCAAATGTCTCAAACACCGCAATCTGCGACACAACCCCAATTCTCCCCCGTCGTCCAAAACGGCACCCCCATGGCCGCTGCTGCATCTCCTCGAGTCGGCGGTCAAGTATCTCACACTATGGGCGGCACGCCAATGGTCGCAACGGCATCGAACCACGCCATTGCCAGCCCAGCTCGCCCACCCTCTGTCGTCTCGCACCAACAGATGGCTCGTTCTGCTAGCCAGCAGCAAAATCTTTCGAGAACTGGTACGCCGCAGATGGTACAGGGAACCCCTGTCATGAACGCCGCCATGCCCAATCGCAACATGACGCCTACACCTGTTCGCATGAACCAAGGCAGTCCATCTATGGCCATGCAAGGCGCTACTCCGATCATGATGCATACGCCTCAGCCGGGTCAAAATATGACTCCAGAGCACATGCAACAATTGCAGAATCAGCACATGATGCAACAGCGAATGCTTCAGCAGCAGCAGCAAATGCAACAAGGGAACGCATCTCCTGGCGTGAGTCAGCTGCAACAACTCGCCATTTCGAAGGCCACTCAGCACATCCAACAGAATGGCATCCCTCAAGGTCAAAACCCACAGCAGTATCAGCAAACATTAGCTAGGCGCTTCTTCCAAAACCTGACACAGCAACAACAGCAACAGCAACAAGCGCAACAGCAACGGGCCATGCAGAACATGTCTCCTCAGGGCAGCCAGCAAGGCATGACCCCTGGTAACAACATGCCTCTCCAACAGCTCCGACAGCACCATCAGCAGCGTAAAATGCAGCTGATTCAGCAATACGGTCCACAAAACATACCCCAACAGGAGATGGTGCGTCTGCGCCAGCTGGAAACTGCTATTTTGACCCGTCAGCAGGCCGAGCAACAGAGTCAGATGCAGATGATGAATGGAAACATGCAGGGACAAATGCCAGCCCAGATGCAAAACCAGATGAATGGCATGCCCAATGCTGCTGCCATGCAAGTCAACAACCCCATTCAAATGCAAGCATACCAGCAAATGCTGCAGCAACAGCGCGCCCAACAAGCTCGCAGCCAGCAAATGATGGCCATGCGTCAACAAAACTTGCAACAAGGCGGTCAACTGCCCCAAGGCATGATCAACAACGTCAACATGCAGGGTATGAACATGGGCAATATGCAGGGCATGAATATGGGCAACATGCAAGGAATGAATATGCAGAACATGCAGGCTATGCAAGCCATGCAGGGCATGCAAGGTATGCAGGGCATGAACATGAACCAGATGAATCAGCAGCAGGTTCAGCAGATGATGATGATGCGTCAGGCGCAGCAGCAGGCGCAGATGAGGGGCCAGCCGGGCCAGCAAGGAGGTGGAGATATGGGAGGTTGGACCGGTTGAAGAGGATGCTCTTCTCGTGTTGCCAACCACTAGAAAAAGATTTGTGTTGTTACTTGCTTTGATATTGTATGGCGTCATGGCGAATCTGGCAAGATGGGGAAACCAAAATTTCCCACGCAAGATACCCCCTTGGGAGCGGAGTGGGCTGGGTTGTTTAGGTGCATTTGCAGTTTTGTCTTTGTCATGATATGAGATGGACTAATGACTGGATTGCCAACTGTACCATATTGTACTTGATCGACATGCTACACTAAGACAAATCATGATTGTAATGCTCTCCAAACACTTGCTTGCCCTATCCCGACGAGAAGCTGACATATAGCCCACCGTTTCTCCCTCTGAGCTATCAATATACATTCCTACGTAATCTTGATCCCTTCACTCCACCTGCTCTGGTGCGATCTCGCTATTTACGCTGCGCCTCTATTTCCGCCCCTTCTGCTCCTCCCATGACAGCTCTCGAAATGTAATACCACCTACTCCCTCATCGACTCTTTCCGCACGCTCGCTGCACGTGTCTTCTGATAATATATGAACAATCTTCTCCTGCGTTGACCCTGCCACTTTCTCCACAAACGGATCATCGTCCTCCCCACTCCGCTCCGAGATGGAATAGATCCCTCGCCTGCGTCCGTTCGCAAACGTCGAATCAATGCTAAACAGCCGTACTGGAACAGGCGATGCGACGCGCTCGCATCCTTCTTCCTCTCTGTCATAATCCAAAGCCTCTTCGTAGAAAACATCTCCACTCTCATCGTCGTGATCCTCACTCTCCTCAGCGCCATCCAACAACTTCGCAATCGGATTCCGACTCCTCTCAAAGATACTTTTCCTTCCTGTTACCAAGGACATCGAGGAAGGCGAATCTCCCCTCTTCCCGCTTCCACCCAAGATTCCCCGGCCAACAACACTTGCAATACTCTTCTTGACGTCGCCTCCACTCCACTTCCTCTCGCGCCGCGCAGGGGACGTACTTTGTCTCCTCTCAGTTGGCCCAACAAGATGCAGCGTATCTTGTTTCTTCTTCGTCAAGCTCAGATGCGGGATCGTCGTATCTCTACGTGGCGAGGCTTTTGTAGTCTGTGCCGGAAGGGGCGGGGGAGTAGGATCGACTGGTGCTGCGACTTCGAGATCGATCCAGGGCGCTACTTCGCGGATGTTGGATTGCGAGCTGATGCCCGTGTGATCGCTGCTTGCTGGGGATGCCGTGCCTGGTGTGGGTGATGGCGAGCCTTGGGGTGTGGCTAGAGATGTTGTAGGGGTTTTAAAACGGCGGGTGATGAATGTAGGCACGGTGAGTGTGCTACCTTTGCGCGCTGGTGGTTGAGGGGGGAAGTAGCTTGTGTCTGAGGTAGCAGTGAGTGGAGCGAGCTCGGCCTGGTCAAGGTCGGCTTCTTCGGGCACGTCGAAGTGCGGACGTCGGGTGGGCTTGCGAATAGCACTGCCTGCATCAATGTCCAGGATCTTCGCGGCCTTGAGCGGGACGGGAGGGGGCAGCGGTACAGGAGGAGGTGCGATCGGAGGGGCGGCTTTCGTTGGCATCGCCAGTTGTGCGCCCATTGAGGCAACTTCTGCCACGAAGCCTGGGAGATGATCCCGTTTGCCCTCGCGGTAGAGCTTGCGCAGCCGCTTGTACTCGGTGTAGTCGTCGACTTCAGTGGCTGTAGGCCGGTTGTGGAAGGAATCCATGGGGAACCGGTCGCTACGTTCGAACTGTACTTCGTATATGATATCCCCTTCTTTCCAAAGCCCGCCGGCAGTGTCGGCTGACTTTGCCTGACGGATCGACCAGCCTCTGACGCTGTACCTGTATATTTTTAGTAGACTATCGTTCAAGGATTGAATGGTACTCACAAGCCCTCATATCTCACGCCAGCCTTTGGACCCCAGACGCTGTTGATGCTGTGACTGCGCAACACACGTATTGGATCTCTGCTCCGAGGGGTTGCAGCCGTGAGGCGGAACTTTCCTCGATCCCATTGTGGACAGCGATAGGTGAATGCGTCTCCGTGACAGGCTTCGACTTCGCCGGTGTCTTTCAAGACCAGAGCGTAGGCGCCATGCTTGTCGAACGTGGTGCCGCCTTCAACAGCCTCGAGTCCAATGATACCCGCGTGGTGTGCAAACAAGGTGTTGATCCACCAGCTGGTCAAGTCAGCAGCAGCCTTGCTGTGAGAATCTTCCGGCGACCTACTCTCCAGGCCGGAAGCCGAGGTCGCCCAATCTGTGGGACACTTTGGGATGCAGCTTATCAGGACAATTTTCTGACCATCGTTTGAGAAGTGCCTGCAAGCCATGTCAGAGGAGATGATACGGACTCGAACACCACCAACCTCTCGAGTATACTCAGTTGCACTGGCGATTCCCTCGAGCCTGCCACCCCTTCCATATAGAAACGGGTGGAGATCGTTCAATGCTCCAAATTTGGTTGTCCATAAGGTGATGATCTTGTCACAATCGTCACACAAGCGACTTGGCCAGCGAGTAGCGACGCCAGAAATATCCTGGACTGCACGGTGAATGCCAGTTGCTCGCAGGTCGAGCGCCGTAATCTCCGTTGCGTGGTACAGAGCTATGAAGGTTTCGTGCAAGATTAGGACATCATCAGGCCGCAGTATGTTGGGGCCTTCGCGGGCCACCAGCTGATCAAGCTCGTCGCGGACCCAGATGGAGAGTGCTTTGAGCCGAGATCGCGAGAGCGTGGCGATTGGGGACGTTGCTGGAAACATAGCCAGACGACGAGTATGTTTATGTCTGCCTGCAGAGTTGGCAATGTCAAGTGGAAGAAAGCCAGACGACAGCCGTGATGTGAGTTGCACCTGTAGCTGCTGATTGGATGATAGATGGTAGTATTTGAAAATGGTAGTGGCTGCTATGCAATCAGGCAATCGCAGGAGGTGAATGGTTGGCCAGCAGTGAGGCTCTTGCTCATTGAGAGCTCGAGCCCGTAGCACCAGCCACATTACCTCAAGCCTTGACAGTCTTCCGCTTTTTCTTCTTTCTGCTTTTCTTGGGAGCTTCCTCATTCACCTCCTGTACTTGATCCACTCCCTCCTTTTCGCCGTCACTGAAGCCTTCCCACTCCATCTCCTCCACTGCAACTGCTTGAGTAGATTCCGCTGATATCTCCTCAGGGTCTCGAACGAAAGCCGCGACGAAAAATCCCATTGTGCCTTCATCAGTCCCTTTATCACATCTTATGCATGCCTCCAGGACATCCTTCTTCAAGTCCTCATCCACATCAGCCTCAAGCTTTCCATCCTCCCACTCTCCACGTCGATTCCATATCCTCATACCATGTACTTGGCGTTCGCGCTTCACAATCTTCCAGCCTTTTTTTCGCGCGATCGACGAAGCCAACGCCTGAAACACGACTCCTTCGTTCTCCTCGAAGTGGATAGAGCATGTCGAGTACGTTATTTTGTGCGCTGAAGCAAATCGCATGGCATGCGTCAAGATATGGAGCTGGAAATTGGACAAAGTGGAGAGGCGCTCCGCAAGCTTTCCTTCTAATGGTGTCTCTTCAGGAGTTGTTACTTCCAGGTCTACCTCAAGAGTTGCAGGCTCTGACTGAGCGTTCTTCTCCTCGTCCCTCTTCCTTTTCTTGCCTTTGCTTGGCTTCTGTGAGCTTGTTGTAGCAGTGTCGGAGGTAGGTAGATGTAATTTGATACCATCATCACGACCAACAATTCCTGTACCTGAGCAGCTGGGGTCCAGTAGTATTGCTCCAACGTTCGCAAACTCGTCTGAGTGAGGCTTCGCTGCAAGAAAGTCGCTGTCGCCCTTGATGGTGACAATGCGATCGGCCGATGCCAGCTTGACCATCTTTTGCAGTGTCGTAGTCCTGACTTTGTCCCTTTCGAAAGCTATCACCTTTTGTCCCTCACTCGAGTCGGCGTGCGCAGAGACAATAGCCGCAAGGTGTGTTGTCTTGTTTCCAGGCGCCGCACAGCCATCGATGACATCGCCATCGTCGGGCGACAAATCCAACAGATAGGCAGGGAAGCATGACGCCTTGTCTTGCAATATGATCTGCCCCTTTGTGTATGCCTCAGTCCGGCCCAGATTGATCCTTGATGGAAGCGCGAGTAGGTTCGGAATGTTGGGATCTTCGTAGTATATCTTGGTCGTTCCTCGCGCAGCAAGCACCTCGGCCAGGCTGTCGGTTTTCTCGAATCCAGCAAAGGTAGTCTTGAGCTGTGCTTCTAGCGTCGTCTTCACGGCGTTCACACGAACCCACCGCGGGTGGCGGGTTGCCTTCTTTTCATCATTGTCGTCCTCCTCAAGCGCGCCATTACTGACTGCGTCCTTGAATGCAGCCAATGTCGCGTGACCGTGGCGTATGCGTGCTTTGGTGAACTCTGCACCCAAGCGTGCTTTGTGTCTGGTAATTGCGAGTTTCAAGACGTGGTTTGCGGCAGCTGCGACGCCGCCTTTTGCAATGAGGAGGTCATGTGTGAGGAGAAGCGCGAGGATTGGTGTCAGCTGCGCGAATGTCAGTTACATTATGCTTTGGAGACGGACAGCTCTTAAGAGAGGCGCCCAGTGCCACCATACTTTTCTCTCTTCGGCCAACAGCCCGCACTTCTCAATAACGTCCTTCAGCACCACCGACCATTTCGACGCTTCTGCGATGAGCGCGAAAATCTGCCCAGGTGTGCTCTTCAAATCCTTCTTGGTGTAGATGCGCGACTTCAATGACCCGCCGACCTTTTCGGTATTTGCGAGAATGGCCGCAGCCTCGTAGTAGAGTGACATGGCAAACGCACGTCGGAGGCTGGATAATTTCTTGGTGTTGAGCCGAGCTTGAGCTGGGCCCGCCAATCTCGTCCCCACAAACCTCCGTGCCCGCCGCATCTGATCCACTTCACCTCCGCCACCACCCATCCTCACCTCGCATCATAGCCAGATACATGCACCGCCCTTCATGCCACTTGTGATCGAACGTCGTGCGATGTCACAAGCCGGCAACGGCGGCACACATGGAGCTCCCCATGATTTTCTCGAGTCCATTACACTTTGGCAGCCCATTCAAACGCGATGATCAGATGCCACGCTTGATGTAATTGACCGCCTACAGGAGTTCACTATGCCTTGCACGCGCCAGAAATACCAAAATTGCCCTATCTTGCGAGAAGTCAGCCTCTATGGGACCGCAGTCGCTTCTTGTTGTACAGCGGCGGGCTTGTAGTCCGCGAAGTGCAACTTCCATGAGCCAAAGTTATATCTTATGCTACACGAGATCGGATGGGGGATATGGCACAGCCGAGCCCACTTCCGATCATATTTCGAAGATGGCGTATGCAATGGCCCAATTTAAGTATCGATGCTTTGCTACAGAAGTCTGTTAGTTGGCTTTTTGACTTCACTATGGCTCAACCACCTCGACGTCTGGATCCATGGCTAACACCCCTTGATACCCGCCCCTTCCACCACCGGACATGATTCCTGTCTTTCACAAAGGTCTCGGCTCACAAACCTCACTATTACCATCGTGGTCGTCGTGTTCCTTTTGATGACAGCTACTACATCACACTGCTTCTGGACAAAGCACAAGAGTCGGGAGGCGTGGCATCTCGATGACTGTGCGTCAGATTGCGACATCTCTGTCATCTGAAGCCTGAAAGTCTTGACTGACACTCGCCAGCATTTACAATCGTCACTTCCGATGCTCATCATCACCCAGGGCACATTACAGTCTTTCATAACCGCACATCTAGGTTTTGAAGCCTGGGACATTCCTCTCGGCCTGATGCTATCGTCCTGGATGCTCAATGCAAAACACCACATCCTTCCCCACAAAAACAACAATGTTGATGAGCTGAGGACACTGAATGTAATAGATACTCACAGCAAGTGTCTGCACAAACCTAGTCATGCTTTTCCTTGCCAAATGCTGCATCCTCGCATAATACCTGCGCACATTCGGTCACATGAACACTCTCCGCCTTCAGATACACAGCGCGTTCGTTTTCGCTTTCTTGGTCTTGGTTGCGAGTATCTTAATGCCCATGACGTGGGTTCCAATCTGGTCGAGGCCGGTATGTCCGTTATTGTAGCATCGATGCCTGCCGCTGCGAGGGTGTGGACACAGCATATCGTTGGATCGCCGTTATACGATCTCATACAAGCCAAAATCACGCACCCGAAACAACAGACCAGCCAGAGGGTGCCTTCCGATCTTCGAATTACCAGGGCAAAGGTGGTAAAGAAGAGGAGATGGGGACTGTATCCAATTCCGTCCCTGGTGGCATCGTTTCGATCCGCTCCACGGACTCGTTTGTCTGAAAGCTCTGGCGACGCTACCAGTGACACAACCAAAATGTCCATAGTCCGGGACTTTCGACATAGCCTGGAACGAAGATGTGCAGATTCGCACCGGTCCTCTGCACACCTTGCTTGTTCCTCCGAGTCTGAAACCGGAGACAGCATCGTCTGAGCACAGCTGGTACCCGTTCCTAACTCGTTTTGGTCGAATTGTATCCGACAACAGAGTCCACGGATACACCCTCTTTCGCGGAATCTCAACTCGCTGGGTGTGAGGTCGCTCTATGATCCTGTATCCGGCAGGTACATGTTTTCGCCAATGTCTGAACCAATCTTTACATATCTGTCTCTTCAACCCCCCCTCAAAATAGGCGCAATGCTATCCTGTCGATTAAGCGTGGCTCCAGAGTCCATGGATCCCGCATATCCAGCTTGAGTCCTCTGCGTCGATAGATTCGATCTCTGCTCATACGTAGGACTCGGTTCCTTTACCGCCTCGACCACTTCCACATTGCCCTCTTTCCAGCTCAAGCTGCTAAGTGGCGTCGGTTGCGAGACATTCTGGCCTCCTCTCTGCGCTGAACTCCATGGACTCCATCGCGGACGATGATACCAGCCAAACTCGCGCTCCTCGTATCCAGTCACGCCGAACCAGCCCTTGAAGTATGCGTTCAGCGCTGGCAGCGATGCACATATGATCGCTACGTTCGTTTCGACGGCCGTGGAGACCCATGAGGCAAGGGCGTCCCAGGAGATGTCGTAAGTGGGTGATGGGTTGATCTGCGTGTAATAGAGGACTTTGTGCGCAAGATTGATCCGCAGTGCGCCGGTGGCACAGACACTGTGATACATATTCAGCAAGCACTTCCTCAAGAATACGAGGCTATGACTTACGCGAAACCTAGTAGAAAGACAACGGCGAGTCCTAGTTTTTGTCGCGTTGGTAGACGCAGCTTACATACCACAAACAGGGGTAACAGGCATGCGATGAAATCTTGGATCGTGCTGATTGTGATTACAGCGACTAGGTATGCGACCTCGTCAGTGCAGTGGTATTTGTGGGTGCGGAGCCAGGAGGTTGTAAAGCGGAACCAGTAGGCTTCGACAGGTGAGCAGGTGAAGATGAGCGCGAATATACATGCTGGACCGAATGCGGCGACTGGGACAGGATGATGTGTCAGCTAAACATTGTGGTGGTGTGGAGAGGTGATGTACCAAAAACTATGCTTGTCCATATAGCGATGAGCAATGGCCGAGAGAGCACGGAAGCTGAAAGACGGCGATAGAAGGTCAAGATGGAGAGTTTTGTGAACGTCGAGGTACCGAGATAGATCACTTCCATCGCCATCGTTATCTTCGCATATAGTCAGTACTAATACATCGTCACAACCTCTCGTGCAGAGGACTCACCTGTCGAATGGTAATATGCGTCGCTGGCGTCTGGTCCCAAATATGTAAATTGAACCCATATTTCGTCAACGCCAGGACCGTCGCTATCGTTAATCCAAGTAACCCAGGCTATAATCACCACAACCACTAATCAGCTCTTCATACCCTCACACACATGACAGACATATACACGATACGAATCCGCAAGACTCACCATAGCAGCAATAATCAACCAATCATCCACTCCACTCCGTTTCTTCACCCAAAACCTCGCCCAAAGCCTCGCGCCCACCACCCCAAACGTCACAATACACATGGCAATAATGCCCGCCGGCGCACCCCATCCTCGTTGCTCAGGGTCGATGTAGTTGGGTGCGGGCCACGAGAACGTCCCGTTGTCTGCGGGCGGGAAGAGAGCTGGCGACGGAGCCATTGCTCAACTACGGGGAGGAGGCGGGGCTCGTGCGAGTCGTAGGTAGACTAGTCGAGGGCATAGTTCACGATGGAGTGAGCGGAGTGGAGAAAGGTGGGCGGAGAGGAGTAGTAGTAGGTGGAGAAAAAAGGGACGATGGGAACTGGGGGAATGGGGGATGTGGCGCAGGAGCTCAACGAAGAACGAGTCAGTTCCTTGAATTGTCCAAGCAAAAAGTAAATGGAAACTGCTCATTCATGGCACCAGATCGCATGAGGACACCGATTGGAACAGGATACGCACACACGCGCGTCTCTGCAAGCTGTGCGCTTTCACCGCCCAAGCTCACAGCACGACAGTATCCTGGTCGGACGAACGCCAACGGCGATATCCAGATTATGCACGCGCACCAGCGTCATTCATACCAGTGCTTCCTTGCCGAGCTTGCGAAAAGGCAAGTCAAGCGGTGCGGCGGTGTCATCCTGCGGCCCAACTCGCTCAATGCGTTGACGGTTAGCGTTCCGCTGTGCCATGTGGAAATAGAGTTTGCGGAAGCGAAGGAAGTAGGGCCGATGATGACACGCATCGGGGTAGGTAATCGGCGCTAAGATGGTAGTGGTATCGGGAGCTGGAACCGAAGAACGTGTGGAGCTGCATGCGTATGCAGATGGTGGTGTGTAGCGAATGCTGTTAGTGGTGGTGATGGTTGGTTGAATGGGTGGTGGTTGGGATGTCGGAATGTGGAGTGGAGAGGATTGTGAGGTCTGAGATGGCATGACGCGTTACGTTAGGTCGTTAGGAGGACCTCAGACTGTAGTAGTAACCATGCTGATCAGAACGAGATGCAGCAGCGTCATAAGCTTCAAGGAGTATTCTCCATCAAAAGATATGTCACAAGCACATGTAGTCCACCCAGAGGTGTCAATGTTGGCATTGAAGAAGGTGAGTAGATCAAGTAGCTAGTCGAGCTTCAGACTGTCAAAGAATGTAGATCAGAAACGTAAGGCAGCAGCGTGATAAGATTCAAGTAATTATCCCTTGTTACAAGAATGGCCGAAAGCACGTGAAGGCTATGTGAAGACGTTAGTATTGATGTTAGCATGATGTAATAATGTCAACTAGCTAAGAGGGCCTTAAGAGGGCCGTAAGCCTCAGAAGTATGCTGGTCATGATATAGTGCAGTAGCGTGAAGAGGTTTCAGTAGTTATCGTACGTTGAGAGAAAGATTATAGATACGTGTAGGCCATCTAGACCTGTCAGCGTCGAGATGAGATGGCGGTATGATGTGAAGCAGCCAATCCAGCCTGGGGATTGTAGAAGAGTAATAATTAGGATATTATACAGCAGCGTGAAGTGGGTCATGTATTCATTATACATCAAATAGAAATTTACAAACGTTTGAAGACCAACAGCCGGTCATGACAACCTCCTAAGAGGCCTATCTCTTGGCGGTGACCTTGAGCGGGCCCTACCGCTATGTTGAACCGAAAGATTATCAGTAAACTTACTTCCCAGATGGACGCGTGCATTTGCTCGCGCTAGCCATTCATCTGCCCAATCTAATCCAAGCTCTTTCCACATACCAGGCACGTCATCCGTGGTCATTGTTCCCTCTTGGTTCTTCATCATGTCCTTGTTCTTGCGCTTCAGATTGAGTGAACGCTGATCGTTCACAGCTTCGGTAGCCGCTCGATCTGCCCACATGTTGCCCTCGCTTTGAGCATGACCCTTCACCCAGATAAGCTCCAGCTTGACTCCTTCACTGACCAGCCATTCGGCTCGTTCGTATAGTCCTTGTAGTGCCGTTTTCTTATTGATCATGGGACCAATTGTATGGTGGTGACCGTCCGCAAGTTCCTCTAAGACAGACTTTGCGTCTGTATATACCCTTACGCGTTCGATGTGCTCGTTTCTGTTCACTTCTTTCCTGGCTCTGCCCAGAGCTGCAGCGATGGCGAATAATTCCCCGTCTGAGGACCAACCAGTATGACGTCCCAAGGGATAGGTCTTGTACAAGAAGTGCTCAGAACCTCTCCATGCGACACCTGCGCCAAGGTACCCGCTCCCTGAGAAGGAGCCATCAGCCCAGTAAACGATGGCGTTGCCAAGGTTCATGGCCACATGAATGTCCTTAAGCCTTAATTCGTCTGTTGCGCACGCGATCTCTTTGGTTGGTATCAAGATGCGACCGGGAAACTTTCGATTTGAACCTAGGATCTCTGCTTGTAGTCTGCTAGCTCTTGCCTTGCGCATTTGCTTCCGCTTTGTCTTTGAATCATGGGCCTTCAATATCTGCGTTCCACTTGCGGCGATGGATTGTTGCTCCTTGAGAAGCCTCTTCCTCTGCTTTTTGCTGAGCTGTGCCGGTCGGAGTCCTTCATGTTGGCTTATCTTCCCGCTGCGTGTCTGAACCATAGTATGTCGTCGCTGAGTGTAGTCGAAACGAGGGTGCAGGCCCAACAAATGCGCGGAGTTGAGACGAAGGTGCGGAAGTGAGTGAAAGAATGTGGTGATTGTCGACAAACATTTGCGCAACGCAAGAAGACGTGCAGCAGTGTTGTCGTGATCAATTGCCAGGTGCAACTAGTGGATAACAAACCGCGTTTGCGATTACGGCGGTGTGTGGCAGGTGAAAGGACGCTGTCAACTCGATGACCCAAAGAAGGGAGTATGTCTTTCAGACCATATGGTGTGAGAACAACATGTCGACCATAAGAGTGGCAAGATGAGATGTTATATGACACTGTACGGAAGGAAGTATGGGCGACGAACGAAGAAGGGGCCTTGGAGGTTGTGCATACCGACTTTATCGAGGATGCAAGAAGTACCCAATAATAGCTCAGCTCAGACGAACAGGGCACGATGTGAGAAGACATGGAAGGGAACAGAGACCGAGCAATAGGAAGAGAGCGTGGAGGGAGATATGCAGAAAGTCTTCTATGCCGTGTTCATACTTTTACCCACACCTTCTATCCCAACGCCAAACCATGCAAAGGGTATATCACCTCGTCATCCACTCATCCCTATCCTCACCCACACACCATCCCCTCCTTCGGCTCTTCCACGACATCCGACCCCTTCTCCTCCTTCCTCTCACTCTGCTCCAAGCTCTCCGTCCCCAGCACCTCACCCGTCTTGCCATCTTCCTTTTCCACCCGGCCCCCAGGCTCCAGGCCCACCGCTTTCGTCTCCTCCTTGTCTTTGGCAGCCTCCTCCTCCAACCGCTTCTTTTCCTTCTTGCTGACCGTCATACTACCCTTCTCTATAGCCTCCTTGGGCAATGGGCGAACGTACGGTTGACAGACCCAGTATGGACGCTTACAGCGAGCGACGGTTGCGAGGGAGGATTCGTAGGGATCGAGGGGCTCGGCGGGGTCGCTAGATGATGATATAGATTCGGGTGCAGATGTGGTCGAGTTCTCGGGATTATTGGCGAGGTCTGCCTCGAATTCTGAGATACCTTGCTTAACAGCCTTTTCGACGAGCGAGAGCACGTTTTCAAATGCATCGATGTCGCCTGTTCGGGATCGCGCGAGCGCGTCTCGCACGTTGTGGTGTTGTGAGACGAGGGGGCGGAGCAGATGGAACAAGTGTGCTTGCATAGCTGTGAGGTTGGGGTTGGAAGTCTTCTCTTTCTTCTTCTCGGCCTTGGACATTTGTTTTTGCTTCTTCTTGGGCGGTCCATCTTCCTCTTCTTCTGGGGTCTGCTCCTGGACAGGTGGTTCCTCGGGATCGCCTGGCATCCACAGTGGTTTTCGCGCTGGTGGCTGCTGGCCAAGTGCGTACTTGTGTATAATGTCCATGTACCGTCGCATTACTGCATCCATGCGGTATCCGCCCTTGCCATCGCGATCGCGCCAGTACTCCCGTCCTTCCTGTCCAGCTGGCGGTGGAGGCGCAAATATGGTCGGGTCGTATAGATTTCCTTCCGCACTCATGACGCCATCTGCACCTGTTGCCTCCAGACATGCTGCAATATCTTCATGTTGGAGTATGTTTCCGTTTGCGAAGATGACAGTATCCTTTGGCAAACTATCCCGCAGGTGCCGAATCATCTTCCAATCAGCCAGTCCAGTATTATGCCCCTTCTGCTCCCTTCTTCGTCCATGGACCGTGATGATGCTCGCGCCTGCGTTCAGTAATGTTTGGGCGTATTTCAACGTTGCCTCTTTTGTCTCCAAAACCCTCATCTTTGCCGTGACCGGCACATCCAATTCCTCGTGTAGCTTGCGGATCATCCTCGAGATCAAATCCTGGTCCTCCTGCAAAAATGCACCGTACTTCCCCCTCTTCGCTATCCCTTGGGGACACCCCAGATTCAGATCCACCGCGTCGCAGAATGGCGCAACATGCTTCGCAGCTCGGAGAAAATCGTCAGGATCGTTGGAGCAGAATTGTACCGTCAGCGGCCTGTCGAATGCCGGATGGCCATCAAGATGTCTATCCGATTCCGGCAATTGCGACGTATGGTATTCGTCAGGCGGTGATGGTATCGTAGACTTGAGCGGTTGAAAATGTGAATCTCGGTAGTTGCTCTTCTCGCCAAACATTTTCGAATGGAACATGGGCGTATATGCTAAGAGAGATTGCTGCTGGTCGGCGGGCAGGAACGAACGTGAGAGCAAGCGCCAGGCCTATTGAGATCCGATGTATTAGTTGCCATGTCCTTATATGTGAAGAGAAGGCGAGGGCTGAGAAAACGTACGAACTCTGACTGTTCAACCATGGGCGCAAGCACAAGCTTCGGACTGCCGATACTCTCATAGAAAGCGCGCCCATGCAGCTTCGTCCGCTTCCCATTCGTCTGCGCGACTCCATGATTCTCCGACCCTCCTTCCTGCATCTTCCCTGCGTCCATCGCCATATTCGCACTGCTCCACCTAATCGATGCTCCGAACTTCTTCGCGGGGGCTCTCACGCCCCCGAAACCGCGCAACAGCGAGAGACGTATGGCTGAAAGCGTGGCCTCGTGGTGAGTACAGCTCAGCGTGCGGGGAACCTGGTAGACGGATCCGGTGAGTTGTTGGTCGAAGCGCAAATTTACAATGTGTCAAAACACATCATCGTAATCGCGACCAAAAAAACGCCATCCTGGTTTCTGAAGTAGCCGGCCAATCAGGGCGCGCCACACCTGGAACAAATGGGCCTCGAGTGTTACACCATTAGAGACGCAGAGGTACGCCTCACGCCATGATTTTCTCTTCTCGCAGAGGGTTGCTCTTTCTACTTCTCTCTTACTGCTTCTTTTCAGCAGTGATCCTCGCTGCCAAATTCTGGTTGCGGGACGGATCATTTTATGTACAGCATTGACGCTCGGTACCATGATCTGCACTACGAGCTTGGGTACTCCCGCAGAACCTGCATTGGGTAATATCACGCCATCAGGGTACAGTCTCATATCACGCAAATTTATGCCCATCATTTGATCAAATATTCTGACATTCGTTCTCAGTTTCCAATACTCGTACTAGATATGCCACCACCACTTCAATACCAAAACACCAATCTTGACGCCGCGGAAGCCGTAGCTCCAAAACGACACAAATCCCGATCAAACCGAACACAAAACCTCTACTGAAACTGTAGAGTGACACAAAAACGCCAACCCGACCATGCCAACCTCCATCTGCTCGTCAACCCGTCGAAGCTCGTCTAATAATCTGGACCATCATCAATGAGACTCGTCTCCGGCCGTAAAGGCATGCGTCCAATGGACGAAGCCAGTCTAGATGCCCGACTGAGGCAGAAGGAAACGCTGAACCGCAATGGGATACAGTAAACCGCCAACCGAAAAATGCAGGACGCCGATGTTATGCAAGTATGCTGGTGCTTCCACAAGAAGCTGTCAAGGAAAATGATTGGGCCAGGTCTGGAACCATGGCCGCCGGATATCACTGAGGATGGGAATGAGACCCACAAAGGTTCAAGAGTGTGCTGAGAAAGCTCAAGGGCTGTCCGAAACAACCCAAGAGATGAAGGGATGCGCTCAGAAAGTGCTCCAGTTCCAGGCGCCTTGGATGCTGCCCACGATGCTACCCACGCGAGGATTCTCTGGACGCTTAGCCGGGGCAAGTGCCTCAATTTGAATGGCGGCCGCGCTGCTGTTTGAGCTCTCGCTGTTGGAACGGCTCGAGCGAAGATGTTCCCACTCACGGAACGAGCCATGGCAACGATCGCATGCGCGGTGAAGCTCACCGTCAGGGTGAAAGCGTGCTAGCTCATCGAGGCGGACTTGCTTGGACGAATGCTGCCAGCAGAAAATGCCACCGCACTTTCTGCAATGGTGGCGGCGCTGGAAAAAGCCGAATGGTTCCTGGCACGAGGACGCCGAGCATACTGCGGTGGAGCCATCTGCCTGAAAAAGGTTGTTAGTACGGTTGGTCTGGAACATTTTGAAGAGCAAGGGACCTAAATGGAGACCGACGCATGGGCGGTGACGAAGCCGGCGCTGCCCTGCATCGGGTAAAGCCTCTAGCGTGGGGGAAAGACAGGTGCTGTGGCACAAAGAAAACATTTTGGCGGCGTGTGGCGACAAGTCGATACAGAAGATCGAACTTGCATCCCACATTCGCGCAGCTCGCCGGTGTGTACGGCATCGCCGCGTCGATGTTGCATCGATCGTCTTGTTGAGATGCAGTACCGGAGACGCGCTCGGCACGTCGGCGGCGCATACAGCGGGCGCTGGTCCAGGCCAATGCAACGCTAGAGGGGTCCACCCTCACGCATGTACGTAACAGCAGACGCCCAAGCGGGACCGAGCACGCGACAAATGAAAGTTGGGGCGAGGCTAACAGCGGCATAGGAATAGAATGAAAATAGTGTAATAACATACCTGCCAGTGGTTGCGCGTGATAGGGCCAGCGGTGGGCGACAGAGGGGCGTCATTGTAGATGCTGATCATGTCCTCGTTGCCGACCTGCGAGCTTGGTGTTGCGCTGCCGTCGGTTGGGCCCTGGGGAAGAGCACCGTTGACCTGCCAGCCGCTATTGGGCGAACCAACGCCAGAATCAAGCTTTGGTGGAGACTTGCTGGTGGGTTTCTCAGTCTTGCGCAGGGCTGCTGGTATGCCAATAGCAGTGCGGGGCTGGTAGATGCCCTGGTGCCGCTGCAGAGGCAGCTGTGTTGTGCGAGGCGATGTGGGCGAGACGTTCATGGGTGTGTTGGATGCAGAGCCGTTCGGGGAGTACTGCGTCGACTTGCGGTATGCGTGGTGCTGGTAGGGCGCGTGTTGCTGCGGGATGGCCGTCGCAGTCGAGAACTGGGTTGCCATGGTGGGTGGATCGATGTGTGCCGGTCACTGCTGCAGCAAGAGATTCGAGAGGTGGTCTGCGGTGCGAGGCGGCGGACGACCTGATAAGAGCGGAACGGCGGTGAAGGTGTCGGATTACTGGAGGGCCTCTGTGGATGGGCGTGTCAACTTTGGGGAAATGACAGCAGCAGCAGCCGTATCGCGACCGGGAAGCAATCAGTGCCAATACGGTCGTGCAACGGTGGCCCTGGACGGGAGGGCTGTAAGGAGCGATATGCGGCTCTTCGGTAGTATAAACGTCGCGGCCAATTGGTCGCAGAGGGACGACGAGCGATAAGGCGACGGAAGGCGGTGATACAGGATACGCTGGGGCCACAACCGCGAACGTGGACGTGTACCGGACGGCGATTCGTCTGTGTGCTGGTGTTGGTACTGGTTGGGAAAAAGAGTGTCGCGTGAGGTTGTGGAGGAATATCTGGGGCAGAAGGCTTGGGGGGAGGGTGAATTAAGACCAGCGTCTAGCAATAATTATCGACCGCGGACCCTCGCCTTCGATGCGATAGTTAGTAACCTAGTATTCCTCATTGGGACTGCGACGACGCTTGGCGATCGGCGGCCGACCGGCCAGCTTCATCATTCTTTTGGATAACACAAACAGAGCCGCACTCTCAGAATGCACTGCGTCGGCCCAGAGACGTCAGAACAGTGCGCAATTGTGACATTATATTCTCCGCAAACGCCTCTGTCGTCCCCTCGCAAAAGCAATGCTCCCGCACGTTGCGGGCGGCTTGCGCTGCACGACTCTGTGTTGCTGCAACTCTGACTATCTTCGCAACGGCAGCGGCTTGCAGTCCCACTATCTGCCTGTTCGGGCACGTCCTTATCAGTACCCTGGTCCTGACAGGTCGCAACATCTCCGAGCATCGCGATGGGCAGCACTGCTTTCGTCAAGCGCGAACTATGCGGTCCTTTTATGATGCTGTATGATGCTGTATGCTGCCCATCACTATGATGTCCATACTGACGTTCACGGCCGAAGTCGTTATGAGGTACTCAAGGCGAAGAAATGCAGGTAAGCCGCCAGACGCGCTCAGCGCTCTGGTTCCGCTGGCTCGAGCGCGAAAACTGGCGGGGCATCCCAGCAGGCCATTGGCTGACTCGACAGCATGGAGAGTGCTTGCTGGCCGCCGGCGAGCCTAGCAGTCAGCAGCAACGGTCTCTCAACATCGGCTCCGGCCTTACCAAGACCTCCGCCCGGATAATCTCGGCGTGAGGCGCAGTCGCCCTCTTCGGCACGTGTTGTGGCGCTGATTTGCTGACCTCGTTCAAGCCGAGGCTGCTACTTCTTTCGATTGTGTTGCCAGGGTGCTGGTGCTGGTGCTGATGCGACAACTAACCACTTGAGACATGCCATCTGTGCGGGGAAACTTTCCTGGGGTATCGAAGTCGTAAGCTCTGGTACACATATCAGACTGCACTTGTTCCTGCTTGTGGGTCCATCTCGATGAGCCCCCCCTGATTCGTAGGTGAAGCCATCAACTCGTTCATCGTCAATACAAACATCACCTTTCCATCATCATGTCTCTTGCAACTGAGCCTGTCTCGCCAAAGGCTACTCCACTACCACCACTACCGCAAGATGACCCTCTGACACCAGCACAATGGAAGACGCTCCTTGCCATCGTCGATGCTGTCGTGCCGGCGATCAAACCGAAGTCCACTGGAGATGCACACGTTGATATTGTGGTCGAAGACAATGAATACTCGGCAGCCATCTCTGCTTTGGAAGCCCTCACTCCTGAGGATGAGCCTGATACAAATGCTGTCGTGAAGGAGTATCTTGCAGAGAGCGCATCCTCGAATCCAAGATTCAAGTCGGAGTTGCAGAGACTCTTCGGAATGTACATGCCTCACTCCGTAAAGAGCCAGCTTCTCATGGTGCTGAACGTCCTCGAGTACGTACCCCCCTTTAGTAGCCTACTGGCGTTCGAAGCGTACTTCTCAAACATGTTGCTGTGCTAGTACCTCTTGCTTGTAAATGTATGTCAGCTAACGACTAGACAGCACTCGCGCTGGCTCCCTTGCTCTTACCGGGTATATGACCCCCATCAGCGAGCAGCCAGTCCACATACGGGAAGATATCTTGAAATCTTGGTCGACAGCAAGACTAGGCGCTCTCCGCCAACTCTACCGGTCGTTGACCGTTCTGTCCAAGCAGACCTGGATCAAAGTTACTCCGTCCCTGCGTCGTGTCATCGGTGTGCCCCGTGTCCCAGTCGGCATGAGGCCTGGCAAGGACCACGACTATGAATTCATCCAAATTCCGCCCGGAGATCAGCCCGAGGTCATTGAGACCGACGTGGTTATTGTCGGCAGTGGGTGCGGTGGCGCAGTCAGTGCTAAGAATTTGGCTGAAGCTGGGCATCGTGTACTGGTCGTGGAAAAGGCGTACCACTGGTCACCGGAGCACTATCCAATGGCCGAAGCTGATGGCTGGCATCACCTCTTCATGAATGGCGCATTCATCAGCGCGGACGATACGTCTGCTATGGTCGTCGCTGGTCAATCATGGGGCGGCGGTGGCACTGTGAACTGGTCTGCTTCCCTCCAGACACAGGGATATGTCCGACAAGAATGGGCCAGTCGTGGACTGCCATTCTTCACTTCTGCAGACTTTCAAGAATCCTTGGATCGTGTCTGTGATCGAATGGGTGTGTCGACTGACTTCATCAAGCACAATCCGCCCAATGCAAAACTTCTCGAGGGCGCCAGGAAGCTCGGTTGGTCCCATAAGCCGGTTCCGCAGAACACAGGTGGAAAGCAGCACTATTGCGGATTTTGCACTTTTGGATGCGGATCTTGCGAAAAGCAAGGCCCTTCTGTCTCTTTTCTACCCGATGCCGCACGCGCCGGCGCAACATTCATTGAAGGTTTCCATGCCGAGATGATTGTGTTCTCCAATGAAGGCGGCAAGAAGGTCGCGACTGGCGTGCTTGGCACATGGACTTCTCGCGATGTGAACGGTGGCGTAGCCGGCACGCCAGTGACAAGTCGCAAGGTGCTCATAAAAGCCAAACGCGTTGTCGTTGCAGCGGGGACTATGCAATCGCCTCTTTTGCTATTGCGCTCCGGTCTGACCAATTGGCAAATTGGACGAAACCTCTACATCCACCCCACCACGGTCATTGGAGCGATTCACAAAGAAGCCACGACTCCCTGGGAAGGCGGTATCTTGACGGCTGTCGTCAACGAATTCGAGAACCTCGATGGTGAGGGCCACGGCGTCAAATTAGAAGCGACGAATATGATCCCATCTAGCTGGCTCATCTGGCTGGACTGGAAAGGCGGATTGCAGTATAAGCTCGACGCTGCACGTCTCAAGCACATGGCTGGATACATCTCGCTAGCACGAGAACGTGACACTGGTCGCGTATATCCGGACCCTGTAGATGGGCGCGTTCGGTTCGAGTATCAGCCAAGCAGGACGGCGAAGCAGCACATCTTGGAGGGTTTACTCGCGCTGGCCAAGATTCAGTATGTCGAGGGTGCAAGCGAGATCTTCACAGTGATTGCAGGTATGCGACCCTTCGTACGAGACCCTTCAGTGCCGCAGTCAGGCGACGGCATCAACGACCCTGCATTCCAGGCTTGGCTCGGTGAGGTCAGGGCGCGGGGCTTCCCGACTCCACAATGTGCGTTCGTGTCTGCGCATCAGATGGGTACATGTCGGATGAGTGCGACGCAGAGTGGTGGAGTGGTCGACCCACAAGGTAAGGTGTGGGGTACTGAAGGGGTATATGTGACAGATGCTAGTGTATTCCCAAGCGCTAGCGGTGTCAACCCCATGGTGACCAACATGGCTATCTCGGATTATATATCAAGGGGAATTGCAAAGGGCATGGAGGGAAGGCCGAGGCTATAAGGTTGTGTGAGGTTACGGCTTACAACTTGTCAGCTTTGCTACTCGCTTCGTTATTACTTTTTTGGGAAAGAGGGTTGCAAGTCTCAAATGTTCCAGTCATGCTAGAGGTTGGCAGTATATGCACATCTCAAGTCCAGACATAATTGAGTGTCAAGTAGAATAATACGGTGGCCACAGAACGATGCCTCATTGATGCCCTCCGTGCTCCAAGAGTGGGCTTCCATCATCCTGCAGCTGTCCACCATCGACTTTGGCAAGCGATACTACAAAGGCAGTTCGAGGGCATACTGTGAACTGAGTTACGCCGTGTCAGTCTCCCCAGCATACCACTGTAGTTTGCGATATACAGAATAGACGTTGCAGTTTTTGTGGTGCGCTCGTCCGTCAATGGTTCCGATTCGCTATTTGGGCTCTCCAGCGGCAGCTTCCGAGGTGAACCCTGGAAAGGGTCCGCAAAAATGGACGTCATCGTGCAGTTCCTTCCACACCTCACTCGCCATCGCGGGCTTTCGCACGCTCGAGCGACCATGGTGAGACGCCGTCGATCAACCTCTGTTGCCTGCATTGCACCTCATTCGCGCGCATCTCTAGCCTGAGGCGACCATTATCAGTCATGGTCTGATGCTTTTTGGTGGGGCTGTCTTTACACTCTTACATATTTGAGTCCGTGTCGCGCTTGCACCGCAGCAAGATTGGATTGCGCCATACCTCAACAGACAACAACTGCGGCATCTAAATGCACACCAAGACCTCGTTTAATCTTCCCAAAACCCCATAAAGCACCGCGCCCACCCACATAGCACTGCGCCTTTTGTCACAGCTCGCTATCCATTCACACACACCGCCGCAATGACCAGCGTCGTGAGGGGTTTCGGCGCCCCAACCAGCGAGATTGGCAATGGCAACAGCGGCACAGAATTCATGTGCATGCTGTCACCGCCCAAAGAAAAGCTCGACGGCTACGACAACACGAAGCCGTGCAGCCAGCAAGCCATCACGGTTCCTCCGCTGTTTGGTGACGCCATGTCTGTCCGAGAGGACGTCTACGGCGAGCAGGGCATTCCCCTCGAGGCCGAATTCGATGAAGACGACGCGCGCAGCTGGCACTGGATCGCCTATGCTTCCGTCGCCTCGACCTCGATGCCGCCCAAGCACTTGCGAACCGACTCCCCCAACACGCCCGCCGAGGATGCCCGCCGTGCTTCTGCCTCCGCATCCCGCATGCCTGTCGCGACCATCCGTTTGATCCCTCCGCCCCATGGTCCGAACAAATACGTCGACAACGACAAGCACGCTGATGCGGACCCGCCAAACGAAGAGCTTCACCGCACGCATCCGGAGGAGCCATACGTGAAGCTGGGCCGACTCGCCACTCTTAAAGCGTACCGGGGCATGGGGCTCGCCGGTCTGCTGATCAATGCCGTTTCAGACTTCGCCAAAGCGAACCCCGACACCATATACAAGCCACCGTCGCCCACAGCACTCGAGAGGGCCCAGATTAAGGAGCACGGCAAAGAACAGCTATTGGCGTGGGACGGCTTGGTCATGATACATGCCCAGGCGAACTTGAAGAAAATGTGGGAGAAACATGGCTTCAGCGAAGAACTGAAGAACGAATCTGGGGTAGTGGAGATCGCTGCCGAACCGCATTGGTTCGAAGAAGGCATCGAGCATGTTGGCATGTGGAAAAGGCTGGAAGTTAAGAGAGGAAGGTCGGCCATGAACTCTTCGATGTGATCAAAGACCACATGCCTCTTCACTCCTTTCAGCACGCCTTGAGACCCTTGCTTACGCGTCATGACTAGGCGTATGCAACAGATGCGAGCAGCGCAGCGGCAAACCTTGGAGAAAGGACCAGCGCGCTGGCCGCTGCGATGAATGTTGGCTGCGCATTCCCACCATAACGACCTTTTATATACCCTCACAAGATTACGATGACACGGCTGGAACTATATTTTCTTCCTCGTTCGTTTGGACTATTCATCATCACGACATCACCTGGAGACACACGGGACCTGGTCGGCAGAGTGTCGAATTGTTTGACATTTCAAAGATATTAGAACTCAATAAAAAGTTTCCTGCCTTTTCCACGTGCACGTAGTTTTTACACTGGCCGTGCGCACCGTGTTTTCGCAATTCCCTTCCCATATGACTAGTGCAGGTGGTCAACGTTGGTCACAGTCTACACACTTCAGTCATCGTCATGCGTTTTGGGAAGCAAAGAACAATTTCATTACGACAATACAAGGTGAGCCAGTCCCCATATGTCGACGTCTATTCAGACAGCCTGCAACGCTTCCACAGACGAAGGATGTTGTTGTGGGATGAGGACTGGTGTGGTGAACATTCACTTGCACCGCTGGGCAGGTCGATTGAGCTTCCAAGACCAGGGACAGAAGGGAATCACAAAGCAGATCAAGCAGCGAATGCAGCTATAAATCAACAGATCAAGCCTCCAGACTTTATTTATCCGTCAGAATTCGAAATTCCGGACTGGACGAGCACGCTAGAAGGAGACGTCCGCGAAGAAGCGCTTCGGAGGCTGAGTAAGCCATTTTTTCGAAGGGGGAAGGGGCCTTGTTGGGTTGCTCCGACGCTGAGGGACGGGAATGGGGTTGAGGAGTATGAGGAAGAAGAAGACGACAGGACTGTCTATCATCCGGTAATGACTTTGAAGGAAGCGCAGCAAGAAGACGCACAGGAATTGAGACGGTATCTAGCCGAGCTGGAGTGTAGAGCTCGAGGCCTGCCTATCAATGAGGATACAAGTGTAGACTACATGCGAAAGGCAAAACCATTGAGACATGTATATCCTCAAGCGAAGACATTGCCACCCCAGATGAAGAGGGTGAAATACGCGAAAATATACAGGAAGGTGTTGGACACGCGCCTCAATGTTAGCTAATCCTACTGTCTGAAACTGTTTGACACTAGACCAGATGACATTCCAAATGTGCGCAAGGCATTCGTTTGCAGGCTCGAGCGAACAAGGCACTGTTTGATTCATGCGAAGTTCCAGACTACAAAAGCTTGTGCTGAGAAAACCATGTACATGTGAATACCGCCTGTCTTTCCAGTGTTTGGTCCATGCGGTTCACAAGTACACAAGTCCCACGTTGCTGCCAATTCGAGACGCAGCAGTGCAAGGCGGCACAATTGGTCCAAATCACGACGACTTATTCTCTCACTGCACTTTTTCGTTTGCGCTCCTACCAACAAACGACCTTATGAATACCCCAGCTTCTGTTAGACCCACTGCTCCTTCCATGCGAAGATAACCTCGCTCTCACCCACCCCCAACCCAACTTTTCTACCCGCTTGACTCGGGACCTGAGCAACAGCCTCCAATCGACATACCGCCGCTACTGATCGTCATCATGACAGGTCTCGCTGTCCTCGCGGTGGCGCTGCTTGCCTTCTTCTGCCAGGTTAACGCTGCCCTCATACCCGGACCCGATTCACAGCATGGCCACAAGAGCGCCGTCGCGCATTTCGAGCTTGTGGATCCTGGGCGCAAAGATCCTCATGCGCCCACCCAAGACCGCCGGATCATGGTCAGCTTGTTCTTGCCAGTCAAAAATGACGACTGCCACAGTGAATGCGAAGTCTCATATATGAGCTCTCAGGCAGCCAAGATCGCGAACAACCAGACACTCGGCAATTCGAATGCTGGCGTCTTCGAGCAGGCCAAGTACAAAGTCTGCTGTGGTTCGAGCCAGTCCATTTCTGCATCCTCGATTCCTGTTGTTGTGCTTGAGCCGCATACGGACACTAGTAGACTTCTGTATGCTAACCTTGCTCGCTACATGACTGCCAACAACGTCGCTGTCGTTTTGATCGATCATCCACACGACTCTTCTCTCGTCGAGTTCTCGAATGCTATTGATTACAATAGCGGCGCTACTGGTCTTTCCAACTTCTCGCCCATCACCGTGTGGAACTCGACTGTCACGAATGCGATCGACATCCGTGTTCAAGACATTCGCATGGCACTCGACAAGCTCAAAGATCCATCCTTGCTAAAGAGCAACTTCCACGCATTCCATTTCGATTCCGGTCTCGACACTTCTTCATACTCCATCGTTGGCCACGGCCTAGGAGGCACTGTCGCAACATCGCTGAGTGTCTCTGATCCTCGAGTCCGCTTCTCAATCAATCTTTCCGGCAGTGCTCCGCCTCTCGATAAAACGACCAGTGCACCCATCTACTTCATTGGACGCTCCGACTTCCGCCGTGAAGACGACATTAACTGGCCCTCGGCATGGCAACACCTCACTGGCCCAGCTACTGAATTTGACCTTGCTGACTCGGGCATTCTTGACTTCACCGACGTCACCGCTGTCCTCGAAGCCACTAAATCAAGCCTCAAGGCCCTCGGTGTGGGCAACTCTGGCGCATGGGGTAACCACGCGATTAAGTGCTTCGTGGAGGGCATCATCAAGGACAACTTGAACAATGACGATTACAGTCTAGGTGCATGCGTGCGAATGTTCCAAAACCGCATGTTTCCATTCATGATTGGTCCGAGGCAGCAGAACGTGATTGCTCGCACGGAAGAGTCTGCAGGCGTTTCGTACCGGCAAGATTCTTGGCGTGCGAAGATTCGGCATAAGTTGGAGATTTGGGGATTCTTGTGAAGCGAAGGGAATGGCCGAGTGGATGTGACAAGTTCATTGGATGGGATTCGGGCGCGGGATGAGGCACGGGCACAGGCACAGGTACAGTGACAGCTCGTGTGCAACGCAGCTAGTGACATGATATATAGAGCAGGTCGTGCGTCCATAGAAGAGGTGTCTATACCAGAAATTTGATAAGATAATGCTTTCTCATATTCGATCGTCATCTCACGCTCTCGAGAAAAATCTCACGATCTATACGACATAGACAGATTAGTTGTGTCTTTCCAAAGCGGACAAAACATTCACGAATCTCAGAGTCAGAACTGACACCAAAAGCTTCAAACACGTCCAGCGCACGACCTCATACCAGTGCCTTACTCGCACAATTCTGCTGTGATCATTGATATGACATAGTCGCTACGAAACACTAAATTTCGTAACCACTAGAGCCTTACACCCGTCAGCCCTACCACGTTTGACCCGCCTTTGCCGTAGCACCATCACAATGTCTATCACGCACACAAGTGTGACCTGATAGTAACTCATACCATCGACATGTCACATCTCACTGAGCGAACACTACTTCGCGTGGAATTGGAGTTGAAGCCATGCTGTATGCCTATCTGTTGTATTGATTCTCATTTTTCCATATCGTCTCGTTTCCTTTTGCGTCATCTCGTATCGTTCTCGCTCGTCTCATTTCGCTTCGTCTCTTGTCGTCTCGTGGCAAATTCACATTACATCGCAAATCTCCATCCCGGCCCTGTACATGTTGACACCGCAATCGCTGATGTGCGGGTTGAGATGCTCGATGGACGAGTTTGGTATGTCATCTAGTGAAGGTGTATGTGTTAGCTTTAGTCCAACACCCAGTGTGACTGCCACGACCTTGTTTCTGAAACCAGGGCAATAATGGTGGGATGCGAGTAAATGACGTATAGGTACCTGGATATTTCTTCTCAAGGGTGCACGGGCACGAGGTAATGGATGGGGTGGTGGTATTCTTCCTTCGCTATCTAGAGTTTGCAACTCTACGTCTGCGCCTTCAGCTTCAGTGTGTGGAGTCGAGGGGATTGGCGAAAAGGTAAAGTGGGCGAGGAGGGGGGCCAGGAGGTGGAGCATTGTTGGAGATGAGAATAGAATAGATGGTGTTGAGTAAGAATATATCGGAAGCATAGAAAATGTTGGCAATAGGTAAAACCAAAGAATAAGGCAGGGCATGGCTTTACCAATGTATGAATTGGAATTGTCATGTGGCGTCATTACTTCATCGATCCTAATCGCGCACCGTCTACATGGTATGTACATCTCCCCTTGATCTACAATCTCACCAACAACACCCAATCATTGCCCAATCATGCAAAAACTCCTTTCAAAAATGCTTCCCAACAACCAATAATTTTACATCATTCCCAGGATATACATTTCCTCACCCTTCAACCCCTCCATTCCGCCCTCTTCTCATCTCCGAACAACTCCATTCTCCTTATTCACTCTCCCCGCCAATGCTACTCACCCACCCCTCCTCCTTCCAAACCCCACTCTTCCCCCCCTCCTTCAACACAACCCTCACATCCTGTACTCTCTGAAACTTATCCACCGCCTTACACATATCCACCACGCTCAACGTAGCACCCATAACAGCCGTCAACGCCTCCATCTCCACGCCCGTCGGCCCTGTACATTGGACTTTTGCTTCAACGGATACGCCGCCAAAGCCCATGCCTTCACCTGCCTGTGCGTCGAGAACGCGCAGTTCGACGCCGACGTGTGTGAGTGCGATGGGATGACATAAGGGGATCAGGTCGGGACATTTCTTGGCCGCCATTATGCCGGCGATGCGCGAAACGGCGAGGACGTCGCCTTTCTTGAGGGACGCGGAGGTCATGAGGGAGAGTGGCGTGGGGTTGCTGAAATGCACGAATCCGACGGCGATGGCGGTGCGGACCGTGTGTGCTTTGGAGGAGACCGATACCATGTGCGCGGAGCCGGAGGAGGTGAGGTGCGGGAGATGTGATTTTGCAGTAGGGGTAGTAGGAGTTGCAGCCTTTGCGGGAGAGGTCGAGGTGGAGGGTTCGAGAGATGGGTCGAGGGGTGGCCGAGAGGAGGTGCTGTAGAGGCGTTTGGCGATGGAGTCGTCGACTACATTATTTTGCTTCCTGCTTGGTCTGATGACTGGGTTAGTAGCGGATGTGACGTCCTTTGTGGCATGGTCGGTCTTCAGCTTTGCCTTTGACTTCGCACGTTTGGGTGCGGCAGGGCCCACATCCACTGTGTCAGGCTCTTCCTCCCTCTTCAGCGTACCGACGTCAAGCTCGGCGTTCTGAGCGGCGAGCGACACCTCCTCCGCTGCAGAAGGTATGTCACTCTCCGCGAAATCCACGTCCTCTTCAACATTACCCGCGCTCAAGAAGCCCATGCCCCCAGCATGGAACTCATCCATGTCAAGCGCTTCATGCAATTCACCAGTCACCTCCACTCGCTTCGAAGTGATGGCTTCGTCCACATCATCAGCCACCTCAGCTCGCTTCTGAGTGATCTCACTCCACCTTTTCGCCATACGCTTCGCAGCCTCGTTGCTCAGATCGTGATCTCGCACCATCTGGTCCAATACAGCTTTGACTTCGGCCTTCTTTGTGGACATCTCGTTAGGGGCATCATGTCGAGACTTCCACCGCCGGGCAAAAATCCTAAGCCACGTCTGCAGAGTGTTGCGGTTTTCACTCTTGGAGATGGTGTAGGGCATGACGTCCATGCGAGGATAGGATGCACCGAGGCGATTTTCCAGCAACAAGAACTGTTTTTGCAAAGTCTTGGTGTCAGCGTTGAGGGTGATTGTGAGGCCGGGATCGATGAATATCTCCCCGGGGCCGAGATCAGCACTAGGTGATTCACTGTGTGAGATGCCTTCAGACGTTGCCGGAGTTGATGTTGGTTGCGTAATGTCACTTGAGACCTCTTCACGAGCGTCCTCCTCTGACACTTGCCTCAGTTTGATTGTTCCATCAGGATTCAAATTTAAACCCCAAACATGTGATGGCGCGTTCGCCCCATCCCTTTTCGGGATGTTATCCGCAACGTCTTTGCGAATACCGGCTCTTGCAAGCGCGTCATCCAGAAGATGGTCCAAACCTTCCCTACGGCGTGCTTGTTCTTCCGCCGCACGTTCCGCATCGGTTCTTGCTTCTTCAGCCTCTTGCTGATTTTCTTCCTCAATAGCAAGTGTTTCAAGAAGATCTCTGATCTTTACTTTCACATCTGACCGACGCTCGCTCATTTCTCGAATCTTTCGATGTCGCTCCAGCTCTCGCATGGTATTCGTTACCCAAATCTGCTTGTCCGCAAGTCGCAAGGACTTCGTTTCAAGGATGGCTCTGCGTTCGCTGCGTTTTCTTGCCTCCAACGCAGCTTGCTCTTTATTCAGCCGCCACTTCTGACGTTTGGTCAAGTTCCGCTCTTGTCCCTCTCGCTCTCCATCTTCCGTCTTCGTTGACTCCCGCTCCTTTCCACCATGCGTCTGCTTCTCCATCGTTGGCGCCCGTGTCCGCTCCTCCGGCGTCTTCAGCGCTTCGGTCTCATCTCCTTTCCTTAGCTCCTCAGCGACAAGTCGCGCCTCATCCATCAACTTCTTATGGTGTGAGTGCTCCGGCCCATGTTCCGCCGGCACAACATGCTTAGTTCCCTTCCTTTCCTCTAAGCGCCGCAGAAATTGGCGCGCTTTATCAGAGGCACCTGGAACTTTTTCTTCGCCAGTCAGAAGACTCGCAGCTACGTGACGCCAGTATCGTCGATATTCTGGTCCGGCCATTTTGTACTTTCGCCGTATGGTTTCGAGATGTCGTGGCAGAGGGGCCTTGTCGATGCCTTGCTGCCAGACTGCGAGGAGAAGAGCCTGTTCTTCCTGCTCACGAGGGATCTGAGACTGCTCCTTTTCCACTTTCTCTGGCCCGGCTGCTTTTTTCCGCGCCGGTTTCCTTAGAGCCGAAGCTTCTTTGACTTCATTTTGCGGCTCGTCAAGATCACCGTTTTCTGGGGAGCTAAATGTTAAATTTCTAGAGACGGGATCAAATGCCGTGCTGCGCTTGTCTTGCAAACGACGAACGCTTTTCTTCGAAAAAAGATCCGAGCCTCTGTCTAGAGCCTCTTGTGGACCAGTTTTGGTATCTTTTTTCTTAGATTGTCGCGTCATGGGCATCTTTGATTGGACAGGCCAATTTGACGCTGGAGGATCGAGCACTCTTCTCTCAAGGAAGGACAATTCGTCTTTTCCCAAGCTCCTGTCGGCACTTCTTTGGCTATAGGCTCGCCGCGAGAGGACGTTATGCGAGGGCATGGCGCTGAGGAACGGATATGGCAATACTGGCGAGAGAGATGGGGTTCGACTGGCTGGTCTTGAGGCGCGGCTTGTTCGAAGGCTGTGTTGAGAATGTTCGCCATGGTACAACAAGCTCTGGGAGGGGCCTGACTTATCTACACGCAATTAGTGATGTACGTCACATTGTGCTTTGTGCTAGATGATCATATGAGGGTGGCAATTGAAAACGTAACGACGGGGTATATGATTGCTGTATATAACCAAATGGCTTTACGTAGAATGACAGATGGACTCACAACGAGAGAGCTACCCAAAACGCCGTCTATGCAGGGCCCGTCGTGGTATCATGAAGCCAGCCAGCGAGGCCCAATGCAAAAAGAGGAAAGGAAGCCATTTTCACCCACCAATAAGTATCATTGGCCTGTTGGTCATGTTTTCGAGGTCGCCCATGTCGGCATGCTTCTCAGCCTTCCGCTTGACAGCAGCGCCAATGACGTCCAGCAATTCACGCTCTCGCTGGCCCCAGCCAAGGATTGTCTCATCGCTAAGTCGACCCTCATGTCGGTCCATTTCGATCTGCTTAATGCGCTCAAAGGCTTCTTGGTCGATTGGTCGGCCATCGTTCCCCTGGCGCAGGACGTCGCGGAGGGAGACCTCGGCATTGCCATGTAAGCAGACCTTGAGATTACCATCGCTCGTTATGCGCAGTCGGTTGCATGTCCCACAGAAATCGTTCGTCATGCTAGTGATAAATCCGACCTTGCCCACAAAACCCGGCACCTCGTATGTCTTGCTAGTGTCGTTCTTGTGTCCAGGTACTGGCCGGAGGTCCGGGTATTTTGTCCGAATAATATTCAGCATCTCCTGAAAACTGATCATCTTGCCTTCACTCCACTTATTGCCACCGAACGGCATGTACTCGATGAAGCGTACTTCAATCTCCTTCTCGCGACCCATCTCTACGAAGGGCAATATTTCGCGCTCGTTAAGGCCGCGCATGACGACGCAGTTGACCTTCAGTTTGACATTGGCGCCCAGCCTGTTCATCTCCAGAACCCGGTTGATTGACTTCATGACCGCATCGAAGCCATTCCGCCTGGTCATGATCTGGAACTGGAACGGGTCCAATGTGTCCAGACTAAGATTAATACCTGTCAGGCCCGACTCCACCATGGCGTCCAATTTTCTATGCAGCGCAATGCCATTGGTGGTAAGAGCGAGCTCCCTCAAGCCATTTGCACGCAGGCTGCCAATCTGCTGCATCAACGGGACGATGTCGCGGCGTACGGTGGGTTCGCCACCCGTGAGACGGATCTTGGTGACGCCTTGCGAGACGAAGAGGGAGGACAGGTAGAAGATCTCGGGAGTGGTGAGCATGTGCTCGGCGGGGGAAAGCGGGATACCCTCTGGTCAGTGGGTCAGCTTCGTCTCTTCACCCCTCGAATGGTAGACGCACCTTCTGGCATGCAGTAGAGACATCGCAGGTTGCATCGCTCAGTGATGCTGATGCGCAGATAGTCGTGCTGCCTGTTGAACGTGTCGGTCAAGAAATCGGAGAAAGGCTTCACTTTCTCGACTGCCGCGATGCGCTTCTCCAGAGGGCTCTGCCGCCGCGGTACTGGCACTGGCGGGATTCCCCCTGGTACCTCAGGACCTGGCTCTCGTATCGTCGCATTTGTGGCTATGCCCCTCGTCTGTATCGCACGTATCGAGCGGGGGAGTTGATGTTCGCCACGAGCTGTTGCCGACCGCATGGCGGTCGGCACCGCCCGCAAATTAACCATAGGCGCCATCAAGGAGAGTGGACGCTGCGAGACCTTCGTCCAACATTGGGGACGGCAGGCATTGGAGCTATATAGGTGGGGAGACTCGAGTCTAAGATGACTGATGATCGTTCACACAATCATGAGCGGCGCGCAGGGATCTCGAAGCTTGGCTTTGCTACTAAGACAAGAGAACTACACAGTAAAAGTGGGGTGTCGTGGATGTTCCGCTGCCAGCCGCGGGACTCTTTCCGTCTGCACGTGCTTGTCATATTAGATGTCAACTTATCCATTTGCGCCATCTTACTGAACTATAAGGACAACGACAGGATATGGTCTGGTGTCGGCTCTCCAAATTGTCACCCTGCACCCCCAACCAACGGACACAGATAATTGTCAAGCGCCCCTCATCCCCGCCTGTTTCCTTGCTGCCCTCTTCGCCCTACGCTCCCTGTCATAGAGCCGCCTTTTCAACTTCATCTCCCTCTTCCGCACCAAATCTACAAACTTTCTCCTACCTTCACGTGACAGGAAAATTACCCGAACCATATATTGCTCGCGAGGAATTGTACGCCATCTTGATCGCGATGATGTGGTTGCCACGGCTTGAGTAACGAGCGAAACTGGCAGACATACTGTGCATCCCGATGCGAGCGGAATGTCATTCAGAGCCGGATGTGGGCCTACGCTGATGTCGAGAGGTTGGAGGTTGCCGGTAAACAACGGCTTGACTGGTGTGAGCTCTGGTGTGGTGATGATAGTGGGCTGCACCAGGCTTCGAGTGCTCGTTGCACTACCTCGCCGGCTTTGGTAGATCTGCCATGTCCCATCTAAAATGCGTGGATCGATGTCGGGGCTGATAGGTTCGATGTCCGGCTTGATGGGTTCGATGTCGATGGCTGGCTTGTGGTATGATTGTTGCCTTGAGCTTTCGCCCGCTGGATCTTGTTCATAGAGGAGATGTGGATGCCATATCATACACGTCTTGCACGTGCGCTGGAGACAAGGTGTGTCATACTCAATTTGGTTTGTTACCTTGCCTTTCATGACGCGCCTGGAACCGCCATAGTGGAAGATCCATAATTTGACCTTGCAATCTGTACGCCGGATACGTTTAGTGGTCGGCTCTTCAAAATTTACTGCGCTGGTGTTTGGTTGCGTGTTGGCTGCGATATCTTGTGGGTCGGTCGTATGCGAGGCTGATGGGAAACTGCAGCTAAGGGTGCTGACTGATGACCTCGTAATTCTCTTGGTAGGTGTCTCGTATGCATTCCATATCGCTTTTGGGATCCTTATCTTGAGGGCCTGGGATGCAGCAAGATTTCTACCATGAGGAGGCATCCGCATCGTGGTATCGAAAAAGACACCGGTACGTCGCTGTAACACAGCAGATGCGATCGGATTTCACGTTCTGAAGACGAAGGCGCAGGCCTATTTGTTGTCCGCTTGCTGACGTTTTATAACGCAAACTGGCACCACTGACAACCCATCACGTTCGAGCAAGCTAATGTGTCACATGCTGTCTCAAAACTCCTGCCAGATCGTCAAGAGACAAGTAGCATTGTTGATCCTAAGCCAAGGGGTATATACGCAGAATATGTCTCAATCGAAGCATCGGTCCCAGTCTCCTCCCGATCTTGCAAACCCTTGGCTGTCCACGAATTTGCTCAATTTGCAACGACCATGTTTGTCTGCATCGCAAAAATTCAAAGGGTGAACGCGATCATTCACGATAATGCGAACGAACTCCTCTTCCTCGTGCTTACACTGGAGCTTCTCAACGTACAGTCGAGACGCAAAAGGCACTGTCCATGCTGCTGAATAGCCGTGGGTGTCTTTCGTGGATTCTATCGTTGTATTCGACAGAGGTTTTGTCGCATTGTAGAGGCCAAGGGCTGCAAGCACGCCACTGATGTCGTTGTCGTGGCTGAAATCAGCGTACACCTTGCGATCCAAGGGGAAGGACTCTGGATCAGAGTTCAGAGTGCTATTGGTATTGGTGTGGTCGTCAACAGGCTTATCGGTCAATCGTGCTAGAAGCTCGTTCACATAGCCTACGCCTTGCGTTGCGGCAAGTGGGTTGCCGACGCTGTAGCCGTAATATTTGCCCAGAGTCTGATAGTAGTCGTATGCATGCCACTCCTTTTCCGTGAACAGACCACAGAATTCCGAGACTCTGGCACTTGGGTGAGCCAAAGTGTCGAAGGGACACATGTCCATGAGGTACACAATCGAAGTCGTGCTGAGATTTGTTCCAAGCTGTGAGTTGACACGGTCCTGAATAGGGGGGACAAACTCATTTATCCAGATGCGTTGCGCTCGTTCTCCAAGACCATGACTTGGACCCTCTTCGAAAGCGGGGCAATTATCGTGGGACAGCGTGTTGTTCCACTTGGGTCCTTCCGGAATGATGAGGTCGATGGTCTCTGGTAACTGCCCTTTGGACTGCGCAACGCCCAACAACCACTTTTGCGCTGACTCAACCACACGATGCTGCCCTCCGGCTCGCACGAATGGCGTATGCTTCTTCATGAGCTCTTTATAGCGGCGAAAGAAATGGGCTCCCGAATTGACCATCTCTTGCCTCCCCGCATTGGTAAGCTGATCTGCTCCGAGAGCGTACTTATAGTCCTTCAGGAACTCGTATTTTCCAGGGTATGACTTGCTGGTGCTTTGTATCTCGGCGATGAGCACACCATACGCCAAGGTTTTTCCAATGGTCGGATCGCGGCCGCCGTGGCGGGAGAGAACGTTGGCGAAAGTGACCTTGCATTCCTTTGGTGGCGCAACATCGATATCTGAGGGTACTGAATACCACAGAGAATATTGACCCCAGAAATGCGTCGTCTTCGGGCTGCAGCGGTAACCGTGGTCGATGGTGTCGCAGGAACCGCGTGTCGAAACGGCAAGTGAGCTGAATATCTCATTAGGGCCTGCGAAGTGAGTATTGCTGGTGGATACATGCCTAATCATTCCATATAGCCCGAACATGGCGCCGACAATGCACAGTATGAAGCCTATAATGCCCCATGGCGACCAGTGAGCCCGCCGTGGCCTGACAGGCGCGAATTGTGCCTTTTCGCTCGGTGGGAGACGTGTATATTCTTGCGAGGGATTGCCGCGTATTCTGTTCCATGCCTTGGCCATCATGGTGGTTCTATGAAAGGCGCGAAGTCTGATGATTGGCAGTTCGGATCTCCAGCCAGACTGAAACGTGCAGGCCGTGACGTAACCCGCAACGCCGAGAGTTGATAGACGCAGCCGAGTCCACCAGTCTTCCACGCTGGCTCAAGGTTGTCGGAGGCGATAAAGTTGTATGCGACAGGCTTGCAAGCCAAACGGCGCGCTTCTCTTCGTGGTGTCCAACATGGTAGGCGGTGTAATGAGGCTCATCGACGCGCCGCCCGCGCTTTCCCCAGACGAGTGCCAAGCAATCCTTAAAAGCTTAAGCTTGCGGCGAACATCGAGCAATCATCTCTCAATGTCGTTCAGGGGACTTGCGTGTGTCTCTATCGTGCACATCATTATCTCCGTACCCGCAGAAACGCCTTTGACGCGCACTTGAGCGATTATGTGCCAGTAATGCCTAAGCTGACCGTGCCGGATAAGCATTAGATCGGATGCTGATTGGGTGTTACCCCATCTTTTTTCGACGATTCGTCACAATGCACGAAGCCCGTTATCGCTGTGGAGTAGCCGACCGCATGATCAAGCTCACCAAGCCTTTCGCCCCTGCGTAGACATGCCTTTTATGGAAATGCGACGTCACGGTAACGAGGTGGTCCCCACGGTTCCGTTCAACTTCCCATGGTCTCGTAATCGAGCTTATACTGCTGCGTGCCGCTCTCTTTATCTCCCATTGTCTCGTGAATTAGCCTCTACCATTCCCGCTGTTCGGAGCAGCCACCGCACTCACCATGGGATCCGAAAGACGAATTGACGATGAAGCACAGCTGCAAGCTCTTGGCCATAAAGGGGAGCTTCAACGGAACTTCAGCCTCTTGTCTATGCTTGGGCTAGCCTTTGCTATATTGAACTCATGGACCGCTCTCTCGTCTTCGCTCGGTCTAGCTTTACCTTCTGGTGGTTCAACGAGCGTCATTTGGGGACTGCTGACAGCTGGAATTTGTAACCTCGCGATAGCTGCATCACTGGCAGAGTTCCTGTCTGCCTATCCGACAGCTGGTGGACAGTATGTACCCTCGACAAATCTGCTTTGTTTGCCTAACAATCTGCAGATACCACTGGGTAGCAGTAATCACTCCGAAGCGTTGGGTACCACTGGCCTCGTGGATCACGGGATGGATCAACGTTTCCGGCTGGATTGCTCTGACGACTTCGGGAGGACTACTTGCATCACAGCTCATCTCTGGACTGATATTGTTGTTTCATCCAGACTTTACCTTGAAACCATATCAGGTATGGCTGATATACGTGGCATGGACGCTAATCGCTTTCTGCGTAAATGCTTTTCTTAACCGCCTACTGCCCTATGTCAACCGTTTTGCGTTCATCTGGTCCATCGGTGGCTTCGCTATCGTCTGCATAACAGTTCTGGCTTGCGCTTCACCAAATTACGCCTCTGCCGAGTTCGTCTTCACAGATTTCATCAACGAAACAGGCTGGCCCGATGGCATAGCCTGGCTTCTTGGCCTTCTCCAGGGAGGCTTTGGCATTACTGGATACGATGCGGTGGCACACATGATCGAAGAGATTCCAAACGCGTCCGTGGAAGGCCCAAAAATCATGATTTACTGTGTTATGGTGAGTCAGATTCCGGGTGCGAAATGTTGATTGTTTTCGGCGCGGTCTCTGCCATTATCAGTGGACTACGTGCGACCCATATTTTCTACTTTTTCGCCCGTGTCCCCATGCTTTATGCATATCACTAACAGAATATCCGAAAATCAGATTGGCACCGTGACTGGATTCCTGTTCTTGATGATACTCCTCTTCGTTTCTGGGGGCGACGCACAAGCAATCATCGAATCTGCATCAGGACCTCTATTGCAGATCCTTTTCAACGCAACAAGCAGCCGAGCCGGAGCAGTCTGTCTTCTCATGTTCCCACTGATCTGTATTCTTTTCGCCGAAATAGCCATCATGACTACGTCTTCGCGCATGACCTATGCATTCGCCAGAGACGGAGGTCTTCCATTGTCAAGGTTTTTCTCAAAGGTTCATCCTCGACTTGGACAACCACTGAACGCGTTGATTCTGGCAGCGACGCTGACAATACTTTTCGGACTCATCTTGATTGGATCAAGTAGTGCTTTCAACGCTTTGATCTCGGCGTCTGTCGTTGCGCTTGGTGTCTCATACGCTATTCCAATCGCTATCAACGTTTGCCGTGGCCGAAAAATGCTACCACCAAGGGCTTTCCGGCTGCCAAATGCCGTTGGCTGGATTGCGAACCTGCTAGGCCTCGCCTATACCATCGTCACTACGGTGCTCTTCTTGTTCCCACCAGAGCTTCCTGTGTCGACGTCGAATATGAGTATGTGAACTCTAGTACCATCGTGATTGATTGCTAAATCATTTAGACTACTGCGTTGTCGCCTTTGGCATTATTCTGTTCATAAGCACTTTCCAATGGTTTGTTGATGGACGCAAGAACTTTACTGGTCCGAGAACAGATATGGGCCTCGAGGTCCTGGAGGCGATGAAAAGCAACGAGCAACCTGGCACAGAGGACCGGCATGTCAAGATTGCTGGGGAAGATCATGGCCAGCAAGCTTTGCATTGATCAGATGCACACACAAACACAGATGATTGGAATAACATAAGCTAGTGTTTTACAACACCATCCCGCTTGTCAGTTGTCCTAGATCTCTACTTACCATAAATTTGATGCCATTCACAACATCCCAGTATACCTGATCAGGCTCTATGTGCAGTCACACTGTCGTCATCATCGGATGGAACACGAGTGAATCCTTCTGTGAAAGGTCCCACCACATGGACAATAGGTTACCCTGCCACATTCACTGACTGACTGCGACAACCGCGCGTCGCTGCCCGCGCCCTATTCTATTATATAGACCCTCCCAACCTTATGATCTCTTCCACTTACCATTCTTGCGATCACGATCTCTCAACCACTCCAAGGCCGACCGATCACCCTGCCCGTCCCTAACTCGCCCTCATCACCAGACGACACGCCAATCATCCTGACACTCTCAACGACATAGCAATGATGAACTCCATCCGAATCATCAAGCAGTTCTTCAGCGTCACCACAGAGCAGCCTGGTATGTAGACCTGCGGCCGTCGGAGGATTTCGGCTGGCACTTACTAATATACGAGCCTCTCCAGCGAGCTCTCCTAAGGCCACCGCATCATCTACACAAGACGCAGCCCCATGCATGAAAGCCCCTGGCGCTCACGAGGAGGTACACAAGTCCAAGAGCACCATCGATGGCCAGGCACATCAGCACGGCGACGTGCATCTTGACGGCAACGACAACGGCCGCATCAAGTTGCAACCAAAGCGCCAACGCGAGCGCCGCCAGAAGCCCACAACTGCGAACACAGATACGCGGCCGGGCCATGACTTTAGCGACCCAAATACGACTGGGGGTGTGCGCTTTCACCATTCGACCGTCGAAGACTACTGCCCATGTGGCACCGGCGGCGGCCACTATCTTTCCTGCGGCCATACCATCGTCGGAGACGTCACATGCGGCTCCAACTGCAAGGGCAATGCCACTGAAGAGGAGCCATTCAACTGCCCTCAATGTCATGATATGGTAAAGGATATCCTCAAGAACAAGTTCACCAAAGAGCAGAAAGAGAAGGTCAAATCTCTTCGTGCAAAGAATAACTTGCTTGCGATCCCCATGGCTGTAGAGTACAGTACCAGGCACCTACCATCATCAAAGGGCAATATTTCGCAGACCGTGATGAGCTTGTTAACGAAAGGTTACGGCCGCGAATGTCGAGAAGTACCGCGCGAGCCTCAGCCAAAGACGCTCGCAGAGCTATACGAAGAGCATCAAGGTGCATTGGAGCAGAAGACTCGCACACGTTTGGCTGAGGACAAACTCGATCCATTCAACAAGCACCAGAAGCGCAAGGTCACAACCGATTCAATCGATGTGCCAGCAAGCCAAGGAGAGGCGACGCTCAATATCAGCAAGAAACAGAAATCGAAGCTGATGAGCCACCGAGAGCCCATCTTTGAGGCCAATCGTGGCATCAAGCGCGCCGCCCCCGAAGAGGACGACAACTTCTCCGATGGGAAAACCTTGGTCGGCAACGGCAGCCCTTCACCTGCCGGCAAGAAGCTGAGACAGAAGCTTCAAATACACCGCGAGCCATTCCCTCGTCACCCACACGGTACGAAGCGCAAGCTGAGTTCATCTGAGCAATTTGCGAATATCGCTCAGCCAAACAAGCGCATCATGTCGAGTTTCCCACAAGTGTTTGGCGAAGCAAGATTCATGCCAGTCCCCTCGCCAGGAGCAAGCAGCACTTGGGAATTGGAACGCAAGCGCAAGCAGAATGAGTATGCGCACTATGATGGATCGAACAAGCGAATGCGGAACTGGGAGGTATTGCCTGGCAAGGACGTGATTATCCCTTAGGTCGTTTTTGGAGCATAGATGATAATTTCTTACTGCGTCTCGACCGCTACATGATCAATGGAATTCTTATTTTGTCACCGTTAACGTGTCTGATACCCACCTGCATAGCTTATAAATTATGTGAGATGTTGGAGAAATTCCGATGTATCTGCCAGCCCTATGGCAGCTCCCTCCCGTGCGTCAGACCGACCGACACTGGCTGACCGGCACTGTCAGCCACGACCCATCTAGTATCCAGGACCTCACGAAAGATAGCACAGACGAATTGCAGTGTTCGTCGAGTACATTGAAACAGCTAGGTACTTGTCCATGACAAGGGGATGCCTGGTGGTGTGGCTGAGGTAAGATGCCTGATGATTGGCCAAGCGCCGCAAGCGGTCTAGCGTTCGGGGTGTATACTTCGGACTTCGACCACACAACGATCTGCAAACATGTACTAATCGTACAGAGGACTCGGGAGCTGTATACAAAGCCGAGTGGCTCTGCATGACACGAAGATGGCATTTCTCGTCTTCCTCATTCTACATCCTGAGGACCAGAGGCGGAGGCGGGGCATACAGCAGAGACATTGGAAGAGGTAACATTTGAATCGAAACAATGTAGAGAAAAGTTGCTAAATTTACAGATATAATTGAATCGACCAGAGAAATCATTGTGTAAAACTTTATAGTCACAATGGCACGCCTGCGAATCTGGTTCCGCAGACACGTTCGTGGTCTCCTTCGCACAACAGACGATAAGCCCTCACCCCAAGGACGTCGCAAAAGTACGCCCAATGTCCCTATCAAAGATATCCCTATCTCAGCTCCCATTCTCGTGAGCCATGATGGCGTCAACTTCAAGATCCCCGCAACCCGACCCCGACCTCGACCCCAGTCCCTTCCTCTCCTCAACTTCAACGGCCCAAATCTTGCCGAAACGCTGCGCCACTCTTCCACCGAGTTCACTATCATCGATCTCAAAGACTTGAGCATAGACGACACGCACTCAATCGCATCACCCAGCACTGTCGCCGAAGAAGAAGACATCGAAGCCGCGCCCTCCCTCTGCTCCGATTCCGATGACGAAGACGTCATGCCCGAACACCTCTGGCCGGCAACCCCAACATCCCCAGCACGCCACAGCCGCCGCCCAAGTTTCTTCCAAGTCATCGGCGCCGGACCGCACGCACCGCAAGTGCAGGTTATGACCTCGCGACCCCAGTCATTCATGGATGCAACCAACCTCTCCGATGCAGGCGACATGAACCGACTCAGTCGCTACAGCGTCATGAGCAGAGAAAGTGAGCGCCGCAGTAAGCGCGCGAGCGTGATGAGCCGCTCGAGCTCGAAGAAAGATAGGCGCGCGAGCATGTTGAGTCAGTCGAGTGCGAGGAACAAGAGGCGTGCGAGCGTAATGAGTATTGGGGCTGCAAAGGATGGAGTTAGTCCTGGGGCTGGGGAGTGGGAGGATACAGCGGCGAGTAGGAGGTTTAGTAGGAGGATGAGTTGGGGGTTTGAGACATATGCGACGCATACGAGTACTTATACGCCTATGAGGATCTGAGAATAGGAGTGGTATGGTGTGTCTAGCTTGGTCATTTCAGAAGAACTTGATTTTCTTTTCGCTGGCGCGTAGAAGGATTTGAGAGAGAGCAGTGGGGTATCACGGTTACGCACGAGGTCATTGTGAGATTTGGTCGTTGTAGATTGATATCCTTTTGTTGGTGCGCTCTTTCATTTTGATGCAGTAGTCCTCCCAGAATGTTGTCATGGTATCCATGAAACAATGGCGGTATTTCGCTGCAGTGATGCTCTGCCTAATCGCGACTTTGATGATGGCCAGAAAAAGTCAAATGGTAACTTATGGAAAGGCGAGAGGCACATGGGAGCTAGAGTGGGTGTATCTGTATGTCAAATTAGGATTAGCGTTAACACTAATACCTCATCGATGCATGAGGACATTCACGAGAAGTGAATACCGCCGCCGCATAGATACAGACCGTTTTCGAGCGCATATAGTTGGCTTGTTGTTATACAGGCGAAGGCACAACGCCTACACTACCGTCATGAACGTTCCGATGCCACCGCGGAGATCGATTTCACTGACAAATGGTGCGCCCCTAGTGGGTCCGCGGCTTGTCCACAGCCAACCAGCGGATCCGGAACACGCTATCCAGTGTATGACGAAAGAAGCTTGTATAGTGTTATCACAATGCTTAATGCAGCAGTACCAAGTTTGGATTGAAGTGATCATAAAATCAGATCCTCGTTATCTTCGCCAATGTTGAGATCGTGGACTTGATCTGTTCGCCACATACAGAGTTCATCGCTGGAATTTCTAACGCAAGTTTTTGTCGACAAATCGTCTATTATCCAAGTCCTCATTCGACACACCAAGCACTATACCAGGCACAGAATTACTCCTAGAAACCATACTCGTAGATCATGCCTCCGATTCCATGGCGAGTACAGACCACCAATCATCCCGGGTCCACGAAGGAAGAGATCAAGCAAGAACCTGACTGGGAGAATGAACATCAACATGAGCATCGCATTGGGTATAGAAATCGTTACGATCGGAGACCAGGTGTCACACACGAGCACGACGAGCATACCGGAACTGACGATGACGCGGGTGAGGCACGCAAAGGTTACGAAAACCTTGAGAAAAAAGCGAGGCAGGGCGATTTGGTCAATTTTCGAGACATTGTCCTGAACGAGAAAGATCTACACCTCAGACATCCGGAGAACAGGAGCCTGGGGTGGAGATTCGTCTTGCAATGTACCGAAGACTGGGTCAAGAATGTGGAGGAATGGCCAGCTAATATACAAAAGAATAAGAAGGAGAAGGAAGAGGCTAAAACAAAAGAACAAAATCAGCATGACGATGACAACGCAAAATCCTCGGATAAGGACGATGGAGCCTTGGATGAAGAGAAATGGAAACGCGAGAATGGAGAAGGAAACAAACACCACGACGCATACGCTGATGGTGCAGAGGACTCTGGCTACTCAAGCGAGGGATCTGAAAAGGAGAAGACTGAACACGAGAGGTTGCGCGAACGGTACACGCCTCAAGAGATTGCCCTACTCCGGGTGTTACAGCATGAGAAAGACTACATCAAGACCCTGGAGCAAAACGATGGAAAGCGCAAGAGCCCGCAGACACACAATCGAAGCACGATATCTATCGACGAAGCGGACCAGTTCTCACCTGATAATTGGTTGCCTCGCTCATCAAATCTTATACGTCTAACTGGCAAGCATCCAATGAATGCCGAAGCACGACTCACACCATTATTTGATGCTGGACTCATCACGCCAAATGAGCTCCATTACGTCCGCAATCACGGGGCTGTTCCAAGGATCTTGTGGGAATTCCATGAACTCGATATCGAGAATGGCAAGCTGGTACTATCAATGGACGAGTTGAAGAACAACTTCGAAGCTATTAACATCGCTGTGGCGTTGGCTTGCGATGGCAATCGCCGCAAAGAACTCAACATGATCAAGAAGTCTAAAGGATTTAGCTGGGGCTCTGGTGCCGTCTCTTGCGCATATTGGAAGGGCCCACTGATCAGAGATATCCTTATGAAAGCTGGAGTTTCGCAGAATATGTCAGACGGCAAGCGCTACTGGGTCAATTTCGAGGGTGCCGACGAACCCAGTGAAGGCAAATACGCTACTTGTCTGCCATTTGACTATGTAATGGATCCCACAAACGATGTTATACTCGCCTACGAGATGAATGACGTCCCTTTGCCTCCGGATCATGGCTACCCGGTCCGCCTGATGATACCGGGATACGTTGGCGGACGTTGCGTGAAGTGGCTCAAGCGAGTCTGGATCAGCGACAAGGAAAACGACTCCCATTATCACATCTGGGACAATCGGGTACTGCCTTCTTTTGTCACGGAAAAAGATGGCGAATTCGCAGAAACACTATCCAGGCATCCAGACACTGCATGTAACGAGCAGAATCTAAACTCAGTCATAGTCAAACCTGCCCAGGGAGAGCAGATACCACTCTCGTCGGCACGCAAAGGCCAGACATATCGCATAGAAGGATACGCGTACGATGGTGGTGGTCACGAAGTGCAGCGCGTGGAAGTGTCCCTCGACGATAGCGAGACTTGGCTTTATTGTATCCGAAAGTTCCCAGAGGCACCTATTCGACACGGCAACAAGTTTTGGACATGGCTTCACTGGCATGTCGATGTGGAAATAACGCATCTCCTACAGGCAAACAGCATCACTGTGCGCTGCTTCAATGTATTCAAGAACACGCAGCCAAAGGATCCAATTTGGAACGTGATGGGAATGATGAACAATTGCTGGTATGTTGTTAAGCCATCCATAGTGCAAGATGATGACTCGGATACACCTTCAATCCTCTTCAAACATCCAGTGGAGCCAGGGACTGCTGATGGAGGGTGGATGAAGCCGAGCGTAGAAAATCAAATTGCGAGCGCGAAGCAAGACGCTGGCGCACCGCAGAAGCAATTCACTCGCCAAGAGATCGAGAAGCATGACAAAGAAGACGATTGCTGGATCGTTGTTGATGGAAAAGTTTATGATGCAACTAGTGTGCTCAAGTGGCATCCGGGCGGAAAGGCAGCAGTTCTGGGACATGCTGGCAAGGTGCATGCGGAGACCAGCAGCGAATTCGAGAGCATTCACGATGGCTATGCTTACCAGAAGCTTAAAGGTAGGCGAAAAGTGTTACTTCAAACTTCGGACTCGCTAACCGACGCGTTGTATAGAGTGTATACTTGGCACAGTCACAGACAAAGCAGCAGCCTTCATTAAGCAACAAGCTGAAGCTGCAGCAAAGGAGCAAGCCGAGTCCTCAAATGATTCCGGGAAGATCGTCCTTCAAAAGCACCGCTGGGTGCCAGTCAAGCTCATCGATCGAAAACCAATCTCCGAAGATACACGCGCATACACCTTCGAGCTACCAGAAGACAAACCAGATCTTGGCCTGGGCACTTGCCAGCATGTTCAGCTCGGATTTCACCTCAAAGACCGGATGTTGATCCGCTCTTATACACCGACCAAACCTTTACTGCCTGATGGTTCGAATAGCGGAAAAACAAATGAGCAAGAAGTCAAGGATGGGTCTGGAACGTTCGAGCTCACAGTTAAGACTTACTTCCCGACAGACGCTCAACCTGGCGGTGCTATGTCCAATATCCTTGACTGCATGCCGATTGGCGAAGAGATCGAGATTCGAGGACCAACTGGCGAGATCGTCTATAATGGCAATGGTTCATTCACAATCTCAGGTAAAGAGTATACGTTCAAGAAGATCAATTTGGTGCTCGGTGGAAGTGGTCTTACCCCAGGATACTCGCTCATCGCGCGAGCACTTCTTTCCTCGGACGATACGACACAGATCCGAGTAGTCGATGCGAACAAATCAGAGAAAGATATACTTCTGAAGGAGAAGTTGGATGAGTTCGAGGAGAACAGTAATGGACGTTTGAAGATTACACATGTCTTGAGCCATCCGAGCGATGACTGGACAGGGAAGAAAGGTCATGTGAACGAAGACATCATCAAAGAAAGTCTGTTCGAGCCTGGGAAAGACACTGGTGTATTTTTGTGCGGGCCGCCAGCTATGATACAGAAAGCTGCGCTACCGGCATTGAAGGACTGGGGTTTTAAGGAGGACTCGGATGTGTTTGGCTTCTAGAACTCAGCCATGTTGATGATCAACTACGGTAATGCTGATCACGGACAATGCAAGTGCCGAGATCATAGTTATGACAGTGGTGCATCTCAGTCTTACTTACATGCCCTCCTTACGAACAGCAGTAAGAGCAATACCGGAATACATTGGGTCGGCCTTAGGTTCACAATCTTAGAAACAGATCATAGCTGTCTTCCTTGCTATATGTCAGTGTAGTGTAGAGTAGCTCCAATCTCAACGTACGTGCTCGCCTATGGTGCTGCTCTGCGCCTACTCCTTTGAATTAGAGACAAGGCAACCATGATTCCCGACGTCAGAAAGGAAGCAACAACTTGCCGTACTGTCTCCAAACTTTTCCAACACCAGCTTATGGATGTGACCATCACTATCCAAGTCCAGAGAGACGTCGTATCATTAGTTCAACATGGCATCCAACGACAGTCTACGACCCGTACCACTCATCCCATCACGCAACCCAACACGCGTGACCTCTAAACCCGAACCTGACATCGAAGCCAGCAATCCTGCTCCCTCACCCCGTCGCCGCCCCTCCTTTGTTCCCGGCTTCAACGACCCACCACCCTTTCTCACTTTCCTACGGCACAGCTGCTTCGACATCGCAACACAGCTCCTCTGCCTCCTCGTCGCGTATCTGCTCTACAAATTCTGTCCACCAATCATGCCGCGCTACTTCCCGCTCTACCCTGGTGTCGAGAAGAGCGAGTGGGGCATCAAGCACAGTCAGCCATACCTGAAGGAGTATGTCAACACTATCACCAGTGCTTTGGTGAGCTTCTTTGGACCAGCGCTGGTTATGGGCGGTATTGCACTGTGGGGTACGAGGCAGTTCGAGGACGGGAATGCTGCAGTGCGTGCTATCCATCTTATCTCACACCTCGACACATATTTACATACAGCGATATGCGTGCTGACTGCTCGTGCAGCTAATCGGCCTAGGCTACGCCCTCTCAACAGCTACCCTCTTCCAATCCTTCATCAAGATCTTTGTCGGCGGTTTGCGCCCTCACTTCCTCAGCGTCTGCAAACCACGAATACCACCTTCTACACCCGGCTTGCCATCATTCCCAGGTAGTCAAGTGGCGTTCTACACCGCGGAACAAGTCTGCACGGGCGATGAGGATGACATCAAAGAAGCACAAATGTCCTTCCCAAGCGGACACGCCTGCGCTGCCTTTGCAGGCTTCGGCTTCCTTGCACTCTTTCTCAATGCGAAGTACAAGATCGTCAGTCAGGGTGGACATTTTCGTCAACATTACGGAGCTCAAGCGCAGAGAGAAGGACGAACAGAAGCGCAGCAAGAGAAGTCGGGTTTTGTAAATCAGAGAGTCCATCATTGGAAGCTGGTACTATTTGTTGCGCCGTGGTGTATGGCTGTCGTGCTTGCCCTGAGCAAGGTGAGAGATGGGTGGCATCATCCTGTGGACCTGGTCTTTGGGTCAACGATGGGCACGCTCTTCGCGCATATGGGATTCAAGATGGTGTATATGAGTGTGTATGATGAGAGGACGAATCATGTTTCGTTAGGAGGAGTGAGTGGGGAGAAAGTGCGGGGGACTGAGAAAGAGTCTTGAGGTAGATCTGTAATGCTGAAGGGTGGGGGTTGGGGTTGGTTTTGTCGTCCCTGTGGCACCTGTAACGTGCATTGTTAACATTGGCGTCTCTTTTGTGGTTTAGGGTTCTGGTCGAGTTAAGCAATATACCGTTTTCTGGGCAGGTTAACGAACATCCCTATCAAGTTTTCAAGAAGCCACACATCAATGATTGACAGAACGAACGAACGAATAAGATAGACTCTGGTATATACATTGTTGTACATATGTTACATACCTATCTATACACCTATGCAGTCCTCTCACTATGTACTTCCTTCTCCTCTTCCTTCTTCGCCGTCTCATACCTCTTTCCTCGGAACGCATACACGCCCCAATTACTGCATGTAGCATCATGCGGATCCAAATCATTCAAATCCCACCTCAAGCTCCTAAACAAATTCTCACCCGGCTCAAGTAGCATATCCATCTCGTTTCCGAATCGCTTGTTCAGCAACTCAACGTCTTGCTGCATATCCCACGGGCTGTAGCCAGTAGCGATGATGGGGCACTTGGTCTCCAACAGGAGCGGAAGAGTTTCCTCCCACTCGTGCATGGACCTCGGGTTACCGAAGCCAGGGTGGAAGACGACAAAGCAGTCAAAGTATGGGTCGTGCGGCTGGAAGTGTCCGGACTTGTGGAGGGTGTGGTAGTAATCGACATAGGTGCTGATCTTCATGGCGTTGGAGATGCGGTCTTCGATGACGGCGCCGAAGGGATTGAGTGGGGTCTTTTCTGGCATAGGCAGTTCCTTCTCGCGGTTCGCCATGCTCTCGGGGCCAATGAAGTGGAGGGAGAACTGTACGCGGTGGAAGAGGTAGGCGAGTTGCATCCATGTTTCGCGTGGGAGGGAGGATTCAGCGCGGGCACCGAGGATGAAGAGGCGGACGGAGGGCGGGGCCAGTTTTGCGTTCTTCCAGGTGTCGCCGCCACCGGTTCGTGGTGGGTGGAGGGTGTGTCGAAGTGCTGTGGTGTTATTAGCATGTTATTCAAGCAACCAAAGAGTCACTACCCACCACTGAAGCTCTTCAGACCCTCTGGTGTCATGCGGCCATCCTTCCTCAAATTGTAAGGACTCAGCTCGTTTAGAACACTGGCAATCGTGATTGGGTAGGTCAACAGCTTGGTAGCCTGCCTCATCTCCCGATCCTTATTCAGCGCATCAAAGTCCCTCGTGTACAAGTACGTGTCCCAACTCGTCATGTTGACCAAAATCTCCTCCATCTGTGGTTCTGCGAATTGGAATTCCTTGAAGAACCTGCCACTTCGGAGGTCGTGGTCGTCTTCATTTGACTGTCGCAGCACATCGCAGACCTCCAGATGTGCCTCGTAGTCATCTGCCCAATGCTCTTCGCAACAGTATACTGGTATTCCGCAGTCGGGGCATTCAAAGTCTACGTGGGCTGGTTGGGAGCCTGTTTCGGAGGACTTGCGGGCTTCGAGATCCATGGCATTGTGCGGCGCGCGTGTAGGTTTGTGCGAGGGATGGGGACAGTATGCATGCTGTCGCATAAAGGCAGCGCGTTTTCGTATTTGAGGAATTGGCGAGTCCGTAAACGAGTTGAACAAATTGTCTTCGGTCAGGACCATGGTCCGCCGGATGCCCTCCGGATCAATGTACTCATACGGCTCGAAGGGCTTATCGAACTTTCGGTTAGGCGTGGTAGAGAGTGCTCGTCGAGGCAGAGCAAGCTTTGAATTGGACGGTCCCTTGGTGGAATGATTCCGATGCGCGGGGACATTTTGGGTGAGGGATCGAAATGGCTGCGAAGGTTTCAATTGGCTGCGAGGGCTCTTGATGAGCGACAGACACTGTCTACATGTGTACGGAGTCCGCATCTTGGAGTTCTGATCCACTCGAATCAAGAAGGAATAGTCGCTACACTATCGACTGATCATTCATGAAGCTACCCATGCCATGCCAAGCCGGATCGGACTTTTGTGCGGCCGAAGATATATCCTAGCATTGTCTGCCAACATATGTACAACCAGGTCATTACCGTCACGTAAAGTCAAGCCACCTCACCAACTGCCCATTGCCTCTGCCACTCGTCAACATCGATGTCATCACCTGCCTTGCTTGACAAATATGCTCCAGGTGACCATGTTGGGCTATGTAGGGGTCGGATGGCGTCACTAGCACCTTTCTCTTGAGCAGACAGAAGTGCCATTCGATACAACACGTGAACACTACAAGTCCATACTCTCGTGGCTTCCATGCGTTGATGTTGATCGAAACATCGTAGTAGACGCCGCATCCTTACGTCACAGGTTTGTGCATTCGTCTTCTCATCAGCGCGGAACTGGTTACGAACAGCGATTTCAACGTCCCAATATTCGTCTGGGCTTTCGAACTTCGGCTTGTAATGCGGTCCAGCACCACCGCGATGACCAAATGTAGCATCCGGACTAAAATCAACAAAACCTTCTTTGTAGTCGTACCAGAGCCTGCGGAGGTTGAAGTTGATGCTGTGAGTGATAAACGCCAGGTTGTTGATAATGATCCGCAGGGGCGCATTTCTAAGGAGGTCCAGCTTGTGTCTAAGTATAGGTTGTGCCTCTCTTGCGACTTCTCGAGCGGTACAAAGTATAGCGACTCCGGACAGGCGTTTTTGAACTATAACGAGGGATGCTTGTGGCACCTTCCCGCCCGATTGGTCCGTGAGGTTGTTCCCGGCCGCGTCAGACTCGGAGAATAGAATGCTCTCAGAGACCGTGGTTTTATGGATCGTCGGGGTCCTGACTTTCTGATGGGTGGTCTTGATGGGCAACCACTCGTACACCATGAGCCTGAGCTCTCGCGGCAGATCCATGAATCGAAAATACTCTTTTTGAGCCATGATACTATAGTGGGTGGTCCCGGCTGGTGGTGAGGGCGGTAATGTGTGGTTATGCTGAAGTGGCGCTGTTGTAGCACTCGAAAACGCGCTAACCTCCTTCGATGTGTCAAGGCAGCTGGCAGGATGCCGGCGCTCAAAACGAGCAAAAGTTAGAATAAACTTGAGATAAATCATGCTTGGACATCATGGGCGACACAAAGACTGGTCTCGTCCGCAACTTGTGCCAGAGATCGAACGTTCACAGCCATTTACAAGGTTCTATTGAGACTCAGAATTGCATCACATACTGACAACCACAACGTCAACTACCACAGTATAACAATGTTTTCAACGCAGGAATAGCAATGCAAACGTCTCTTTGTGACCGTACGAAAGTTGGAGGTAAGAGGCGGTCAAATCGAGCGACAGCAAAAGCGTTCCACTTCTGCACGAAGAAACAATGTCTTACGCTCTGTCTTCCATGTAAGCTGCGCATACTTGAGCTCATTATTTCCTGGCAAGACGTAATGTTCAAGGTTTTGTTTGTTGTCTTGCTCTCGGTGGGGTGCTGTTCTTTTCGGCGGCATCGAGATCTTGGCGGAGCACGGACCTGAATAAGCGAGGGTTTTCGCACAGTCTAGTGTCGACCTGCAACTTCGATCTTTCCATCGACAACCAGCACCTCACAACAACGTCGCCATGGGTCGTGTCATTCGCAACCAGAGAAAGGGTCGCGGCTCGATCTTCACGGCCAACACCCGCCTGAACAAGGCCCCCGCCCAGTTCCGCACCTACGACTTCGTATGTCCGCCCGCACACACCCGCCAAAATGAGGATCATGATGGACATAGGGCTAATTGGCACAGTCGGAGCGTAATGGTTACATTCGGGGTGTCGTAAAGGAGATCGTTCACGACTCCGGTCGTGGTGAGTGATGATCCAGGATTGCGACCAATTTGAGCACGAACTGACAAAATAACCACAGGCGCTCCTCTCGCCAAGGTCACCTTCCGCAACGTACGCAGCCTCCCACTATCGCGCAATCGATTCGCATAGCTTACCAGAATTGCAGCCATACCGGTTCAAGCACAACACCGAGACCTTCATCGCCAACGAGGGCATGTACACTGGCCAGGTCAGTTGGGACAGCATGACGCAGGGAAAGGATACGCAGGACTAACATTGCAAAGTTCATCTACGCCGGAAAGAACGCCGCTCTCACCATCGGCAACGTCCTGCCCCTCTCCTCCGTCCCTGAGGGTACCGTCCTCACCAACGTCGAGGACAAGTCCGGTGACCGTGGTGCGCTCGGCCGTACCTCTGGTAACTACGTTACCGTCATCGGCCACAACCCCGACGAGGGCAAGACCCGTGTTAAGCTCCCATCTGGTGCCAAGAAGGTCCTCCCCAGCACATGCCGTGGTATGGTTGGTATCGTCGCCGGAGGTGGCCGCACAGACAAGCCTCTCATGAAGGCGTCCCGCGCTAAGCACAAGGTGCGTTCAATAAGCTCCTTCACATTCGATTGATAGCTGACAACTCCCAGTTCGCTGCCAAGCGCAACAGCTGGCCCAGGACTCGTGGTGTTGCCATGAACCCCGTTGACCATCCCCACGGTGGTGGTAACCACCAGCATATTGGTAAAGCCTCGACCATCTCCCGATACGCCGTCCAGGGTCAAAAGGCCGGTCTCATTGCCGCGAGGAGGACAGGTCTGCTCCGTGGTACCCAGAAGACCAAGGACTAGAGTGGTGCATGATACGGTGGCGTCAAAATGGGTCAATGACAAGGATGCAAACGGTTATTCTCTCCATACTACCTCTCTGTACGGGTGGCCGGGCGTTATAACGACACTTCTCGGCAGGCTGTGCTTTACACAGCTTGCGTGCATGATAGGTTCTTAGGGAATGTGATTCCGAAAACTGCATCTGGGCTGTATTCTGGCAATGTGAACGATACCATTACGACTTGTCCACACATGATTTGACTCTTTGTGCTGGAGCGCTGTCGCTTGATTTCTTGAGACTATGTACCTTCCATCTCTACATCCCTATCAGCCTCTCCCTCGCCGCCATCATCCTCACTATCCTCCTCTCCCTCAACCCTTCCACCACCCTTCTTGAAATCCATGTCCAGCACGCGATAATGCTTCCGATCGCTCCCAAGCACAACTATGACTCTCCTCCCCTTTCTCCCATTTACGACTAGTTTGAGAGGGGTGAACCGACCCTCGAAGACGTGGCGCGTATATTGCGTCACCAGCTCTGATGAGAAGGACACAGACGTCCTTTGCGACTCGGCGCTATGTGTGCCATTTGGGAGGAACGTCGATGCCACATCTTGCGCCGGGATGGGTGCGTAGTTTAGTACGGACCGCTCGGGATTGGAAGTGGGTGTGTATGGTATGCTTAGGATGAGATTTGATGTCTCTTTTGCTGTGCCCGTTTGTATGAGAATGAGAAGCTGTGTGTCATCTGCGAATTTTGCGTCGAGGATTTTGGAGGAGCGGGGGAAGGATAGGGTACATGTTGCGTAGGCCTGGACGTCCTTTTGTATGGAGGAGATGGCGGGGGAGTGGACAAGGCGGTGGATGTGGAGGGTGGATGGGACCGTAGGGGTCGAGAGTGCGATGTAAGTCGTCATAGAAGGGCCGGGGTTCTGTAATATGATTGTGAGTACATCTTCCTTCATCGTTGACAGATTCGTGGCGTGCGTAGATAAAGAATGATGACTTACCTCAAACACCATCCTCATATCCCTCACCCCTTCCTCCTTCCCATCCCACTCCTCCAACACCACGCCCCCATCCATCCCTATATTCGCCTCCTGCCACGCACTAACCTGCCTCAACAGCCCCTTCACACCATCTCTAAAATGCGCCAACACATGTTCCAAACACAATGCTTCCTCTTTATATCCTCCCCCTTCCCTCAACGACTCAACCGCCTTCTTCGTATCCTCATAACTGCTCGCCTCCCTCCCCAGCACCTTCTGATCAAGCTGCGCCTCGGGCCTCAAATACGGTGTTAGATCAGACTTGGTCATACCATATTGTATGTAATCCAGCACAAGCGCGACATCCACACCCGCGTCCCTCCCCTCCATCTCTGCACGAGACTGCGAGTCGGGCTCCGTGGCTTCGAAGTCGATGCAGAAGCGCAGCCACTTGCTGAAGGCGTGGAATTGGCGCTTTTCCTCGCCGGCGTAGAGGAGGGTTGTGTGAGCTAGGAGACGCATGTTCTTTAGCACGTTGAGAAGGGCGGTGAAGTCCGTAATGGGGGAGGTGAAGATCCATTCTCGGTCGTGGAATTGCGCAAGGCCGCGAAGCCGGGAGATGATGATGGAGCAGCGGTCGAGTGCTGGAATGAGGTTCTCGTGCACGAGAGCGAGAAGTGTGGTGAGGGATGTAGTCACGGTGTTGTCCCAGCGCTTGTGGCCCTGTTCGGCAAGCTCGTCGACCAGCCATTCGCGGATGAGGGGCGGGCAGTTGCCGGTGCATGCGAGATGGAACAGACTGGTGACGAGGTCGCCTTGCCCTTTCTCTTCGAGTGTTTCGGAGATATTCATCATGAATTTCGAGGGCAGGTCTTGGCCGTGCTTGAAGAACGTGCGTATGCGTTGGAGGCATTGCGTTATGTAGAGGAGGAGATTCTGGAGTTGCGAGGTCTTAGATGCGATAAGGTGGAGGTATATGCCTGCTGATGGGATAAAATTTAGGGTGAGGGGAACGAAAGCGATCTTAGACTGCGAGATGGATGAAGTCGTGCGCATGAGGAGACCATGGGAGCAGCTGTATGGATGGGAGGTGTGTAGCAACGGGGTGCTGTTAAGGCCCCAGGCATTTGGTAGATGTATGTTCACAGTCTCTTTGGAGTCGTACATCGAAGGATGTATGGTGCCTTGATCAGAACACCGAATGAACATGTCCACCGAGTTTTGGTCCCTCAAATGGTGCGAGTGAAGTAACGAATCCACATCGACTTGCGAGCTGAATGCACCAGAATCTGCTTGTGTTATGCGCATGAACGGCAACGCAGGTGGCAATGGTATTACTGGCAGCTTCGGGAGCAATGTCTCCACGTCCATCATGGCAAGCTGATCCGGCAAATCAGCAGCGATATCCAAACTCTGAAAGTCAGGCTGCCGTTGCAGGAAGTCTTCAATCGTAGTATCGTCCTTGAAAGCATCCCAGTCTTCAGTCGTAGGCTGCCCAAATGAGTCGCTCTCTCCATTGGGCTTTGTCGTCCGTGTTCCTGTCCGCCTCTTAACCACGTCGACATCAATGAAGTTGAGTCCCCACCCGATGCACTTAACCCTCGACGTCACATCCTCATCCATACTTTCTGCCTTCTTTTCAGGAGCAGGAAGCATCAGATTCTTATGGCTGACCTTGCCCGTCTCGGCATTGACCAAGTCGGTAGATCCGTCGCTCCAGCTGACCGCAATGCTTTTACCATTAAACTCCCACTGCAGCGCATCGACGCTAAGCTCCTCGCTCTTCCTCTGTAGTCCAAATGCTCTAGCACCATTGATGCGGTACACGTCCAAGTTTTCCTCATCCGTCACTATCGCGATCAAGTCCATGGTCGGGCAGTAGGCGATGAGGTGCGGATGAATGGGGTGCAACAGAATCTTTTCTGCTTGCTGGAGCAGCTGCCGCTGCTTTCTTGCGTCCGTTGCCGCCATAGTGGTCGCGGCAGGTCTCGAAGACCTCTTGCTTTTTGTAAATGTAGTCCTGTTCGTGGTGGAGGGTTTGTTTGCGAGCCCACGTCTAGACCGTATCTGCTTAGCGCAGTCGCGCGATCACGTTTATCAGAGGGTCGAATCTCTGAACATGGAGAGTGCCTGATATCATGAATACGTCTAGCTTGAGGTTATAATTCTGGTTCGGCCAAGGGATATCAAGACATGGTTTTCACGAAATATAATAATAGTTGCACGGCATAAGAGAACAGTGATCATCACTGTAAATAACATAGAAATTGCCTACTTAATCGTGCAATGCCCCCAGGTACTCGGCATGTCTTTGGGGTATATAGATCATGCCGTCGTCTTACAAATACAGAATGCCTGTGCCTCAGGTTTCGTTCCCAAGTATGACCCAAAGAAACAACGGTACGCCGCAAACACCATGATGCGTTCCCCGATACCAAGCCGCGTAGACCAGCCATGCGGTGCTCGCCCGTCTCGCGGTACGAGAAATGCTGCTAATCGCCTTCTTTGATCATCTTCGCGCTGAGCTGTTCCGCTTCGGCTGGATCGTTTCCTTCTGCACGCGCCCTCTTCCCGCCCCGCTAAGGCGACCGTGCATCCTCTGATCTTCCTCGAAGCTTGTCCTCTTTCCGCCCTCTTCGCGATCACTGTCTGATGCAAGGTCACCCAACTCAAACTGGTTCTCGACATCATAACCGTGCATCAGCGCTCTCCGATCCGACGCATCTCCCCTTGTGTCGTCTGAGCTGCCCAGGAACGGGCTGCGCAAATCTCCGCTCCTTCGTGCTTGCATACTACGTCGGGTTGGGAAGCCAGATAACGCATCTGAGGGCGCACCATCTGAGAATTGGTTTCCAAGAACCTTGTTACCGTTCGGGTCATCGCGCGACAAGTTAAGAAGATAGACACCGGAGAATATAATCAGGAAGCCACAGAGAAGAGAAATCGTGTTCACCGCGGAGGTGGTGTTGAAGCCTTGGAACAGGAGGAAGGATGCAACCAGAGTGCAGGTAGTGAATGTGACATAGTAAATTGGGTTGACACTGGTAGTAGTTAGCACTCGTTTTGATTGCGGTAGATCAGGAGAGAAGCCTACATGTTGGTCGAAAATTGACTCAACGCCTTGTTCAAGTAGTTCATCTGCGTGAGAATGCACCCCACAATCAAGATGACGAAGACGTAGGTCGAAGGATGAGTGAACTGGTTGTTACCCGCAAACGTCATCTTGAGCGCCAGACCGAACGCCTTGATGAACATGATGGACACCGAGCCGGTTGTTGAGCAAATGGAGACATAGATGAGTGGGTTTTTGCGGCCATACTTGGGAGCAATCTTGTAGATCATGAAGATGGAGAAGACGGCGACAAATAGACAATAGAAGAGAAATCCTAGACATGGACATTAGTATCCTCAGCGATGGTCAACGCAGAACTGCCGTACCTGGCTGGATCGCAAGGTGCAGAATCTTGTCCACAGACTCAACCTCCTCGTCCGGCGGGGCATGCAACACAATGATAACCGATCCAATCAGGCATATCGCGCAGCCAATTTTGCCCAGGAGACCGAGTTGTTCGTCCAAGAAGTATGCTCCCAGCACAGCGCCAATGAGCACAGAGAGCGCTCCGAGGGGAGTCACGAGAATGGCGGGCGCGAATGCGTAAGCTGCGAAGTTGAAGATTTCGCCGAGCACCACTGCTTGCTGTCAGCTTCCGCGATCTCCCAAGATTTCCAGTTCGCATGCGCGCACTTGTTGTTATGCCTGCCCACCACACGGGGTTCCGCAGATATCCAAAGCCGTCGCCATCAAAGCCGTGCTTTTCCTTGGACGACTCAAGACCCTTTTTGGTAATGACGAAACTCGCGCCTGACGGTTGTTAACAGGTTGCGCAATTGCAGGTCGTTGCAGGACGCACCGATGGCGAGCGACGAGCTCATAGCCAGTAGAAGGCCGACGTATCTGTCCCCAGCATTAGTTGCCATATCCCCAGCGGCCTTGCGCGTGCCCAACGTACTTGTCTTCCATCATTTCTGCCGTATGAGCCTCGAGAGGCTCTCTCGTTGGGGTGTATGAATATCAGATGTTGTGCGTCGGCGGTCGTGAAAGCGTCGTGTGCGCCGAGGCCGTCGTGCGCTGTTCAGCTGGCGGTGGGGCCGTTATGACGATGCGGCCGAATGGGATACGAGGAAGCAGCAGAGGCGAGGAAGGAGCGATGCAGTGTGAGAAAAGAGCGATGCGACGCGCAAATACGTGTGCGCAACTGGTCCTCCCAAGTTGCGACAAGCTATTCGTGGTCGGAATGTGGTCTTGTGGATGTGGAGTTGCGTTTCACACGCCAGACGTCTCTTGCCTGTTCCTGGCTCAAGGGTCTGCTCAAGGGCTCCGGCAAAAAGTAGCACAATGGTTGCACTCAAACGTCAACGTAAAGAGATAGCAGTTACAACAGTGTCACAACGAAGGGACGTGAATAGATCACAGATTTTGCAGACAGCAACGGCACATGCAAGCTGGCCGGTCTCGTGTCTTATCGATTTGCGTGGTGGCGCCCCCGTCTCCCCATCAAGTTTTAGCGGCTGTCCAGAAACGCGGCCAGACGCAGGGGCGCATGCTGCTCAGCCTCGAAACGCCCAGGGGAAAGCAGACCAGCCCTTGGTCGTCTTGGTTGAGACGCGGCCCAGGCACCCGTCCTGTGCACACTGTGGCCCGGCGCGTCGCACAATGACCATACAGAGCGGGTTCCTTTTTGGCATCCCGTTGCGTTCTTGAGTCTCTAGGTATTAGACTACTGCCTCGAAAACATCGATTACGCACAATTACGACGCCGTTGATTGTGGGGTGATATTTTCAGCAGCGCCACCCTTGACATTCCATATTTAGCTCTTCAATTGGGGTTACGCACGACTGTGGAGCGCTGACTGAACGGGTACGAGTTTTGATAGTTTAGCTACCTGAGCAAGCTCCGCAGCTACGTTTCCAAACCTCGGCCGGATTGCCAAAGTCCCATTATCCGTGAAATGATCAAGATGGTGGTGATGGCTGATGACGGCCATCCCACAAAAAACGCCAGCTCTCAAAACTCCATGTTGCGATGCCGGGGTATATGACGCCAGATGCGGTGCAAAACTGATCTTTTGCGCCTTTTTGAGTTATCATTGTCCAAATATCCTCCACGCGCACTTGAACCTGTGTCGAACTCCTCACAAGCCAACTCTCACGAACCGCTTCCCCAACAACCCCAATCCAACCCCTTTGAATCATCCTCCCAGGCCAAAAATGCAAAAATCGCCAAAAGAAGAAAAGAAAAAGAAAAGTGCCTTACCCTTGATGTCCTGTGGATGGTGAATTCGAAGAAAACTACCTTGGCGGCAGGGAATCCGTCAAGCATATCCAAGTACCTTCATGTTAGTAGCACCATCACTTCAGAGATTAGTAGTATTGTGTCGATTTCGGGGGTCATTCCAGTGTCGAGGTGTCCAGCCTAGGGTAAGGGTAGAAACATCGAGTAAAGTTGAGGTACAAGCGAAGACGTCAGGGTGTGCTGTTGGTTAGTAGAAGATGATGGTTCGAGAGAATGGGAGGACGGGTGCATTCACACCCTGGGTCGCTTCATGTCTGGAGGGACGCCGTCAGCATGGGCAACATTAATTATATGCTTGTTCGCCCAAAACGTACCTGTGAGGTCGGTCACATCATCCACCGTATCACCAACCTCGTCAATCGATCTCTTCTGTCCTTGCGGAGAGACTTCATGCAAATCCGTTGACGAGGCTGCAACAGGATCTGCAGCCGAAGACGCCGCGACCACAGGTTGCTCCAGCCCACCGTCCTCCCCCTTCCCATCTTGCAGAGTGTCCTCGTGGTTTACAAGTATGGCGTCATCTGGTAAGGCAGAAATAGGCTCTTGGTCGGTGGCCCATTCGGGGGCGTTATCCAGGTCCAGGAAATCGTCCTCGTTCACTTCATGTAGGGACTCACCAGCGAACGTACCGTCTACATCGGCACCGCTGATGAATTCATTCTCCAGTTTTTGGTCTAGATCGTCGTGATCATAACCGTTGTAATCTTGGTTAGTAAGGCCTTCAATATCGGCCTCGTCGGGATAGGCAATGGCAGCTTCAGCCTGAATCTCCTCCAGGGACTGGCCTTGGCCATAGGGCTGGGCGGCACCTTGGTCATATTCTTGATAAGACTCAGCATTTTCGTCCTGATCATACGGTTCCTCAATCCCGGCATGGAAATTGTACTCATCGTTCAAGTAATCATGGTCAAAATCTTGGTGGCCAGCAACATGTCCCTCATCGTCCACTTCAGGCTCTTCTGGGACTTGGACAGACGCTTCATCAGTGGCCGAGTGATCAGCTTGCAGGGTGGTCGATGATGGCGAGCCTGCCTGCGAGGCCACCTTGTGCGGCTCCGCATCATCCTCGTGATCGCTGTAGTCTACTGTATCATTTGCAAGCTGCTCTTTCTGCGTTTCTGGTTGCTGCTCTTGATCTTGCTCCGTACGAGGGTCTACAGTAACCTGTTGGCGCGGTCCATCTACGTCCGCGTCGCGTGGCGTCACATGACGGCTGGAATTAGACTCATGTTCCGAACGGGCAGCACTAGCAGAAACGGATGCGTGCTCGTGCTCCTCTGCCACATCTTCTTCATGTCGATCGTGCTCATCGTGCTCCTGAAGCTCTACTCCGTGTTCGACTTCACCAGCTGACTCGGTGCCTTGCTGATCTTCTTCTTCATCAGCTCCATCTACATTGTCCCATTCAGTATCTTCGTGTGGCGTTGTATGTTCTGAGTATGGGTCCACGAAATGTGTTTCACCTGCAGCCACAGCCACGTTGAAAGCGGAATAGCCACTGCCTTGCTCAGCGTACTTTGCTATATCAGAGAGCAAAGTTGCGAAACGAGGGCGTGACAGCAAGCACATGTAGAATGACTCGGGATTACTTTGGCCATCTTGCGCTTGCAGAGTGTGGTACATCTCGACCATTCGCTCCAATGACACCGCGACGCATGCCGTACTATCTTCGTAAATTTCCATGTTGTGAAAATGGTCGAATCGAAAACCTAGCTCGGTCTCATTGGAGATATCCTCGCCGAGAGCAGCCCTACAGGCCTGGAAGAGGTCGGAAAGACTTGAGTGAATGAGCGATATATCTTCAGTGAGCCAGTCACCGCTGTTATCGGTATCGTGTTGCTTGAAAAGCCACAGCTCGTTCCCTTCGTAGTTGACGGTGATGGCCCTTGCTTCGATAGACCTGTGGTCCTCGTAGTCATCGTGGTGCTCACTTTCGTCAGCATGACCATCGTCTTCTTGGAGCTGAACTCCGCCGTCGTCACCATCCGATTGGTCATCTGCCGTGCCATGCAATTCCGATTCATCTTTGTCATGCTTTTCGGCACTTTTTGTCTCATCCACAGCGGCTGGAGTCTGCTGTTCAGATTCGTGGGTCGCGGGTTCAGCATCATCAGCTGCTGGTTCCTGGGCGTGGGGAAAAACTATTGAAGGTTCGTCATAATCGTCCTCATCGGAATAGTCAATCAGATCTTCATCTGGCGGAGCAGGTGTGACCGCCTGTTCATGTGTTGGAGCAGCAGGAGACGCTACGGTATTATTACTCTCCTCCATACCGTACAGAACGTTGTCTTCGGGGTATTCTTCGTGGTCTACCATGAAATCATCCTGGTCAGCGGGAACCGACTGCGTGTCCAATAGCGCGTCTGTCGCGGCGTCTTCGATCAAGACATCATCGTCCTGGTCTTGTGCGGCAGGTGCAGGATCAATGTCTAATTCGATATCACCATCGTCGAAATCTAGGCCGCTGTCCGAGTGCAGATCCATGATGTCCGCATTCGAAACGTCCAAGCCACCAACGGCTCGTGCGGTTGTCGCCATGTTCGTTCGTGTAGTGTGGGAGGTTCCTTTGCAGATGAGGTTCAGGTAAAAGACTGCAGGGAAAGGAGCGTGGCGAGCGCGTCACAGGGCGCGACCAGGGGTGGTAGCGCGCAAGAAAAGTATCTCGTGTTTAGGGTGCGGTGATGTCGAAAGCTACAGGCGCATCGCGTCGTCCGTCCAGTGGTTGCGCGGTTGACAAAGTGCAGTGGAGCAGGAGGCGCCTTGAGTGATAATGAGCAGCGTACGGAGAGCGAGACAAAGAGGGTTTGGTGCTTAGCGTCACGCCAAGAAAAGCAAGTGCCGCGGTCGTGGGAGGCGGGTGGGAGTGCACTTTTGTCGCACGCAGTGATTGTGAATTCTGAGAGAGAGCAAGCTACAAGCAAGTTGCGAGAACGTACGCTGTTGATAGCTTGAAAGCGTGAGCAGGGCGGCAGTGGTGGTGGTGCTTGTGCGGGGAGGAAGCGGTTTTATAGATGCCACGCAAGGCAGTATAGTCACGTGTTTACAGTCCAGATGTCCCCAACGGGCTCGCCAACTCGAATTCACTGCGACTTGCGCTTCTGTCCCTCGTAGACCTGCGGCAAGATTAAGCCATACTTGCCGGGATTCCACCAGACCTTACAGTAGACAGTCCCCTCTTGCGACCCGTTGCAGCATTGCTGACCGTCCCAAGATTCTGGTGTTACTGCTTCGAATTCGACATTCAACAATCTCCCCTCCATCCCTCCCTACGCACACCACCACAGCTCCGAGCTCCCCCAACGCCGTAATATAGCCACACACGGCCTTTGAGCTCCTTGCAAGTACCCAATTGGACTTCTGACACAATGGTATGAGTGCAACAAGCTTGTGGCTGTTCTCCATTCAAGAGCAACGCTGACAGAGCGTCAGGTTGTCCTCGCGGCCTCAATATGTACCAGAGGCGGCAAGGCTGTGCTCTCGCGCCAGTTCCGCGAGATGCAGCGCTCCCGCATCGAAGCCCTTCTGGCGTCGTTCCCCAAGCTGGCCGATAGCGGAACCCAGCACACCATCGCCGAGCAAGACAATGTGCGCTACGTGTACCAGCCCCTCGACGAGCTGTACATGGTGCTCGTCACCAACCTCCAGTCCAACATTCTGCAAGACATCAACTCGTTGCACCTCTTTGCTCAGGTCGTCTCCTCGATATGCAAGTCCCTCGACGAGCGCGAGATTCTGAAGAATGCTTTCGAGCTTCTCACCGCTTTCGACGAAATCGTCACGCTCGGCTACAGGGAAAACCTCACTATGAGCCAGATAAAGACATTCTTGGACATGGAGTCACATGAGGAGCGCATTCAGGAGATTATCGCGCGGAACAAGGAGCTCGAGGCCTCAGAAGAGCGCAAGCGTCGTGCCAAACAGCTCGAAATGCAACGAAAGGAGATGTCAAGATCGCAACGCGCAGGAGGCGGCATGGGTGGCGGTATGGGTGGCTCCATGGGACGATCACCGTCATATCCTACCTTTACGCCCACTGTGCCCACTACGAACGTCACGGACACGTACGATAGCTACGAGGCGGAGAAGAAGAAATCCACCAGCAAGCCGTTGGCCTTGGGCAAGAAGGGTATGCAGCTCGGCAAGAAGAAGCAGGGCAACAATCTGTACGAGCAAGTTACTGGCGGACTGCCCCAGGAGGAGGAGCCGCTCGTCGCACCCAAGGCCGCCGCACCCACCCCAGCTACTCCGTCAAGCGCACGTCAATCGACCTCGACTGATCGCGATGCGGTACACATCACCACCAACGAGAGCATATCCGCCCGATTAGACCGTGAGGGTCTTCTCAAATCCTTCGAGGTCAAGGGAGAGATGCAACTCAAGATTAGCGACCCATCTTTGACGCAAGTCAAGCTCGATCTTGCGACAGGCAACACCCATGGCGCTCAGCTCATGACACATCCCAAGGTCGACAAGGCCGTCTTCAGGAACGACAAGGTCATTCAGCTCGCAGACACAAGTAAGGGATTCCCATCAAACATGGGCATTGGAGTCATGAAGTGGAAGCTCGCACCGCGGCCCGACGACGTTTCGGATCCACCCATCACCTTCCGCGTATGGGTCGAGGACTCTGGCAACATGTACAACATCACCGTGGAATACGAGCTCACCGGCGGAGACACACTGAAGGATGTCACGGTCACCATTCCTTACGAGTCAGACGAACCGAACGTTTCCTCTTTCGATGCGGTATACGAAGTTAGCGGCGATAGCATCGAGTGGAATGTGGGCACAGTGGATGAGGCCAACAGCTCTGGCAGCTTCGAGTTTGAGGCTCAAGCAGGCAGCGATGCGGAGTTCTTCCCTATGCGCGTCCGATTTACCAAGACCACACCTTTTGTGGACGTCGATGTAAGCCACCAGTACTCATTGACATGCCTTACACAGCAGGCTAACTCGATTGACAGGTATCCTCCGTTACCCTCCTCTCCATGGGCCAGGACATCAATTTCTCCAAGGAAGTCAAGTCTGTTGCGGACGTGTACGAGATCGCGTGATTTGCATCAAACCACAGCGCACGCCAACAAACTACCTAGCCAAGCTCCAGAATCCAAGACATACAAGACCACTATACACATCGTCCCGTGCCATTTCTGTGCTCTTAGCTGCTCCGTGACATTTTCCTCCCTTTCTCTCGTGCACTCCGTGCTCCTACAGATTCCAACAATCTTCATCCGGCAACGGCTGCGCATAACAGGGCGAAACCCCATACACAAGCTCCCCATAGTGCTGCCATCCCTCCCAATCGCAAGACGCCAACTCCGCCGTAACCTCCCTCGCACGTTTCCTTTACCGTCATAAATTAGCATCCTCCTCATCCGGCAGCGGCATGAAGTTGCATTCGGTGAATTCAGATGGGTCGATGTGTACGTACTGCGTAGCGCCGCCGTCACATAGGACGAAGGAAATTGGAACTTCATCTTCATCTTCACCTTCGTCCTCCTTTTTGACCTCTTTACTTTTCTCGTCTTCCTCGTTCTTCTCTCCTTCTTTCCATCGCCGTCCTTCTGATTTGAAACCGGGCAAGGCCTCAACTTCCTCCTGCGCCCAACCTTTTGCTTTTGCAACCCAGACGTCGATCAAAGGCAGATTTCCGTAGTTGATTTCCTCGGACTCCGTTTTGACTCCAGTCGGTATTGGCGCAGTAGATGTGTTCTGCCGCTTGGGCTTTTGCGCAAGTGGTTCGTCGTCCGAGTCTGCTTCTTCGTTTGACCAATTGGAGCCGCATTTCGTGCCCTGTGTGGATATTTCGTGGCTATATTGCTCAAGAATCTCAGAATCTATCGTCGTTGCGTCTCGTTTTGGTTCAAAGCGTTGTTGTGCTCGCTCCAATGCTACGCGCGAGGAGCGGCGTGGTGTTGCAAAGGGAGGTGGTGGTGTAGTTGCAGTACTGCGTGTGCGGGCCATTGTGATTTAATTCAGTGTTGTTTCAATGAGGGATGACGATACATGTTGGAGTCTTTATGTGGAATAAAAATGCTCTACATTGCGGTGTGCACTTCGATGTGGCGCAGTCAGCAATGCCTGGATGCCTCGTTGATGCCTGCGCTGGGGCCTGCAAGTGGTTTGACATCACCCCGTACTTGGATAACAGCACGACACCGATTGATAGAAAATTTCATCCTCAGATATCATCTCGTTGTTCTTGTCCAAAATCTTCTTCCGCACCTAGAGCGTCGACGCTGTCGAGTCATGACATCGGGTAGTCTCCTTACCTCAAGACCCACGATGTATTGTGGACGATTCAACGCTCTACTACTTCACAAGGGCAAGAGAAGAGTCTTTTAAGCGTACCAACGTCCTTTCCTAGGAGATTTCACCTTCCGGCTTGTGATTGTACAATGGCGCACGAGAATCCCTTCCTCGGAATGGTTTTCTGGTTGTATTTCACCCCATCGCACCAATTTTGTCGCAGCATTACGATCATTGTCAGGCGGATGACATGCAGCTGCTATCACAAGGCTGCATGTAGGACCTAGCGGTAGTCCAGGGGCGCATTTCTGTATTCCCAAAACCAACGAAAACACGAAAACACCGACACTGACAAAGGTCGACAGGATGACACCCATGCCGGACCACCCCAACCCTTGATAGATCCATGGAGATGTGTTGTCCGGGTCGTGAGGGTCAGGCCAAGGGGACCCATCATTACCGCGAAAGATAATGCGAAGATAGAACAAGGCTTCTGACGCGAGCCAGCCTAATAAAACTGAGGAGCCCAGAAGTGGGAGGCTATACTGATAAGGTAGCGATAACCAGTATGTCGATACCTGAACTGAATCGGGTGTTGGATCGCTAACTCGAAGCGGTTGCCGACGCAATGCAAGCCTTGTCCAGTCTCGTAGTTGTACCATGACAGTGATCTGATGATTTATTGCAATGTATGTTGCCGAGACAGCGAGTTGTGGTACAGCTGCTATGAAGATATGGCCAAATTCAAATCCTCGCAATTGTTCATCTGTGCTGCATTGCACCTTTGGGAGATAACACCGAAGTGGCGAAATGGATCCTATAGACTCGCCTCCGAGTTTTCCGAAGCCCATCTTCCACAGACCGTGGAGGGAATAGTCGACTTGATAGGTGTAGTAGAGGGAACGAATTTGGTTCCACCAGTAGCTGGAAGCAAGTATTAGAAGGACGCATCTAGGAGGCAGTCTTAGCAACAAGAACGAGGAGTCGCAAGGTCATACATACGACGTTGAGTAGATTGTCCAGCGGATGAAGCTAATAGACTGGTAATAACGCAGAGAGGTTGCTTGGTATTGCCTAGGTTGTGATCCAATGTCGTCTCTTGGGCTTTCAGTGTCGCGCTGAAGCGCATTGTATAACGCGTCTTCTGACAATAGACACATGCCATCCACAGTCGGGCAAGGCGAGCTCAAGAAAGACGCCACAGCATCTCCTACTGTCACTAGAGGTGTGCCGTGTTGCTTACTCAAAGTGAGGATAAAACAAGCGAGCTTGACTATGTTACACACAACCACGGTCAATAAAAGCCAGAGACGTATCTGCAACGAGCAGGAGCTTGTAACTACCAAACTAAGACAGTATGAGATGCGGAATCGTGACAGCAAGAAATGAAACATATCGATTTGACTTGGCGTTGAGAGCAAGCCTTCTGGGATAGTACGGAAAAGGTAGGCAGCGCTCGAGTTCTCAGTATCGGAGGCTTTATCGCGATGAAGCTCTAGGTCGTAAGCACTGCCGTTGTCACGCCAAACAGATTGATCTTCTGTGACCAATAAAACACTGCCATGGGACCTTTCGCCAGCTCCATATTCTTTGCACTCAGCAGCAGAAAGGTTATTCCAACGAGTGTCATTCCAGATCTGTCCGTTGATGGTCAGGCTTTGTAGGATACGCAGTCTTTCTTCGTCATTTGGTCTCTTAGGATTGGCCGTGTTCCTGTTCTTCAGTGTGAAATTGCCACCAGAAAAGAACCCAGGTGAGACGAAGGCGATATCGTACATCTGACTCGAGCGCGTGAAAGTTACTGAAGAAGCATATCTGCATCAATTCAGTCAACGGCTCCTTGTTCACAGATTCTGTACGTACACTGCATGTAGAGGAATACTACTTAGCGCTAAAGCTAACAGCAGACATATTCGTCGTTTGCGGAAAGATACAATGTTCCTAAAGCTTAATATCCCAATATTGAGATACGAACATTTTGCATGAGCAGCGTCTACCTCGGTTCGTGTTGGCGAAGTTAAGCATTGCATGCAATAATTAGATCCTGCCAAAAGCGCGAAGCTAAGCACGTTCATAGCCAGATGAATATACGCTGAGGTATATTCGACATTTTTGCAGTTCTGTTCCACCATTGTCGCAGAGTACGAGCCATCGTCCAGGTGTGTCGCAGCCCATACGAGCGCGGAGATGTTTGCTGCGAGAACCAAAGTGGCAAGGATCGAGAATCCAGCGATGCCACTGCGCCAGCCTGGAAAACGCGAGTTCCAAGATCTGCCCCACGACTTGAAAGAGCGTATACATTGATAGATAAGTTTAAAGCGCATGTCTCGCTTCTTCAGCCTAGGCCTGTTGGCGGGGACTTCGTTGCAGTCATCACCGGGTCCTTCTGTGGCTCGCCTAACAAGTCAAAAGATGCAGATTTCGGACAATGGGAGAGTTTCGAGGGCTGTTGAATCGTTTGAGGGACGCTGCGAGTTGTACAACTTACCGGCGGAAGATCTGCAGCCGAATCCATTCTTGTGCTGCTCGTTGCCCATCACTGGCAAAGAAGTTCCGGATAGTGTTGAAGTGTGCCATGCTGAACTCCTACAGTGACCGGCATTATATACGTGTCAAGCAGGCGAGAGGTCGTGGAGTTATAAGTTGAAGATCAGGCTTTAGCCTGAGCATGTTCCGTGTTAGGGCTTAGACATCGACGATGTTGGGCGCAGCACGTCTGACATGCATAAGACGGAACAGAACGCGGAGGCAGCCAGATAGGAAGGTATCGTCTCTTTGCACAATTCGCGAAAACGACAGAGGTAGCAGATCAAGTTATACCGCAATATTTTCCACATCCGCGGTCACCGTAGCGCACCGCGGATGGCCAAGGATCCAGATAGCACTTATAGCAAGAGTCATTGCACGCAGGGAGTACATGATTGCACTTGATTGTATGTAAAACGCACCGTCATTGTGTAACTATAGATAAGCTAGCGCCAATAGCAGTAAGTGTGAGGTTGAAACATCTGCTGTTGGAGTCGTTCCGTCACTCTCGTTGCGGCATTCCTCCCTCGTAAATACAAAAAGCATAGAACAAACTTGCTCTTAAAACAAGACATGGCTGGTATCTAGAAAGCGCAGATAAAAGTCGTCGTAAACGCGATGCGATCGATGTACATGAAAGTCAAACATTCTAACATAAGCGTCCAAAAGTGCTTCAAAGTCGTTATTGAGATATATCGCGAGAAAAGGAGCTCTAGGACATGCATGCGGAGAGGAAAAAGGTAGTGTATCGTTATATGACCGCGTCGCCGAGGTAGGCAAAGTCGTCAATGAGGCCGTTGAGCTGGCTGAGGGAGCTCTCACGCTGTACGTTGGGCTCGGGTAGCAGCGTTGATTGTGTGATGGTGGTTTTGGAGGTAGTGTCGTCTTCAGGAAGACTGTACTGGAAGCCGAGACCAAAGCATGCAGCTTGGCGGCGAGGTGCTGCGTCGGCGTGCTGGATGTCGAGATTGAATAGATCAGAGCCGAAGGAAGAGATGCGGAGGTCGTCGAGTCTCGGTGGCGTGGTGGAGAGATAGGAAACGTCTGTGACCTTCTCTGTTGTTGTTCCATCCTCGTCGAGCGGCGTGATGGTCTCTTCGATTTCAGGCGTTGGCTCGAGATGCGAAAAGCGCATTGAGAAGCGCTGCGGTGAGCCTGCGTCGCTGCAGTCACTGGTTATGGCGCTGAAGGTAGGCGAGTCGGCTGTCTCGTCATCAGATGTCGAGTACGTGTAGCCTATGGTATCGCTGCTCCAAGTGGAGAAGTGGCTGTTGGGCTTGTCTTGGTACTGCATGATCAGGTCGTCGAGAATCTCGTCATCTTCATCCTCCTCAAGCACTTGCTCTTCTTCGATGAGCGGTACCTCAGTGGGTAGCTCAACTGGAGAAGTGTCGTTGCACGCAAATAGTGGTGCAGGTGTGAGGTAACGCGGAAGTTCTGGCAGATCTTTGTCCAAAGGCGCCTGCCGGAGGTTTGAGCTTTGGCTGCCTCCATGGCTAGAAGTTGGTCGCTCATCTGCGTTCGGTGGTGCAAGCTGTAATAATGGCCTTTGTAACATTGGCGCAGGTGCACAGTGCTTGATTGATTCTTGGGCATCCAATTCAAAGCTTTCCTGGAGCTTCGGAGTAGACAGCCAAGGATCGTTGGAAAACAAATAGTGCTTTGTCCTCCGTGTATCCGCAGAATTAGCACGCACACGTCCTTGACCAAGTTTGAATTCGCTAGTGACAATGGTAGATGGAACGTGAGAGCGGCGCCGTCTCATAGAGGCCTTCTTCGTGAGTACTGGACGCGCCTCATGGAACAGAACATCATGGACAGGGTCGACTGGGTGCGATCCAAGTGGAGAAAACTCTTTCCTAATGGTGGGTATGGAGCGAGCAGCTAAGTGGGTACTTTGAGCCGTGTCATGAGGCGCGGATGTGGGTGCAGGCCGATAAGAAGCCAGAGGAATGAGGCTGAGTTCGTCCACGGTGGTGCTGATGAGCATAGGCGATCCTATCTCGAGTTCCTGGGACTTTGACGAGCTGCGACTTCTGGACGCAGAACGCTTGGAGGCTATTTTGTCCTTCAAGCCTCTGAAATCCGCGAGTAGTGGTGTCGAAGGCATACGTGGCGATGCCGATGCGCTTCGCGCGTGCCGCACCACGTTTGGGGTCAAGAATGCGTTTGATGGGGGATACGTTGCAGACTTTGGGGCCCACGGGGAGGCCGGGGGAAGTGGAGACGAGATTTTGCTTGTAGTGCCTAATTGTGAAGGCTGGAGAGGCGCAGGAGGCACAGGATTTAGATAGCGATCTCTTGGGTTGCGCGTGAAGCTGCCCGAAGGGTCTGAACCACTGCGGCTGTGCCCTTCACTGGGGACCTCCAACACATTGAGCCGTTGACCTGGCAGCAGAGGACAGAAAGTGGTCGATGGTTCTGATGAGTTATGTGTCTCATCGTCATCATCAATCTTGTACTGAGGCAAGTTAACACCATAGTCATACGAAACGATAAGCTGACTTACGTAGTACCAGTAAGTCCCGCCCATTTTGAGTGGCCCGTCCCTTCTGACTTGGTCGTCAAGATTCCCGTCACAGATGATGTCAGAAAAGGTAAAGCAGCCTCGCCAGTAATTGCGCCCCCGTCGTGCGTCCAGTTCAAGAGGATACGGCCTCGAAAAGTTGTCCCAAGATCCAAATAGCACTAAGGTCCGCAATGCGGCTGGGCAGTGACTGAAGGTAAAGTTAGTGACAGCCTCGTGTTGGGGGCACAGATGGGTAGACATACTACAAGAACGTGTGCAGTGTTGTGTTGTCCATGACCGCGCCTCTGGATCAACTAAGCTGATAAGAGCAAGGAGCAGAGATGCAAAGCGCGTGCGCGTCTAAGCCCTGGACACTTCTGAGATGTGCATAGACCGGTGTGAGTGTCATAAATAGATTGCCATGCCAAACGGTCAGCTGGAAACGTTTTAGACTGCTTTTTCTGTTTGTCCCGTCACAGGTAGGTCCAATGGCCTGAGGGCTGCACTTGGATGATTGGCGGGACCTCGAAGGCGTTTGGCAAAATGTTGAAACTACTCCTGGCACCTTTTCATGTATGCTTATGGCAAGGCTGACAGGGTATGCTGCAGGTCAAAGTCTGCACCAAATCGGACAAAAGCCTGTGGAAACAAGGTAGGCTGTTTAATGCAGGAGGTGGACGTCAGAGAAAAAGTGTTGGTTCATGGAGCCGGAAGTTTTGTTGTGGTCGTTCCAGATTGGCTCATTTGGCGCCTACTGGTCAAGCGTGCATGAAGCTGTGAAGAGGAGCAGCCTGGGCGCTTATTGTCGAAGTCCAAATCGCTGATATGCTGAATAAGTGGAACGCGATATCCAAAGGGTCCGAAATCGTCAAATGCTGTCGAAATGCCCGCCAAAGAGGAGGAAGGTAGGCAAGAAGCTGGGCTTGAAGGTCATGTAAACTTTCTCGAAAGCGTGCAGGAAGCTAGGTTGTGATCGGCCGCCACAATGGCGGCGCCTTCTGTCCAAAGCAGGGCAAGGACGAAACCTCGTGGCAGCAGCTTGGAGGGTCCATTGGAGCCGTGGATCCCAAACACGCCAGAGTGGACGCGCATTATAACGGGCCAACTCGCCAATGCCCTCTCGTTGGCCGAAGACGTTGGCCAGCGAGAACCGCAGCTGTTCCTTCATTTCCGTAGGCCCTCACCGCTGTGGGAAACATTGTTACAGTCAGCTGGGAACCGTGGACTTGCGTCGTAAGGGGGCCGGGAACCATAGTTGCACTTGTTCCCTAGCGTTCCAGCTCAGGTGCAAAGAGATGGCGATGTCTTCGCGATCTCGTTGGCGGACAGCACTTGCCGATTTCCAGAAAAAGATCCAAGCTACCAGGGGGGACACGCCTCAAGGCGAGAGCTGAGCAGATCTCATCTCATCTCCCCTGTTGTCATCGTCTCAGGCACCGCTATCGAGCGCGCGCTTAACCCCTGCCCTTAGCCCCACGGACCATTTGATGTGAGGTGCTGACGCCAGATCCACTCATACCCTGCAAGCTCCCACGAGGCCGAACCGCGCTAGTGCACGCGGCATTAATTTGCGCCTCGCGCATCAACGCATAAAGTCCTGTACTTCAAAAGCAACATGTTGCTAAGACTGCCTTTAAAACTTCTGCTTCATGGCGATGCTGTTATGGACGGCACACTTTACCTTTAGGTCATGCAGAGCGAAGCGTCGGGTACCACCCAGCCCCCCGCTTTCCCCTTTGTCCCACTGTGTTGCGGAACTACCTCCGTATACTTTGCAATGGCGGGACAACAGGTATCAAGCGCCCACTGTGGCACAGTCTTGCATGTTGGATAGCCTCTCATGGCTCGCTACCAATGCAGAGTGCGTCCCCTGCCAGGATTTATGACCTTCATGATGCGTCCATGACGGAGCACGGCATTCGGCAAGGCCTGGGTCGTCGATGATCAGCGAGTAAAACTTGGCAGATTGCGCTACTGTTATTGATCTTTTGCAGATTTTCGCAATGATTTGCCGTGTTGATCTTGTTATCTCTCCAGATCTCTATACGCACGTAATGCAGCCTGCAGTTTTTCTTGTCAGAGGGTATGAACTTGCATATCTGGCAGGTATCTAAGTGTCTGATTGTGACTGAACACAAATGCAAAGACCTTTCGCAACCTTTTCATCCTGATCCAAAGTCATGTAGTTGTTCTTGTCGCAACATTAGCACGAATCCGGTGTTCATTGCTTGCGGTAAGTACAGTTTCTAGTCTCCCTGTCATCGTGCAACCATTTTGTTTCCAGATGTTGCGCATGCCAACGCATCTAGGTACAACATGTGACAAGGCCACTAGCAAACACCATGTCTTCAATACTACTGATCGTGGACCCCACCACTAGACCCCCCATTTCACTGAAAACTTGTTCCAAGGATCCCCGGCTTCCTATCTTCCAAGTCTAAAATCATCTGTCCAAAGAGCCCGTTGGCCCATGCGAACCACTGACGCGTGAAGTCACTCATGTTGAAGCTGTTTATGCTTTCGTGCACCAATCCAAGTCCATCTGTACTACTCACGATCTGCCTGAGCTCGTTGACAATCTCATCGTCGTCCTCGCTGGTGAAGATGCGCATGATGGAAGCCATTGGCCATGCCATGCCAGGCCCTTGGTGAGGACCTCCTACCGCATTGATAACTGGTCCACGCATAAAGTACGAGTTGGATGTACTGAAGGCAAATGCACGCGTGTTGGCGTACGTTTCCTCGTTGATCTGATAGCCATTGAAGGGAGCGGAAACCAGCGATGGAATGTTTGCGTCATCCATAACGTTGGCTGAGCCAAAGCCATCGACCTCAAAAGCGTAGATCTTGCCGTACTTGACGTGGGTCATAGTTGCGTGAGTCTCGATGGAATCTCGGAGAGAGTCGGACAGACGTGACATCTGCTGGGCCAATGGGGCAGAAGCGCTGTTGTCAAGCTTGCTCATGATTTTGGCAGCTGTAGCCAAGTTTGCACTGAACATCATGTTGCTAGGAATGTAGAATTGATAGATGGTCGAATCATCAGAGGGCCTGAAGCCAGTACGTATGAGCCCTGTGCCATTTGCGACGGGGTTGCCAAGGCCGTCGTTTGAGAAGGTCTCAGTAGCACGGTCGGTCATACGTGAGTACATATAGGGACTTTGTAGTACAGCCCCGTCCGGTCCATACGTAGGAGTTGTCATGTTCTGAGCCACTTCGAGTATGACTTGAACAGTCTCGATCCAATGGAACTTGCCAAAGAAATCCAAGTCCCCTGTGGCACGATAATAGTCGGTCGATAATTGCAAGAAGGAGGCAAATGAGTCCAGCTCCCATTTGCATTCGAACACCGAAGAATTGGAGTACGGCGGGAAGATGTGGGCCCCACTCCCAGCGTCATTTGGCGCAGGCTCAAGACCACTCTCGACAGGAGGTTGAAAGGCGTTGCAGTACGGTGATGTGAGCAGATATCGTGACTGTAAATTGATTGCGCCACGATATAAGCTTGCAATCGAATTGGAATCACTGCTCGCGTTCAGAAGAGGCAGATAGCTCTGCAATTGGTTCGCAGAGTCACGTATCCACATCGCATTGATGTCGCCCGTAATGACAAAAGTGAGCTCTTGTTTAGGGTCGTCTGCAGCGAAACCTTTCCATCGAATGGTGGTATCGAGTGTATTGGGATAGGAGTTCTGGAACAGGCGATAGAGGTCCGGATCTTTGATGACCGACTCCATACGGACGAGAATATCTTCCAAGCCTTGAGACTTAAAAGTTCGACAATCCTCTGACGGCCTCTGAAAGGCAAGCTTATATTTGCCGGAGCTTAGGGGCTCATGGATTTGTGCCGAATAGTCGACATAATCAGGGCATTGTGCTGCAACCAACAACGGTACGCTTGGAAGCATATTGAGGAGAGAGTAACCACGCATGTTGACAGTCAGATACTCCGAAAGGGGACTGAATGTAGAGAGAATGCCCTGAAGATGTTGTGGAAGCATGGCGACCCAATCTATCTTTATGGAAAGACAGGAACAAGGAGACTAGTCGTGCGTATGAATGGTTCCAATCGGAGGTTTCAGAACCCCGCAGTCGATCTCAGTGCCGACTGGTGATAGACAGGATGTGACTGCAACCACAAGTCAAGCTATGGTGCAGCTCAGCATTGTCCTTTCGATGTGCTGCGACGTCATCATACCTGCCAAGAGATGAAGTTGTCAGCAGGTGGGGCCTGGAAGGGGCAGTTAGTATGCGAATGTAGAAGGTGAACAAGTTCTTATCCCTGGAATACCAGTCAGATGGTGCCGGCAAGATAGTAGGACGGTGTAGGGTACAACATGCTGTATGCAGTTCGCATGTCTCCTGCATGGCTGCACGCGCCACCTTATACCATTTCCAACTTAGGCTCCCGCTCCGCTAGACCAAATGTGAGTTGGCTTCGGCATCCGTTCTCGCGCAACATTCCTCCCACCAAACCATCGTCCACCGTCTCTCATCTCATGTTCAGCGCGTGACAGTCGTGCAGCGACGGCGTAGATGCGACAAGGTTCTTCGCCGGCCGCACCGGCTACGTCTACTTCGAAGTCTGCCCGGAGAGCGCATCCAAAGTCTCGACTTGGCTGCTCAGACTGTAAACGACGACGTGTCAAGGTTCGTCCGAGTCACTCTATGGTACAGGCGAAGCTTGGATGCCGACTCACATTTGCTTCTTGCGTATCGCTAATTCAAGCTAACAGTGCGATGAACATCGGCCACGCTGTAAAAACTGCGAGAAGCGCGGTATTCAGTGCAGCTTCCAAATATTTGATCCTGTTCCGCACTCCGGAATCTCAGCATTAGGCAAGGGTCTACCCGAACCCTTGTCCCAGAACCATGTGTTCTCAGCACAGTTGTCACCAGACGATAGTTCCCCTCTTTCTGGACGAACTTTGTTGCATGAGAGTGTGCAGGATGCCCTCCTGCAGCATTTGCCAACGAGAGAGCGCTTGGAGATGAAACCTGTGTTGAGTCACTTTGCAGCCCATACAATTCCAACCATCTCATCAAGCCCAATGGCTTATGCGTCTTGGCGAGAAACGATTCCTGTCATAGCAGCTCCCCACAGTTACGTGTTGCATGGCATACTGGCTGTGGGATGTCTGCACCTCGCAACGAACACAAATGTTGCATCGGAAAAAGAAGATTATCAAACCATGGCCGCGACTCATATGAACATGAAAATTGCACAATATCGTGAAGACGTACAAAATGTCTCGACCACCAACGCCGAGGCTCTTTTCACTTTTTCTACAATGTTCACGATTTTTGTCCACTCAACGTCGAAGAAAGAGCGTCGAGACACATTCGAGCTCCTTGACAGGACGAATGTATCAACAGAGGACCACCAGAAACTCGTTCTGGACTTAGCGCAAGGCATCTGCCGCGTCTTTCGCAGTATACGCGGAGTTCTCCTGATTCTGGTTCCTTGTTGGCATCATATTCGTAACGGATCGCTTGGACCTATCGTGGAGCGCGACTGGTGGCCTTCACCCATCCCTGTAACGGTCGAGGAACTGGAGCATGATCAGAGGCTACGAAACCTCGAAAAAATGTGGGCTCGTCCTGAAAGATCATATGAATACTTTTTCGACACTCTTGCAAGAGCCCTCAAGAGTCTGCGAGAGACCTCCACACTTGTTTCGAGATTGGCGACTCTCACGTCTCCTGGCCAGAGCCTGAGTCATGAGGACTTCGACTGGACATCGATAGTGCACTTTATTACCGAGTTACCGTTCGAGTTCATGACATTACTCGAGCAGCAATGCATGGAAGCGTGGGTTCTTATGGCACATTATGCGCTTCTGCCTAGCAAGATCGAATCAAGCTGGTGGCTTGATGGTTGGGCTGTAGACATGTTTAGGACATCAGCACTTGCGATTGGCGAAGACAACTGGGACTGGATCGTGTGGCCTGCAACCGTTCTTGGTATTGAACTCGATGAGTTGCGTGTGCGACATGTCTCTGACTGATCTTCCATCTACTGGCCCCTTCTTAAGCCATCGTCTTCCGCTTAATCTATAATATAGGTCTCCCATCGATTGGAAACCCTAGCCTCGCAGCTGGACGAGATGCGGGTTGCCGAAGCCGACACTGCGACACACGAATTCGAATGAATGTACTAAGTGTCGATAGGCCTGGGCCAGCGCACAGCGTGCTTCTCCGTATCAAGCTGGTGCGGGCGACGCGCTAGAGGCAACATCTTATGCAGCCTAGTCGCATCTCGCGTAGGATTCAGGTTGACTCTTGTGGAACCACATAGCCTTCCAAGTTATGTCGCGCATGGGTGCATGCCGGTACCTGTTGCAGACTTGCCATAATCCTTTGTGGCAACATCTCATCCCCAGGTCGAAGTGCTTTGGGCTCGTTAGCTCACGGCTCAAGTGAGTACGACTGGAGCACAGTGTCACACTTGACTTACCTGGGCGTCGCTGGAGCATGAGCAAGGTCTTGATTCGGTGGTTGGTAAAGGTGTCGTCCACCAGGTCTAGCCATTCTTATCCGGTTGCGATCTCGTACTTCCCTCATGTACGTGTCCTGCTCATGTGACCTCTTCTGCCAGTGGTGCTGCTCTGGTTCTTCTCCATAGAATCGGAAGATTGCGAAGAAACAGCACACCAAAAAGCCACTACCGAGAATGACGAGAAAGATAATCAAAGGCGGGGCAAGGGCAAAACCCATGTTGTCTCTCTTCTGGATAGCCATCGTGCTTCGCTGGTGGATGTACATTGTTTGTGGACGATAGGGTGGCATTTGCGACGTCTTGCCTCCTGATGGTTCTCCTGTCGGATATAATAAGGCGCGCAAACCCAAAGACGTAGGCAGTCGTAAGCGTCAACCCTGGCGTAAGCGGCAGACTGCGGAAACGCGAAAAGGCCGAAGAAGCGGTACTTTTTCGATGTCGCAACACTAGTTTGCGTAATTAAAGAGATCAGTATCTAAGATACACGGCAGATGGTAAGAGCAAGAGCGAAGGTGAGGGCAAGCGGAATGTTCTGTTTGCGCAAGCCACCTAGCAAACAAGGGCTGATGCCGCACACGTGTTTGCGTCGTGATGGCCCCGCTTTCCATTCACCAGGCTACGCACCGATCCGGTCAGACGTCACAAAAGCCTTCCAATCAGTGTGTCGCTTGGCTCTGAATTTCTCACCACACCATTGGTAGACGGCAGTGTGAAAACGAGGATTTGCGCAACATCCTACAGACCCGCTTTCTGCCGCGAACATCCCAATGCTAGCCTCAGGAACGCGTATGTCACACTCTTTCATTGTACGGGGTGTTTTGAGGTTACAGCCGAAGGTGGCTGAGCAGCTTCATATTCCGTCCTCCGGCTCAGCTGCTATATGCTGGGTAATTGTACTGGACCAACCACCGAGAGCAGGTTCTATTACTTGTACAAGTGTCCATATTCTCGCGAAGGAATTCGATAATGTTGACAGGGAGGGTGTTGGGTTTTCAATTAAGGAGGGGCTGTACCACATAGTCGCGATCTTACTAAGCCACGATGACGCGTCCGCTCTCCCGAGACCATACGCAGAATACCTTCAACAGGTCAAGCGATTATTGGAACTGGCGGCCGAACTGTGTCCAGCCCGTGTTTGTCCAATCAGTGGTCATCGATGATGCTAAGCTTCTGCAGTCATGCAACCATCATGGGAGCTCGTCGATCGCGAGATCTCGTGACTGGACAATTGTACGGATTCTTGCGCTGCGTGCTCCCTCAAGATAATGACGCTCACTGTCTGGTCATAAAACAGCTCGGTTATTTCGGCCATTCCTTCGTTCTTGTTAATCCCAGTCTACTGAAACCGACCCTCTCTAATAGTGTATCGGATATAAATGTTGGCAATGGAGGCCTTGCTCGACATTCGTACCGCAGGTTGTCATTTACAACGAAGAGTGATTGTAGTCGTTGAAATTGCTATGTAGTAGCGAGGCGACATCAATGCATCCTTACTGGTGTAAGACTGCTTGAAATTGAACTGTTGTCCAACCGTGAGCCCTGTTACTCTTCATCGGGAATGACAATTCGAGGAAGAAGAATAAGTGGGCGATACCTTGGCGATATGTATAAGTCCAGGGCCTATTTACAATCGGTGTTCTCACAGTTGTGAAACTCAATCGATTTAAAGGAACATGTGAAGGCATAATTGTGACATTGGTCTCATACATCGCAACCTGCGCCTAATATATCTCCTGACAAATCTTGTCAACTTGAAAGGAAAAGACTCGAAAGACGCTCATGCCACAAGTGTTGACCCAAAATACCATTCCATCAACCTTCGAGGTGCAACTGATTGTCACCACCCGAGTCCTTCTTTCCCGAATGACTGGCAAAGAAAGCCAACTGGCAGCTGTAAGGTTTTCCTAATAGGCGTTGGTCACCTCGAACACCCAGTAAGTACCTCGTCCATGAAGTAAATGATTCGCAGATGCAGTGTGCTTGAGCACAATAGGCAAGTCAATAAAAACAGACCCCAGACGCCAAATCTCCTTCTCCAACAGCTCTTGTACGCGGTCCACGAGTTCGTTGTTCTCTGTTTTTGTGCAAATAACTTCGATCACAAGCTTGTCGAGCTCGAAGCCAATTGTATCAACCCCAGATAGGTCGACGCCGCAGAAGTCTTGACAGCAATTCGAAAGGATGCCAAAGGAGATGTACAGAATACGCTTGCGATTCGAGGCGACCAGGCCTTGTTACACCTTCTTCCTACTCGGTAGATCTATCGGTCGCGAGCCGTAAACCTTGAGGACAGACCGGGAGCATTCGCTTGAAGGGATCCATTTAAGGATGTCTCTGTCGCCGATCATGTGTTTAATGTCTTCTCCTGTCGACGCACGCTTGCTGTAATGGTAACACGAGCTACCCAAGTTGATATATGTCGAGATATGGCTGCCAGGTATCGCGGTGAGCCAGTCAATGATTCGAAAACACTGTGTCATCGCTTCGCCGGAAAAGTTCTGACTGACAAGGGACCATTCCGGCAAGTTTGAACCAATATTGCTCCCTCAGCCTTCCTTCTTGTAGCCAAAAGTCATGTCCATTGATGGCGAGGGTCTATGCGCGCTCGTGCTTTCGAAGAAACATGGTGATGTCAGCGAAACCTCATAGTACACCATATCTCGCAGCTCGCGCGTAAGATGGAAGGATCGGAACGGCGTAGTAAAGAGCGTCGTCGCCATGGGGAGTTGCAGTACGGTAGTTCAATTGATTGTAGGGGATTGCTAAGCTTGCTGGTTATTCGTATTTCCATGCTGCGGGATTGGTGAATCTCGCCAGGCAATGTGTTTCCACAGTGACAGCCAAGACTTGGGCGACGGGGTGAGGCAAAGCGACCGTGAAAGCAGATTTTACGAATTGTCCAAGTCATGTACCCACCGAGCGGGAATCTCACTGTTCTGATGGCTCGAGGAACCCTCGCTTGTTACCTTGATCATTGACGTGGACCGTGGATTTGATACTCTTGAGTCTTCCACGTTACTCGACCAAGTCCGTCTAATCGGCCGGAAACTTGTGGCATATTTTCGTCGCTAATGCTTCTCACTTCTTCTGAAAGTGTGTTGGCCACTGTGCACATAGCTTTGTCCTTCAAGCACGCTCCCCATGCCAAGCTCTTATCTTCGTAGACGCCGATCCAGGATGCAGTGCGTGCATCTTCACGCACAGCCAGGTATACGGCTTTTCGTAGAGGGTCTGCCTTTGGCGAATCCTCTTCTAGACTTTGAGGGTGTGGAATGTCGAGTCTAACATGCTCGCCATGTAGGCTTTGACTTCGCTCTGGCACAACGACCTTCACTCCGCTTCGTTGAACGTCCGTTCGTATGATCTTGATCCGACCAGTAGAGCTCAAATACTCGCTACCGTCCAGGAGGCCTTCCCTTGAGAATGTGTACGCACCATGTTGAAGTGCTCCCAGAGTGACAGCGTCAAACGTAGAGTAGACGCCCAGGACCTTGCCAGGTTGGATGAGGTGGGGGTATGGCTCATATTCGAGAACGAACAACATATTCGCAGGCCGCGAGGCGAGTTCAGGTATTACAATTTTCTTTCGCAGGCGGTTACGAGGGCGTTCGAGCATGCTTTGTGGTTGTGGTGGTTTATGCAGCTTGCCCTGGCCATAGCGTTGTCCGACACCGCCTGGTTCACTGTACGATCGTCTTTGCCTCTTTTCTGCTATCCTCTCTTCGTACTTCGACTTTGCATAACCGCAAATTCCGCCTAGACTCCCATCGTCCGTTCGGCCCATCATGCGAATGCGGTTGTCGCACTTTCCCGGTGCGTCACGTTGTAAAGCAAAGAGATGACCTTGCGGGCAAGAAAAGATTGAGTAGGTTTGAGGAAGACTCGATTCCCTTCTTCAATGGGCCCAATCGGCGCTTTCTCTGATTACAGACATGCAGTCATGTTTCAAGTTACGGATCTTGGTGAGACTTGTTGTGTAGGATGAATCCTTCCAATAGTTGCTGCGTCATTCGACGCTGCTCCGCCCCAGCCGGCAGCACACTAGACCCCACGGAGACGCCGTGGCATGCCAACGACAGTTACGGACAATAACACGAGTGCGCGTGTTGCAAGCTCAGCGTAAAATTTTGAAGTTTCAAGCTTCGTCACATGATCGTGCATGACTTACCAAGGTACCTCCTTGTTGTCTAAAGTGTCTTGGAGTTTGGCGCACGTGATGTTTCTGATCGGATGATGCCCAGCTTGGATGTGAGATCATTTGACACACAACCACGATCCGAGCTGTGCCATTGCGAACACCAATTTCGTGATTTCATGGCGTCGGGAGCTGACAGATCATCGGAAGCAGGCAGCGTTTCGAGCAGCTCCCGTGTCTGTTGACTGGAGAGGCGTGGCGAGCAGTGCGACATTGCTTGCAAGGTCTTTTGCAAGGCTCAAAACCTGTTTCGTCGAAGCCCTTGGTCACCTGCACGATGCGACGTCCACGAAGAATATGGTTCAACGCCTCTGGACAACGCCTCTTGAATCTGGTAATGTGATGATGGAAGATTCCAAGAACAAACAAAAATTTAGGTTTCTGGGGTAAGGCCGCGAACCTCCGGGCCTGGCAACGCTAGGACAAAGTCAAGTCCGACAGCGCACGAACATAGGACCGCCCTCGCCTGAATGCTCCAGCACTGCCGATGCCATGGTAAGTGTTCCTACTACCCCGGATTGTCCTCTTGGCGGGTCTTTCATGCTCTGACAGACGGCAGGAAGATGTAAACGAGTTTTATCCCATCTCTTGCGAAAACTGTCGCAACAAGAAGTCAAAAGTAATACCTACATGTCTCTCCACAGTCAAAGCTAACAAACTTCAAGTGTGATCGTGAGCTTCCTGTCTGCTCACAATGCATGTTCTCTAAGGTCAGTTGTCGCTATCCACCAATAAACAAGCGGTAAGTCTTCGGAGATGAGGTAGTATATCATGAGTAGCATTACGCTAACGCTGCACCAGAGGCATCCCATCAGGCTATCTATCATATATCGAACAGCGACTTCTGGACACAGAATTACTTGCCTTCGAGCTTTTGTCCGCAATATACAAATCACATACCCCGATTCTGCCTCAACGGTTGAGCGAGCAGGAGCGCCAAGCCCTATCAGACATCAGCACAAAACAGCCAAAGTCGGCAAAGATTGAAGAATGGAAAATACTTCCTCTAGGCACGGATGAGGAGAGACACAATTGGTGGCTCAAGCGGTGCGATGTGATATCGCGCCCTATGCAGTTCGAGTCGAACAGCCTCCCGCAGGACATGATGACGCCACAGGATACATACTCACCCTTGACAACCCAATTTGAAGACATGCAGGCGGCTCATACAGCCATACCACCGTCAGCACCACTCGCACCGGAAGCGGCAGATCCGAGCTTGTCGTGGCAAACCTCGCCAACCACGTTGTTATCGTCTACAAACGGGACCCTTGAGAATCATGGGTTGGTGCGGACTCGCGCCGACAGTTCGAGTCAGGTAGCTCGCAATATGACAGCACCGACTGCTTCAAACGAGCCAAGTAGATCGGACCATAGCCAGTCGATAAGTGCAGAAAGATGGCGAAAATATTTCTAAATATGGTGAAAGCATAAATCTCAGTTTTGCGATTCGTCTCGTGATGTATTTACTGAAGACTGCCTCGTGGTTACGCCTCTTGCTAACTTAGCGTGCGGTCGAACCCCACAACTTTCGCAGCACTGGTAGTGGCAGACATGTACAATGAACACCCGAAATCATCAATTCGCATCACATAAGCATTGAAAGAACCAATATCCCATCTCATGCTTGTCACCTTCGAATCGTAGAAGCGATTTTTCGCCATCGCGACGTGCCATGTCGGAAGCAAACGAGACGCCGAATAGGCGTCGAACGCGCGATGAGAGGGAAAGCATCTCCGTGGCCAACGAAGAAGGGGGCAGGAAGAGACGAGCTTTCCTCCAAACCATGGGCCAACAACTTCGCGAATTTGGCGTCGACGGAACCAGCCCACAGGACCACAGCAGGAACACATTCGCCATCAGCCCTGGCAGTCACCCTCGTCCTGCATCCCGTGCCAACGTGACTGCCATTCATGGCGCACCAGCTCCTGTGGATACTCCTGAAAGCGATGCAGCGCCAGGTGAAGATGATCAAGTACCCATGGGAGCTGCAAAAAGTGCGTCTAAATGGTTGTGGCGACCGAACGAGGTGCTTCCGCCCACGCCAAGCAGTATTGCGCTCGAACTTCAATTTGATGACCTTCTTGACTGGAGCCAAAGCTATATCGACCACTGGCATCCTGCATTTCCCTTCTTACACGCGCCTTCTCTTATCGACTACATGCGCTCGGTAGCAGGAAGTGGGCTACACCAACCAGATGCAACGCCTTCTGATACATTCCAGTACATTATACTTCGCTCGATTATGTCTATCTCGGTGGCTGATCGGCGGCAAATGGCTAGCTCGCGCAAAATTATCCCTTCAAGACTTGTATTCCACTCGTTCAATGATGCTATAAACAGCATTCACTTGGTGTTGACGGAAGAAAGCTCAATTTCGTCTCTCCAGGCGCTGGTTAGTGTGCAGTTATTCTTGATAACAATGCACCGTTACAACGCAGCTGCAAGGTTGGAAGGTCTTGCCATTCGAATGGCTTTTCAGCTTGGCCTCCATCGATGTCCACTTCGAACACCTTCAGCCGCAGACAAAGAAGTCGAATTACGCAAACGCCTGTTTTGGTCGGTCTATTGCATCGACAGATATATCTGCATCCGCCTAGGTACTCCTCTAGGCGTTCGTTCAGATGAGACAGATATGTGCTTTCCTCACGACGAACGCCATTTCGAGCATCCAGCATCAGCTATAGAACACGACGACCGCCTCAGTCTTCTCGAATTTTTGGCCCGGCATGCCTGCATAAGGGGCTCCATCATGGAGAACCGCATCAAGTCTTCTATGAAAGATGAAAACAACGGAGCAGACAAGATCATGGAAGTGGAAGCAGAGCACACGAGATGGTGGAACACAGTCGACGAATATCTCTCTGACGATGACGGGACCCGAAGTATCATCAAGGCGCACCAGGTCACCTTGATAGTATTACGCTTCGAGTCCGTCCTCGCTCTCCATCGTTCTGTGCTCGCCACATCGAAGAAAAACTCTGCCTACAATGCTGCCTTGCAAAGATGCATCTCAGCATCCAGATCAATTATCAACACGCTACACAAAGCAATCAAAGGATTTGGAGCATTCGACGGCTCACCAGGTCAACATGGATACGAACATTTGCCACTCCTATGGCCCTCCTTCACTTGGGCTGTTTGGATGAGTGTGTTTATCATTGTTTTCGCTGCATCTGAAGGCCAATTTGCACGCGACACTGCTCTCCGTCTTGCAGATCGAAGCATTCAGATCTTGCAGCACCTTGCGCTTAGAGGCACGAATTGGCCAGAAGCTTGCATTGTGGCTGTACAGAATCTCTCTGCTCGTTTACGGGAGAACTCTACTCGAAGTTCTACAGCAGCACCCGGGCAAGGCTCGAAAGATGCATCGCGGTCGACAACGACAGATCCAGTAGCAAGCACACGCATGAATGATTTTTCGACTTTAGGACAATACGAACGACAACGATCAGGTCAAGTGACACCCCGAGGTCAAGCAATGGTGCCACCAGGACTACCACAGCATGTCACTGCTCAATCATCCGCTGCGCATTACAGTAACTTGGATCCCTTTGCACAGTTCAACAACCCAGGTGGCACTTCCGCAAACGCCTACTTCAATGGAGCAGGCAACTTCCTCGGGATAGCGCAACCATCGTCGGACAACCCCATGCCAAACGAAGAGATCATGCATTTATTCAATGGTGAAGACATGGGATTTTGGTCAGGCAACTTTGGCTACGGAGGGAACTTTGGATATCAAGAAAGCTTTCATTGAACTCGTGGACTACGTAATGTTTCAAAATGCTAGGCGCCAAACTCCCACCAGAATGCGAGCACGATCTAATCAACCCGACTTTGGTGCAACAACCTTGCCCAGCGAAGCAGACTTGAAAGCAGCGTGGATCTCCTGCTCCGCGCCATCCTGCAGTGGCAGAAGACCACTTCGGACTGTGGCGTGCTCCAGGATACCTCGTGCTACAAGACCATGCTTGAGCGCAACAGTGCCCTCCATGTGCGATCCTCGGTGGTAGACGTTGCGGGTGACTGGGAGCAACCTGTCGTGGACAGCCCTTGCGCGGGGGTAGTCTCGTGCCTTGCCGGCCTCGATCATCTCAAGAAGAGGCTCTGGTGCGATGTTGCCGTATCCGACCAGCATGCCGTCGACATCGAAGCAGGTGTGGAGCAGATACTCGTCGTGGCAAGTGAGGATGGTCAGGTCGGGGTTCTCCCTCTTGATGATGGGGATCTCGACATCCCAGCGGCGCATGTTGCGTACACCGTTCTTCATGGCGATGACACCTGGCTGCGCGGCAATCTCGAGAAGTGTCTCAAGATTGTAGGTGGCCTTAGTGTTGTCGGGGTATTGGAACAAGATCAGGGGAAGTCCAGACTTCTCGTAGACAACCTTGTACCTGTCTTGTGGCGCGCCGGGTTGATATCCGAAGCGCAACCAACCGTGAGATGGGTAAAGAAGGCCGGCCTTTGCTCCAGCTGCCTTAGCACGCTGAGCCTCAAGGGCGGCGACCTCAGTGCCCTCCGTAGTAATTCCAGCAATAATGGGAATCTTGTCATCAACAGACTTCACGAAAGCCTTGATAACATCGACTTGCTCCTCCTGAGTGAGGAAAGTGCCCTCGCCAGCATGTCCAAGGACTACGAGTCCCTTAACACCTGGGATGCTGCCGAGCCATGAGCCAAGACGCTGAATCGCAGCGTAGTCGACTGAGCCGTCCTTGTTAAAGGGAGTGACCGGCGCGGGTACAAGACCGGCGAGGTCGATTTGGGGAGCGCGTTGAACTTCAGGCATGGAACCCATTGTGATTGATTTGAGTGGATTTGTTGAAGTGTGACTTGATGAGATGAGAAGAGATGAGATGATTGTTGTGATGATGTTGAAATGCCGCACGGCACCACGAATTATATGTTGATCTGTGAGACTCTCATCCGCTTCCTCGTAGCACTAAGTTGCAAGTCTCGTTGCCGCCCCCAGACGATCGTGGAGCAGTCCAGGCTCCACTCTGTTCGTGGGGAACCACCTACGGACTTTGTCAATACCGCTCATTCACCCTCTCTCTGGTGAGCTGAGTTTGTCAAAATCCACTGGACTTGACATCTTCCCGACCTTGGAGGTCTCATGTGGGCCCGGCCAGCCTGTGTCCGGCGAAAGGCCGCCACGGACTTGACATCGTCCGAACTAAGTTCAGCCACGTGAGGGGCGAATTCGTCAAGCTGGGGTCCCGACCAACAGGCACCAGAACGAAGGCCTCCCGAGCGGGAGATGGCAGTCATGGGCGGTAACCCCGGTCTAGACGGCTCACCCCAAAAAAAGCCTTCCTCCGATTCTCACGGTTCACCTTCTCGCAACGAGTTTTCTGGAGTGTGGGGTAAAAGTCCGGGGCATTGAAGCTATGTAATTTCTGGGGAATGTTCCTCCAGCTTCTGTATATCAGATGCGACATCCCCCTGCACTGAGTATGCACGCTTTCGCAAAAGTCTGAAGTCGTCTACAACATTCTTCAACATGGCCACCAACGACACCCGCATCCAAGATCCCGAGAAGAATACCTCTCTCCATGTTGACGATGTCGCGTCGTCTGAGAAGGACCTCAAGCATGATGCCCCGGTCGAGGGCGCCGACTACTCTGGTGCAGTGGCCAAGTCCGATCCTGAAGAGATTGCACTTGTCCGCAAACTTGACTATCGCATCATGCCAGCATTGTTTTGCATGTACTTCTTGTAAGTCAAACACGTTTCTGAGGTTTTTTTGCATAGGGATAGAGTACTGAAGTCATACAGGAACAAGCTTGACCAGAACGCGATTGCCAACGCCCGTCTCAATGGCCTTGAGAAGCATCTCCACCTCAAGGGAACACAGTATAACACCTGTATCTCCATCCTCTATGTGGGCTATCTGTTCGCTCAGATCCCGTCAAACATGATTCTGTCGTCAAAGCACATCCGACCCAGCATCTACATGGGTTGCTGTATGATCATCTGGGGTATCGTCGCTACCTTGACCGCTCTTGTCAAGAACTACACAGGACTGGTTGTTGTTCGATTCTTCCTTGGATTCGTCGAGGCTCCCTTCTACCCAGGTGCCTTGTACATCCTCTCCCTGTTCTACACACGCAAGGAGATCGCCACCCGTGTCTCCATCCTGTACGCGGGCAACATTTTCGCTGTCGCATTCGCTGGTTTGATCGCTGCTGCAACCTTTGCCACGCTTGACAAGAAGTATGGCATGCATGGCTGGCAATGGCTGTTCATTATCGAAGGTAAGCACAACGTCCGCTGAAATAGTTGCGCAGAGAACTGACTTTGGACCATCAGGTATTGTCACCGTCGGTATTGCGATCATTTGCATCTTCGTCCTTCCGGACACGCCCCTGACTACCCGCTGGTTGACTCCAGAGCAACGCCAGCTCGCGCACGATCGCATCCAGCGCGATACCGTCGGACTCGCAGAGAGCAAGGGCGCAAAGGCCGGCTTCATGCAAGCTCTGCGCGACCCAAGGCTCTATCTCCTGGTCTTCATGCAGAACATGCACTTGAGCGCGACCTCCTTCAACCAGGTACGTACCAACCAATTCCTTTTGCTTTGAACAACATCCACTAACATAATTCCAGTTCTTCCCAACAGTCGTCAAGTCTCTCGGCTTCAACACCACCATCACTCTCGTCCTGACTGCACCTCCCACTCTCGTCGCCGGCGTGGTTGGTGTCTTCATCGGCATCTCGTCTGGAAAGTACAATGACCGTACCTGGCACATCACAGTCATGATGGGTATCGCCATGGTTGGCTTCATCATCAGCGCCACGACGCTCAACATCCCCGCGCGCTACGTGTCCTGCTTCCTCTTCGCATCCGGTGTCTACTCGGTTAATTCCGTGATTCTCGGCTGGGTCAGCGGTACCCTCGGCCAAACGCCTGAGAAGAAAGCAGTGTCGCTGTCGATTGTCAACGTCGTCTCCATGGCCAGTTTCATCTACACGCCATACCTGTATCCCGCATCCGATGGGCCAAAGTACGTGATCGCGATGAGCAGCAACGCATCGTTCTCCGCAGCTTGTATTGCTGCCGCTTGGGGCCTGAGGATTTGGCTGCAGTTCACGAACCGCAAGTTGAACAGGAAGGGCAGCAATGTTTTCTACGCCTATTAGACTAGTTGAGGAAAAGGATGCTCGATGCATAGCGCGAGTAGAACAGATCTACTCGTTCTTGATGATTTGATGAATAGCCAACCTCGAACTAGGTCGATACAATGACATACATCTCTTTTTGGCGAAACTCGAATCTTGCATCTTGGCTCTGTACTTGCTTTCCACCAATCTGTGCTATTTATTACTAACATTCGACTGCGTGTACTTAAGGATGTGCGCTTGAGCACGCTATCCCTTCTAGAACAAATGTGATGCAAGATCTCATGGGTCTGTAGAAGGATGGAGGACGACTGGTTCGGCGATTATGCGTTGAATTTCCAAAGCATGCTTCCACTTGATTGAGATGAACATGTGTTTTGACTTCCAGTGCTAACAAGGTAATGATCGTTGTTGTAAAAGCAACAAAAGTAACCGTACAACTCTTAAAAATAAGTACATCTCTTTCAAGACGAGCCAATTTGATCTCAACTCAGAAGCGACAGAGTATTATTTTACATGATCGGAGCCCTCCCCGTTTAGTGAACACTTCACCTCGATAGAAAAACACGTAATTTCACAAAAGCAGGCCGAAGCCTTCAACGAAACTCCCCTTCCGTGGACGCCATTCCCCAAACTCCTTTCGCCCCCCTTCGAATCCTTCTCCATCGTCCCAACAAAAGTCTCATCTCCCTCGACTCCAGATTCCCACCTAAAACCAATAACTGCTCCCACTCCTACTAATCTCAAACACGCACCCTAGTCCCCTGCCCTGCTCTTGTAGCACCCGTTCACCTTCCTCCAACTCCTTCAAAATCTGCTCTCCAACCAGCGGCCCATCCGCAAATGTGTCCTTGACATGAATGACCACGACTTTGAGGCCCTTGAGGGGGGCATCAAACGCTGCGGAAAGGAGGGCACGGTTGTGCTCGAAGGACACATGCGAGAGGTTAAGAGGAGCGGGTGCAGAGGCGTGAGAAGCGTGATGCGGTTGCGTTGGTATACTGGTATTCGCGGCACCATGGTGGACGGGCGTGTGCGTACCCGTTACGTTGCGCGAGTAATCCGTCATCGCCTCGTCGTCTGTATACGGCGCTTGCGCAGTAAGTGGGGAATCGATGCCGCGGGCGAGGTGTATGCTCTTTGTCTTGCGCTCCGTCGTGGGAGCATCGACGTATAACGCCTCGCTTTTGCTTGCGCGTTTGCGCTTGCGGTTCTGGCGCGCCTCTTCCTTCTCGCGCTCGTGCTCTTTGCGGCTTTCGCGCACTTTTTCAGCGAGGTTTTGGAGCTCGGCGAGCAGGTGTCGCGGCGCGAGGTGTCCGAAGAGCACGGCGTCGCCTTGAGCATTGGTGTAGCTGACTTCGATGAAAATGCCTGTGAGGATGCCGGCGGCGATTTTGGGCGCGGCTTCGGCCCAGATTAAGGCGGTGCGTGGTGAGAGAGAAAGTGAGTCGGGTTCGACGTCTCCGAAGATGAGAATCTCCCTCTTTGGTGTGGTCAATGTGGATTCGGTGCGGATGAAGTACGCTGTGGAGTCAATGACACATTGGTCAGAACTGATGGATGTGGCACCACTCGCTCTCCTTCCTTGGTCTGGACCAAGAGCTGGAGTTCCAGGGGCACTTTGTGTAGGAAGAGAGAAGCTCAGCGATCGTCCTTCAAGCCCGTCTATAGGCTGTCCTGGGTGATGTGCTGCTGGAATGTGCTGATGCCCTGGAGTCTCTGGGAGTGTGGTGCTTGGTCTATGCAGACCTGGTACACGCATGCAATGTCCATGGCTGACCTTGAAACCCTTCACACCGAGTCCATCGCAGACTTCAATGAAGCCTCTTCCACTGCCTTCTCCAAGCGCTATATTGCCACCCTCTGCAAGTCGCTGAAATGTGACCAACCCCACGCCGCCCTCCTCATCGGTCAAATTTGGCCAGATGACGTTATTGAAGATGTGTGTTTTGATTGCATTCACCGTGAATGGTAACGCTGCCAACCGCTTCGGTCGTGAGGTGTTGTGAAAAGCAGCTGTGTTGATAACGAAGCCAGATATATGATCCAAGTGCGGGTGCGTTATGAGATACGTAGAAATGTGCTCCCGGACAACGTGCAGCGCATTTGCTCTTGCGCTCGCATGTGGAAAAGGCAATCCAGCGAATGCACCTTCCTTGAGTGTCGTGATCGTCACTGGTGCTTCTCGTTCTGAGTACGGCGTGCCAATATCTGATTCATCGTCCGACAATGATATGTGAGCAGGCGTTGGAGAAGAAGATTGATTTCTTCCATTGCCATTTCCGTTGCGTAGATTCCGTATTGACGGCAAGCCAGGGTCTGCGTCAGCAACGAGGGGAAAGTCTTGTTCCAGTATGCGGGTAATCGCTGCAAGATGGGAACCTGCGTCTACAGCTATAACCGAGTTCTTGGACCATTTCGTCGCCGTGGAGCGCACAAGAAAACCTGTGACATTGTCTTCACTTGGTCCACCTCCAGAGCCCTGTTGATGTTAGTTGACTGACACAAATCTTGCCTTGATACGGCAAAGGAAATGCTCCAACAACTCCATCAAGAACATGACCACCGAGTGCGACTCACCAAGCAGATGACCTGAATCGCGGGCTCATGTGAATGTCCAGAACTCCTCCGGACCTCTCTTCCATCATCTTTCATCTTAATACCAGGGTCGTCGCTTCCCCACACTCTTGTCTCAGCCTCCCCGTCTATCTCTTGTCGGATCTTTGTAGATCTCAAGCCTCCCACAGCCACGGATGCAGATCCCCTCTTCAATCCGAAAGCGCGGAACAGTAACCGAACGTGGCGGTTGAAAATTTCAAAGATCGATATACTCGAGAAGATTGGAGTCCTCGACTGATGCTTTCAGTCCGCAAGGTGCTCGACACCGCACAAAGGGCAGTCCTTATCCTCTCGGACACCTCAGATGCAAACGTCCCTCGAGTCCAACAAACACAACTCACAGCCTCGTGCGCCACTACACTACACAACACAACTCAATGCACCAGGGTCAGGTTTGTGTCGCGTTACACTGTGTGAACCGTACTGGAACCAGTCAAGACAGCTGACTGCTGCGCGGACCCGACCAGCAGCGCGCGACGTTGGACCGTGCAACCGCTCGCTCTTCTTCGAGGCCTCAGAACCCAGCTCTTGTAAGATCTCTTCTTCTCCTCAACCCAAGATTCCGTCAAGTCGAGTCAATGTCCCCAACGGCGCACAAATGAATCGCACCACGACAACCAGCTCAGCAGAAGATGCGCGTGCTCCTGCGCGTGCCGTGCGCTGTCCGTGCCTGTGCGCCTCAATGACAAACAATGGTCCGCTTGTGCCCCAAAATCTCCGAATGATTGCGCCGGACCAGCTATCCCTTCAACGTCGCAACCGCCAGGCCAGATGGGAAGAGTCAATACGAAGAAGAGGATGTTGAAAGAAAGACCAGCCTTCCCTCCCTTTCGAGGCCTCCAGGCCACCCTTGTTCCTCTAGGTGCTTTCTCCAAGCTCGCCGTTGGCTTTGCCAACAAGGAAGGAACAGCCCTAGGCAGGCAAAGGCGACCAATCAGCGTAGCCCGCTAGAGCGCCACAACAAGCCCCGCAGACCTCGAGAGCGGTTGAGAGACTGCAGGACTCGACTGGTTTGGTCGCAGACTTGGGTCCAGCCTTACGACTAGGCGGGCCTCAGACTGACTACACGTGATGGTGGCATGGTCCAACAAATTATGCCCATTGTATTGCACCTCACAAACCGGAGAATAAGCCCGTAGGCCGCCGAGACGTCACGTCATGTCATGCACGTCAGATGAATGTGGGGTCGGCTTGGAATGGGTGTGACTCGTGTGTAACTTTCTCTCTCTTGAGCATCGTGGATATCTTTGGCATTTTTGAGCTTCTATATCCGGGCGCTCACATAGATCCTTGATCTATGAAGATGACCCCCAATTCCGTGCGCATCACCATGTCCATGTCCATCCCAGGTCGTAAGTCATCCGCATCATAACCGAACCAAACACCACCACTTTTGAAAGAAGAAGAATTTACTTGAAGACCTTGCCGTCGGCCCACTCGAGCGACTTGCCGTCAACGGTGATAGGCTTGTCCCAGGCCCACTGGTCGTTGACGAACTCCTTGTCCTCAGCCTTGGTGGGGTCGAGCTTGGTGAAAGAGTAGCTCTCGTAGTCAGGAGCGACCTCGAAAGCGGGGAGAGCCTCTTGGCCACGGACAAGGAAGGCACCCTTAATGACGGAGGCGTTGGACTCTCCGTAGACGGAAGTGCAACCGAAGATGTACTTGCGGCTGGCCTCGAGACGAGCGAAGAAACCACCTAGGATAGTTAGCATCGGACGATGAATCAAAAGTGCAGGCAGTACATACCAATCAAGTTGGAGGTCATGAATGTGAGGGTCAACTCGTCGTTGTACTTGTAGTCAACCTGCCACAGAGAGTACTCCTCGAAGTTGACGTTCTCCCAGAACCAGGGGAGGGCAACCTCGCGGGTCTCCTCGTTGGAGTACTTGCGCTTCCAGTCGTCAAGGACGAATGTAGCACGGGGCAGAGCCTCGAGAGGGTGCTTGGGCTTAGGGGCCGGTGCGGCCTCCTCCTCCTCTTCAGCCTCCTCCTTCTTGGGCTTGGGGGCGGCCTTGGGCTGCTCCTTCTTCTTCTCCTGGCCCTCCTTCTTGGGGGCGACGTTCTTCAACGCCTCGGTGATGAACTCAAGCTTGCCGGCAACAGCGCTGTAGCTGGACTGGTTGCAGATAGTCTCGTACCATCGGGTGACATTGGGGTTGGCATCGCGCCACTGCTTGTCGAAGAAGTACTGGAAGCCGCGGGCAATGATGCTGGCGGAGAACAGGTCGGCGAGAGTCAGGCGCTCACCAACGAGGTATGTGTGTGTCATGAGGTGCTCCTCAAGGACGTGGACGGCCTTGAGAGCGGCCTTCTGAGAATCCTCGACGTTCTTCTTGTTGTAGGGGTCGCGGCCAAGAATGGGGCGGAACCAGCCACCGAGGGGGCTGAGGACCTCAGTGTTGGCGAAGGACATCCATCGCAGGATGGTGGCGTAGTCCTGCTTGGTCTTTCCGAGCAGGCTGGTCTTCTCGTTCTGCGAGGCGACTGGGGTGCGTCAGTATGAGTCAACGACAAAACCCAAAGCGACCGGAAAAATTGGTGCAGTAGTAAATCAGAGTGAAAGATTCTCAACAATAGTTTTCAGACAGGGATAACTGAATGATAATATGCCTCATCCCATTACGCGCAAACGAAGTATGTGGTGCGGGGCACTTACGGTAGACAGCGATGGCGATGCACTCGGAGAGGACGAAGCCGTCAGCGCCCTCGAAGGTAGGGACCTTGCCGAGCTTGTTGAGCTTCAGGTAGTCGGTTGACACACCCTTCGCAGGCTCGGTGTCGACAAACTCGATGTCGAGACCATTCTCCTTTGCGACCGCGAGGAGCGACGTGGTGCGCGGGTTACCCTGTTGGCCCGATGTCAGAAGGTGTCACAGACGTAGCGGGCGCTGTCGGGCTGCGAGACACGTACCGAGTAGCTGTAGAGCTTTCCGAAAGACATGATTGCTGGCTTAACCGTGGTTGAGTTGCACAATCAGTGTTTGTGGGTGTGGAAGAAAAAAGGTTGTTTGGGTCGAAGTGGGGGAGGGCCACGCCTGACGAAGGTTTTCTTCTGGCAAATTAGTCTCGCTTGGCGCGATCTGCGGCCTGTGCATCCATCCATCTACAGCAATTCACAATTCAATCGCCAACACCACCGTCGACTCCGCCCCGAGGCTGCTGCTGAAAGACATGGTCAGCAGAGAACTTTCACGGAGCCTGCGATGGGCAGCAGAGTGCCTCGGACACCAATCGAGACCCCAATGCCAGCGGGCGATTCGACACACGCAAAAGACCTTCCATCCCCGGATATCACGATGCATCTCGACGTCCGCCGCACGACAAGCCGAGATCACAGAAGAAGTACAGGAGCCCTTCTCGGCTGCACCGCCAATTAGCTTTGGCGACGATGCAACAGGGAAAGGAGATGGACTGGAAGGCAAAAGTGCACTACGGGCGCTGCGAGTTGTGCCTGCGTCGCCGTCATACTTCAGCGCAAAGCCCACCTTCACCGACGACTTCCTCTCGCTCTCCGCTCTGCTCCGCAAGGTCGCGACCCTGCCCACGATTCCAGCCGCAGAGGCGCCCAAGGTCGCATGGAAGACGATCGACCAATACCGCATCATGACCAACGAGCCAGTCAAGACGCAGCGATTCCACAAAATGCTGCACCTCTTACGGAGGTTGAACTGTATCCACCCTTCCTTGATGCCTGAAGAGGTGCTGCAGGCAATGGTCCGATACAAGAAGGATGTTCAGCCCGGCGATGTCAAACCAAAACCTGGGGTTATAGACGAGCTCGGACGAGCCAAGGGCGTTGGGCGGAGGAAGACCTCATCTGCTGTGGCCTGGCTTGTCGAGGGCGAGGGAGAAGCATTGATCAACGGAAAGTCGCTGTCACAGTTCTTTGGACGGTTGCATCACCGAGAGAGCGCCGTATGGGCATTGAAAGCCACACACCGGCTGGACAAATACAATTTGTTTGGCTTGGTGCAGGGTGGTGGTTTGACCGGTCAGGCAGAGGCTATGACGCTAGCTGTAGCAAAGGCATTGCTCGTACATGAACCGGCTCTAAAACCCGCTCTGCGACGTGGTAAGTTGATGCCCCTCCCTGCTCTTTTCTCTCCTTCCCGGAGCATTTACTTCTTTTCTCGTCGTATTTGCTTTTTGGTTACCCGCATCTGCCCTTGGCGCCCACGCGACAGTTCACACGTGTTTGGGGTGTTCTCCCGAGCTTGAACAACCTTGCTTCATTCGATACATTTGAGCGCTAACATGTATGCAGCTGGCTGTGTGACTCGCGACCCGAGAAAGGTGGAGAGGAAGAAGACAGGCCACGTCAAGGCTCGTAAGATGCCAACCTGGGTCAAGCGTTGAAGATACTACTTCATGTACATTACCCTGTGTATTATCTTCTTCTGTTCGAGTTAGCGTAAATGGCACAAGATTATTGTCACTGTGGGAATGCGATAAAGCCACTCGTCGTGCCCTACACCCTGCATGTTCTTTCCGCATCAACATGTTTTTTTATCAGCCTTGGTACTGTGGTGTTGAGACACCATGAGCCTGTGCGGGACGTTTAGCCATTGCCCACCACGTTCTGGATTATGAAATGCTGACAATTGAAAAACCACTATCGGACAACATCCGTTTGTAGTTTGTAGTTTCAGAGGTACCAGGATGCCTGAGGCCCCCAGGGCAGCGGCAATGCTCAAGGTCGAACGGTTCCCGCTTTTTCTTCAATGCCTCGGGATCAATGTTGTATCAGGTCGGACAGGGCTGGAACCCGATCATGCATGTTCAATTAATCGGCGTCTTCCCGCTGCACTGGGGCCTTGGCAGTTCGTACCGTGTTGTATCGATCTGTCGATTCTGAAAGTTTGCAAATTGTTCTGAGTGACTACAAATGAAACGGAAGAAAATCGACATGCTGCAAGAACACTCATCCTCAAACACGGACCTCGGCGGTCCAGCTGAGGTTGAATTTGAGTGTTCATGGTCTTCTCGCTAAATGTCGCTTTCGCTTTGATCCTTGCGTCGATATGATATGATGCAAATTATATGGCCAACATCTGGAGTGCTTGCTTCTCGGTTATTGGTAAGAACGCCAGATGAGGTGCGTGAGTAAACTCCCGGTGGGCCATCGGGTATAATGTCCTAGACGCGATCTTGTGTTTACCAGGGACGATCTCGAAGGAGTTGCCCACCGCTTGAAAACGTTCGCAGAACCGGCCAATCGCGTTTCTTACCACTTCGCTTCTGCCTACGTATCATCATCCAACGTCTTGCAGCGGCAGTAGCCTTCGGCACCCAATACTGATGCGATCTTAAGAGGCAGAGGATAAGAGCAGGGGTGTGCACCAGAACAGTAAAGGCGCCGTTTCGAGCGACCATTGTACCCTGAGTCCGTGATAGACAGCTGAAGCTGCGCTACGACAACGCAAGTCAGGACATGGCGATTACGAGTCGTCGGGCAGACGGGGCGGCAGTGGCTTCTGACCGTGGAGGGCAAGTAAAATTGGCTTCGAACAAAGCGAAACCTTCTCGAAGCGTGTTCGCGGTGTTCGACGTGACCCTTTCATCATCTCCAAACGTGGAGTGGTGTGGGCGCAGGGGCCTCGCGATGGCCGACGTCCGGTCGAATGACGCACTCGCTCGTCTCTGGCCGCGAAAGTGGGCTGTTTTTGAACGACGCTGGTTTCATCAGGCGCAACGCACAGCCAACGCCGTGCGCGCTGAGAGGCTTCCAGAAGGTTGCAAATCTGAGGGTGCCCCTGGACGGCCACGTGAATGCGTATTTCAGTGTATTGCAAGGCAATGTGGCGCAAGATAGCGCCGCACATGCTTGATTCCTCCAATTGACAGGAGCGATGTCACCCAGGCAGTGTCTGTGAGATGATTGCAAGTCACAGCTCCAACGCCCGGACGCACCTGGGCTGGCTTGTGATAATTGAGTTGAGGAGCACGGGAAGATACTGCGCCAGAGCCAGTGAGCGAAGCCGGCAACACTCTCCGGGGTGGTGCTAGGCGAAAGGCTCGTCGAGCTGCCATGCGGGTGGACGAGCCAGAACAGCATGGGCTCTGGGGAAGCCATGGCGAGGCCGCGTGCTGGCGATAGCTGCATTGCGTCAGAGCAGGTCACGCAATGGTGTAGAACTACTCCGAGGCGAGGAAAGGCTTGGGTCGCGGGATCGACAAGTGAGGCTGTGGGTGGAGAGCGATCGTCCTTGCGCGATACACCCCTGCTGGTTTGCGGGATCTTGCATTCAGAGATGAGAGTCCTGATCCAGTCGTCGATACCGAAATTTGCCCCTGATTCGGTCTCCAGGACCACCATCTGCACAGCACGGCGCAAGGCCGGCTGCAGCCATGAGCAACCACCACGCGTGAAGCTCGCAGTGTTCGACAGGCGTCTGATGATTTGGCAGCGCGCAAACGGATCAGCCACACCCAGGAGCCGAATAACGTGGTGCATGAAACATGTTCGCGACGAGCCCGGAACCTGCAGCAGCTCTGGGGCGGGCATGGAGCTCACGCAGGTCTGTGAGAAAGGTAGTGGTATGTACAGCAAAGGAGGAGTCGCCTAGGTGTCGTTGATGCATGCGTACGGGCAACTAGCTACCTGAGGCGGACCGTTCTCTGCATCGGATAGTGGCCGGGGGCCGTCTGGCCGCTCCAGCATCGCGCACGGCACGTCGATGCAGCATTGAGGTGCAGCAGTGAGGACGGTCGACTTGGACGAGCAAGCAGCGGGGCGGCATCGTCTACCGCAGCCATCTCAGGCGTCGTCTGCTGCCCGCCAGCATGCGCAAACTACTCCCATCCGGCGACCTACCCTGCAGAAATGGCTGCCCAGCCTGCAGATCCACACGGCCGATCTTGTAACCATGGCGTCCAGGGTATATCTTAGCCCCGCCATGGTGTCTTCGGAAATCGGAGACTTCGCAGGGACGCTGTCATCCCAAAAACCCATCCAGCGAGTCTCAATGGTCAGCTCCACCTCGCCCGGCGTGAAGCCACATCCACTCTTCAGGTACCCAGGCTAGGCCTCATTCCCCCTGGTACAGCCAGGTGTATTTACAGACTGCTCGCCGGCGTGGCGCTTTGGCGACTTCCTTTTGCTTTGCTCGCACTGCCTGACCGTCTCCCAATGTGGCTCCTTTGCGCCCTCACTTGCTGCCCTCCCTTAGCTACCCCAGTCCTGCTCGCAAATCCCCCACTGTCTGAGCCCGACCCCTCGCTCAGAGCGTGCCGGACGCCATCTCCAGCCCAGGGCTGCCGCAGCGTGTCGGCCAGCACTCGTTCTGTTTCTTCGTGACGCTCTGTTCCTCGCTCTGTGGACCCACTGCCTACGCTGACCAATATTGCACTTGCTCGTCGCACGTCTGCTCTGCCTCGGACCGACCGCTTCACTTGCTCGCCTGCTCTGCTGCACTGCTCGCCCGCTGTCGCCCGCCAGGAACACCCGAGTCTTGACAAACTATCGTGAGCAGCGCCAGTGTACGTTGGGGCCGTTGAGCTACCGGAACGCAGACGTTAAGCTGTTTGAGACCATCTCTTAGCCTGCCTTCCTACTCGTCCGACTCGTTGAGGTACTGAGCTTCTGCAAGGTTTACCCTTCAAACAGCTCACGCACAAGACTCGCCTCACAACCCACCAACGTTGTTTCTCTCAGCCTTCTCCGCGCCTACTACTGCCGGACCATCTCCTGTCATTTCGTGGCTCTGATTCTAGCTGCTCCACCGTGCGCACGTTTCTTCTCGAGCACTTCCACATCGGGACGGCGCATTCCGGTTTCTCTGCACCAGCGCCAGAGATCCTCGTCGCAGCCAAACGAGGGTATCCTTGGGAACATCTTCACGCGTCAGCGACCTCTGCGCCAGTGAATCTTGTCGCATTGGGCTTCGTTGGCGGTTCTGTCGGCGCGCCAGGACTGTCTTTATATCCATCCTGCGAAGCTCCGGACCATTCCCAATCACCCAACTCGGACGTCAATCACTCACACGACTACCAAACCACCGCCCTCCGGCTTCCATTTCTCTCCAGCTCTTGACTGTCTACGTCGCGCCTTCCGAATCAGTATCCGCTCTTTTTTGTAGACTTGATCGCGAACCACCTCCCCCTCCCGCACGTCATCGCTTCCCCCTCTTGCGCCCCTCCATCGCCAATCGCCAGAAAAGCCTGCAAGCTGGCCAATTACGCGACCCCGCCAGTATCGCCCTTGGGGTATCGGGCTCTCGAACCTCCCTTTAGTCTGCAGCTCAAGAGCCGGCTGGGTGGGATGGACCAGAATGACCGGCGGTCGAGGCAGAACCCTTCAGGTTACGCGAGCCAGCAAGGCACGCTCCTTCCACCACAGAATTCATATCCCGTGGTAAGCGCTTCCGATCGGTACAGGCAGGCGCCCTTGACAGCGCCGGCCCCTCCTGCCACGGCCACGTCGTCCAGCCGCGCCAGCTCTTCAGGTTATGGTTACGCTTACGGGGAAGGTGCACAGTTCGGATCCTCTATCCAGCCCTCGTACGGCACCCAGGATTACGGGACAGGTCAGCAGCAATCGCCCCAGCGCGCGTCGCAACAGTATTCGCCATACGGCCAGAGCGTCATGTACGGTGTAGGTGGTGCGCAAGGCTCAGCATCAGGATCGTCACAGTATGAGCCTGTGGAACAGTACCAGCAGAACAGGGATTCCGCCATCCAAGTTCTAAGCACCGGCTTTGGCGTCGCACAGGCGCCTTATTATGAGAGCGGTCCTACGAGTGCGCCGGCCTCTGCTCTCGCTTCTCAGACCGTCCCATCGCAATACCCCTCCCTGGGATATACATCTTCTCAAGCTTCGGTCGGACGAGACACCCTCGCACCCGCCTACACCGCCGCCGGAATGGCAGACCCAAGCCAGGCGACCGCTCAAGCGGGCTACTCTCAGGGGAATTACAGCGAACAGCCCAGCACGGGCAACGAATTCGACGTCTTCTATAATCGCTATCAGACGGAGCTTAAGCGGACTTTTGAGCATGTACGAGATGGTCGACTCAGTGAAGCTGCACAGCAGCTCTTCATGCTTTCCGACTGGGTCTTGCATTATGCAGAGACATTAGGTGAGTCTTTGTTCTCTGCGCAATATGGGGCGAGCGGCTGAATTGACTACAGGCCTAGTTCGTGACGACGAGAACCACTATTCACAGCGCCTTGTCCTGTGGGAAGAATTCAATACTTGCTGGTTAGCCACCCTACAGAAACAGAAAACGTTCACCCAGGAGATCATCGCCACTGGTCAACGGCCACAACCTCCGAAGACCTTGATAGACTATAACTTCCTCGAGAAAATGGGCACACAGCTTGTGAAGCATTGCGATAATATGGAGAAGCACGGCTTAGTTGACTATCAGATGGGCGTATGGGAGGAGGAGATTGTCGCGAGTAAGCAATGACTTCCACCAGATTTTGACGCAGCCACTGATATACTGCATAGTGTTGACCTCCTGCCTCGATCTCCTAGAAGACATGGGCGCTGGTTCCTCTGCACAACGACCCACCTCAACAGCAAGACGACAGTAATCTCCATCAATCTCAGGCACATAGTTTGGGCTACGACCCACAACAGCTTAAGGATCGAACGCACCTTTGGCGTCGTAATGGATTAGCCGCAATAGGTTTGGCTGCATACGCAACCGCCTCTCTTTTGGTGATGTAGACACCAAACACGCATCTGTTTTTCTTTTTTGTAAATTCATTACTTATGTAGCTTTTAGTGCATTCTCCTTTGTTCTTCCCTACTTCATAGACAGCGATGCGCATCGAGACGGCTGTTTCCCGCATTTTCCTTCGGTCGGCCATGATGTCGTCCATAGGGCAGGGCCTCTCTGCCCTTCCCTGGACGGCACTGCCCGACTGTCACTTTTTGCATACGTATCTTCGGCACAAGAGGGATCATGAGGCCTTGGCTACCCGTTTTGGCAGTGACGGCATGATGTGGAGTTGGACATGGGACCCGGACATGGGGAGGAAAAGCTGCCACATCTCGGGGCACGGGAGTCATGGTTGCTTTTCTGGCTAGAGGGAGTAATAGTGGATTAGCCAGCGCAGGCGTCGGCTCGGTCTACAGAGGAACACGATAATGAAGGACGAGCTTCACGAAAGGTGCATTGATACCGAAGGTCACCGGAAAAAACCACCCTGGTCAGGCGAATGTCCGGTGACAACGCAGCAAGAATGTCAGTCTAGAACCGACGATCATTGCACGTTGCAATTGGGCTTCAAAAGTCTCCGGTCAAGCCCAAGGGTCGGTAGCATGAGAAAGCTGGGGTTTTAGACGCAAGGAGGAGGACTGCCACATGATTGGGCAGCAAGGTCGGGCAGCATTGTAGCATACAATTGTAGTATTCGAATACAGTATAGACAGAGCATCCACCACTCCAAGGTATTGGTTTTTGGCAGCCGAGACGAAGATTGAACGCATTGCTTCTTGGAGTCTGTGAATAGTGTCGTTGTGTCACCACGCCGCCCTCGCGCCTACCTTCACTTGGCAAGGGCCCTGGTCTGCGATCAACATTTCCGCCTCACAAAATCAAACTCCCAAAACTCGACTTGGTTTTGCCACGACAGCCTCACGTATCGACAGCGCCACCAACACACCGCACATGATCAGTTCCTTCTGCTTGGAATTGAGGCGCCGTATCAGCCGCGTCATCGCGCTGCTGTGTCTCGATTGCATGCGCCCGCGAGTCAGAGCCGAATTCATGGCGTTCGGCAGGCATGCGTCAATGGAAAAAGCAGTCAAAACAGCCACAACCGCGGAACATTTAGACATGATCAGCATGTTTGCGGCTAGTTTATGCATCCCCACTGGATGCCTTCCATCTCACGTCTCGCCACCTGCAGGGCTTTATCGTCTAAGCCAAAAGCTGCATGTGGAAACCGATCATCAGATCGTGGCATAATTCGCAGTATCTTCCGTCCTGTGAGGAGATATCCGAGACGCATATTCTAGCGCGCGCAGTCTCACATTGGCTGCGTATCACGGCGCTATGGCGTTGCAGCCTCCTCCCACGCATTTCAGCTATTGTGCGCTCCATTATTGCTTGTTGTTGCTCGCAGCTGGGCGACTACATCCTGCTGCAACTGGCAATTTGGACACCCCACAGTGTCCAGACGTCCTCAGCTTCTATTTCAGGAAGCAATCTCGATCTGTAACAAGCCAGGGTCAAGATCGATCCATCGCCTCTCGACCAAAAATGGACTGTGACAGAGTGAGCGGGCTGCCACCAATGATCGTGGACGCCTCAGATCCTGCTCACGGGAGACGAATCAAGATCTGCCTCGTCTCCGGACTGTTGGGAGCTTCGGCACTCGTGCGATAGCGCATGCTCGAACCACATGCGACGCCCACAACACCTCCTGCTTATGCTCGGGAGACATGCGGCAGACGCTGCATGCCATGGACCCATCTTGGTAATGCAAACGAAAACTGTTGGCTTCGGTGCGCCTGCGCTCCTACGACGCTGATTTGTGTCCGACCCATTGTGACGTTGCGCGACTTTTGCGCATTTCTCGCATGCAAGGACGCGACGTTCCCCATACAGCAAATGTCCCTAGAACGCGACAATCACCATTGCGCACGAGCTGGCTCATGCGCCGATGGAACATGGCGTAACACTGCAACAAGGCGGACCAGATGACGCATCCTCGTCGAGTGTTTCCTCAAACACTTCTGGAAGTGCCATCGAGAACGCAGCTAGACTGCCACGCACCCATGTCTCGTTGATGGTCAGGTAACGCAAGAGGAATGTGGGCCTGCAGTGTGCACCATCGGGGCGCCTGTCACTGCAATTACCCTTTTCTCGCTACCACGGCAGATGTGGTGTCGCAGTAACCCATTGCGCTGGTTCGGGCAGACCATACGCACCGAATCTGCATGAGCGCACAGAAACACCGGTCGCTTCATGCCAGCTTGCTGCTAGTCTCGCCCGATGTCCGCCTGATCTGTTGCTGTGCATGCCCACTACCGAGCACGACGTATTGCTCGCGCTTGGCGATAGAGACTAGTTTCGGCACAACAGAGTCATGGGCGGCAGGTCGCACATGGTCGGCCACGGCCAAATTGGTCAGGGTCCGTATGCGGGTGCTATCTAAAACTAAGCTGCCTAGTCTGGAAAGCAGTGTCACCGGACTGACTTGACTGACAATCTCTGAATGTCAGGACCGATGCAAGCCTTTACATTGGACTAGCGTTTATCTTCAACCTCGTCATGGTCAACGACCTGAGGTAAGATCCGAGTGCCGGTGTTGGCCCTGTGGCACCACACGCATGTCCATTTCGAGCCCTACTCCCACTACCTTAACGTCTGCTACATGTAGCAACAGAGTGAGATTATGGTATGATAGGTACAGGATCTCTGGAGGCTAACCCGACCAAGGATGACTATCTATGCAGCAGCGAACACAACACACTAAACCGTCTTCGAGTCAGGGAAGACGTTTGTATGTCCTGGCTCAAATTGTGATAGCTTGAATATCGCGTCGCATTTTACACATTTCTGTGGCGTAGGCATGGTAGACCACTTCAGACATGCTCACTGCCATAGGCTAAAAGCAACGCCCAAGTTCTAGATGATCTTGCTTCTTTTGCGCACAACGTCGCTCTTTCTAGACATCCTATAGTATATCCGCACTCCATCTTGAATATAAGTCACAGCAACATCTGCGCACCGCTAACATGCCCCAACAATATATTGATGCAAAGAGATCGAAGTTGCGAACCGTGGGTAAGCAATCAACTTCATCATGTGCATTCGAAAATGCAAAGCGACCATTGAACCTGAAGATGTAGAGAGAGTCAAAAAGAAATACTAGAAATGTTCCATGTATTAAATCCAGACACCCTCGACAAAAGGTATGAACAAGTAGTCGTGATATGTCGTATATCTGACGAGTAGTTGTCCATAGTCCTTGTCGCCTCACCGCATGTGAAATTACTATATTATACCCCAAGACCTGCAACCCGCTACGGCACAATAATAGGGCGCCGCAGATTCTATTAAGCACGCGCATCCGCAGTCGTGGGTAATAAACGACCATGACCGTTCATCTTTTCCTTTCCTTTCCTTTTGTCCTCATTATTTCCCCCTATTACCAAGTGAATGCAAGATATTACACCTTTTTTCCTTTCTCGTAAACATTATCTCATAGCCCAGTTACTCCAGTGCGTCTTGCGTTAAAGCAAACCATTTCTCCTCATCTCCTTCGTACATATCCGCCAATATCTGAAAACTCCCAAGCACATTCGCCAGCGCCGTGACTTCGGCGTCAATGTCTACTTCAAGATACAAGGTCAGCATATATGCCAACCCATCCCAAGAGACTGTCAAAACGAAGAAAAACCAAAAAAGAAATACCAGGAGGAAGGGGAGGCCCAAGACAAGAACTAAATCGTTGATCCAGCCTCTTCCCCATCTTGGACTCGATCTGAGCGCTGCAGCTTTCCCGTGAAGCGTCCAGTACCACCAGGTAGACAGCCATCAAACTCAGCTGCGTGAGCTGCCTCCGCGTCCGTCCAGCCAGTCTGCAGCGCCCAGCCCGCTTCGAGCGCCGCGAGCTCCATGGCATCTACGTCCTGCACGATTTCGCCGAGCAGCGGCCACTTCGTTGGCATCATCGCGGGAGCGAGTGCGGTTGCGCGCTTAGCTAGCTGGGCACCTAGCGGCGTGGTAGGGAGCCTATTACCGCGGTCGACTCCGGCTTGGTCGAAAGCTGTGTGTGGAAGTTTTGCGTAGCCGCAGGAGATGAACTCGATGCTCTCGAGGGATGTTTGGCGGCTGGGATCAGCTTTGGAGTGGTCGGAGTCAAAGTCTGCGAGGTTCGTGCCGGGTGAGATGATGTCGATGATGCTAGTCCATGATCCTTCGCGGGGCTGCCTCTGGAGTAAGGACTGCGGGTTTGCGGGAGGCTGAGGGGTTTGTTGTGCAGCCGCTGGTGGGGGAATATTGCCTGGTTGTATCGCCTGAATCTGTGCTGCAAGACCAGTCACAGCGTGCGTGATGGCAGCTAGATGTAGATTCTGATTGACTGGCTGATTCTGGAGCTGTTGCTGGTGTTGCCAGAGCTGCAACTGTTGCATCTGGGCCTGCACTTGTGCTGCGAGGTTTGTTACGACATTCTGCTGCGCGGCACCATTGGCATTGCCCTGTGGCTGTTGCATCTGTTGCAGATGCTGCGTCTGGAATTGGAGTGTCTGGGTCAACCAATTGAGTATCGGACCGTTGTTGAGCAAGGGTGGTGCCTGTGCTTGTGCTTGTCCCTGATTTGCCGTTTGTCCCCCAGCATTATTATTCCCAAAGGCATTCCCGCCAAGCAGCTGACCGAGGATACCATTTGGCGGGACAACAACGACAGGCATATTGAAGAGAGGTACTTGAGCAACGTGATTGCCGTTCTGATTTGTCCGCAAGATCGCTGTCAAAGAGATGGAGTCCAAACAAAGATGCTTCAGGCTCAAATCGTCATGCAGTTTGACAAACTTCAGCAATGCTGCCGGGGTGATCCAGCCGTTGTTCAAAGTGAGTTGCTCTACGTGAGGGAATCGGAGGAGAGTTTCATGCAGTCGATCTGGCTCTAGTTCAGTCACATCCCCAATATTCGCCGTGCGCGTATCGTTGCGGAGGTTACTAAAGATGATCGGAGCAGGAAGTAGAAGCTTATTGCGCGCGTGTAGTCCCTCGGCGTGCTCTCCGCCACCAATCCAGCCTAGTGTGAGGTTTCGGATCCCCGTACGATGAGCCACATGATCGCTGAGCAGATCACAGAATGCATTTAGACCATGTACTGGACTTATGCGACGTGTTTCGACAAAACCAGCTTCGTCTTTGGTTACATTCCTCCAGCCAGGTATAGCCTTGATAGTGAGATCTTTGAGGTTGGGCAACGCATCCCAGAAGTCTGCACGATGCAGCATGGGAAGATAGCGGTCAGAGATCCTGGAAAGATTTAGGGTGTGCACTGGCGTGAAGGTGATGGGATTGTCGATGATGGAGAGCATGTAGGACGAAATGAACGCCCGTTGAGCCCATTCGGTTTCGAGTAGCCATTCTTTCTGAGCCTTTGTGAGTTCCGCAGGTATCACAGGGCTCATGATATGTCCTGCATCGGTGGGAGGTGTCGTCGAAGTGAATAAGATACCAGAGCTGGAATAAGTTGGCTTGAGTGTGAAGAGATCAACCACTACGGGATCATCAAAGGATGTAGGGACCGGTAAGTCGTTAGTTTCATGGGGTGTCGCCTCTTGTATAAGGTAAGAATGCAGATATGGCTTCTCTGGCTGTTCTTCCGCAAGCATACGCAGTTTCTCAGTCTCAGACAAAGACACCGGTGCATCCAATCGATAGAGTGTTGCCAGCTTGACATCTTCGCCAGCTGCAACGTGACGTGCCTCAATTTGATCCCAGAGCTCTTGCTGAGCTTGAGCACGACGATCCGGAACGGAATCCGAGGTGCCGAAGACTGCTGGCTGGTTCCGGACTATACGAGCACGGATGGAGCGATCTGGACCATTGAGCCAACCGAGCCCGCTATCAACAGAAAGCGCAAGTTCCTTGACCTTGGTTAGCTCAGAAAATGCTATCTTCATTCGCGGTGTCTCGTCTGCGGCTGACTCAAGTCCAGCGACATCGTCAAAGCGGCGATACTCCTCGAAGGGCCAGTCGTAGTCCCCCCAGAAACTTGTCTTTTTCTCGGTCAGAGACTTGACAGGTGGTTGTGCGAGCGACTCTTCGTTGACCTCGAAGCTCATGCCGTATTTCAAGATATGTTTCCCAAAGCCTTTAAAAACATCCAATCCATGACCGTTATACACCTCGTCGCCGTTGGTGTTCTTCCACGAGTACCCAGATGACATGTGTTCTGCTCGCTTCTTGCCCTTGGTATCAGGCTTCTGTCCCTGGGCCAGCATACCATAGATCTCCGTGTTGAATGGCACCACGACCGTCTGAAAGATGACTTGAGAGATATAGTAGTTGAGTTCTTTACTGACCATACGCAGAGATTTGATGTCGTCACGATTCAAATATCGGGCAATCAATTCGACTAATTCGACGGGCAGCTTCCATTCCGGACGGCCAGTACTCTCTTGCTTGGATATGCTGGCCAGCTTCTCGGTGGCTACTGGAACTCGCCGTTTGGTCTTGTTAGCTACGGGCTGGGGAATCTCTCTGTTCATCAAGCTGTATTGCGCAAGCATCTTGGAATGACTTCGAAAGTTGGGCCATATGTCGTTCGCGTCCGCATTTGGGAGCATGTTGCGATACATCATCACAGCCACAGCGCCTCGGTCAATGAGAATGCGAGGAATGCTGTTTGCCTCCGAGCCTTCGAAGCTCTCGCGCGATCGTTTAGAGGCGCTGGCTATGGGAATTCCGATAGTAGCTTGCAATGCTTCGAGGCTGTCGAAGCGAAGGCCTTGCTCCAGCGATGAAGGATCCCTGCGTCGTGCTCGGCGCGCAAAATTGGGAGTGGCACGCGAACGTGGGCGGGAAATGAATGGGTTGCTGTCATTGCTCGCTTCGGCCATGTCTTCGTCTGAGCTTGACCTTCCATTCGAGCTCTCACTCATGCTGTCGTCGAAGAGATCGTATGTCAGTGCGCGAGCGCCCGCCCTCCGAGACATATGTTGTGAGGGGCGAGTTCGGCTATCTCTTGTAGACGGTGCTGTTGCGAGGGTACGGTTGCCTTGTGAGCGGAACGTCGAGATACTCGTCTCAGGACCACGGATATTACTCTCAATATCCTCCGTACCCCGAAGTCGATCGCCGACTGGATTCGGTCCATCCGAGGATTCTCGAGTGATTGTACGTGTAGGGCGTCTTCTGGGCTCAGTGGGAAATGGATCAGCCGGCCCAAAGAGAGTGGTTGAGGCGGAGCGAGTGGGACGAGCACGAGTGTTATGAATGCGAGGGGCGGTTAGCTGTGATCGCTGCACAAGGTAAGTTTATATTTCACCACACGAATTAGAGAATGCGCTTGTATGGTTAGACTCACCGAGGCGCCAGTGTTTGCAGCGACAGCATCTGAATCGCTGCCACTTTCTTGTGGTCGCTCGCGTTGGAAGGAGCGCAGTGTCCTCCTGCGTGCCTTGTGTGGACTATCTGCAACATTGTATGGGAAATTGCCAGGACTGGCCATGATGGCGGTGCCGCTGAAATATATATCGTATCAAACTGTCGTCGCGCGGACTAAGTGTCTACCGGCAAGCCGCGAAATCTACAATCTGAAAGTGTATAGGCAGATGATATGCAACATATCGGGTGAAGGCATGTAGCTAGCCAAATGAGCGAGGGAGCAGGCGAGTGGGATTGGGTGAAGGTGGTATCGCAGGGCAGTAAAGTTGTTGGAGGTGTAGCCTTTCTTTGTAGAGAAGCGCGACGACCGCTATTCGCTTCCCCGCTTGCAGCCGCACCATGACGCGCCAGGCACCACCCACCCGCAGACCCACCCCTCCGCCTCCCGCCGCCCGGTCATTCGCTACCTTTTTTTTCCAGAACAACAACAACAAACATCTCAATTGTCTGCATACGGTCGAACTGTAGACTTCAACAATGGCAACTCCACAGAACCCTTCACGCACCTCGCTCCTCGGGCTACCCCGTGAAATACGCGACAACATTATTGGCTACTGTGCATTGCCCGGCTTCGTGTACACTTCCAGCGACAAGCCAAACACAGCAAATCTCCACCGCGGTAAGGTGCAGGCAAACACCTTCATCGACACGCGCATCTGCCTGCCATGTCGCCTCTCATCAAATGTGCTTGGCGTGTGCCGCCAACTGAGGGCAGAGTGTTTGCAGTATCAGACCTACGCCCTTGCTTCGTTCCCTTCTGGATCCAAGACTAGCGAGGAGTCAGACACGGTACCGCTCAGCAACATCCTTGCCGAGCGGCTGGGGCAGGAGGTGGAAGAGGAGGCTGAGCGGATGGGAGATCGCAACCAGCTTCGAATCACGCTAGAGGCCCAACGACAGCTTCGAGGCCCGCATGGATATGCTCTCCCTGTTCGTGAGGAGCTATCGCCCCGCTTTGTGGCTTTACTACCGCTCATGGAGAGAAGCAGGAAGCTCCGGCTCGTTGTTTGGGCTGGATTTGATTGGTGGAACGGATCACGCCCAAGACAATATGTCAAGGTGAATGGTCGCATGAGGATCGATGAGACCGCGCCTGCTGGACCTGATGCCGTGTCTTTTGCTGTTGAGAAGATATTGGAGCGGCTACCTGCCGTTGAAGAGCTTGAGATTGATATTCTGGCTCACGTGGGAGACATTTCGCGATGGGATCTTCCAGAACCAGGGTGGGCAAATGTACAGTACTGGCTTGACAGGCCAGTCACATCAGCTTCTGGACAAGCGCTTCAGCGTGTTCAAAGAAGGCTATGTGGTGTGTGGAATTCGAAACTGGTCGAAGCTAGCTACCAGCAGCACGAAACGCGCACTGAGGGCAATGCATGGCATATCAAGCGGCGTGGCGATATGTACACCGTAAGTGACCATTTTCTTAGCATGCTTGCTACCTTCACTAACGACCGTAGCCTACAATGATCGCGCTCGCTGACCCTGGTGAACTCGATGAAAACCGAGTAATAGTGAACGAAGAGTTTGATCGAACATATTAGATAAAAAGATATCAGCCTCCGTTCTTTCTCAAAAGCCAATTGGCGCTTCTTTCGCCCTCCGCCCAATCTTGTTCCCACTCTACAGGCTCAATGTGGCGACCCCGCGTGTAAGACCAATCAGCGTGACTAAAATCTCCGTCATACAGTTCCACGTCGTTAAAGATATGTAAAGGCTGCGACGAGTCGTAAGCCTCCCGCTCTGCAGCTGTACGCGGCGCCAGTCGGAAATGCAGGTCTATAGTTGGTCTTCCATGCTCGTGGCGCAGTACCCGAGTGGGCATGCACAGCCTCTGGTCTAGTTCTTGCACTAAGGTATACAGCTTCTACATTTCGTGCTCCACACTACTGCGGATTGCAATATGAGCGCGATTCTCTTACCACTAAGGGCAGCGAGCGAAGTCCAGTTAGGCATCCTTGCTGTATCAACACGAAACTGACGCTCGAATTCTTGCACCTTCCATGGGCCGAGAATGATACGTTCCAAGAAGGCATAGTACATCTTGTTTTTGGTTGACTCTGGGTTGAAGATGAGGCGAATCGGTGCATCCTGTATTGCTCTCAGTCGAGGGTGGAAAATTCTTTCTGCTTCCGCTTTCAGTTCACGACTAGTAGCGAGAATCTGCAAACCCGGCAGCGTGATCCAGATGAGCTTTATGTCAGGATCGGGTCTTTGGCTGACTTGTTGTATGCATGGGCGGTGCGTCACTTTGATGGGTAGATGGTCGAACACCAGTAGGCGCAGCTCCCTGGGAAGGTCGAGAAATCTGAATGGTTGAGGATCAGACATTCTATGAGACACAAAGAATTCGCTACGAGTTGCGTAAATGAAGGTGTGGTGGTATTGCCGGCGGTGGACACATTTATTGGAGCGCGAGTGGGGTAGCATTTCTGGACCTACAAAGCGAGCGGCAAGACCTCGGGGGTTGCGCGTGTGTCACGAGTGCAGATGGAACTCACCCGCGGAATACCACAGCTTTTCAAGCCGCAAGGCAATCAGACTAGGATGTAGCAGTACATCTTCTCATCTCAACTTGCTGCTTCGCGGCAAACTAGACATCTCTCTGACTTTCACCGAGACTCGCCTGTCCACGCCACAGCATAAGGTAAACATCACTTACGTTGTATTTGCAGTGACAAAGCGCGGGAAACGACTACAGATGGACTGTTGACCTGGGTTTCTCCATAAGCCATTTGACGAGGGTCAAAATAAATGAATGAGGTACTTGCCGATATCGACACTGCAAGAAGAGCAGGGAACAAACCAAGCAGACCTTGTACGTTTGAACCGCTCTCAGAAGATAACTTCACATGCCTAACCTCTCACCCCTCCGCCCACTCTCTCTCCCACTCCTCCCTCCCAATCGCCTTCCCGCCCGATACAAACCAATCCGGATGCCCCGCCGATCTTTGTGCATCAATCTCGCCGAACATCTGCTCTTCACCCTTACCATCCAACAATGCCGCCCGCACCGTAAGATGCAGCGCTAACTTCGCCATCTCAAGACCACAGTACCTGAGATCAAATCCCAGGTTCAGCAGATCCTGCTCCAGCTCCATCCTTGCCATCCTTGCACTATATCCGCAGGTTCCGTCTGTGCGCACTGATGGATCGATGAGAGCGACGGCGACTTGGCGTTTGGGGGCCCCAAGAGGAAGGGGCAAGCTGGAGTGTTCGTGTGAAATTTCTCCTTGCGCCAATTTCTCCACGTCGCAGCTGTAGGGACAGTTCAGCGGGGTGAGTGCGATGCAGATTAGAATTTTGCGGAGGCGCTTGCATAAGAGGCCCTCGGGAGTTGATATGATGCGAACAGGCAGAATTGAAGATGTGAGTGAGGCTGCTTTTTCCCGGAGAATGTCATGCGATTCTGAGTGGATTTGGCGACATGTGAGGAGCAGGGGAAGGACAGAGAGGGAGGTGTGCACTAGTCGCAGACAGCCTTGGCTGTAATGGTCGGTTACTGGGAGGAAGATGGGGACATGTGTGGTGGTGGCAGGCACGAAAGAGTAGATGATAAGACGAAGCTCTTTCGGGAGGGAAAGGAATGGGAAGGGTTTTAGGTTGGCCATTCTTGGGTGCTTTGGTTGTGATGTTGGTTGTTCTTCTTCTTCTTTAAACATTAAATTGAGGCTGGAAGACATGAATATGGGCAGGTACGTGTAGCGGGGCAACTCACGCTAATCTTGATGTGGGGTGACGGAAATAATTGTGCTACGAGGGTAGTTCAGAGTTTGTAATAATCTACAGAGTCTTTGTTAGATCAAAAGCAGTGTTTCGGGTCAGCAGGAGATCCTTGTTTGTTCTTGCAAACATGACATAGTCTTCAGGACATGTAACGTATATGGCAAGTGAGCGCCGCACGCAAGCGAGCGCCGCACCCCACCAAACCTGCCCACCTCTCTTATCTTAACGCGATATGGCTCAACGCAGCGCTACTTAATTAGTCTTAAATGAAGTAGATATTTAGCTTGCTATCTTATCTATTAATACTAAGCAGCTCTAAAGTAATTGGTCTGCTAGTGCTGTCTACAACGTGTCTGAACGAACGATCTGCTGCTGACGCGCTGGTGTACCTGCCTGACATAATTGCTAGCCTAACTTAAAGAAGCTTACCTAGCTAGAAGAGGAGGTGATAGTTAGACATATACTTGACCTTGATACGCGTGGGTTTGCGCCCACGTACGCTGCTGTACGTGATATGGCTGATAAGCTACTGGCTGCGCGCGGCGCAGGCCAGGTTGGGTAGAAGTGGCTAGCTAACTTTGTTAAGCGTACAGACAGTCTTACGACGCGTTTTAATTGGCTGTACGATAGGCAGAGAGCTCTATGTGAAGATGCAGCCTTAATTAAGGGCTGGTTTGATCTTGTAGAGCAGACAAAAGCTAAGTACGGCATCTGCGATGAAGATGTCTGGAACTTTGACGAAGCTGGCTTTATGATAGGCAAGATTATAACTAAGCTTGTCGTAATAGGGTTAGAGAGGAGAGGCCGGCCAAAGACTATCTAGCTAGGCAATTGTGAGTAGGCGACGCTGATCGCTGCGATCAACGCTGCTGGCTGGTCTATCCTACTGTTCATTATCTTGACCGCCAAGTACTACGTCTCTGCCTGGTATGAGGGAGACCTCTCACGCGACTGGGTATTCGCAGTCAGCGACAACGGCTGGATAAATAATAAGCTAGGAGTTGAGTGGCTTAAGCACTTTAATGCTTATACGCAGACACGTACGATAGGAGCCTGTTGCCTGCTCGTCCTTGACGGGCATGAGAGCTACTACTCTCTTGAGTTCTAAGAGCTCTGCAAGGAGAACAATATCTATACGCTCTGTATGCTACCTTATTCATCTTATCTACTCTAGCCTCTTGATGTTGGCTGCTTCTCGCTGTTGAAGCGCGCGTACAGCTGTGAGATTGAGAGCCTGATCTGCTACTACATCAACCATATCACTAAGCTTGAGTTTCTGCTAGCTGTCTGGGCTGCGTACGATTGATTGTTCACCTTAGCTAATATCTGCTCTGCCTTTCAAGGCGCTGGCCTTGTCCTACACTAGCTAGACGTAGTCCTCTTAAGGCTTGACGTACAGCTGCGTACGCCTACTCTACCTCTCCTAGACGCTGTATGGTAGACTTGTACGCCTAGCAACGTACGTGAGCTTGAAGCTTAATTAAAGCTTATACGTGAGCGCGTACGTAAGCACAAGAGCTCTTTACCTGCCTTGATTATTGAAGCGATAGACTAGCTTAAGAAAGGGGTAGAGGTGATGATGCTGTCTGCTGAGCTGATGCGCGATTGGATTGCTGGCCTTGAGAGAGCTAACGAGGTAGCGTCTGCGCGTAGACAACGCAAGAAAAAGCGTATACAGAAGTATGGGGTCCTTATAAAGGGAGCTGGAGAGGATATAGTCGCTTAACGTGAGGCTACGCAGTAGGTTACTCGTGAGGAGCGTGGAGGAGGAGAGCTATTAGGTGTTAGCCGTTAGGCTCTTGCACGCTGCACAAGGTGCAGAGAGTAGGGTTATAACTTACGTACGTGTAAGAAAGAGACTGTAGCTACTGCTTGATCTATTGTATTAATATCTATCTATTATTTTGTTGCGTTGTTGAGATATACGTCTGCAGAGGTGGGCAGGTTTGGTGGGGTGCGGCGCTCGCTTGCGTGCGGCGCTCGCTTGCCATATACGTTATATCGCCCAGCCTATACCTAAGAAACTCCAATCCATTCTCAAAGTTGCAGAATCCAATTCGAGGACTAAAACGAAGGGCAGCTATGCCCTCCAGATATACTCTTCAACACCTAAGAGCATCAAGCTCTCTCATAACACAGGCTCACATACCTCAGCACTCAACTTCAATATCCCCTCAATCTGCTCCACTGGCGTCCTCCCCATGCCACACTCCGTGGCAACGCCAAACCTACTCACCACCTTCTCCGCTGCCTCAATCCTCCTCTTCGTCCCCTCCTCATCCTCAAATTGCACAACCCCCAAATATAGCTCCGTACCATGCTCCCTCATCCTCGGCACTAGTTCCTTCAACGGCTCCAAGAAACCCTCCAGATCCCCCATCGCACTAACCGGCACCTGCGCATGGAAACAGCCAATCTTATGCGGCGACTTCTCAAACAGCTTGAGTCCGCGCTCCACAACCGGCTGCATCGACTCCGGCTCGAAGAAATGCTTGTGCTCCATGTCGCCGTAGCAGTTATGGATGCCCAGCTCGACATCGGGCGCAATGGGCTCGATCATGCGGAGAATGTAGGCAACGACAAAGTCCTTGACGTCGTGTGTGTCGGCGAACCAGGGGGTCATGTATTTGCCGTCCCAGAAGGCGTTGTCGATGGAGAGGTCGAGTTGGATGGAGAGCTCCAAGTGCGGGATAGAGGCTTGGATGTTTTTGATTGCGCGGACGAGGGCGGCTTCGTAGAGGGGGTAGACGCCGGGTTGGAAGGCGGATTCGATGAAGGGGGTTACGACGTTTGCTACGGAGGGGATGCAGACTTGGAAGCGAACCTGAGGGGGGATGACGCCTTCGTTTTGGAGTTTCTTGAAGACGGCGTAGCTCTCTATGGCGGCTTTGTCGTAGCCTGTTTCGATGCCGACTTGTTCCAACTTTGCAATGCCTGCGTCGACTTCTTCTTTGGTGAAATCTCTTGATGAGGCTACGCCGTTCAATGTGAATTTGACCAGCATCTCAGGCACGCTCTGGAAAACTGCAAACTGCCACATAGTGAACATCCTCCTGTGGCCCGTCTCGCCATCAGGTATACGTTTCAATCGTCCAGGCATTGCAGCCATGCATGTTCGAAAGACCGTCTCATTATCGCTAAGAGGGACGCTGCCCAGTAAAAGACATCCTTTGGGTTTGTACGCCATTTTTCTTTTTTCCAAGATGTACGGTGGAGCAATTACAGATGAGTTAACAGACAAAAATATGCCGATGTATATGATACGCAAGTGAAGCAGGCGGTCCTCGAATTATACGGCCAGCCATTCTGACTCGTGGAGGCGGGGCAGATGCATCTAAGCAGGGGTCCTCGATGGATCGTGGAGAAAGGTAGATGTGTGGGATCAGCAGCATCCATGTACTGCTGCACGTTTTGGGCATATAGCCGATGTTTCCGCCCTCGCATCATCATCGTGGCAAGGCTGTGCGGTGTACTAACTCCTTATGTTGCAGGCCATCGCTATAACATCCTGGTTCGTCACGATTACCCGTCGCGAAACCCGATAAGCGACAGCAGTCAGATACTCGTAAGTTTTGTGGGCGGTCGTCCACTATCCGGCATGAGAAGGCCTTCGAATTGGCAGCTGTGCCTCCAAAACTAACACTCTTACATTATTTAGGAAAGATACTAACTCAACAGCCCACACGATAACGAAGCCAAAATAACCAGCGACATGATCCTCTTTGTTGGTATCGGAACCAAAGACGCCGCGCTGTTCGTTGTTCCACCGTTCCTATTGTAAGCGTTGCTGCCCGCTACCACGACACCAAACTCCCATCGCTCGTAGCCCCGATTCGTAGCATCCGAAGCCTCCAGTTGGGTCCCCCAGAACGCGCACTTGATCGTCGTGGAGCTCTCCGAATTGTTGCATGCCGGGCCCACATTAAGAGTCGGTGTCCGTTCGAAGAAGATGTTGAAGGCCTCGCATCCGTCAGTGCTGTCGCATCGCCCAGCACACTCGGTCGTACTATACGCCTCCAGCGCATCGTAGCCAAGATAGCCGTCGGCCGCGGTGGAAGCATGCTCGTCTTCATAGATTTTGCTGTAGTTGCTGGGTGTTGTCACGTTGCGGGCCAGGTTCGAAAACTCGGGAAAGTTGAGAAAGCCAATTGGCGAGTCGTCAGATGGCTGTGGACCGTGACCATGAGGCAGAGGTTTACAAGCCCCAACGTCTTCCGAATGTGGTGCGAAAGTCGCAGCAGGCATTGCCGTGGCGGCGGAGCGGGAGGTTGGCGCAATCGAAAATGATACGGTGCCTGTGAAGCTCGAGCGAGTACCATCGTCGGCAGCCAGGACATTCAAAGGCGCGAAGATGCACGCTCCCGAGAGCAGTAGCAATGTGGTTGGATGCATGATGCTATGGTGGATGAGGCGATGCAATGGTACAGCACTATACAGGGCGACCGCCGGTTAGACCTGGAGATCGCGTTCTTGTTGTTGTGTTTTGAGCCTCATTCATCGCTGGCTGTGTTTTCGTCGTCGCTCGGAGTAGACACCATGTACTTCGCGATTGCTGTCTTTCACACAGGATGTTCTGCCCTGCGACAGTCCCGCGTTGTACCTGCCTGGACCTGCTGGTGAGTGTGCGACCGTCAAAGATCAGTCACGCACTTCGAGTGAGATGCAGCAGGTCCCACCTAGGCAGTTCTTGACTTTACTTGGCCCTTGGACAGGATCATCCAGCAATCTGCCATACGCAAGAGTATCGCACCATTAGAGATGTCCTCTTCTTGTCAGCTACATTCTGGGGTCCGGTTTCATCACCGTGAAAGTACAGTCGACGCTCCATGAGCATCATGATGCATTCGATATGTCCTTGTCGTGAGCCAAGAAGTTATGTCCGCAGCCGCGGAGTCCAAGAAAAAGCCATGGCAGAGGACGAGGTCGGCCAAGAAGCTAGCCCCCTTGGTGTGATGGCAAGAAAGTCGCCCGAAATTTGCAACCATCACAGTTCCATCTGAAGCATGTTACGGAAAAAGAAAGCAGTCTGCATCTCTCCTCGATGGCTGAGATGTTCAATCAAAACCGAAGTCATCACGATCTAGCGGCTTCCCGCCTGTCACCGTATTGTCGTACGATATGTCATCCGTGTCACCCCACGCGTAGCACGCATAGGCGGGCTTAGCCCAATGTCTCGCCACCAACGCGACCGAGACGCTACCAAGAGGATTGCATCAGACGACCTTGACGCTGCAAACACTGACAACAGCCAATCACATTCTGCCATAGGCCTGGTCTCACACGATGTCCGCCAACCCGGTTGTTGTTCCCGCTGCTGTTCTTGAGCTCCAGCTGTGGAGGTTGGATCGTATCACGCAACCAAGATGACTGCAATGATCAATTTGCACGGTATTATCGGCGGACACCGTAAAGTCGTAGGACTTGATGCGTATACATAAGCTAGGTGAACAGTTTCCTTCTCATCTCTATCCAGTCACATCAATCAACACCATCAAATCAAACAACTCTACATCTCATCAACCAAGACAAACAAACATCAAACAGTACAATTTTATTCAAGGCTCCCTTCCCAAACAAACTCAAACTTCAAACTTCGATTGGACACAACTCACTACTACCATTATCACAACAACATCACCCACCACAACTCAACACAATGCCCGTCGCCCCAAAATCCTACCTCCCCGCCTTCGCCGCTTTCCTCGCCTTCGGGCTCAGCTACACCACCATCGTGGCTTCAAAAGAAGGCGCAGCCGTCGACGGCGCCCGAATACGCTGGCAAGGACAACACGCTAGTGCAAGACGTGCCCTATCAGGGGGCATGTCGATGGAAGAAATGGAGACTATGGGAACGAAGTAGGAGGTTCTGGTAATCACTTGCATGTGGGAAAGGGGAGTTTGCGGCGTTGTTCTTGCTATTCTGCCTTATATGGGCAAGGGACTTGGTTTACCTGTAGAGGAAGGGGGTCAACTTCATTTTGTATATAGTGCATAGGACGACGTTGAGATATGGATGTTCTTTCGAATACAGTAATCTTCCATCGAGCAAGTGACTTGAGATGTGCGTTTCAGAAGTTAGATGGGTTCTCCATGTGACTAGACGAAGATAGAGCACGGGCAGCCATACTTAAGGGCTACAGCATTGGGGAGGATAGCACACAATTGAACAAGTTTCAGTTTCAGTCATGTATCTATACGATTTCATAGATTTCACTGTCCATCTAGATACACACCACCGGCATCCACCTTGGTTGAGCTGGCGCGAGCCTTGAATATACACAAGAAAAATGTTCCTGAAACGCCAACATCCCCACCTTGGGGCCACTTGAACAAATGAAATTGAAGCCTGCTGCGACCAAAAAAGAAGTAATGCTCCAGACTAGAAAAGGTACCCAGCCGACAGCCCCGAGGAATTGGGCGGGCTTGGGTGTATATAATGGTAACAAAGGAAATCGTACAGTCGTGCGCGCTTGCCGTCAACCAAATTCAAGAACAGCACACACCGCTTGTATGCTTGCTTTTTTCAAACGCGCTGAAGGGAAGAAGAACCAAAGAGATGGAATTCTGAATGGTACTATAAGTCGAGCATGGAGGTGAGGGCAGCTAGCCTCTGAAGCACGGGCTCAGCAGCAGCGATTCTCCTCTCCAGGCGCTCGGCAAGAAGTGCTTCTTGTGCCTCATCGGCGACAACAAGGGTGTAGTGCGAGAGGGCCTTTTCGGGGTTGGTGAAAAGGTTCTCGTGGTTCTCGAGGGGAGCAGAAACAGCGGTGACAGGAGTAGAGGGGGCAGGCGAGTAGCTGTAGAGGTCGTCCTCATCAACATCCTCGTCCTCGACAGGCGCGGCGAAAGCAGGCTTCTCGGACTGGACAGGGCGCTCGATGACAGGGTAGTCGGCCTTGATCTCCTCAAGGGAAAGGTCGTCCTCGGCGCGGAACATGGCGCTGTGGCCCTTGCCGGTCATGGCCTCTGTGTCGAGGGGGTTGACAGGGCCTTCGGGAAGCTCGTGAACAGCAAAGACGCGGGGCTGGTAGCCGAAGCCGTTGTTCACACCCCAGTTGCCGCCGTTGTTGATGTTAAGAGACGCAAAGTCAAACTGGGTCTCAGGGACGAGGGTCATGCCGACGTGGGTGTTCTCGGGCTGCGACATGGCGTTGAACTGCTGGGGAGGGAATGAAGCAGGGGCAGAAGCAGCAACGGCGGGGGTCGAGGTTGATGGCATCGAGGCGATGGGCTCCTTGGGCTGGAGGCTCTCCTCGCGGGAGAGCTCATCGAGGAAGGGAGTGAAAGCCTGGTGGCGGAGCAGGCGCTCGATGAAGGCGCGTGAGCGGGCGTTCTCTTCGCGCAGGAGGCGGTTCTCCGTGCGGAGGTCGTTGGCCTCTTGGACCTTGACGGCAACTTCGCCTTCGAGCTGGCCGATGTATTCTGTGCATTGTTAGCAATATTCGCGTGAAGTTCGAGACTGTACTGACCCTTCCTCCTTGAACGGAAAGCGCGAGCAGAGACCTTGTTGCGGAGCTGGCGGCGTTCCTTTGAGCTAAGCTTCTTTCCCTCCTCAGACGCCAGGAGCCTCTCGTCCTCATCCATGTCCTCCTCGTCCTTCTTTGCGCGGATGACATGGGGCAGGAGGTCGTGGTGGTTGTCGCCCATGGACGAGGCAGCGCTCTGGCTGTTGGCCCGGATCTGTGCGACGACGCGGGCAATGGTCTCCTCAGTGCGAGCGTCGCTGAGCGGGCTCGAGGTCTTGCGGGGTGCCTGGGATGGCTGCACGCGGGACTGTTGCTGCTGTTGTTTTTGCTGTTGTTGCCTTTGAAGAGCCAACTGTTGTTGTTGTGCCTGTCGCTGCTGCTGGGCCTGAGCCTGTGCTTGGGCCTTGGCGAGAGCAGCCTGCTGGTGCATGCCGGGCCAGACGCGGACCTGTGGCGGCTCCTCGATCGACGAGGGGTCGACAAAGTCGTCCTGGGCGTTGTCGTTGAAGGAGAGGTAGCTGGGCTGCTGGAAGTCCATGCCGCCCATGTTGACATTCGAGTCCATGGGCATGCCGGTGTTCCACATGCCGGCGTCCATCATGGAGGAGTCGCCCATCATGGCCATCTCGTCGATGCCAGAGGACGAGAAGCCGAAGCCCGAGTTGTAGACGGGGTTGAGGCCAGCGATAGATCCCGAGGGCAAGCCAGTCTGCTGCTTGAAGCGCTCATACTCGTGGCTGGGCTTCGCGGGCGTCTGCAGGTCGTCGTCGATGTTGGTGCTGGTCGGGCTGGTGATGGCGGTCGATGTGGAGGCCTCGCGCTTCAGGTTTGCGGGCGTGGGCGAGGGCAGCTGGGAGAAGTCAAAGAACTCCTGCTCGGGGTCGATGCATTGGCTGTGCTGGTTATATGACGGCGCCATGATCATCGCAGGCTGGACTGCGGTGGCCATTGTGGGTGGATTGCGCGGAAGGGGGGTCGCGGGAGTGTTTTGGGGTCCTTAGGCAGACGAGTTGAGGTGTCGCAGGCGTGGTGTTGCGCGACTTTGGGGATGTGTCGAGAGCGGTTAGGCTGGCACAGAGTCGTCGTCAGCTCGTTTCTGGGTGCCGAGATTGCCGTGAGGTGTGGCTGAGCCCAGTTCTCGGTGCGTCTTGTCGTCTTGTCGTCGACGCTCAGCGGGAATGGCGATGGGGAAGGGGACGGAAAGCGGGTGCGATATGTAGCAGTGTGTGGTGTTGCAGTGAGGCAGCGCGATGGGCAGAAGGGGCGCGGTGATCAGGGCGAGCATGCTGCTCTTCATCTGCTGCTGGGCCCACCACCAGGGGCGTCTCACGTTTCGGAAGGCGGCTGTGCACGCTTCTCCTCCTCTCGTAGGCTTGCCCGAAATAGCAGAACAGCCTACTCCCAGCTCGTCGCCCTGTCTGTCGATCCCTCCCCAGACTGGGCTGCTTCATCGGCCGTTGTCCGCCCGGCGTCTTTCTCTCGCGGAATGCTGAGCTGTGCATGCGTGCGTATTTCCACGTTCGGTCCTGACACTGTCTCGCGTTTGCTGCTTGTAGAGACACTTTGCTTTAATTTGTGTTTTTCTATTTCCTCACCTAGATTACGCTATAGCACTGCCATAATAGTACAATCTACAGCAGCCTCCGCCTTCGCATGGCACTTGGACGGCAGGGCCTTCTTCGGTTCCTTTCTGGCGACCTGGCATTACGCACTTCATGCACCGGCAGCAGAGACGGCGCCGACACCGACGGCCATACGGGCGAACCACAAGCCTCACCAACCACAGCACAAGAGGCTGTGCAGCCGCTGCCATTCCACATTGGGTCAGAGTCGCGAGTCTGCAATGTATTGTCTGTCCACTCGACTCGCTCCTTCGTATAACCCTGCGCGAATACTTGCCCTTCTTTGTGTATACGCTGGCTGCATCCAGATATCGGCCAATCTTGACCGGGCTGCTGCTCCTTGTGCATTCTCGTGCATCTGAGATAAGCCTCGACCGCGAGGCCTCAACTCAGCTCACCCGCAGGTATTCACTCTTCTCAGCTGAACGTCCTGTTGTGCTACTCGAAGCATCTCCGAGACTTGCACGTTTCTCCAAGACCTGTCCATCTCAGTACTCGTCTCTATTACTGATGGACATCTGTCAAAGCAAGACTCTTTGTTTTTCGGCCTTGGCAGCGTCGGGAACTTCCGCGAGCATTTCGTCATCCCTCAAACGCTATCGCCAGTAGTATTGGTCCGTTGGAAAAACCATCTCCCCTTGCCCTGCGTCTCGAATTGTCAACGGCCCACTGCCAGTTGTGTGACAAGCGTTTTCAAGTCCCATACTGACACCAAAGCTGTTGGATCAGGGTCCACACCACTCTCAAACACCGGCCCCAAAGGTTTGGCCGTCACTTCTGTCATCCAACGGAACCTTCCGCCCAAGAAAGTGAGCGCGGAACCACCTCCTATACTTCTCCTTGAGGATAACGCTCAGGAGAGAGTGCCCCCACACCGATTCTCATTGCACTGTTGAAAAGTGCTGCGAGTAATGTTCCAGACGTCAGCCTCGACCAAACATGCACTGCGCCACGCTTGAGACGCTGCAGATGTAAACAATTCATTTCCGGACAACAGTCTAGGCCATGCGACTTACATGTACACTGAAATTGCTACAAGTATCTATTCAGCCTGACGATCGTTGGCTCTCTTCTCGCAGTAAGACGATACGCCGTATACACTGTGGCTTAATCCAGGCTTATGCTTATGCTGCTCGATTGGCGTAATCCTGGGCATATGACTACGCCACCACGGGAGCGTCATAATGAATGGATTACTCGATCAAGAATGTTGACCTGAAGTGGAAATAACCCAGCCATGTACTTTGTGGCTCAATTACTGCTCCCCCATGAGCACCTGGCATCGAATATACTGATTGATCCATGTATCTTCAAACCGAGTAACATGCACTCGCCTCGAGATGTCACAGAACCAACGGCATCAACCTCTTTTGCGACGCACAACGAACTGCACTTACCTCCCCGCATTCAACATGGCCCCAACAATGCCTCCCGTCTCTGTCTCTTCCCCTTTTCCTCATCCACTCAAGCTCACGCCCTCCCCTTCAACATCCCATCACCCACACCACCCAACACATACCTCAAACATCCCCACGCCGTTCTCTGAAGCGCCACGCCCACACCACAGTCGCGAGCCTAGCAGTGCTTGAATCTCCTCTGACATGTGCTTGATACCTCTACCCCAACGGCGCCTGCATCCGGACAAGTCAGTATTCCCGAAAGCCCGGCACCCACTCAAAGTCTAAACTTTCCTTCCTGTGGCGCACGCAGCGTCACACATCTCGCCGCTCCGACCACGGTGCCATATATCCGACGCTGGGTCTGCAGAGGTCTAGATGCTAGAAGCAGGGGAATGGAGCTTTACTGTGTATGGGTTACAAAAAGGGATGGGGAGGATGGGGAGCGTGCGAGGGCGAGGCTGCCGCACGGCCTCATACTCTCTCGATAACTGATAACGCACGTCGGTGCTTTGAACCGTGATGTGGAGATGAACCGACGACTCGAGGCACTCGACTGCACTAAAAATTCACAGCGGCAATAAGAAGGGGGACCGTGGGATCGATAGTCTAGGTCAGCGCGTAGCACGAGTCGCTGGTTGCTGGAGTAGGTTTTTCTCGTTGATGGACGGGATAAATTTAGTTCCGGGTGGTGAATACCAAGCACGAGGTTACGCGTCTATCTGCACACCTCGAAACGGGGACAGCGACTTAATTGTTTCAGTTCGGCCGACGCGAATGCAGCGTCGTGGGCCGTGGCGCGTACAACATGTATAGTGAAGTTGAAGCTGTGGTGGGTGTGAAAGGGAAGCTTGGGGTGCGATGAGACGTTCGCCAAACGTATTCGGACTATCGAAACAATATAATGACGACTCGTAAGGTTGGAGATAAAGAGACATTGCTTAGCCCAGAACAGAAGAGCGAAGTGATACATGTGGTCGTGTAGTTGTTCATATTGCATAATTCTTACAAATCTACATTATATTGCTGTTGTATACAATTGATATTTTTACACTGCTGCTACCTAGTCTCACTGCTTTTTCCCTCGCGAATGAATATCATCATGATCGTCCGTCAAGAACTCATGGACATCTTCCTCATCCGCTGGAAGAGGGGCTTTGTCCACGTTCCCCGGATCTTTTCCATTGCCAACTTGCTGCTCGTGTTGTGTGCTCGAAGCAGACTCACGCTGCGTCGGTAACTCCAGCCCCTCCTGAGCCTCCTCTCTCTGCGTCATTTGCTGAATCTCCAGTTCGCGCAACTGGTTGCCCAGCACGTTCTCATCTGCACTAGCTCGGACAGGCCTATCGCTCGCAACCATGTCGTCTACTGCTTTCTGCGCAAGGGCACCCTTATCAGGCCTCATGAAGTCGCCCATCCTGTCTTCCTCAAAGTCTATGCCAAGCTTCTTGACCGTGTAGAAGAATCGTTGCTCATCGCTTGATCGACCATGGATATACGACTCCGCAACCCCAGTGCCCTTTTGCACATCCTTGACGATTCGTCTCGCACGGTCATAGTCGTCGTTACGCACAAGTGCCTCGATGACAGCGACCAGTGAGTTCCAGCTAGGTACTGCGCCCTTCTTCGACATACGCGTCAGCACGCTCATCATCTTGTCGTTTTCTCCATGTGCGGCGTAGCCTTCTAGCACGCGGTCGAAAAACATGCGATCCGCGGCAGCGCTGTGCGCCGTGAAGATTTGGTTGACGAGTGAGTCGACGGCATTGATGAGAGGAGGCTCCTGCTGGAAGTAATGGGTTACGAGCGAGGTATACGCATATGGCGATGGTACGAGATTGCGCTGTTGCATATGCTCGACGAGCAGGCGGACGGCGCCATGGTTCGAGTAGTATTTGAGGAATTTATCAATGGCTGTGCTGTAGATGTAGTCGTTGAGTTTTATGCCTTCAGCTTCGATGTCGTTCAGCTTGTTGATGATCTTTTCTCCTTGTTGCGCTTGGCTGAGTCCCTCAAAGGCAGGGTTGGTGAGAGTGAGATTCATGAGCATGGTGTGCGTTGCAATGTCGGGTCTAATACCATCGTTTTCCATCTGCCGTAGTACCTTGAAAGCAGTACGGTTGTCTGATCCAAGGAGATAAAGCTGAATCAGGGAGTTGTACGTGATAGTATCAGGCTTGATGTCAAAAGCACTTGCCCAACCCAGAAGCTTATGAACGTACTCAACCCGCTGCTCGTGACGCATAGCTGTTTTACGAAGCTGAACCAATGCTGCCACAGCACCATTAACTACTTCTATGCTGGGCTTGGCACACGGATTGGAGGTCTTTCCGGCTGGCTTGGTTCCACTCTTTCTGTTCTTCGACGGTTGCTGTCTTTCATTCTCGGCGGAGAGCCAGCGCTTACCCATGTCATCGAGAGCTGCAAGGCCGAGATTGATCTCACGAAGATGAAAGAGACCGTGTATTCTGGTTGTCCAGGCGTAGTCATCAGGTTCAAGACCTGTGCTAAGCAAACGTGACCACATTGCATTGAAGCCAGTGAGATCCCCGGCCTTCTCACAGCCTTCCAGCAAGGCGACCCAGGACTGCATATCCGGCTGCAACCCATGTGATATCATGTGATTCCAGACTTCAACGGATCGCGGCGCCTGTTTGAGGATCAAGAAGCCGGAGAGGAATGCGTTGTAGACCCGTGGCGGAATAGAGGTTTTGCCTTTGATTGAAAATGCCTTTCTAGCCTCCTCCCAGAGTTGCTTCAATGCTACAGCTGATTTGGCGGATGCTGTTGCGCGTTCAATCCTCTTCAGATGCAGTGCTTCTAAGTTGGCGGCCGGACTGCTCCTCGCTGACTCGTCTAGAGTTCCGCCTTGCTCAGCAAACTTCTGCATAGCTCTTTGTGGCGCATTGTCAAGCTCTTGCATAATGTCTTTCTGGACAGCTTCTGGTAGAGCCTGAAACCTAGGAGATCGCTGGGTATGTCCCATCACTGGTGTGATACGCGCGTGTACTAGGAGACGTCCGAGAAACTGCACAAAAGGCTCGGCTTGCTTGTTCAGAGATTCGTCGCTGTGTAAAGCATCTGACAGCGTGTATAAGTAGACCGCACAAAATCCCAACATTGAATTACCCGCTTGCCTCGGGTGGTACTCGTTTAGCCGTATGCCAAAATCCGGCTTAGTAAATAGTTTAGGCATATCGCCTGGCGCAGGTAGATTCCAGTCTTCAGCGATTGTGTCCAGTTGTGGAGTTCTTCCTTTGACCTGAAAAAACAACCGCCAGACAGAGAGGAGCTCAGAGAGGATGGACGGCAAGTCTAGTTTGGATTTTCCAGATGTATCATTGACAGCAAGGATGGCCTGATGTGTCAAGAAATCCAATGTGCGCGGCCACTGTTCGGGTCTTGCGATGCCCAATTGCTCGTACCTAAATAGGACCATCGTTGGGGTGACTTTGGGCTTTATCGGCGCATAGCATAAGGCACCATTGACTTTATTGAGGAGATTGTTGAATAGTTTCCCCTCGCGTAAGTGGGCAAGGTCGCCTTCGGCTGGATGTTTGAGGGCCTCACAGTCTCTAGATGTGTATGTCCGGTCGAATATGGCCCACGCGGCATCTCCGTTGCCAGATCTTGCAATGGCATGTGCAATGGCCGCAATTGGTCCCTCTTCACTCTCTCTGAAAGCATCGTAACCACCCTCCTGCAGAAATTCATCTTCCCCGGGCTCATCCACAAGCTGTGAGTAGCGTCCGGGACGTCGCTGCGGGCGTGGCTGCGCCTGGTCCGTCCAGTCTGTATATCGTATTCGTGACGTCGGCTGGTCTACTTCTGGTGGACCTTCCTGTGGAGGAGGCGCATTTGAAGTTGTAGCTTCGGAGCTGTCTTGCGGCGTCTGGTTGCGGAGAGAAAAGAACGTGGCGCGCGGTTGCCATTGCGGGGTTCGGACGGGGACAACGCGTCGTGCGAGTTGCGATCTACACTGTTTACATATATATGAGCCTAGCATAATGCTCGGTGGTTGTGCGCGAGCGCAGAACGGTGGTGCTGTATTACTTCTTAGTGTGTTGAATTGGAGTCGACTTGCAGACATACAAACAGAAGATCTACAGCGCTCAATGGACAGAAGGAATGACCGTCCCCCGCATATAGAGCACTGGTCTCCAGCAGACCTTCTGGTGCAGCTCTAGTAGCAAGTCAATCGATGCTCGAGGGTCCACGCGGTGATATGCGCAATTGTTTTAGCTCGCGCACGTTCGAACCAACGCCCGCGACCCGCCAATGACGTCGCACGTGACGGAAATCCTTCGCCCTACTGGCAGTCGTTATCACGAAGCAACACCAAGCTTCGTTGTATAAAAAGCAAATCACCTCTTGAGTTCCTGCGATCCCTATCTACGTTCCATCTCTTGTATCACGCCCTCAACAGCACCATGACAACCTTTGTACCTCGGCGATCTTACTCCCAGGAGGAGATAGACAAGTTATATCCGAAGGAACTCGAGCTGCAGCTTGTGCAGATTGTACGCCGGAATCCTTGCTGTGTTCTGTGTAACGCGTAAAAGCACTTACTGAAAGTCTGCAGCTTCTACGTCATGGGGAACGATCACCAGTCTCTCCACGCTTTCAAAATGTGAGTCATTGACGCCCTGATTTACTTGCTTCAACTAATTGATCCCCCAGACTGGATTGAGAGCATGTAAGAAAACTGCTTATATGTGCGTACGGCTTCTAACGTAACAAGATTGGCCGTACTGCAACCATGCACGCCAACTTACCAGCGTGATCAAGACCACCAACGACTGGGACTCGCTCAAGTTTCGTCGAAGACTCGAAACCTTTGGTGACGACGATGGACCTGGTGGGCATTTACTAAACAGTGGATAGCAATGCCGGCTAATATAAAAGTAGTCATTGCGTCTGGACCAGGCGGAGAGTTCGATGCCATCTGTCAACCTGGTGAACTGACAGACAAGGGTCGCGAGACCACTCTGGCCTTGGGTCAGCGCCTGCGTCACCTCTATGTTGACCAGCTCAAATTTATGCCACAGCTCATTTCCGACAGCGATATGATCTTCCTGCGCGCAACACCAATTCCACGTGCTTTGGAGTCACTCCAGCAAGCGTTTTGGGGCTTCTATCCTCCGTCAGCAAGAACAGCCGACTTCCCGCCTCCAACTATAATTACCCGGAATCCTGCAGATGAGACTCTGTTTCCTAACGATGCTAGCTGTCGAAGGTTCGCCCTTCTCAGTCGTGCTTTCGCCCAGCGTTCAGCTGAGCGATGGAACGACACAGAAGACATGCAATACCTGTCAAAATTGTTCTCCACATATATGCCAGGCCAAGCAAAAGTGGCCGTTGACTCTCACCCACGTCTGTCTGGTATCATGGACACTATCAATGCCACAGACGCACACGGGCCGGAAACAAGGCTCCCAAAAGCCTTTTACGATCCAAAGGCACGTGCCATAATCGACAAGATCGCGGTAGAGGAATGGTTTCAAGGTTATGCCGAGTCAACGGAGTATCGTATGCTTGGAATAGGAGGTCTACTAGGCGACATCACCTCACGCATGACTGGGGGTGTCGCGCGCAATGGCAACGACGGTCTGATTGAAGTGGGTGGCGATGATGGAAAGCTAGGAAAAGGAAGAGGAGGAGAGACAGACATCAAGTTTGCCATGAGTGGATGTCACGATACTACGCTCGCTGCGGCATTAGTCAGTCTTGGTGCGTTCGAAAACGAAAAGTGGCCGCCCTTTACGAGCCATATTGCGTTCGAGATGTTCAAGAAGCGAGGAGCGGTGACTACAGCCAATTCGAGGATTCAATTACCACAGCAACCTACAGGTCAGAAGACTCAGAGCTGGTGGTCGAGCCTGTTTGGCAGCTCCAAACCTTCCGAGATGAATCTGGCGTCAGCTGGGGTGGCGAGGAAGCCTGTGTCCGAGCTCAGCGCGTCTCAACGAGAAGAGCTCAAGGATTACTATGTGCGCATACGATATAATGACAAGATCATGCAAGTACCAGGCTGCAAGGCAGATGGTAAACATCTGGAGGGTGACACCACTTTCTGCACACTGGAGGCGTTCAAGAGCATAGTCGACAAGTACACACCTAAAGACTGGAAGTCTGCTTGCAAGTCGAGGCTGGATGAGCCAGTGTTTCCGATGAAGGTTGAAATGGCGGGACATGAATAGATTGTATCTACAAGATAATTGAAAGATTAGATATATATTTGAGACTCAGGACGAGTAATTGAGACATGTTCACTTTCACCGCGTACTACCTGCGACAAACCAAGGTGAAGACGACACCAGACTTGCGAAGGCCGTGTCTTCTCACTTTGAGATAAATTATTTTTCGTCTCGCGATCCAACTACAAATCACACCACCAAAGACGCAGCAGGCCGCACTAACCTCAGACATATTGCATTTTGCATTTTGCATTTTGCGCCTGTGCTACATTGCTAATGGTTGGTTGTGTAGAGATGAAAGCCACAATGGCATGGAGAAACTGCGAGCGAAAGCTCAAAAACGCATCGTACGAGGTTGGCACAGCAATGGCATATTGGGCGGATGAAAGCTTAGGAGGGAAGAGAGCTATCCTCTAGGTGTTGACACAGGTTCGAGCCAAGATGCAGAGATATTTGCAGTTGCTGCGGCTTTGTTTCGCGCGAAGGCCTGCTACCAGCGAGGCGAGAGACTGGAGTTGGTCCGAATCTCTTCCGATTGCAGGGGTTCACTTCAAGGCCTCAAATTCGGAACGATAGCTGAACTGGAACCTGCTCTTGCTCCAGAATGGGCTCTGCAAACCATCTTCGATTGCCCAGACTTCCTCGTGAAAAGCGGCGTATCTGTGGAGCCGGTATGGCAGAAGGGTCATGCAAAGTCTGTGGGAAATCACCTTGCTCACATGGCTGCTTACAATGCTGCACAAAGCCAAATGCGCTTGCTGACCACAGGGAGGTCTGGGTGGAAGAAGGAGCAAGAAGTACCGCGAGAGTTGGCCGTTTTGGTTCAGACTCGAAGGATGAGTGGTACTGGCGGATGAATAGAGTTCTGATGCTGGAGGATCTAGAGGAGAGTGGTCGAGACGAGGACGAGGAGGATTCAATGTCACAAGGCTCAGCCGACATGTGCCTCTTCGACTGATCGTGATGCACTGCGCCTCGACTCTGGCCCTCCAGCATCACAGACTCAGCTCATCGTCTACGCCCACCCCCTCTTTGGATACATCGAACGACACCACAAGAATCCGTTTTATACGCCTGGCCTACCCTAGATTTCACCTCAGCTATCCCATCTGGGATCGTGCAAGCGACGAGGGGAGGAAGGGCTAGAACACCTCTCACATTCTATCTCAACGTCTAGACCCTGCACCCCTAAACAGCATAGTCTCGAAGCATGCAGCTGTCAGCTTCGGCTTCTAGCCTACCACCACATCAGCCCACAATATCGCATCTCGAAGTCTACGTTGTGAACGGTGCGCCTCATAGACGCCACAGAAAGGTGCAGTAACATCGCAACACCGACGACAATTGTGGACTGGGTTGACGTTGCCGAGAACAATCCAAATACATGGCACGTATGCCGAGGTTGTCTGACTCGAGATTTGCCCCGATGCAACAATGCCATCATTGAGCTACTAGTTATAACGCTCGCCATGTCATCACTAGACCTCAATGCTTGTCCTTCTAGCCGACCTTCACCCACGCCACATCCACAAGCCCAGGGTCTCAAGAATCTATCTAAGCGATTATCAGAAAGTCTGGTACGGCACAATCTGCCGGCCAATCTCAAAAGGCGGAGGTTTTGTTCGCTCGTGGTGCTAGAGGCGTAGTGTGGCAGAGAGAACAAAGAAAAGTCGACACTGAGTAATCATGCTAACTGCAACGGCGAGAAACGGCGGCACTTTTGAGTTTTTATAAACAGAAACTCGAGAAAGTCAAATTTCGGTGTGATGGATCCGTGCCTGTCATTTTGTTGCTCCCCCTCACCTGTTGGTGGTGAGGAAACAAAGTGGTTCGAGAAATGGCATGTTTGCAGCATAGGCGAAAAGGACGAGATAGTGGCTGGCAACGGCGGCCGTGCTACAGCTCTTTCGAAGAGATACCTTAGACCCCAGATTATGCTATTGAACTTACGTACAGGTTGGCACGGCTATCGTGGTCCAGCGTTGATTCGGGTTCGCGTTATGTTTCAAAAGATCGGCGGCGTGTAGCTGTTGGAGTAGGGCTCCGTCAGGCTGCCGGCACTCGGAGGAGAGAGCTTCCTCAACGCCGTCGAACTAGCGGGTTCCTGTATTTAGGCAGAGATCGACCTTTTAGACAGTTCAATCCGAAGACCCGAGGAAAGGGTCGACAGCCGTGGTTCCCGCAACGCTCGGTTGGCAGGGTTCATCATTTTGAGGCTTGCCAAGGCCTGCCTTTACAAGTTACGCCGATTGTCTGTGTGCTGAACGGCCAGTTCTTGTCATGGGCCTGTTGGCTGTCATCGGTGCGTCGGGCGTTTTGAGTTTAACCTCTATCAAAGATTACCTAGGAACTTAAAGCGACCACGCCCCGTGTGCGTCAGATTAAAATCCCAGACCCAGGAACTTGGAACTGTACAACCCTGGCTTCCTACACTATGGCTTCACCAACATCACCATCTTCTTACCGCTCCACTTCATCAGTGATTGACCTCAACACCCTCTTTCATCAAGCCAATGCCGCTCAAGACCTCCTTCGCTTCGAACATGATTCCAAAGACATTGAGCCAGCAATCAGTGTTATTCAAGAATATGCCCGTGCTATCAGACTCCAATTCATCAGGACTCGATGGTCAAGGATAGGTCTTACGGAGTGGCACTCGGAGATTCAAATCCTTCTTTCCGCACGAGCTTCCATGTACATGGGTCTCAATGTCTGGGACCCCCTAGATGACTTTCTCGACACCTACGTCTTTGAGATGGAGATCCAGCCACAATGCGAGCTTGATGCACGGGGACGAAAAGTCGTCAAGCGCGGGCTCCTCAAGCAACTTCAAGAAAGCGCAGCAAGGGAGCAAGAAAACTGCCACAAGGCACTGTGCGACATCCTCGAAGGCAAACTTTCCAACTGGCGTGTACTTGACAGCAAGCTTCTCACATTCAAGAAGAAGGTGTGGCTTGACTGCGAAGAGCGAGGAAGTCTAACCTTGACACCTACGGATCAAGCCGTTCCGTCAACATCAAAGCAAGTCATTCCATCACCTACTCTTGCCGCCCTCCCAGCCCACCAAGTCAACTCGTCACCTACCGCTGCCACCTTCCCAACTTCCAGCGCTGCCTCCAGCATGGCGGGCTACACTCCTCCACCATCGGAGTACTCGACCTCAATGCCTATGGAGAACGTCAGGAGCTATGCACACTCGCCTACAAACCACCCCGTCCACACATGGACGCCAGGTCCATTTGCCTACTACCAGCCGCCTTCCTCTGCAGCGAGCGACACCTCGTCCTCATGGAGCGCCGAAACCATGGCTCAGTACCCACCCGCGCCCGCGAGTGAGTCGTCCTCGTCATGGACTACTGATAGTGTGGCCTGCTATACCCCACCGCCACCAAGCTACCAGTTGATGTACCAGCCGTACATTTGCTGAAGTTAAAAACGGTTTGTTTTTTCTTTTCTGGTTTTGAGTTTAGCTGCCATGCCTCTCTAACACACGCTTGAGAGTGTACGATTTGATGAACAACGAATTACATAGACGAACATAGCAGGAGTTTGGGATTTTCACGTATGATAGCTACCCGTTCGATTGAGGAAAAGAAATCAAGTTATTGCGATGGAGAAAGTAATAGGCGGTGGAAAGAGAGCTTATGGCTTCTTCCTGGTATATGTGTATGATAGAGAACAGAATTCAAGTGCCTTCAAAACAACTCTCGGAGCTCACTGCACACATTGACTCAACCTGCACTCTCAATCTATCATACTTGGGCACCTACTTTGTCCCAATCTCATCGGCCCTCGAAAGTCCCTCCAACCTCTTTGCGCCCACCTGCGCACCCTCGCGCGTTCAAATCCGTGATCGACACTCACCAAACCATCGTTCCCGTCACACTTTCTCCTTCCACTTCCCACCACTGACCGAATCTCTTAGTCCACTAACCTTTGCGGCTCCAAACCTTTACCTTGCTTACACATCCGACCCTCCGATCACCCATCGAAGAAGCGGGGTGCAACCGTTGGAAGTCTTGGACCTACATAGTACATTCAAGATGTTCCTCCCAGCCAACCAAAATGTTCCGGAGACCCTGAAATGTTAAGATGGTTAGGCTTGCGTAGTGTGCTGATCAGCGCTCGTTACCAGCGTTGAGGCGGCTGCCAGCGGATAGCCTGCGCTAGGCGTGTCGATCCGTTGTTAGTGGACCAGCTCTGGAGGTGCGAGGGAGGATGCATCTCCGGATTGCTTCACACGATACGATGCCTTATACCGTGGGGAGGGTAGCAGTGTGGTGCAGCGTAGGGTAGGGTAGTGTGCTAATGCGGCGGGGTTAGTAGGTTCGATATATTGGGTCATGTCGATCGCATGCGTTGGGGGTGCTTGAGTGCTCCTCTAGGTGCTTCATGGATGGGAATAGTTTGAAGCTGGAAAGAGGAACCGAAACTACTGCTATTGCCGTGTTTGAGTTACATTCTCGTGTTACATACCCCACGCAGTTACCCGGTGGAAGTACTCTCTTGATACGCTCTTCTCCGTACGCAACCGACCTCCACGAGAATCGACCCACTCTACATAGTCATTTTCAATCGTCACACCAAGGCCTTGAATCTGAGCCAAGTCCTCCAGCCTCAACATATTCCTTATTTCCAACATAACCGAGCAACTCGCCCAGATCCTTCATGCTAATATCCTAGTTGTCGATCACCTGCGTCGCTTGCGCTGTGTGCTGATCACTGAATTACCCAAACGAGCCAAGCGCGAATCTCCCAGCTAGGCGATGCTTGGGAGGAATATGCGAACACGAAAGATGACTTTCTGTACTGAGTTGCACGGTTCGATATTGATATTACTTAAGTGACTGTACAGAATAAATGAGATCGATTGCTTCCGACAGGTATTTCGTGAAATTTTCTGATGAAGTTCGCACGAACACCTTCGCAGTCTCTGAGTGGGCGGAATAGCATCACAAACTGCGTGATTTCGTCGACAAACAAATGAAAATTGCACGTGTAACAGAATGATGTAGAGCCGCATGCGATGTTCACATGCTGGAGTTCACTGAGCCACAGACTGTTTTGTCTTTGTACTTTGTGGTGTGTCTAGAGACATTACGTACTTGCGCCATCTGGTCATTCTGGCCAGAGACTGAGGCTGGGAATGACGACAAGCTGTGCCATCAGACAATCCTACGCTTTGAGTATTCTTGGCCAGATGGCACGGACCTCTCGCCCGTATGACGACATTTCCGGGCCCGAGGCACACCTCTTAGAACTTCAGAATGTAGACTAGACGGGAAAATAAAGTCACGTGTCGTAACCGCCTGGGCAGCAAACCTTTGTTACTTTGTGTCGAGCGACGATCCAGATCGACACTCGCCTCGCCTGGCCTCGCCAAATTGAGCCTCAATACCCAAAACCAAACCCAAAACTCACCCATCCAGCCTCACATGTCTCCATGGCCTCACAGCCTCACCACATCATCCTCGGCCTCTCAAAAAAAGAAAAATTTCCAGCCCTACACATGCACACACGCCCACAATCCCAAGGCCGTGGTCTGACAATCGCTAGTCCCCGAGCTGCATCTCAAGATTCTAGACTTTCGGGCAGTTTCTGGACTCAGAACGGCCAAAGCGTAACACGTGCACTGACTCGCGGAGACCGCTCGTGGAGAGCTGAAATGCAAGCCACGCGCTAAGTAAACCCAGCTAATGGGGATCCGAAATGAGGAAAAAGCAAGAATACGTGGATTGCGTTGTAGGGCTGGGCCGATTTGACCAGGGCTGCAGGGGGGAATTGATTGCGTGTTCGTGCTGGACAGGTCCGTCTTCGTCTGGTGAGGCTGAACACAAAAATTTGACATTACGGAAGTACGTAGATTTGCAAAGGGTTGGCCGTAAGAATAGGGGGTGGACGAGCTTTTGGATGTCTTGCTAGAAGCCCTAAATTTGTACTATGTAAGACTTTGGCGAGTTGAGGAGAGAACGAAAAGCGCAATCGAACGTTCAGGTGTGTCATTAAAGATGCTTGTATCTATATACTTATTGCGATATGACGATGCCGCTGTACTAACAAATGAAATGCTGCAGAAGGGTATAGTGCTGAGTGACCTTCCCGTCACACTATGCGTATGATTTTGTCCATGCCGAAACGCCTGCAAATGCCGTTGCCACGTTTTGCGTGTTGAGATATGCTGGGGAGATGATTTCATTCTCCGTATGCGAATGTACAGAATGCGATTGATGCCGCTGTAATCGTACAGTAGGTGAAGCGGTCAGCGGCCGCCATGGTCTCCAAGCTAACACAAGCTTGAAGATTGTGGCGCCACAAGAAAGTGGACCGTATCTTTTAGTGCGCAGAGGACGCGCAGATGAAATGAAGCAGTATCGTAAGCCTGATAATTACTGATATCCTGATGTTCTGATGACGAGATATTATCGGCGGAAAACGCTCATGAAGCTCTTGCGCTTCGCAACCTGTGGTGTGATTGGTCGATCCTTGGGGATCGGTGGAGGAGCCATGGCTGCGGTGGAGTTGGACCTCTTGCCCATTCTTGAAAGCAGAGGCTCAGACTTCTTATGGTTGATCTTGCTTTCCGCGGATTCCGCTGGTTGGTCGAGTCCTTTCTCATTTACGGCTATAGCAGAGTCGAGCGGTCCATTGCCAGGAATCGGAGGGGAGACGACTGCTCTTGGATCAGTGTTAGCCTTGGATGAGTTGCGCGAGAGCTGGATGCTACTCTTCGCTTTGGAAACAGCCGACTTCCGCGAGCTCTTTGTTATGGCTCGCTTCATGCCTATGCCACTCTCCTCGGCTTGTTGTCGCTCCAGACGCTCAATGTCACCAAGTATGGTCATGCCATTCATCGCCAGACTGTCTTCTTGGATGGCGACAAATTTGATAATACCCCGGTCAGGTGTCACGCCGATTGACTCGCACATGAAGTTCTGGATAAGAGCAGCATTGCGCTTGTTGGTGGTCGGCTGCAACTGGACGGGAAGGGCATTCACAGTGAGGATGTATGTGGGTTCGAAGGAGCCGCCGAGCAAGAGGCAAGCCGAGTGATTCACCGTGATCATGATGGAAGCTTCTGGCCTCTGGTATCTGGTGGAGAGGTGGTGCGAGAGATCTGTAACCAGGGTGTACTCGTCCTTGATCTAGCCTGGGTTAGCATGCGTGAAGAGTGGAGCGCGGAGATTACTAGGCGTACAATAACGTTGGTGCGCAACTCAGCAATGATGGGAGCATCTTTGGTCACACGGTCGCGAGCAGACGAGCCATGGCCTTCTTTGTAGGCGAATGAGTCTTCGTAGAACTGAGCACGCGAGCGCGAGGTGGCCGGTCGCAGCTCTCCTGCACCATTGGCGTTGCCTCGGGTCGTGGGACGCAGGTGCCTTGGACCATCACTCATAAGTTGCTCCGACTCTGCGAACGAGAATTGCGATGGGGAGGGCGAGAGAGGGCCTGCAGCTGCTTCCGGTGACAGCAATTGGGCGCCGACGGGCTTGGGAAAGGCATTGGCGTTGCCCGAGGCGGTCGAGGTTGAGGACGGGCGTGACATCTTGGTCTGGGTCGATGTAGAGTTGTTGACAGAATGGGGCATGACGTCGCTTGCAAGGGACCAGGTGAGGATATATGTGGAATTGCGAAATGACGGCCGAAATGTTTGTTTGGCTGGTGAGGGGAGCCGCAAATTCCTCAGGACGTTCTTGGGCTGGATCTTCGCCCAGATATGGATAAGGACCTTCGCTCGGTGGTGTAACGAGCACGTGCGCGGGCCAGAGAGCGGTGCAGGTTGCTTTATCTCTGCGTGCGTTCAGACGAGCCGTATGGGGCAATGATGGCGCGCTGGCCGATAATGCTGATCGCTGTGATTCAGGTGCTGGTGGTGGAGATGAAGTCGGGGGCCAACGCGGACAGCAGGTGTAGAGTGCCTGTCGACTGCTGCAAATGCCAGGCAAACCACGGGTCGAGCAGGTGCAGGGCAAGCAGCGGCGCGGTCGATATGATATAAATTAGTGGCACACAGAGTGCCAACATGCTCGCAAGCGACCAGGCCTAGTCGTCTGTTCGCACGACAGCTTCGAGACACACACCGGCCAGGGTGTGCGCGCATCTGGCATGGCGGGCGTCGAACATGGGCTAAAGCACGGCAGCCTTTCCTGCATCGAGCCAGCGGCCCACTGCTATCGGCCACTCCTTAGGCTTCCAGTAACGACTAACAGCAGCCGCAGCAGCTTCATCAGCAGCCTCTCCTAAGTATATCCCGCCTTGCAGTCCTCGGCACATTACCATGACGCCACGTCTGTAGGGCCACCTGCAAGTGCGTTGGGGCTGCCAGAACAGTCGACATGGTGCGAACAATACCGTCACCAGAATCCCAATCGACGACTATCGCTAGTTGCGCATTACCACACCGCAATGCCTTCGCTGCATGTGAGGTTGCCTAGCCTCCAGTCTAACCTTACCGTGACCTCTGTTCCCTATGGGCGACCCTGCCGCGCTTGTAGTAACCCCAGACAAGCCATCCCCCTCGACTGGCCGTCAGATGTTCCCTCAGCCAGGTTCGCACAGCAGCCCACCCGTGCGACCCTGTGACCCAGTGCTCAGATTGCCGGCCGCACGTGAAGCCTCTCGGCAGCAAGCCGACGACGAAGATCCAGGCACAACAAGAAGCAACGAAGCATCGCCGAGCTTCCTGCCGCCCGTCAACCGTGCTGTGGCCCGAAAGAGCAGCAAAGGGAGACGTCGCGCGCCACACACAGCACTACTCCAGGATCCTGCAAGTAATGCACTCATTCTTTCGATAGACCTTGTCCCCGTTGTCTATCAGCTCATGTGTTGCGGGTGGGCCAGACGCAGGTACTGGGTCTTAGGGCCTCGACCGCAAATGGACAGCAAGAATGGCTTGCGCCCACTTCCAACGAGCCGTTAAATCATCAGGCGTGCAGGTAGCCTCCTGTGCCTCGTATCTCAGTCTCCACCACCCCAAGCGGACAAAGCTAGGTCCTTCGTGTTGTCATTTCTTCTTATCGTCCGCAGCTCCAGCGCACGCCTCGTCCTGACTTGCTCGCTTTTACCCGCCAACCCAGTGGCTTGCCGGCAGCCACATCCCACCATCGAACGCCATGGACCGAAAAATGCAAGTGTACCGCAGCATCCTCGTGAACATCACGTAACACGCAGCCTCAATTTCCCCTTCAATTTGGACGGTCACAGAATTCCTTTGTTCGTGCCACCGATTGCCGGCGCATGCACGTCAAGACCCTTTCGAATAGTGGATCGACTGCCAATGTTGTGTAAGTATTAGCCTAGTACCGCAGCTCCGCCGCGTACAAAGACGATCTCATATCCCAACGGTTGGTTGTAGCTTCTGCGCCCCCCAAACCTCAACGGCTTAATTATTATTGTGTCCGCCCGGTCGCGCCACTGCCGCATCCGTCCACTCTATCGGCAACCCTTTTGCTGCACAAGAAATGCCACAAGCGCCACCGCAGCTGGGCAAGATGGATCACAGAGGAGCTACGGTCCACAATTGCCAATGCTGACTTGACCATACGAGACAATAGACAGCGATTGTGAATGTTTGCTGATGCATCTTGCGAGCACCGAACTCAATGGAGTCCAAGTTTGCAAGCATCTGAATAGGGATCTATTTTTGTCCCCTCCGCTCGGGGAAGCAAACCTGCTTGCCTAGTCACTTGGCGAGTATCAATCACCAGAATTGGCTCTTCATGCGTCGATAACTTCTTTGCACACACGTGGACAGACCATGACTTTAGGCATGATCGAACAACGCGGTTCAATTATTCCGGTCTATCTCAAAGGGAGAGTTGGTAGAGACAGATATGAACGCTTGATGAGTCGCGTCAGCTTGCGCAGGTATTAGTGTCTGGATGCAACAGTTCTGTTGTGAAATGTGCACCTTGGCAAAAGGTAGTCATGCCACCCCATACCATGATCACATTCCCGAGGTCGGGGCATACTACCCAATTGTGACAGCTAGTTCTTTCTCCCACATACTGCAGAATGAGCCTTGCTCATGAGTTGAACGTGTCGTGCTGCTTGCGCGCGTCCCGAGTATTGCGGATTAGAGACTTTGACCTCTCCCGCTTCGTAGATACCCGATTTTATGGTACACTACATGAGCATTGAGTTTTACCACTGATGGATAGACCGAAGTCAAGATAGAATATCCCAGGGTTTGGGCGGTGACGTAAGCTCAAGTCATGTGATATCGTGTCGCGTTCTGCCCAGTGTCCTTGCAGATGCGCTTTGGCGGGCGACAGTTATGACCAAACACCCCACCATTTACTTCTACACAAAAGTCCTACGCAATGCCACCAAAGTCCGTGAATGCGGAGAGTACTCGCCGCAAAGGCCCGCAGTTCAAACCGCCGAGACCTGTCAAAGCACCAGCCCAAGGTGCAGCCGCTACGAAACGGGCACAAGCAGGCGCAACCAAGAAGGCTACAGCCAACACAGCGCGCTCGGGTTTCCAGCCAGCAGCCGAGATCATATCGTCTGAAGATGAAGTGGAGGACGAGGTTGAGCAGGACGAAGACGAGGACGACATGATGGAAGACGCGCCGTCACCAGTTCGCAACACGCGACCACCACCCACGCTGTCCACAGATAGCCCCATCCCTGAGCCACTGCTCTCGCGATTGCTACTGCAGAACTTCGAGAACCCTGAGACGAAGATACAACGGGGCGCAATGACCTTGGTCGGGACCTACATGGAATTGTTCGTGCGCGAGGCATTTGCGAGGGCGAAGATCGAAAGGGAAATGGCTGTTAAGGCGGGCGGCATCTCGGACGGCTTTCTTCAGGTAGAGGATCTGGAGAAGCTGGCGCCGCAGCTGGTGTTGGACTTTTGAGTCGCCCGTGATTGCTCATCAAGGAAGAACTCACAAAGAGTGTGCTGCGTACACTAGCGCGATGGGAATCATCAACGACAAACATACCGCTGTAGCTGATGAAGAATTCCGAACGCCACAAGTCAACTCGCTGATAGCCTCAGGCAGGCGATGGAACAACATGTAATGTTTCGCGTTGGTATGGCTTTGCTGTCCGCGAACTTGTCCAGAACCCGTTCCTACATGGAGCTGCCGGTGCCTGCAACCTAGGCATACTTGCACCACTCGCCCCGGGCAAGTATACGCCAATGTCATGCTCAAAGAAGCAAAGAACGGTTTCGCAGCCTGGCACTGAACGGGAGGGAGGTCACTTGGCGTTCAGCGCGTTTTGGAAACTACGCGTAACGTGCAGATCAGATCCAAACAATTTTACTCGCACGGCATGAACAAGAGCCTCAACCAAGATTTGTGCAATTTCGCACGCAGTGTTTCCGTGAACGGTTTGGTGGGTTGCCGGCGCGAGGTCGGGAACAAGCGACCTGAGGCAAGCTCAAACACATCCGGAACAGGGACTGCGTCGCATCCTCGACCTCCGAAGTGAACCATGTGCAGACCACGACTTTGCATTCTTCTCATCACCATACTGCGCAAACCATTTCAGCAAGACGAGTCTTCACATAATTCAATTCAGCTACATTTTGCGCTTGTTTCGATACCAATTTTGCTCTAGGTCTTGACGTAGCGGTTAACTTTGAACGCCGTTCCGCGCTGTTCGCTGCGAGCCTCGTCGACCAGGATGCAGTAAGCGAGCAGGAGGCTGAAGCATTTGCAGCACACAACCTGTCGCAGAAGCCTCTCCATGTTCCGGAGATGCTACTAACCGCCAGCTTGTCACCTGGGCAAAACGCAATGACCCAGCGATCCGATGCTGCCGTTTATGCCTTAAGATGGTCTATAGGCCTCGTCTCAGGCGCTCATCTTTTCTACTCCATCTGCTTCTGCTCACGTCTTGCTGTTGCATTTCATTTTCATCTTTCTTTCAGTCACCTCTACGGTCCTTTACCTTCGTAATACCTGGCTAGCCCAGCTTAACATTAGAGCGCGAGTCGCCTATCTACGTTCTCTCCGGTCCTCAACACACTAGTAATTTCATCGACCCCATTCGAATCAGACCAAATCACACCCATCACCATGTACTTCTCAAGATCGATCGTGGTTGCTGCCCTGATGGGCTTCGCGGCGGCACAGTCTGCGGTATCTTCGGCACGCGGTAGCCTGTCCACTGGAGGAGCTTCGCTGTCAGGTTCGGCGACTCCTGCGGGAATGGTCAACACACACATCGTCCAGGTCGGCGGACCTAACGGCTCCCTGATCTTCTCTCCCAATAACGTCAAGGCCAAGGCGGGCGACCTGATCCAATTTCAGTTCCACGCAAAGGTGACTATCCAAGAGCACATGCAGTGGTGTACCATTACTGACAACAATGACAGAACCACTCTGTTGCTCAATCCACCTTTGACCAGCCATGTGTTCCCATCCAGAACATGATCCAGAACAAGACCGATGCCTTCTTCTCTGGCTACATGCCCACCAACGCCACCTTCGGTACCACTTCCAATGTCCTGACCTACACCATCCACGTCAAGGACGAGAAGCCCATGTGGTTCTACTGCACTCAGGGCAAGCATTGCCAGGCTGGTATGGTCGGTGCAGTTAACGCGTACGTTCCCGCCCTACAGACATCTGCAGCCAACATCTACTGACCATCCTGCAGTCCCGCAACTGGCAACAAGACCATGGCAGCTTTCACCGCTCTTGCTGCACAGGCCCCCGAGAACATCACTCCAGGCCAGTCCAGCTCCAGCTCCGGAGGAAACTCTGGCTCTGGCTCTGGCGGCAACGGTGGATCAGACAGCACCTCGCCCACCGGCACCAACGGAGGCAACACTCCCATCTCGCCTTCCGGAGCCAACGGCGCCAACCCTGCTCAGCAGAGCACCAACGCCGCGCCCGTACTCAGCAGCCAGTCCTTCTTCGGTCTCAGTGCAGCGGTCGCCGCAGCCTTTGCGGTCTTGTAGACGCCAAGCCATTGTTTTGGGTGCTGTGCTGGAGGGGATGCATAGGAAAATATTTGTGATACCATTCTTCTGACGACTGAGCTGGCTTAAGTGAAGATCGAGCTTTGAAGGACTTCAAGAGGGCGTTTTATTTTGTCGGACATGGGTTGAGCCTGAAAATGCTGTGTGGACAACCATAGGACCTTTTAGATAGTAGGGATTAATGTAACTACCCATACTCATCGTATTCTGTCGATATCGTTGCTGTGGAGTGAAGCTAGGTAACTAGGTGACTTCCGCGCTTACGTGACGCACTGCATATGCACCCCACACTTGTCATTGCTTCTTCCACCACGTGCGTGCTTCTGACGAACCATCGATGAGTGCGGGACACCACAACAGATGCAGCAACGAAGAAAGGCCGGCTGTGCGGAGTGGTTGACAGGCCGTTTGGGGGTTGCGGCACGGAACCACGCGTCTTGCACATGTCGACATCGAAACATCTTCAAGATTGACTAGGTGTATCTGACCGCTCCTCGATCTGAGGATGACAACCGAGGAAACATCGACATCTTTCTGGGACCGTGTAGGCGTGAGTGAGGCTGATAGATTGAGATGCTTGGACGCCGTACAGGCTAGGTACACGGGATGGACGGTGCAGGAGTTGGGAGATCAAGGGTACTGCAGCTTGACGCTCCTCATCCGCGATGCTCGAGAACGACAAGGCTCTGACGCTCAGTCTTCGGACGCGGACGTGCACCAATCTCAAGCACGATTACGTATCGTCCAGATCAGACCTGCTCGCTATGCACTCGATATGAGCATTGCACGGGCTGCGAAAAACACCTACCCATCGCTGGCGCCCTTTATTCGAAGTCTTGACCTTGGAATCGCAGGACAGCTATGCGCGTATGAGATGCAAAGAATGAACGGGACGCCGTTGGCTCGAGTTTTACCCCGATATCGAGTCATCGATTCAGCATTGCAGAGAAAGCAAGAGCGCCTCACCGAGAGCTTCGTGGCGGCAGTAGCACAAGGCTTGAAGACAGCACAGCTGAAGGATAGAAGCTCAAGAGCCGATTCGCCAATGGAAGACGCGCAATCTATGCTTTCAAGGTGCACTGGTAAAGTAGGGTCGAGTATCGTATCCAGGTTGGAGAAGCTGGGACACGAACTACCCATTTCGCAGCTCAGAAACATCGCAAGGGATACTCTGGCTCACATCAAGACCATGGACGACTACCCAATCGTGCTGAACCATGGCGATCTTATACCGTCCAACATCCTCGTCGATGAGGATACGTGGGGTATCACTGGCCTGGTCGACTGGGCGGAGGCGGAGTACTTGCCTTTTGGCACTTGTCTTTACGGCCTTGAGCACTTGCTGGGATACATGAGCCAAACTGGAGGCTCTTCGAACTCAAATGACAGCAGCGCCTCCACCTGCAAGAATATCCAGAATTTCGTATACTACGAGAACTCTTCTCAGCTCCGAGAGCTGTTTTGGCGTCGCTTGTTTAGCCTCGTCCCGGGTTTGAGATGTAGGGAAGACGACGTGCGGATGATGAGAAGACTTGGTATCTTGCTCTGGTATGGGTTTGCATGGGACGATGGGGCGATTGATAGGGTTGTTAATGATGTCGATGATCCGGTAGAGACGGATTGTCTTCGAGCATTCTTGGATGTGGAATAAGTGCGACCTCTGTCACAATTCTACTGCGACACTCTCGTGTCTGATGGGATGCACTCGCAGTTCGAGTCATAATCTGGGTCTCACACGTGGCATGGCCGCTGGCCGTTTGCTCTGACTTATATTTTCATCTGGTCGCATCGCGTTTGCATCAGTCGCGCTTGCCGCCTTCACCGAGACAGCACCTTCCCCATTCTCAACGCTCCATAGGCAGGTACCACAATACTTTGTTTTGAACTCTCTGTCGTCGACTGTTCTTCAACACCTTGTATACTACAGCATTCGCTTCATCATACAGCGCGTCGGTGTTCGCAATTGTGACGCCATCGCTTCTCCTACATCGATATCAACTCGGCGCGTATGTCTTCAAATGTATATATGGCTCGAAACATTATCGAAGATAGATTTGGATCTTCTCTGGCCTTGCTAATCGTCGTAGTCATCTTCGATCCACGACGCAATGTCTGCACCGCAAGACGCTACACGCAGTCATGTGCCTGACAAAGACACCCAAGGCGAACAAGAAGACAGTGACACAATACACGTCCAACGGCCTTCGGCCAAGAATCTTGCGCATATCCGCACCAATTCTCAGATCTCTAGTGCAGTTTCAAATAGTAGGGCATCCAGCACTGGCTGTATGGCAAACCTGAGCCTCGCCTCTCCATCAGTTGGCGGGTCAGCACACCAAGATGCCTTGACTACACTCAAGCCAACATATTCGCCCCCTGTGCCAGAGCGAGCAATGTCTTCAGCTTTACGGTCACTCACCGCTAAAGCGGAGAAGAAAGGCAGCTCACATAACCCCATCATATTGGAAGAGTATTCTCCACGCCGCAACTCGCGCACTCTAACCCAATCTCACGGATCTGATGTGGAACCACACAGGTTCTCCAAGGCAACTCAGAGAAAGCATGGGAACCGCCTTATCCGGCCTCCACTGACGACGAAACCTACCAACGGGAGCACGTTCACTGGAGACAAGAGCAACGACATATACCGTATGAGGAGCGCCAAGTTTGCTGCTGGTGGATACGGACCGCAGGCATCTCCAGCGGTTATCAACTTTGGTGTGCCATTCCAAGTTAAGTATCCTCGATTAGCACAACATGTCGCTGAACAATCGTCTCCGGCTACCAAGCAGACACAGCATCAGGCACAAGCCGTTACGCAGAAGACCGCTGCACCATCTCAGCGTACAGCTCAACAATCCCAGCAGAAGGCAACTACGGCCAAGTCTATGCCTCCACCACCAACATCTGAGGACGTGCTCCGCAGAAAAGCCATCCAGTGTATCCGCGACCACTCGCTGCGCCACCAGCGAAGGAAGCCGCTCTCGGACGACCCCGATGAGACGAGTATATCAGAATCGAGCGCATCAGAATCAGATTTCATATACCGCCCGCCCGCAGCGAAGCGCAGGAAGGTGACAATCTACCAAGATCCAAACGATCACCTGACACCTCTGATCGCACAATCTGAGATCCTGACTTCTCTCCTGCATAAGTACTCAGAGTCGAAGGACAGGAAAGGCTTGCGTGAAGATATCACCATGCTTGTGTCAGTGCAGAATGAGAGGATAGAAAAGTGGATGAAGCATGAGGCGAAAGAGAGGAAGCAGAGAAAGAGCAAGGATAAGGCAAGTGGTGTTGTCGCCGCCAAAGAGAAGGCAGTGCGAGCAGAGAAGCCAAAGGCAGACGTTGACAGAGAGGTGAGGGGCCTATTGAGTGCTGGCGCTGGAATGTGGCAAGATGGAAGTGGGGAGGGCCTTGTTGATGTGTATGCCGCAGAGGAGAGGGAGAGAAGTGACTAAATGGGTTCAAGACAAGATACGCAACGAGGAAAATGTACTGTACGTCTCTTGTCCTGTAATGTTTCGATACTTTGTTGGCCGATGTACCTCGCGCAATGAAGACAAGCGTTTCTATTTACTCTAAAAGGCCTCTCAAATTCCTCAATGCCCCTTATTTCCTCTCTTTCCACCCCTCTTACTCCTGTCAATATGCCCCGCAAGCGTCTTCTTCACATCCGTCAAGCTCCTCTTATTCTTACTCTTCGCCTTACCCAACGTCATCAAGAAATTCTTCTTCCTTGCCTTCTCTTTGTTCGTCGTACTCTTGCCCTCGGCCATCTTCTTCTCCTTCCTCTTCGCCGTCGTGGACTGATGATTCGTCTCGCGATCGCCCTTGGCCATGGCGATTTTCTCCTCTTTCGTAGACTTCTTACCCAACGAGGCGGCCGCTTCGATGGTTTCGGCGGTGATGGCTTCGTCGGCGTGGCGGGCGGCGAGGAGTTGTGCGCGTTTGTGCGAGGGGAGCGAGGAGGCGATGGTGGAGGCTTCTTGGAGGGCGCGGAGTTGTTTGAGATCAGCGGGCGTGAGGATGGTGGTGGTGAGGAGTTTGGAGATGGATTTGATTTCGGATTCGACGTTCTTGGAGTTTTCTTTCTCGGCTGCGTCATCTTCTGCTGGGGCGGGTGTGGCGCTGCTGAGCTTCCGTTTCTTGGATGGTGGTTGTTTGGCTTTTGATTTCGATTTGTCCTTTTCGTCTTCTGAGTCGCTGATCTGGATGTCCTCGCCGTCGGACTCGACGTTGATCCAGCCGCCGGAGTCATCGCTGTCCTCATCAGACTCGACGTCCCACGCTTTCCAGTCTTCGGTCTCGTCGAGCTCCTCGCCGTCGTCCGCGTCAGGGTCCAGGCCAGCTGCCTCGCGTTTCTTTCGGCGCTCCTCTTCCTTCCACTTCTCGAGCAGTTCGATGCCCTCAACCTCTCCAACAGCTTCCTCACCATAACGTCGTTCTTTGATTGTGCCTGCACGTATGCCCATCGTTGCGTCCTTGCCGCGGTCACGCTTGTGCAACAGATCCGCACCAACTTCACGGTACAGTGATAGAAGACCCTTAGCAGCCATCATAGTGCCCTTATCCTTAGATTTGCGGTATTGTACCAAATCTTGCAGTAGTGTGTCCGTCATTGCCAGCGGCTGACGCACACAGATCTCGCGGATGGCGTTCAAGCCTGCCGCAGCCACTTCTGATGCGGAGGCTTCGGACACGAACTCGTTCGCAATTTTCTGTACAAGTGGCTCGAGTACATCCGGGGGAACGTAGTTGTGAGTGGCTTGCGCAAGGCATGCGAGATAGCTGGTGACGGAAGCTTGGCGAGGTGTGAGATGCTTGAGGAAGTACGAGTAGAGTGACAGAACCGTGAGCTTGTGCAGACCGACCAGTCGCGATACCAGTTGCAGAACAAGTAGTCTGGACTCGAGCTGAAGCTTAGCCTTCGAGTTCTGGACATGTTTTGAGAACAATGATTCAGCAAAACCTTGAGGATCATGTAGCAGGTGCAGCGCAGAGAAGTTTAGAGGATGAGGCGCATTCTTCTTTTTCTCCTTCTTCTTGACCATCACAGCAGCCTTTCTGAGGTCTCGCTGGCCCTTCTTGGACTTCTTATTGATGCCCACTTGATGTCGTAACCGCGCAATGTCGACGTCTTCATCGTCGTCGCTTTCTTCGGCCGCCTCTTCACGCTCTTTGTCGCCCCCCAGGAAGAAGCGTACTCCGCCTGTGATGACCTTCTCATTCTCGCTAAGTGCAGCCAGCCGCATGACCTCTACAGCGCGAGCATCGGTCCATATCTGCCTCTTCCAAAGTTCCCTTGTTATCTTCACAGCCCATAAGCCTTTCGGCGACTCCTTGTCTGACTCAAGCAAATTGTAAAGGACGGTCTGAATTGTGCGGTTCAGCTTGTGATTTGTGGATTTGGCGTTGGAGGAGCGCAGGTCGGAGAGGATCTTGGTGAAGAGCAGCTGGCGGAGCGATTTGCTTGGGGTAGAGACGAGGATGGGGAAGAGCGTGTTCAACAGGACAGTCGAGTCTATGACATCTTTATTGCGCAGGAGTACTATGCTACCAACAATCTTGTCGCGAAGCTCGTACTCGAGTACTTCGTGGTGTTGGAGCAAGATCTGGGTCAAGTCCTGGGGAAATTGCGATGTGAGGTCTGGATAGCGATCTGCGACATGGGAGATGAATTCGATCAGGTCCTTGAGCGCAACGAGGCCAGAGTCGGTGGAAGAGGGGTCCTGTAGGAACAGGTCCCGCAGGGTCTCGTACTGCTGGTACTGGTTGTTGAAGTCGTCGCGGTAGCTCTGGGGGTCGCGCTTGAGCTTGTAGCGGAGCGCAGCATGATCTGCCTCAATCTTTTCGAGTGCGCCAACCTTGCGCTTCATCGTGACGGCGTATTTGGGGTATTGGACCGCACGTCTGGGGCGTCGCAGAGAACGAAGGCATTTCGAAAATTAAAGCGGGTCCCTCACTTACTAGTGGCTGGAGCTTGGGCCTAGCGCCATTGGAAATCTTTAACGTTCGCGCACAGCAACTCTCGGCTGCTCTCCCAACCCCAGCGCGTCAACACCTGCACAAGCAAAGCGCCTGGCAGCATCAACCTCATTGCGACTCAGGCTGGAAGCTTGGGACACGCATTACTGCCCAAAGACGCGTCTCTAGGACCTGGGCCCGCGCCCGCCGTCGCCCGCCATGACGAGCTTCTCTTCCATGTCGCTGTACGCCTTGACGGTGAAGCAGCCCACGGCCACCCAGGACGCCATCTCTGGCGACTTCATTGGGAACGGGAAGCAGCAGATTCTCACTGCCAGCGGTTCGAGACTCTCTATACTCGAGGTCTCGCGGCGACAAAAGGGCTTCCAGGAGCTCTACTCCCAGGATGTCTTCGGCATCATCCGGCGCATAGCCAAGTTCCGCATCGCGGGAGGCACCAAAGGTATGTTTTTCCAGTCTCGAACGCTATAAGTCAGTGTAGTGATTTTTCAAGCACCCGACGCACTCGAGCTCGCCGCTCCCTGAGCCCGCAGTGGACTGGACCTTGTCAAGTTGAAGAACCTTCGCTGACGTCGCAGATCACATTGTCATTACCACCGACTCTGGACGCTTAGTCACGTACGAGTATGTGCCTGATGAGCAGACATTCAAGACCGTGCACTTCGAGACCTACGGCAAGTCTGGCGTGCGCCGTGTTGTCCCTGGCGAATACTTGGCTACAGACCCGAAGGGGCGCGCCATCATGATCGCATCTATCGAGAAGAACAAGCTAGTTTACATTCTCACTCGAAGCGGACAGACGGACATCGCCATATCGTCACCTCTCGAAGCCCACAAGCCGCAGACCCTTGTCTACACTCTCATTGGCCTCGATGTTGGCTACGACAACCCCATGTTCGCCTCTCTTGAGTTAGACTATTCCAGCTCAGAGACCGATCCATCGGGCGAAGCCTTTGATGAGCTGAAGAAGGAGCTTGTCTACTACGAGCTTGATCTCGGACTCAACCACATCGTGCGCAAGTGGTCAGAACCGGTCGACCGCACAGCCCATGCACTCTTCCGAGTGCCTGGAGGACCGAACGCGCCGAGCGGTGTTCTCTGTTGCGGTGAAGATAGTATCACGTACCGTCGTATTTTCAACAACAAGTCAAACGTCCATCGCCTGGCTATTCCACGTCGTGAGGGCGTAACAGAAGACCCGAACCGCAAACGTACTGTCGTCACTGGAACTCTGTATTCGCTGAAGGGAGGAGACTTTTTCTACCTCTTGCAGACAAATGACGGCGATGTGTTCAAGCTCACTGTGGACGCACCCAATGGCACGGTGGAGAAGATCAAGATCAAGTACTTCGATACGATCCCTATCGCAACAAGTATCTGCATCTTGCGCGCTGGTTTTGTCTACGCGGCCTGCGAATCCGGTGACAGGATTCTCTACGAGCTGGAGTCGCTTGGTGACGAAACTGACGATCCATTGTTTGAGAGCGACCAGTTTCCCGTCGATCCTGATGCTGCCTTTGCGCCACCCTTCTTCAAACCTCGGGCACTTACCAATCTGACTGCGGTGGAAAACATGCCCAGTCTAAATCCCATCATGGGTATGGAGGTAGCCAACCCCATGCTCGAAGATGCGCCGCAAATTTACACCATCAACGGTGCTGGTGGTCGTAGTTCATTCCGGACCACGCGAAATGCTCTCGAAGTGCTAGACCTTATCGAATCACCGCTGCCCCAGAACGCGTCGGATGTTTGGACTACCAAACTCACGTCAGAAGATGAGACCGACACACTTATCGTACTCTGCCTACACAGCAGGACACTCGTCTTGAAGATTGGCGATGATGTCGAGGAAGCTTCAAATACTGGGTTTCTGGCCGAGACGAACACTCTCGGTGTGCAGCAATTTGGTGAAGACTGTATCATCCAGATCCATCCAAAGGGCATTCGGCACATTCAAGGCATACATTTCCCGAACGACGATGCTGTCGCGAGTCACGCTAGTCTTACCGATTGGCAACCCCCAGCACACCGCACTATCGTTGCTTGCGCGACAAACAACCGACAGGTGGCGATTGCCCTAAGTTCGGGCCAGATTCTTTACTTCGAGTGCGATTCTGATGGTTCTCTTGCAATGGCAGAAGAGGAGATCGCGTTGGATAGCACCATCAACTGTCTCGCCATGCCCGATGTACCCGAAGGCAGCGTACGAGCTTTCTTCATGGCTGTTGGCTGCAGTGATCAGACTGTGAGGATCTTCAACTTGTCTCCGGACATGGAGGGCAATATCTTGCGAAGCATCTCGGTACAAGCTCTGACATCACCGCCGAGCGATCTTACCATCAATCTTATGTCGGACAAGTCGCCGCGCGGTTACAGTCAGTTCCTTCACATTGGTCTACGAAGCGGTGTCTACATCCGCTCTGTTTTGGACGAAATGACTGGAGACATTGGCGACACCCGAAGGCGCTTCCTCGGTCCCGAGCCCATCAAGTTTGCAAAGGTGACTGTCGCTGGTGAGCCTGCCATTCTCGCAATGACATCTAGGCCATGGCTGGGCTACACTCATCCACGCACTGGCGTTCTCCAGCTCACCCCGCTCAACTACATTGCTTTCAAGTCTGCATGGAACTTCGAAGGCTCACAGTTCAAGGGCATCATCTGCGTGAGCGCTAACGAATTACGGTACGTTTCAACTTTCTTTCAATTCTCGATTGCACTGATGATACTTGTACACCCTACTCACGCTGAGGGACTTTAACTTTTATTCCAATTGTTCCTACTGAACGCAATCTGTCTAATACCCATTTTCGATTTCATACCTTCCGAAAGCGGCAGACTGACGATTGTAGAATATTCACTTTCAACGACTTGACGGATAATACGACCTACGAAACCATACCTCTCAAATACACTCCACGTAAGATGGTTGGATACCATGATCAGGGAGTCTTCTATGTCATCCAGAGCGAGAGCAATACCTTGAATGCAGATACACGACAGAAGCTCATTGCTCAGGCTCCTAAGCAAGAGGATGATGACGATGCACCCATGGAGATCGAAGGCACCAACGGCGAGACTGCGAATGGTCACGCCGAAAGTGATGAGCTGCCCGCGATTGACTTTGGTTATCCTCGAGCGACAGGCAATTGGGCCTCGTGTATTCAGGTCGTCGACCCTGTGAGCGAAAAAGCTGTCACCCAGACTATTGAGATCACCGCCAATCAATCGCTCGTCAGTGCTGCACTCGTCTACTTCGAGAGTCGCGGAGAGGACCTCTTCCTAGTTGTCGGGACTGCGACGGGTTTGACCTTCCAGCCTTACAAGTACAAAGATGCGTCAATACAGGTGTACAAGGTTTCACCCAATGGACGTGAGCTGGAGCTGTTCCACGAGACAAGCGTGAGCGAGCCTCCCACAGCACTACTTGGCTTCAAGGGCAAGCTGATCGTCGGTATGGGCCGCAACTTGTGTCTCTACGATTGCGGTATGCGCTCAATGTTGCGCAAAGCTCAAGCTTCGAACTGCGTACCCACGCGCATCACAGATGTGAAGACCCAGGGCAGTCGGTTGGTCGTTTCAGATGCGGTGCAGTCTGTCACCTACGTAGTGCACAAGGACCAGGTTCACCCTAATCGCTTGATTCCCTTCATTGACGACACGATTCCTCGACACACCACTTGCGCGGAAATGCTAGACTACGACACCACTGTTGGCGGTGACAAGTTTGGCAACCTCTGGCTTGTACGATGCCCACAGAAGGTGTCTGAAGCCTCGGACGAATCACCCGATGGCTCCGATCTCCTTGTCGACAAGAGCTATCTGGGCGGTACGGCGAACCGCCTCGACAGCGTTGCGCATTATTTCGCAAACGACATTCCGATCTCCATTCAGAAGACCATCTTATTGTCTGGTGGTGAGCGTGTCATCTTCTGGGCTGGTCTCCAAGGCACACTCGGTGCTCTCATACCATTCACTTCGCGTCGACAACATAAGATGTTCCAACAACTTGAGCTACAGCTACGTTCCGATGACAAGCCGCTTTCTGGGCGTGATCATCTTGCATTCCGCAGTTACTTCAACCCTGTCAAGAGCGTCATTGATGGTGACCTGATCGAGCGATTCCTGGTCTTGTCAAGGGACAAGCGCGAGAGCATTGCTGCCCAGCTTACCGGTGCAGAATGGACGCCAGGCATGATTGACGAAGCGATCTGGAACATGAGAGGACTCTATGCTTTCTAGGTAAGTCAGCACAGATGTCCTCTTTGTTTTTGTTTTGGCTGTGCCTCGCCCACCCTTGTCAAGTGTGGCATGGCACGGCCGTTCCCCAGATCGACTTTGGAGCATCGCGGCCGATGAGGGCAATGCGCGAAGGAATGGGGAAAAGATGGAGCGGATGGACTTGGCGGTGCCAATGTGAAGCCATCATTGGTAGCTGCAATCGATTCGCAGGAAGGAACCGAGGAGGGATGACCCCGCGTCGGCATGGGTACAAATATCTGCGCCATGTACCATAGTTCGAAACGAGATCGCAACATGATCATAATACGATACCCCAAATTCTACATTTCGCTCGTGCTCACAGCGTAGATTGTGGTCTATTCACCGTGATCATGTCGTGTAACTGACCTGCGGTTGATAGAGTCCAACATGAGTAACTTGCTCTCGACATGAATGAGGATGCTGGACTTGACTGAGCTGCCTGTTTCGTGTCGAGGGCGTAGCTTTCAGTGTAGCATTTATGTTTTCTTAACAATAACAAGGTGTTGAGGCTCAAGCATGGGCTTAGTCAGGTAAGGCAGCAATCAGTGTCATCTTCGCTGATGGGACTAGAATATGAGCCTTGTGGATATAGCAAATAAGAGGCAGATATGATCGTTGTCGAAGCCGCCAAACATGGAACAAAAAGTTGAGGGCATTTTGATGTTTAATATGTTCAATGACCTACATGGCAGACTGTGCTGTATCATGTAGCTACTCGACAGGGGTGCCTCGCCTCGACTTTCTCCTCGGGCTAAGTGTGCCTATATTCGGCTTCTGAAAGTCCACAGCTGACACGCTTCGTTCCAGACCCCAATATCTTGCCCACAGATGGATAGCCATTTAGCCACGCCGCCAGCGTCATGAAAGGCGAAGACACTGCAGTATACGCACAAGCACTGCTGTCTCGTACTCATTCTCAATATGCGACTCCTAGAAATCGGCGCCAATGGCTGCCTAACCATGGTCAACCACACAGGCCGACACGTACCTCCTTATGCGATACTTTCTCACACATGGATGGGCGACGAAAACGAGGTCAGCCATGAAGACTGGGTCAGTGGCATCCCTACACGCAAAACTGGCTACAGCAAAATTCGATCTTGTGCAGATCAGGCTATGCGAGACGGTCTACGCTACATTTGGGTGGATACCTGTTGCATTCAAAAGTCGTCGAGCGCTGAGCTATCCGAAGCTATCAACTCCATGTACGCTTGGTACCAGGACGCAGCAAGATGTTATGCCTTCCTTTCCGACGTGCCATCCAAGAATGTGTTTGCGAGCAGCTTATGGTTCACGAGAGGCTGGACTCTGCAAGAGTTGATTGCACCAGCGACATTGGTCTTTTTCGATGAAACCTGGACCCCTCTCGGAAGCAAAATAGACCTACAGCGCGTTGTCTCCGAGTGTACTGGAATTCCAGCTGGCGTTTTGTCGGGAGCGAAGCATTTCGAGACGTTCAGCATCGCGCAGAGAATGTCATGGGCCGCAAAAAGAGTGACAACAAGAATTGAAGATATGGCGTACTGTATGCTGGGGCTGTTCGACATCAACATGCCGCTGATCTATGGCGAGGGAGAGAATGCGTTCATGAGGCTCCAAGAGGAGATTTTGAAGATCTCCGAAGACCACAGCCTCTTTGCATGGCGATCTGACGATAACCGCGGCGGCTGTCTCGCTACTTCTCCAGCTGCATTCTCTGGCTCCAACAATGTTGTTCATATGAATTCTTCTAGTGCATACAGTGAACCCACAATGGTCAGCAGCAGCGGTATACATCTGGAACTACCTTTCATAGGCACGTGTCGTGACCGGCTCGGTTTTGCCATCCTGAACTGTGCAGAGAAGGGTAAGCAAACCAAGCTGGTCGCGATATGTGTACGAGACCTGACTCTCACGATGAATCGCTTCGAAAGAGTCTGCACCGGCGACTTCGAATTGCTAGACCTACGGAGGTTCAGGTCGTCGCAATATCCTATTAGGAGAATATGTATACAGAAAGGACGTTTACGACGAGGTTCGATCGCGAAACCATCCCCCGCGCTCCTTAGTATTCCTTTCTCAGATGGAAGATCTATCTCGGAATCGCTGCTCGAAGCAGCTGCTAAGGGCAGAGACGATGAAGCGTGGTTCTTCTTAAGCAAAAGAGAGACAGACGTCAACGCGGTGGACAGCCAGAAAGTCACGGCCTTGTATCATGCGGCTGTCAAAGGCAACGAACGGATACTAGGTATGCTTCTGGGGCGGCGCGATATCGAACTAAACCCTGGGGACCCGCTGGGCCTGACACCTTTATTCTGGGCTGCGAAACGTGGACATGCAGCAATTGTCAAGATGTTGCTTGACACCGGAAAACTTGACGTGAATTCAAGAGGTTCAAACGGATGGACGCCACTGTCGATAGCAGCCAAGGAAGGACACGAAGAAGTTGTGAAGCTGCTCCTACTCGAAGCGGAGAAAATCGAGGTAGATCTCAGAGACTCCGATAACCGCACACCACTATCATGGGCTGCCGAGTGCGGACATGAAGCAGTGGTAAAGCTGCTGCTAAACACTGGCAAAGTCAACGTCGACTCGAAAAGCAAGAAGATGACGTGGACGCCACTAATTCGAGCAGCAAGATATGGTCATGATAAGATGGTTGCGCTCCTGATTAGCGATGTTGGTAAAGCGTATGTTGATCTGGCGGATGACAATGGTCGCACGCCATTTTCGTGGGCGATGGAGCATGGGCATGAGAGTGTGGTCAGGTTACTTCTTGCAACACGTTTTGTTAACGTCAATAAGGAGGACAAAAATGGTCTGACACCTCTGATGTGGGCTGCCAAGAACAAACACATTGAAGTTATGCAACTGGTCCTTAGCACCGAGAACGTCGACAGGATCCCGAAGAGCGTTTACCCTTCTTGATCGACTATGTTTGTTGTATGTCGGGGAGTTCAGAAATCGATGACTACTACGGAGACGCCAAACTAGCAAGCAGATCATCCGTCTTCAACTCTTCACGATGTCCGTCAAACACCTGATCAAGAACGTCCACAATCCACGTCGTAGTGACTCTTGCGCCAAAGCGCGCCTTGGTGTACTCCTCATACTCAAGATAACATCCTGCGCACTCCAAGTCCGCGATACTAGAGGTCCTCATATCCTCGTCGACTAAATGTTTTTCATGTTCAACTCGGCATACGTGAAGACTATGTTGTATGTGATACTGTTCGAACGCGAGATTTGCGCTGACATGTCTTGTCAGAGAGGCATATCATTGATGAGATGTGCATTGAACGCTGCCTCATCGCGACAACGCAGCTCTTCACGTTGCGAATCGGGAATGCGCCAGCCAAAGACGCCCCTACCCAGTGCATTGCAGATGTGATAAGAGGGGGTCCCTTGTCTTCGCATGCTTCGTAGCTGAGCCATGCAATCTTCCAAGTCTTTCACAATTGTGTCGACTTGTTTGTGGGTCATGGCGGGGAGCATGAGACCACGGCCTTTGCCTGTCAAGCAAGTCACCAAAGGAGATGAGGATTCTGAAGATTCGACAACATCGATGGCTCTTGGTGCCGGTATAGTTGTGTACTGATCTACAAGCTGGAGTGATCGAGCTGAGCTCCTTGGTACCTAGAAGTCGCACCACACAGACCATTGCTTTTTTACACGCAGCAAAACACAAGGCAGTCACTTGATTTCAAGAACGTAAATTTTGTGTCGCACTCCTTGTGAGACGGAGTTCTTGACAGAATCTTATTCGATTTGATGTGTAGACATCTATGATATCCTAGGCCTTTTTCTTTTCCCATGAACCTGACCCAGTCGTTGTATATGCGTGAAAGACATGAAGAGTTTTGTATGTTTGTAGCGAGGGACCAAAAAGCCTGCTGCCACAAAGCAATGCCATGATAGCAAATCACATCTAGTGATCACAGAAAGATGCAGGTGTCGGCGCAACATATGCAACCAGTCAACCTTAAAGAAGTGAAGAAAGAAGGGGAACCAGTGCCCCATGCGAGCGAGAGAATAGAATGATGCAAAAATGGGTATGTGACAAGAAAGTAAGACGGTTCGTTGTCGATGTGGATGCGCTCAAGCGCCGTACATGTTACACTCCATCATCTTGATTTTGTACTCGCCATCGCCTTCGACAACACCGCAGCTGACGTCCCAGCCGAGCTCGAAGTTGTCGCTCTCAGGCGTGAGGATCTTCGCGTTAGGCGCACACTTAGCATCAGAGGTGTAGTACGAAACCTCCATAGCAGGAGCGGAGTTCCAGTCGCATGCATCGATGCGCTTGTATAGCGTGCGGCGGTGCATGCGAAGAGCTTTCTTCTCGATAGTGGCGCGCTTCTCGGAGTCGGTAGCCTCGCAGTAGCACCGAGAATTACCTGGTTCACGACGGCACTCGCAGGAGTGACCATCGACAGTGTACCTGCGAGCGCCTTGCTTGACTTCACGGTGGGGGCGGTGAGCCCACCAGGGCTTGCTGGGCGAGTCAGATTCGGAGTCAGATTCGGAGTCAGAGTCGGAGTCCTCGGTATCTTCAGAGTCATCGTTGCCCTCTGTGTTATCCTCGGTGCCTTCCTCGGTGTCTTCCTCCTCGTCGCCTCCAGGTGTTTCGGGCTGGCTTGGTGCTTGGGGGGTCGAAGGCTGAGAACCATAGGACTGGGAAGGTGGCTTGGGTATTGTGGCGGACTGAGAGGGCAAAGAAGGGTTGGTTGGCGTGGTGCTGCCAGATCCGCCGGTAATCTTGACTTTAGCGCAGTTCATGAAGGCCTCGTGTTCTCTGTTATTAGAGTTAAGCAATGTCCTATATCCATCTCGCAAACAAGCAACTTACCGATTGAGCCATGTCCAAGCGAAGATAGCGTCACCTTCAGGCATACCCGTAGGAACCTTGAAGTCGAAGGTCTGGGCTTCTGGAGAGCCATCCTCGGTGTGCTTGGGGCAAGCGCCGTGATAGGATGCGGCAACCTCTGGAACGAGCAGTCAGAAAATGCTTAACCTACGTCTGTACATAAACACTTACTCCATGTCTTTCCTTTATCCACCGAGAAGCCAACCTGGCAAGATCCACCATAGTGAGTCGATCCCGGAGCGTTGGGGTCATAGTTGTGGTCCGTGAGCTGGAAGTAGGCATCACCACCAGCCTGCCAGGTGACAGAAGCCTCCTCGGTATCGAACTTGTCAAGATGACCACGGCAGAGGCCAGGGCTGGGCTCGGTTGGACCGTCCGCGCCACAGCATCCAAGAGGGTAGTTGAACTCCTTGTCAACCGCAGTTGACTGGGGGTTGATGGACGGATCACCACCTAGCGGAGGTGGGTAGAAGATGCTCATGTGAGCTTGGACTGCACCGACCAGAGCGAGCAGAGAGAGTGTGTTCATGTACATCGTGTTGTCGTGGAGCTGTCTGAGAGATCGTTTTTGAAAGGTCTATGGGTATCAAGTGATGGACGTTTGACTTGTTAAATACAATGACGTTTTGAGGTCAACTCAAAAGGTGAAGGCGCTGAAAGAGGGTAAACGACCTGGCGTTTGTGGGGACAGAAAAGACTGAAGGCGAAAGGAATGTCGACAAAGACTTGCTTGTCACGAGGGAACGACGTGTGTCACTGGAAGTGATGCCGACTTTCCAAATGAGCGGCATCCTGCCTTTAAAGACGTCTCCGAACGGCAATACCAAGACAGCTTGACGCGCTCACCTGCTTGTCCACAACAGGATCCTCTGCAGCGCGTGTAAGCCGTTGTGTGACCCGCATACTAGACCAAAGTCTCCGGCGGGTGGATCTTTTTCGGTGGAGCATGACTGCTATGCGGCCAATGTGGGCAGGGCGTTTGTTCGCGTAACTGTAGGAGCGGGTGCTATACTGTTTCGAAACGGTGAGCCGCGGAGGCCTGTAGCGCTTCGAGGCATCCTTCGTCCGAAGACATGGGTAAATTTTGTGGTGTTCTGGCTGGCGAGGTCCAGTTTGACGTTTCACACCTTGCCTAGAGCAGTATGGCTGAGCGCTTTGGAGGCAACAGGGCGGTGAACCGCAGGTAAAGGAGATTCGCGTGTCCGTCACATCTGTGCGTAAATTATCAAGAGACAAGAGGCAGGCCTGTTTGATCGTCGAAACAGACTCCCATGTCCCTGACCATCATTACTGCTGTGATTTGGTGTTTCCTTCAGCAAGGTTGACCTCGGCGGTGTAGCTGGCGTTGCGATATCGACAAGAGCATAATTCGCCTCATGATATACCGCCACGTGCTTTGGGCCATAGGATCTCTCCTGAACCACAACCGTGTTACCACGTAAATGCGCGTACAGATCACATCATGGTACCTCTTTGTCTCAACGAGGAATTTGATAGATGTTGACAGTGTCCACGAGCTTCAACTCGCCTTGTATGCCACCGTGTCATTCCTTCACAATCCCATGTTCTAAGCCACTGCAAGAAGGATCTGGCCCATGACAATACGACAAAGGACTGACTTCCCTTAAGGTGTCGAAGTCGGAACGACGGCACCCCAGGGGCATATCGCCATTCTTCCTTTTCTTCCACTGCATCTCCACAAGGTGGTCCGATGCAGCGAATGATGCAAGAGTTCGAGAGGGCCGCGCGCAGCTTCCGCTTGAAGCGATTGTCCGTCTTGGCCACGTTCGCCTTCCCTCAGGTTCGTGTTTGTCTTGGCAGAATATGTCCACTCTTCAGATCCAGTCAGCATAGAAATTCTCCTAGTCTAACGTGTTACAGGTGACAGGAGAAGTAAGCTCTCGACGGATCGAGCTGTTTAGCTTCCAAGCAACGTCCTTGTCGCGCTGAGCGTCAAAAAGTTCGTGGTTCAATCTGCACTACTTCCCAGGCACTTCATCCAACTACATCCGAAACTGCTCCACATTCCCAACTTCCTTTGTAATCAGCTGCCGCCAGCCACGATGTCTGCACGTCGATATGAGGGTCGACATTGAAGCACTTTTTGCACTGCCAAGGCGGCGGATCCGACTAGGCGCTCAATTCTGCCCTACTGTTTCACAAATCCAACGCTCACTCTATCGATTGGGAAATCTTACGTGCACAGACATCTCTACTGCGACCATGACAGACAGCCGCATCCTTGATGACCTAACCCGGTCCTCGTCATGGTGTCACTATCCTTTGATTTCGACGTTTGCTCGAAGGAGCGTTTGGCAGGAATCAAATTGCGTGCCTCACGCCTGGGATGTCGAAGGAGCCAGTAAGAAAATACGCTGCTGTTCCCACTGAGTGCGACATGGATCTTGCTCCCGCTGCTAGGATCGGACCATCACCTACGGCATCGCGTAGAAGAAAACAAGCGGGATGCTCATCTCCTGTTAGAACACAACGCTTTCGTCTTGTTAAGGAGACCATTGTCGGTCCTGGACATCTTGAAAAGAAGTCATCCAGTGTGATCTATGAGTTCAGCGCATCCCGTTCACGCCTGAAGCCGCTCGCCCTGCATCGTACTTCTAAATGCAGGTCCCTGCATATGCACGACACAAGTCCGGTGGTTGATTGTGGTCACACAACTTCTAAACGATTACGTGTATTGTTCTTGTCCACGTCCAAGAACCTTGTTGTCATAATACGACATTTGACGATCCCGAATCTACTCATGGACAAATTGTGCTCCGCTCGATATCGTACTAATGTGCCGGATGTATTGACTAGGCAGTCACTTAGACACCTCCAAACCTGCACAAAGCTAGAGCATTTCGAACTCGTTCGGCATCTTACTATTCTCGATCCAGGCCCTCACACCCTGTGCGAACAATTCTGGCAACTGAAGGTCCCACAAATGAACCGCCTCTCTTACCACGAACGCCTTGCATTCTTGATTCCTCCGACTAAGCACCACCCCCGCTTCCTTCGCGTCCTTAACACTATCTCGCTTCGCGCCCGCTACAATTGCGACCCTGACTCCATTGATCTTAGCAAGACTCTCCAAGGTTATTGTGCGAATTTCAGTATATCCCGCCGTCAGCAGTGCCATGGTTTCATTCTTCCGCATCTCCTCTCTGAGTGCCGGCAAAGGTTCCACTCCAATTGGAGCCCAGAACAGTGCATCGCTGACTACTTTGTTGGCGAGTATGCCAAATCCCGCAAGCAGTCGCGGTTGCGACATGATTACTGACCGGATGCCACTATCTGGTGCGCAGCCTGTGCAGAAAAGACTGAGTACCTGCTCCGGGTATCGTTGCGCGAGCTCCAATCCAATATAGCCGCCGAGTGACATCCCCACAACATGTGCCTTGCCGCCTGTAACGTTTTTTGAGATGAGTTGGCTCACGGCATTGGCGGCGTTTTCCATAGTGAGAGGAAGGACGTTCTTGGAGTTTGAATGACCGGGCAAATCAACAAGAATGAGATCGTACTCCTTTTCCAGGAATGGGGTGACGCGAGAGAATTCGATATGACATGTTTCGAGACCATGGAGGAAAACAATTGGCGCCTTGGGGGCCTCATTATTGTCTAGACTCGATGCTGGCGAGAGACGCTTGTGAAAGAGTTCCAGAGTCGATTGACCTGTAACAGGCTCCTGAGATGCCATTCTTCCGAGTTTAGGGATGTCCAAACACGAGAGACGAGCTGGCGGCGACCCGCGGATCGGGTGAGATGGACTATCACGTGACTATACTGCTAACCTTATCCAGCAAAGTAGCATCATTGAAAAGGCCTGAACAAGGTAGAAGTACGTTGCATCAAACAAGTGATGAGCCAGCTCTTCAGTATTGGAAAGGTCATATTGCTTAAGCGCAAGAGTCAAGCACGAGACGAACATCGTTCCACCGCGGAGCATTCGTTGCCACCACTATAAGCGTGGCCACTATAGGCGTGGCTCTCATGCAACGCTAATGTTCATCTATTTAACTGGAGTGTAGGCTTCTCCCGTACGAGATTAATGATATCTATAGCGGAAAGTTCTTCACGAAATCCGGATCTAACATTTGCATTGCATTGCATTGCATCGCATTTCATGGCATCGCACCACAGTACTACTGCTATAAATGCCTAAACGACGAATTCTTGAATCCTTCAGGATCTGAAGTACGTGCATTTGTATATCTATATCCGCACTATATGCTACATATATTGCCGGTAGTAGTGTGAAGCTTGGCCCCACATACGCATGCTCACCATATCCTCTTCTAGTTCCACCACTCACTGTTTATATTCACACAACTGTCCGGTGCTCCCTCTTGGGATGATTTGTATTCGTCATTGTTCGCGCATAGTCTGTGTCCGAGGCTGGTCTCTCGAGCATTTAGCAGCTATATGGCCGCCGGGGAAGATGTCAGAGCAATTCGATTAGTGACATGACAGATTTGCGAGGACAGATCAGCGCAGTGCTAAGAGGGAATAGACGCATCGAGTTTTTGTGCTTTGATTACTGGCTGTTGCAAAATTATTAATAACTTTTACTTCTTGAGCAGAGTCTCGAGCTCGGCAGCTATCGCGTCTCCAACCTCAGCGGTCTTAGATTTGCCACCAATGTCGCCGGTTCGAATGCCCTTGTCAATGGTAATCCTTGTTGCCTCATCGATCTTGGTGGCGAGTTCGGGCAGACACAGCGAGTACTTGAACATCATGCTGATGGATAGGATGGTCGCGACAGGGTTGACAATGCCTTGTCCTGCAATGTCAGGTGCGGAACCTGTATATCGTTAATATAGAGTACCACAGTGAGTTGACAGCTTTAAGTTTACCGTGGATGGGCTCGTAGATGCCGTTCAGTTTGGTCTTGCCATCGGGAATGCCGCCTAAGCTTGCACTGGGAAGCAGACCGAGACTGCCCGGGATCACACTGGCCTCGTCACTGATGATATCGCCAAAGAGATTGCTGGTGACAACGACTCCATTCAGAGCTCTTGGGTTCTTGATCATGAGCATAGCAGCCGAGTCGATGAGATGAGTGCCGCACTTCAAGTTCGGGAACTCGTCCTTCATGATGCGCTCAAATGTTTTCCGCCATAATCTTGACGTCGCCAGCACATTTGCCTTGTCCAAACTCCAGACTGGAACCGGTGGCTCCTCGACTGACGCAAGAGCACCTGCTAGTCGCACGACGCGCTCAATCTCTTCAACGCTGTACGGCTCTGTGTCCATCGCCTTGCCATCACCTTCATCTTCTTTCCTGTCGCCAAAGTATATGCCTCCGGTGAGCTCGCGGATGATGTTGAAGTTTACGCCGCGCACGTTTTCGGCTTTGAGAGGCGATGATTCGACGAGCGAGTCGGACGCAAAGAAGCACGGTCGAAGGTTACCGAATGTGCCGAGTTCTTTGCGCAGCCTCAAGATGCCTTGTTCGGGTCGTACCTTGCCGGTTCCCCATTTCTGCGGTCAAGTATTAGCATATAATGCCTCCATTTGATTTCCAGGGTGCCATACCGGTCCACCGACGGCTCCGAGGATGATAGCATCCGCTCCCTTTGCTGCTGCGAGCGCCTCGTCCGTGAGGGGGTTGTTGTGCGCATCTATCGAGCACTATCTTTTGTCAGCCCGTGACCGCTTCAGAATATCGTCAATTGCGACTTACACCACCAAATAGGTGTTCTTGGAAGTTGAAAGTGTTGTCTGTGTGCTTCTCGACCACTTTGAGGACCTTGATCGCTTCTGCGACGACCTATTACAGCTGTGTTAGTCTGCTGTCACTCAACGAATAGACATTTGTATCTACCTCAGGGCCAACGCCATCACCTGCGCGCAATTAGCGAAAGCTCGCATTCCAGGGTTCACCTGCTTACCGGCGAGGACAACAATATTGTGTGAAGGCATTTTTCGAATTGTGGATGTGTTCTGAAGAGATTGATGACTTCCACGAGCTCAAATATTTGGAGGCATTCGCAAAGCTACCCCACAGCATTTGAACATTTGAACCCCGCCGAAAGCCGCAGCGACCTCCGACTTCGGGGTCCTTGTGCCGAACACCGCCACACCTACGTCGGCCATATGTTTCTACGTTATCTTGTAACTGGAAAACAGATGCGTAACGATCTATAGTGCTTGTTAGGCAGGCTGTATTCGAAGTGCTCGTCATTGGTGCTTTCTTCGCAGTTTTGGTGGCCGACATCGCCTATGATGTCATGACGGCTATTTACGTATTCGGACTCCTCCCTTCACATAACCAATGATAAAATTTACTGTTTGATAATGTACCATTGTAGTAAAAGAGAAGCAAAGACCAACTAGTTGTTCAACCGTGTACAGCTCACGAGAATGTTAAGCTCCTACGAAACAATCATGAGTCAAGGTCCCATATGCCTGAATAACACATGAGCGGTTCAGCAACGACCCGAAAACGGCCTCACTGAAAGGGTCAGATCTCAAGCAATGAGTAAGGTGGGGTGTATGTAAGCTTGCCACCAATCTTTCAGTGTAGCTCACGTTGTTGAATATTTGCAGATACTTGGGTATATTTCCTGCAATTTGTCATTATTTAAGGCGAGCTTGATGGGCATGTAGGTAACTTGGTGGAATAGCATCGATCAACACTCATCTTCCATAAGAACGCCAACCAATATCCATTTGAAGGATGCACGAGACGTAGGCGACTAGAATGAGAAGCACTGCGCCATCTTTATGCTGAAATACTGCCCACGAGAACTTTCGCATCCAGACCCCTTTTGAACAGTAGGGCTTAGTATACATGATCGAGCATTATACGATATTCTCAAGAAGACTTTCGACTGCACCTTGATTCATCTTCGATCTTCTTGCCGACTGGCAGTTTTCCTTGGCGCTATTGTGAGCTGTAGCAACCAGACGATGGTCTTCAGAATCTCGCCTTACTGGACTATCTGGATGTGCTTATAGTATCGCTCCCCGAGTACTCGATTGACAGGTCGTCCATGCCTAGTCTGATGGGCTGTAGGTGTTTGGATGCAGCTGCATATGGCGACACGTGAGTCGTCGTTATTTCCGGATTGAAGACGAGACTCGGAAGGCATCGATTGAGACTTCCAACCATCGTAACTGGAGATTTCCAAATCTCGATCTATGGCACATGTTTGTGAGTGTCAAAAGGGTTCGTGGCTGGGTGTTTGACGCGCAGAGCAGCATATGAGTGGCTTTATGCAGTATCTCGAAGTCCCATTTGTTGGTCACGGGAATTGCAATATTGAAGACGCACTGCAAGCCTCGGGGACGTGTCACATCTCGAATTGCTCAGCTAGCCACATCTTGCCATGTACACTACCAAGCGATAAGCTAGCTGCATTAGCTGAGTATCACGATCATCAGCAGCTGAAAGAACGCTCTAGATCTGCCGAACAGCACATACATGCGTGATGCTTCCCTTCCGCTTGATCACTTCAATACTTCCTGCAATCCCATTCACTTAAGTTGTGCGTATCTACAAACTCTCATCATCAAATTCTCAACGACCAACGACTCCACCATGACCGACCCATCCCCAGAAGCAGTCACCTCCACCGGACCCAATCCCGCCTACATAACTCTGCATAATACCACCATTCATAACCAGGAGCGCTCCTCCGGCGATTCACTCATCCCTCTCAACGTCTCGGGCGACAACCTGTACCAGTACTCCGCTTCACCACAGAACTCCTCCCAACCCGTCTCGGACAAGATTTACGGATTCTACATTTTCGGCAAAGGCAATTGGAAGTTTGGGGGAAATGGGGAGGTGAAGAGTGTCCAGGACGGGGAGATCAAGGTACATAATGATTCGGACGCGATGAGGGTTGATGTGGAGGGGAGTTTTCCTCTGGTGTTGCATCATGAGAAGAATTGAGAAGTAGATGGGGGATTGTGATTTGGCGAGTTTGGATGGGTGTTTTCGTCGATTGCTTGGATTTCGCAAAGGCGGTTTTTTGCAAGGATGTTGGGAACTTGCGATATAAGACCTCTGAATGATTCGCATTCAAACTTCTAGCACGCTCTCCGCAGCATTGTTGCCTTCTTTCTTTTCCTATTCTGTCATGTTATCAGTCATTGACTTGACTGACCATAACGGTGACGTCGCGTCCACGAGATTCCACCAAGGCGGACCCTCCTTTGCGGCGTCTGCTGTCGGCGGTCGACGGGGCTGGAGTGGAAGAGTTCATGTTAGGTCTCCGTCGGCGTTTTCCATGCCATTCGTTCCATGGTTTGCCATAAGCAAAGAGAATCTGACGACCTTGTCTAGCAAATGTTGATGACTTGAAGCGTTGCATTTGGAGTCTCGCAATCTTGCAAATCGTAGTCGGACTATGCCGCGCTGCATCATGCCGTAAGCAGCGTGTGTAGTCGCCATTCAGGCCGGAAAACGAATGAGATTCCGGAGATATCCCATAATTGATCTCCGGACAAGAGCGTGGGAAATTCTAGAAAGTCAACATGCTCAAGATGTGGTGTTTTCTTTCGGAACCTTCATTGTAAGCGGTCCCTCTCACGAAGAATGTAATCGCGTTGTACACTCTCGTTCGCATGTAATGACCAATTTCCAAGAACTTTTGTTGTCTGTAGCTCCGCCACCACCTCGGGACTGAGTTCCAGAATGTCCCTGGAAGATTTCAGGACCTTCAGAGTAGCCTGGGGAGGTTGCAGCCAAGTCTTGACTCGAACCATGTGGGGATCCAGGAGGGCAAGACCATCCCAGTGGCGCTAGGAGCAAGGTGTTGACGACAGCATGTTCGGTGCATCATCAAATACAGGCTCCTTCGTACTGCCACCGCCCCAAGCGTCTTCAATACATAGAGAGACAATGATATGCTAGTTGGCACACCTGATAGCGCCCTCCCGGTGACCATATTGTGTCCTCATTGACAAAGCACGCATAACGCGGCAAAAATGATCCAGTGACCATAACAATCATTCGAACTTTCAACAACGTGTCCCCCTCCCGTCTTGTTTTCGAACATCAGTCATACCTCGTCTTCCAATCTCGTCGCGCCACTCAATGCCTGACTCCTTGCAGCATGCATTCTCAAGTGCCGCGAGGGTGCCCAAGGCACACTTCAGCATCCAATCTCCACTGCCCACGTCTCTTATCGGGTGTAGCATGTTGCACTCCTTCAACATAAGTGGTAAGCACTTGCTGTACCGCGTCGTGAGAAATGTGGTGTCGAGTTCGCTTAAAGATTTGGTATGAGTGATGCTCCACAGGAACCGGTAGAAATCGTGAGTCTGCCTTGTCAGGCGCACCAGGGCGGAAAAGGAAATTGTCAAAAAGGAACGCTTACTCGGGAGATAGTACCCGAGATTTATGGTTCTTACTTCGCTGAAATTGTTCATTGGAGCAGTAATTGCAGATTATGTGAAAAATCTATCGAAAGTTCATGCTGAAAGACACGGAAATGCGATTCCACCCATTTTGTCTACACAATACTCCTGAGCAAGAAAATAGAATGCAGAAACTCTGACGACCCAATGAGAATAACAGATAGCCGCCCATAGCCCAATGATGTGGTAGCCCGGGGGTATCAATACTGCAAACGCCGGAAATGACAAGTCGTGCCGCCCAACCTTACGCCCACGCCGTGTCGCAACGCCATTGAAGGGAACGTATGATAACTTTATGCAGTAATTATGTGCCTGCTCGAGATGGCAACCCTCGCTGCATACTGTGGAGCCACGAGGCAGACTTGATGTCCAGAACCATTGCAACAAGCCAAGCAGCTATGCCTTGCGATGCAGCTCCTTCGAGGTGCGATCTAGCCTTCTATTCACAGCGCCTAAGACACACTGTGGGCGAATTAGCGCATGAGCCGTTTTGAAATGCGGGGAGTGACAAACCTTGAGGATGCCCGCTGCAGTAAGCTGGGCGTTATCGTCACCGCTGAATGGCACAGTATCCACAATATCCCTGAGCTCCTCATCATCTGCAAGCTCCCTAAGACCATCATCGAGCTGCTTGAGATGCTCACGCGCACCAGGTTCCTTGCCGACTTGGAAGAATTGAATGCCCACCTGCCATGCAGGCGCATCGAGCTTATCAAGCTTCTTGGCTGCTTGGATAATGGGCGACTCGACATCGTCAGACGGCTCGCCATCGGTGATGACGATGATGTTGATAGGCTTGGTTGTCTCAGGACTAGCCTGGTAGCGCTGGAGGTAAGGCTTTAGGATCTTGTTCAAGCGCTGACCGGTGGGTGTCGCGCCACCAGGTCGAACGGTCTGGAAGATCTCGACGACGGTCCCAGCGGCGGTTATGTTCTTGTAGAGCGAGGAGTCTGGGTGGTTGAGAAAGTAGACGTCGATGCCATCTGCATCGTGGTCCGTACAGATGGGAGTGATGGTCTCGAGAGCTTTAGCTGTCTCTTTCCACGAACGGCCAGCCATCGATCCAGAGTCGTCAATCAAGAAGACGGTGTCGAACGATTTGAGAAAAGCATAAGGGTCTGAATCGGATGAAGCAATGCCTGGGATCGAAGCACTGACGTACGATGATTGAGCTCCTAGAGAAGTGTACGCAGGCGGTGGGGTATTTGTGGCTGAGGTGTCCATACTTGAGTTATCTGTTCGGTTGTTAGAATTGGTTGTCACATCGCGACCAATAAACGTACTGGGTCTTCGTGTAGCGGGTGAGGTTGATGTGAACGGGTTGCTGTTACCAGTTCTTAATCCCGCAGGTTTGGAGCTTGTGTTTGCTCGAGACGAAGACTGGTCAGTGAGAGGGTTCGAGCTCTTTCTATGGAGCTTGTTTTTCAGGTTGTTAAACATGCTTGACTTGGAGCTAGGGTACGAAGGGTAGTGTAGAGGTGATAGTCTGAATGCGTCGCCGGTGTAGAAACACGGTCGATCGTGGACGTTGTTTGCAAATGAGACAGACATCGGGAAAGGGCAAACGGCTTTCTTATTTGAGTCAGAGGGAGGGGCAAACGGAACTTGTGCCGAAAAGTCAAAGCGTATTGAGTTGGTCACGCTTAGGTGCAGCAATGTAGCACTCAGTACCATGGATGAGAGAAGTCTTTATACCTACCTAACCGCTAGGCAGTGAAACTGCCGTAACATCTTTTTCTGCCTTGGTGGCGCTGTAAATCGCCGCAAGCATGTCTGTGGTTTCAAAGATGAACGAAACTTTGCAAGCAGTTATGCCTTGCGAACCGCCGCTCAGATTTGCTGAGGCGCAGCCCTGTCTTCTGAGCGGGATGGTTGCGGTCGGGGAGGCGCAGCGGCCAATCATGTTCAAGGCGGCTGCGCACTTCTAGAGCCAACTGAACACCAACATGTGACCACCTTGCTGACCTGCACCAACAACCACCTCAAGCAGGGGTGAACATTGGTTCTTCATACGCAATAATCGCCTTTGGCGCGGAGAGCGTCGGTTCTTCCCCTGAATCAGCCGCTTTTGCGGCTATCACCCGGTAAGCATATGTTGATGCCCTAAGGCGCCACCCGGGGAGTTTGAGGACAATAAGGCACTTTTCAGGCGCATCCGGCTTCAACAATAGCTCACCCGGTTACTAGTACTTCAAGTTGGGTGTATATGCACTCTTGAGAGTCCTCACCCCTCAGATTGTGTGGATGGGCAGCACCCCTGCGTACCGTTGCGCATTATGGGCATATCTCGAGACACCAACGTAAGGTGTGCGACAGTATGGTTAGAACAATTTATTCAAAGCTCAATTATGAACCCAGAAAGCAGAATATCCAAAGGAAATATCAGCATATGGCGAAGATCTCGTCTTCACTCAATCGTGCGGCATCGCGTTGATCTTGGTCCATCATGTGTGGAATGAACGCGGTTCCTCCAAACTTTACAGGTTTGGAACCAACCCCAACCCCTCCAGATGGCAGGACAAACAAAGGCTCGCCACCGTAGAACACACAGATTTTGTCGCCAGATTTGCATCCAGGTGTAGCCGTCCCAAATCGACCAGCTTGCGTAGCGAAAAAGGAATGTCCAAATGTCAGATGCACTTTCCACCATAATATATCAACAGCCTCCCGTCTGATTTTGTCCAATTCTTTATGCTTTATTGCGCCCGACTGTTTGAAAGTGTTGAACAGGTCCTCACAAGCCCTGTTTGCTTCCATATTCAAACGGGAGTCGCGAAGTACACTAGTGACAAATTCTTGTGGAACCTTGGCATCAAGATTCAGAGGTCTACAAGTCCGCCGGCAAAGATTGAGAGCCCGGACGAGAAAGTTTCGGAGTGTCCACGGTATGGGGTCGTCAAAATCGTTTGCGAATTGTTGATACATGAGATCGCCATACGCGTCACGTAGTTGCAACAGATCAGTGCCATCAGCAACTTCTGTTATGGTGTCAACAACAAAACCACGTATGTACAGTATAGCGTCATTGTTGTTGACCTTGATCAACTTCATTGGGTGATTTAATAATGCGGCCCTGCTCTCATCAGACTTTTGTTCATCGGCAGCAATGTCATTTTCTTCGATCGAGAACCATGTCCGGTAGGGACCTGTCTCATCTCTGACTGATCGACGCCACTCATTGGGGATCTGCAGGTTACACAGCGCTTCTGCGGTGTAGAAATCTGGACACCAAGACGGCAAGGGCGGGCTACTTTTCCTGGTCGAGGGCGGTATGTTCAAAAGTGCAAGGCATTGCTCTTCCTCGTACACAGCCCCAGCAAACAAGACAAATGTTTCCCAATAATGCGAGCGACCCTGGGCACTATAGTCGACTCCAGGGGAGACGCGGCTCCGAAGACGCTCTGGGAGGAGACCCATGATTGCCCAGACTCTATCAACTTGCTCTTTGGATTTTCTCCGTCTGTTACCAAAGAATAAGTCTGGTAGATCCATCGCCTCGATAGCAGCACCGTCCAGGTCCAACCATCGCCATACGAGCACGAAACATGCGCTGTCAAAGACTTTGGTGAATGTGTAGAAGCCTGGTATAGTGTCTGCAACATTTTGCGGTATACAGGTGTAATTTCTCAGCCCGTGAAACCTATTATTCCAGAATTCTAAGATGCATCGCAGGTCTATCGATGCCGGTCCGTGAAGGACAAGAACTTCCTCACCGAGGACGACCTCTTGGAAAGTCCAAAGGCGTTCGAACCATGGGTGGCCAGCGATATGGTGGTAACCGTACCAGAATGGATCACCATCTGGAGGCCACCCCTTTCCTCTCCAATATGTATCCTTGCTTATCCTCTTAGAGATCCGTGTTTTGGCAAGTCTGCTTACTCTAGGTAAGTCTTGCATGAACGTTGTAATGGTAAAATTTGATGCGACGAGCCAGACGATGACCCGAATTGCCTGTGAGTACACTAGATGCATGAGTGGTATCTGTATTGCTTTCTCTTACGGGTTTTGTTGATCGATACAAATTGCATCAATCCAAGAACAGCCATGTCGACGTTCTAGATGCTCCAGCATCTCGTACACGGCGGGTGTGACAAGCAGTGTAGCGCCATTGCACGAGACTTTCGATCGAAGCTGCTGCTGTTCCCCAAACGTACGATACCACTTCATACGACCATATCCACATGCTTTCTTCGAGCTCGTGGCGGACAGTTTCGAGTCGCAAGGATTTTCGCGGCGATAACCATGGGAACACATGCTGTAATGATGGTTCGGTGGCCTGTCTGATGCCCAACCCGCGGATCTACCCTGGTTCCAAAGGTTGGTGTTCATAAGGCGATGCGTGCTTGAGGTACTTATTCGAGTCGCTTCCGGAAGCCATACTATGTGTATAGCTGGTCTATGATGTTGTTAGAGAGGAGAGATGCAGATAACAAGTGGGCTGCGGCTACGCCGCTGGGCTGCGTGCCTTGCGCCACGAAGGACATGAGTTCGTACGCGAACGACTATGAGCACTGTATCTCGACAGTAACCTCACGCGAGCGTACAAATGATCACGCTCATTACATCCTTGCAGGCCACCCTCAATGCGACAATAGCCTCGGCGCCAGGTAAGGACGAAGTTTTCTGAGCACCTGTCAGTGTTCTTGGTGGTATGGACACCCGCTCAGGGGTTTTGGATGCATCATCTCGACGGTAGTACAGACACACAGTTGCGCAATTCCTCGGCGATGCGCCTCACGTGTACATCGGATTGGAAAAAAGTGGATTTAGGTCTTCCTGCAGATCTGTTGGTGAATCAATTTCAAGTTCTTGCGATCGAAGAGCTTTCAGTAATTCCACTCGTCCGCTATGAGCTGAATGAGCTTTAATTGAGGTACGCACGAAGTTTCCAAATCCTCAAGACTGGCTCTGATCGAAACACGGAGTTGTATACCGAACGATGTATCACAGGGCCTAAGCCACGAGGAATTGTGCTCTACGCAACAAAAGCATGCTTGCGCTTTATCTGCCTGTTGGAATCACATCTTGATGTTTGGCGCAGCGTAAGCAGCGATCAGACTATACTGCATCTTCGCGGCGATGTTCACGGCCAAAATGACTTTGGGAAGACAGTTCTCCGGAAATGCAATGCATGTTTCTGAAATCGTCCGATCTTGCTTCGCTTGCTGGATTTGCACTCCTCGGTTTTGTTGTTACCGTTCTTCTGTCAGAAGACGAATACGCAGTGTTGTTAAGGATACGCGTCGTGTCTAGCAAGCTCTAGGCGCACATTGTTTCCAATGGGACTTGCCTAAACCATTCTAGCGCCACGGCCCTTTCGTCTTTCAGCCCCGGTGATTTGTTCACGGCTTTGATGACCCCAGAAGGAAGCTTGTCCAAGCTTTGCCAATCAAGCATTAAGCTTTATACACCCATGCTCTTTACATTATCGCTATGGCGGCAAATTCGTCTCCAAAGGGAAGCTGGTTCATGAGCCTTATCTAGAATGGAAAAGTGCGCGGGTGATCACCTCAATCCGACATTGGTACTGGTTGGCACACTGCCTATGTACATGCGGCCGCGATGGCGAACATCGATATACATGCATCGGTTGGACCTAACTTGGCAGGTACCAAACACATCATGATGTACGTGGGATATGGGGGAATACATAAGGACTGATCGTCCAGTCCCAGTCATTGTCTTTCCAGGCGCTCTCTCGCTCTCGTCGCCAACATGCATATCCTCAGCTTCGTTTCTTCGGCCGCTTTCCTGGCAACTGTATGTGTCGCACGACCAACTAGCAATGTCGACTTTAACAAGGCTATTGCGGAGAAATTGGCTGCCGCGCCAACTGGCTGGGTTCGAGATGATTCTGCAAAGTTGGACAAGGATTCGACTTCGATCACTCTGAAGATTCATCTTGTGAATCAAGATATGGACAAGTTCCATGAACTTGCTATGAACATTGCGACCCCAGGCCATGCACAATATGGCAACCATCTTGACCACGAGACGATTCTTGCTATGATTGCACCCAAGCAAGAGTCAAGTGATCTTGTCATGCAATGGCTCAGCAGTGAGATCGAGAGCTCTGACGCCGAGATCACGAGGAAAGGTGACTATGTCACCATTCAGGCTAGTGTCAAGACAATTGAGAAGCTCCTTGACGCAGAATACAGCGTCTTTGGTATAGACCCATTCGCAGTAATTACTCTTCTTCCATGATCTAACGGAAACAGTGCGACCCGGGAGCACCGAGAAGGCCCTCCGAACCCTCAAGTACAGCCTTCCAACAGTCCTTAAGAGCCACGTCGATATGGTCCAACCCACCACCTTCTTTGGCCTCAAGCAGCTCCGCTCCACGATCTCAGAACACCACGAGCTCGAAGACGACTTCAGCATTGCATCCGTCCAGGCCGTGACAGGCTGTACCGGAACCCGCATCACCCCCACATGCCTCGCCAATCTCTACAACTTCACCGCCGCAAAGGTCCAAACCGTCGGTCTTCTCGGCATCGCTGGTTTCCTCGAGGAATACGCCATCAAAGCCGACTTCACCACCTTCCTCAACAGCTATGCCTACTTCGCCAACAAAGCCAAGTCCTTCACCTGCACAGTTGTAAATGGCGGATCATGCCCCAGCTCGCCGCCCGGCATCGAAGCAAACCTCGACGTCCAGTATGCAGGTTCCATCTCGACATCTGTGCCAAACACGTACTACAGCACCGCCGGCCGAGGCCAATGGCTCGGCTCAGGCACCAACACCAACGAGCCGTACCTCGAGTTCTTGAACTACCTGCTCGCACTGCCCGATGCGTCGCTGCCAAATACCCTCTCCATCTCATACGGCGACGACGAAGCCACCGTGCCCCTCGCCTACGCCACCAACGCCTGCAACCTCTTCTCCCAGCTCGGGGCCCGCGGCGTCTCGATCCTCGTCTCATCGGGCGACTCGGGCGTCGGCACGACATGCACTGTTAACGGCAAGGCGCAGTTCACCACTGCTTTCCCCGCAGCGTGTCCGTGGGTGACGACCGTGGGCGGAACTACTGGTAACTCCCCCGAGGCAGCGTGGACGAGTGGCGGCGGCGGGTTCTCTGAGATCTTTGGACGCCCTTCGTACCAGGATGCTGCGGTGTCGAATTGGTTGACCACGGACACGACACATACTGCCGTGACCAAGTACTTCAATGCCTCTGGCCGTGCATACCCAGACATTTCGGCCCAAGCGACCAATTTCGTTATCGTAGCGGGTGGTTCTGCACAGTCTGTGTCGGGGACATCCTGCTCTGCGCCCACGACGGCTGGTATCATCCAATTGCTTAACAGTGGGCGTATCGCTGCTGGCAAGAAGGGTCTTGGGTTCTTGAACCCTTGGCTGTACAGCACTGCCAGCTCGGGCTTCACGGATATCAAGTCTGGAAAGATCACAGGGTGCAGTGGCAAGATTTCAGGAGCTGGATTTAGTGCCGTAACTGGATGGGACCCGGCGACTGGATGGGGCACGCCGAACTACGGCTCTCTACTCACGTTTGCAACATCAACCGCTTAGACGGCGATTGTGCGGAACAGGAGTAGCGGTAGTGCAGATATGACTAGTTGAACAATCGCCCTCAGCGCTGGAAATCTTTCAATGCTAGGTACTACATGCTGCTATAGTGTGGTAGCCTTACGATCTAATGAGAGATCATATCTGCCTTGCGTACCTCAGCCTTGTGTTCAAAAGTGATCCCTAGCCGTCCAGTCCTTGTCCACAGCCATGAACAGGTCCCTGACCGCCACATGCCTAGTCAGGCAGCTACTCGGCGTCCGCTGATGACCCTTCCGATGGTGACCGTTGGCAAGCGATCTATTGCCGGTGAGAGACCGCGGATGCGCCCACAGCACCGGTCTCTTAGCTAGACGCCAGGCATACTCGTCGCGGTGATGATTCCAGCAGTCTAAACATATTCCGATATCTAGGCTGCCGGCCTCCAAGGTGAGTTGATTTGAAATCAGATCGAGCAGTGGTAGGAGTCGAGACCGCAACCCGCAATGTGCGTGATTGCTGTCGACTTGGTAATTCGAGCATTGTCGCAGAGATGTGAGAAGACGCTCAATCTCCCCAAGATAGTACGTGGGCTCCGTGTTGTCGTAGATCTTGCCCTGCAACCTGACCGTATCGATCTTGTGAAAGAACCGCACCATTTCGCCAAGCTGGAACGAGTCGCATTGAAGCGATGTATCGTATCCAAGCTTGCACTGTCGCTCGCCTGAGGTGTACAGCTTGAGGAAATGTGCTTGGAGAGAGTTGATTGTTTCCAATATATACTCTCGTCGCTGGATCATTTCGTCTTCAACGCCGTGCGGTATGTCCCACCATAACGCCTTGCTATGATCCTCTTCCACGCCAGGCCGCCATTGTGTCGAGTCGCGCATAATCAAATGCTTCGAGTACCGAGTCACCCACGCTGGATGATCGAACAACAGCCCTACAAGTAGCTTCTGCCGCAACCTCTCTTCCGTCAACGTTGGATTCGATTTGCCTTTCGACCTTGCATCGATGACCTGTGCATATTTCCTCCGCTGTACGTATTTAGACAGGCACGCGACCGCATCGAAGCGGTCGGCAACAACCGCAAGGTTGGCGAGGTTCGAGACAGGTGGATTCGAGGTCGCGAGCTCGAGGCCGTGGACGGCGCGCAGAAAATCGGTAAGTAGATTCTGCAACGCAGAAGTCTTCGAAATGGCGATTCTACCGACGTTGACGATGGATATGTGGGGAAGTACTTCGGGCGATACTTCTGCTATGTCTGAGTAGCCGCTAAGACGGAGAGCTTGGAGGGCTGCTGACAGTTGCTGGCCTTCGCTGAAGCGGTCGCTCAGCAGGTTCTCAAAGTATCGCGAGTTCTGCTGCAGCGTCTTCGAGTCCACGCGATACGAGTATCGCTGGCTGCCTTCCTCTTGCGCAACATCGAGAATGAGGTCACCGCTGGGCTCAATGACCACCAGGTCCTCGTCGTCGGGCATGGTGTAAAGGGGGTGTTTGATCTGACTCCTCGAGGCGTATTCCTTCATGGGTAGGGCCAAAACATTGCGACGAGACTGGCTGGAGAGACGCTGGTGGTTGTGGTTGAGCAGACAGGCAGTTTGCCATAGCCGAGTTGGAGAGGCGAAGTGCAAGCACCGCCCGGAGAGGACGACCAATCGGACTTGGAGGACTACAAAATGTGGCGGATGAAAATCAGCCTTCTCGGATTTCTACATCACGCAATTCTGATACAAAAAGCACAGCCCAATAAACATCACATTGCATCGACGATTGTGTACACAATGTATGATTTGGATTGATAATTGTATGCGACTGTTGCCGCATGATGCACGGATCATAAGTGAGCTTCATGCTTGGTATATATACCACAAAAGAAAATGGTGCCTGAGTGTCTTGGAAGCACTTTCATCGACCCAGGGCTTTCTGACCGTAACGCCCATGCTGTATGCTCGCTGCAATGCAAGCTTCGTAAAGTAAAACAAATGGAAAGGTATCGCGGACGGACTTGAAGAGGATATGGATCCTCTCCACCACTAACGAGAGGTATGCCTAGGGTATCCTTTGGCTTGGGATAGTCTTGCGCATCCAGTCGTCACCACAGACGCCATGGCCTACACGGGTGTCGTAGAACATGCGTTGTCGGGCAGCGCGGTCCTTTGGAGTAAGGCGACGCTTGCGTAATTTGCCCTTGCGAGTACGAACATATTCGTACTTTTCTTCGCCCTGTGAGTTGGTAAGCTCGTGTTCTCTCCTGTCTATGGATGGGGTATACCTACGATGATCTGCCAGACAGAAAGCTCTTCTGGATTCATGCGGTTGTAGTAGTAGGGCTTGGGTTCCGGCTTCTCGCCGCTCAGACGGATATGGAACATTGTGACCACGTGGACGAGTAGGTGCGGTATGGTGCTTATGTTCGTGAAGCCTGCGACTTGGTGTTGGAGAAGAAGGTCGCACAAGGTGATGGTATTAGGCGTGCGTCGAGAGGATGAAGAGGAAGGAACAATAAGACGACGAAATATAAAATTATAGAGTGGGAAACTTGTGCCAAAAATTCGCTGTGAATTCACGATGTTGAGGTGGTTTACCGCGGTTTGTGTATCGCGGGAAACTCGGGCGGCGTACTTGACAATGTGGGTTTGGCTCACAAGAGTGGACCCAAACCAATGCAGGTCCAGAATAAATCGCGCACTCGGAAAGATATCAACGAAAAAGGGCCCAGTCGACAGAAATCAAAACGACACACTACCTCTACAACTACGGCGGTACCACGGTATACATAGTGTGTACCGTGGGGATCGACTGCAGGACGGCTCCTGAAACCAAGACATGACAAGAAGTGTTCGATGAAACTTCCAAGAGTCCAAGCTGCGCCGAGACTCTGGGGAATGCGTATGCTTTATCAGTCTCAGGTCTGGTACTCTGCGTAACGAGCAATGCCGCAGTGATTTGACGATCCGCGAGGCTTCAATGGAGGATCGCAATTACCAAGACCTTGGCTCAATCCGCGAGTAACGCCCAAGAAATCAAAAGCAACTCCCGAGGCTGGCACTTTCCGTTTAGCGCTACTCTATTGCAGATTAGGTTGCAGCCGTGCGCTAAATGTCGTGCAGGCGATGATCTCAGGGTGCATGCATTTTGACGATGCGAGAGAGCGAGGCCTCATGTTGCGTCCGGTTCTTCCACCACTCGGGGTCATGAGGTCGCAAAGAATCTGGATCGAGGCCACGGACACGATATTCCGTGTTGATGGGACTGATGAGAATGCGAGGCGTGTCTGCAATTGTACTTGCCGTGACACCGTTTGGTTTGTGTGCTCTACCGCTGTCATGCGAATGCTTTGGTGGGCGTGGCGCCAACGCTCATGCTGCTAGTTGTTTGGCAGCCGGTCGGCGTGGGGCGAGTCGTCATTTAGCACTGTCGACGATGCCGATATCGCCAGGATGCTCTCCACCCACAAGAGCACGGTCGAATTCCTTGACTCCAGGTGTTCGTGGGATGTGTGTTGAAAGGGGAGCCGCGTTGACCGCCACCAAGACTCAAAATTGACACGCTAAGACGATATAGTCAGAGCTCGACCACATTCGTTCAACACGCTCGCAGCCAAGACGACCCCAGGACACCATCATTTCGACGACGTTGCTGTGCACCATCTGTGCGCGCCAGAGGCCTTGGCTCAGCTCCTTCTTCACTACCACAGCAGTCGACGCAAGCCCTGTGGTCTGAAGACAACCCCTCACCGTTATCGATCGAGTTACCGCTGTATATCGTTGATGGACGCGAACCATGGTCCAGTCTGTCGAGATCTGAAGGGTACACGGAGCGGTCTCGCCTTGTCCCGCTCATTCCCTCGATACCAGCGAACTGGATGCTGATGATGCACTGCCATCTAGAGCAGCGCACGGCCATGCTCAATTCGACGACGATCTGCAAGGGCGTCTACATTGTGCACGAACATGACATTGTCAAGATGGCGAGTTGGTGGGCTTATCGCACAGACTATCATGAGTGCTACTCTTCTATTTGTACCACAATTGCACTCACTGTACGGTGACATGGTGTGGTTGTGACAGTCTGATCTGTAGGCATATCTTCACCGAAAGTGCATGCGCATCGTAACATTAGCCATCGTAACATTAGCGCAAGACGTCAGTCCAGCATATAGTACCTACATGCATGCAACTCTGACATGGCACAGCCGGTGCCTATTATGAAGATGCTTACGATCCGGTTGTGCGTAGGTTTGATGTTGGGATACATATTTTCGGAATCAGCCCTTGAATGAGCTCATGCTCAACAAGCTCTGAACTTCAGATATCCTTGCCCTGTGCGTGGACTGGGGAAGGCTGGTGTCGAGTACGAGTCATGCTACAAAGCGTGTTGTAGAGAAAGATGAAACGAAAAGAGATTCACACCTGACAATCTCATATCGCTTGGCTGTACCCGACCCTAGTTAGTGTTTGCAATAAGCTTTGTGTTCTTCACGGCAAACGAAGGAAGTAATCGGGATCTGCTTAGGATACCACCTTATGCTCATGTTGTTGACGAGCAGCAGTTGAAGAACGTGTTGGAGCGAGAGTAAGTTAGTGATGAGAGGTTCGCATTCAAATGTACTAAGAGAATCTCGTGGCGCCCTCTGTACACCTACATCAGCTTTCGCGGCCAAGACAACCGATACCCTGTTCACTCCTGCACATTCCCCAAGATTCCATATCCGTTGGCCACTTCTGACCCTATCTCTAAGACTGCGTGCAGAAGAGGCCTTGCACCCTCTTTCCCTCGTTGAGAAGCAGGAACATTCTTGTTAGCACTCGCTCTTTGCGTCTTATCTCAGATGGTGCATAGCAGTACAGTCAACGAAAGACAGCAAGTGATGGTGCATGCTGGTGAAGTGTCCTGTTGTGGTTAACTTGCTATCGTTGACAAGCCATATATACACTTACGTTACGGGTGAACGTATTGCATGCTCAAAGGGTGAACGTGGGCCTCGTTTTATAACAAGGCTTCTCGGAGCCATGATCGTGGTATAGACAACGGTCCTGGCCACGAAAGAAGTCCTTGATAGTCATAGATCGTATCCCTGTCGACATATGTGGCACCATGTTGAAGGTGACGTCGCGAAAGAAGTCTGTTGGATAGCTCAAGTACAAGTTGGAATAGTACTCTAGAGGGCGATCGCCTGTACGTGCAAGATCGTCGCGACTCCAGACCTGAATGTACAAGTCCACTGCGAGGCCTCGGTGCTTAGAGTACTGGTTGGTGTATGGATATATCCACTCCGCGAGCGAAGAAGCATAATCGTTGGCTTCGAGCATGCTCTCAACGTGCGCATCGATGGCAGCATCTTTGAGATCTGAATCCTGCAGGAAATCACCCAGCGCGTAGACATCTTTCCACATATCGCAGTCTTGTAAGAACCAGTCGCTGCCATCGTCTCTCTCCGCTGGCGCGTAGCACAATCGTCCAGTGTACAGCCACTTCACCCACACCTGGAAAACATTCGAATCGATCTCGGGCAGGTCGACTTGACGAGCTTCGCCTTCTTGCCAATCCTTCTTGAGCGCCTTGGTAAAGAACATGGAGTTTGAGCAGAGTAGGTTCTCGTGAACGAAGAAAGTCTCGGCCTCAGCTCCGACGCGAACGGCGATGGGCGAGGAATTGATGCTTGCGCTGTTAGTTAATACTTCTATGACACGGTAAAACCTACTCAGGGCCATCCTCGACCGAGAGGCGCACTTTCTTGCGCGTAGTTGGAGGCATGTTGTTCGCCGTAGTGCTAGCGATGTCCGTGAGGTGAGAGTCGAGAAAGAGGAAAGGTTGCGTTTTGTTCAAGAAGCCAACGAGCTCGGGCCCTGAGCAGGCGGTTGTTGACGTAATTTGGCAATGGTGGGGTGAGAGTGAAGGTGAAAGTGAACAGGAAGATGACAGCAACATCACTGAAAAGTCGGATTGGCGACAAAGGCGTACACAATCGTGAAAACCTCGCAGGCTACGGAATTTGCGACAAGCCGGATGTCCCAAATATTTAGGTATTTTGAGTTTATCGGAAGGAAAGAATAGAAGATAATGCATATCCTCCAAAATTGTGTCCTGCAGTACCAAGTGTTGAGTCGACGAGATGCAGCTTCGACCCGAGTAACTCCTTTGCGCAGACGGATGCCAATCTGGTCATTGACTACCTTCCATCCACTCTTTTCAAATAGCCCTTCATGACTCTTGTTCTTGCCATGGGGCCGGTGAGTAGGTGTGCGATTGTAAAGCAAGCGCGAGACGCCGTTGAATCTCTTCGTATGCCGTAGTCGCTGCAAATGTGCGATCTAGTTTCATCAGTATTCGCGCGTGTTTCCTCATCAGCATTTACTTACTCTCTGCAAGAAAAGTACAGGTCAGAGGCTCGGTTCGGCAAACATACAGCGTGCTTAAAGCTGGAATGCAGGCTTGGTCCTGTAGCATACCTTATCTGGACCATGGTTGTGATATTGGCAGGCAGTGACAGAATCGAAATACACCTTGAGGCTTTGACGCTTGATCGCTTTGTCCAATTGTGGACCGACACGCTTGAGGACATCCTTGTACCACTCGATAGGTGCGCCTGGAGAATCTCCCCACCATGATCGTTTACAAAACAGGACGAAAGCATCGATCGCGAGCTGCCGATGAGCTGACCCGCGTGGCGAGTGAGCGTAGAGTGCCCGCGGCAGTAAGAGTGTCCACCTCCCGGTGGAGCTCATGGCCTCAACGGCAACATCGATACAAGCGTCCTTGAAGTCATGGTCCTGTAGGAAATCGGCCAGATTGTAGCATCCCTCCCATCGTGCCCATTCCCAGCTGAGTATTCCTTCAGGAGTAGTATATATGTCGTCCTCCTTTGTCAAGAACATTTTGCCAGTGTATAGCCATTGCATCCAGATCTTGAAGATATCGACTTCAATTTCTGGCATCGTGACTATGCGCTCTTGAGCCTCCTTCCAATCTTTGGTCAAAGCCTTCTTGAAAAAGTCCGAGTTGGAGGTGAGTAGATTCTCGTGGATGTAGGATTTCTGCTCCTCTTTGCCGACGAGGACAAGGACCACTGCCATTGAGAAGCTACCATTAGAATTAGTATTTACTCACTCGAACAAGGTCAGTGAGCACGTACTCTGGCCCCTCATTGATCGCGTAACGCACCCTCTTGCGCGGCGGTCCGTTGACAACGTCGCCCATTGTTGCTGGTCCGGTAGTCGTGGTTGAACGGAGAGCAAGGAGGCAGAGCGGTCGGTACCTGTTTGGCGATTTTGTGTAATTAGGACAGATGATCGTTTACGGTGAAGATGAGGTGAAGGCGAGCTGTGTAGCAGGAATGACGATGATCTTGATGCCAGGGTGCGCCAAGGTGAAAGTGAGACGTAAAGACCTATTAGACCGCGCAGGGAGTAGCAACATTGAATCATTATGGTTTGCATTGAGTTCCTTGAATCTTGAGACATTATGAGGTCGACAAAAAGAAGCGACCGGGTATACGTACACCAACGCCAAACACCGCTCAAGTGCAACGCTCGCGAAGAGATGAGACATAACAGAAGGAAAAAAAATGAAAAGTCCAGGTCGAAGTCAACGCTCAGGAGCCATGACGAAAAGTATGAACGAGAAGCGAAAACGAACCGCGTCGAGAAAATAAAGACGTGCAGACCAGGCCTCAGACACCACCCATATCAATATCCCCTCCCAAGAAATCCGCCTCTTCAAAATCACTCGTTGACCCCACGACCACTCTCGCATCCTCATCATCCCCTGCAATATCTACCTCTTTCTGCCTCCTCGACTTTGGCTGCTTAAATCTCCTGACAGCGGGCAACATATTCTCCGGCGTCTCGCTCAACGGACTAACCGGCACCTCATCCACGTTCCTCGCATTGCCATTCCCAAACAGAAACGCATTGCTCCCGCTCATATCGACGCGGAGCTCATCTTCGTCATGCCACGCGCGCTTGCCTGGGTGTAGCGGGGGCGGCGACTCGTAACCTGAGTCCTGCGAGGACGAGGTGTGGAAGGGCTGGGAGAAGGTTTCGGCTTGGAAGGGGAAGTGGTTGGGTGGTGACGAGGAAGTATTGGTCGTGGAGTCGGTGTATAGGTGGATGTTGGTCGTGGGTTGTTCTGCGTAGCCGCCGATCTTGTGCAGGCCGCAGAAGGGAAGCAGTTCGCGCTGGTGGAGGACTTCGGTAGGGACGGGGCCGCGCGGGGGCTTTACGTCGAGGGTCATGGTGGTGGTGGTCGAGGAGGAGGGCTTATTCGAGAGAGTAGTTTGGATAGAAGGTAGGGCCAACATCTTGTTGTTGTGTGTCTTGTAGCCCTCAGGCACGCTCTTTCGGACCCGCATGCCGACTTGCAAGAGGTCAGACTGCACGTGGCCGGGCACTTGGGGCGCGAGTGTCTCCCTGTGCGAGTGTTGTGCTGCCCTCGCGTGTTGCTGTGGTCGTGGACGGATATGCGGATTTACGCCCCGCAGATCGTCGTCCTCCGAATCAAACTCAAAATCCTCGTCGTCTCTGGGGAAGTAGCTGGTGATGGCAGGCTGGAAGGGTCGTTTGTTGCGGTGCCGTTCAGTCGTGGGCATGTTCTCGAGCGGCAGAAGACGACGGCTGAAGCCAGGTAGCACCAGCGCGGTGGGCTGCGTGAGAAAGAGGGGAATTTCTGATGCGTTGCAATGCAAATGCACAGACTGCTGGGCACCTCGTTTCTCTTCCGCCCCCCGAAAGCTGGCTGCAGGGTGCCCCGGCAGGATAATAATCAATAAGATGCTAAGAGGGGAATGGCGGATAGAACACGCTCAGCAATGCGGTTGGCGACTACAGCTTATTTCCAGCGAGACACTGTGACCGAGTGTTTTGGAGGATGCAAATGGCGGCGGTGGTGATAAAATGTACCGAAGCAGAGGAGGAGGCGTTGCTGATCGTCACTTGAGACCCGTGGGACTGACGCCAAAAGTTGAAAGGCCGGGCTGGATGCAACAGATCGACTTATTGAGACCTAATGCGAACCGACGATCGCATCATCAGTTGTTCCCGGCACCTAGCGCTTTTAAGTTGCGCGGCTTCGAGAACATGTCAATGTCTCAACTTGAACGAGAGACGGTGTTGTGAAACACGACTGAAATAGACAGTGCTAATTCCTCCACTTGCTTTCCTCCCATGATTCAAGTACAAGGCATTTGTACCTATTCGCCCCGCTTGCTCCAACCCCGTTTGCCGATCGCTAGCATCCACATCCCGATCTTGTACAATCAATCTCCAACATGTGCTCGCCGGCTTATCAGCAACCGTGTGCCCATCGACTGCCCATCTTTGTTGATTTCGTCGTTCCCGTCCTGCTGCCATGTTATTGTGCGCACCCGTGCTGAGAGCGACGCTGACAGATGCGCCTTTGTCATTCTTGTGGTTGCTGTCGGAGCATGACCGATTGTGCCTGATTCAGATGCTAGTCGATGACTCGCTGCCGGCCCTATCCATGGTCAGTATGTAGTTTGTTCATTAGTGTTTCAATCCAGGACCTGCACGCCGTCAAGCTAATGTTTGTGATTGACCAAACCATTGCGTCGCAGTAAGAAGATCGACGATGATCACCATCACAATGAGCTTGGACATGCAAACACTAGCCGGTAAAGGTAACTTGTTGATTTTCCATAAGATGGATACTCATGGGCGGTGTATTTACACTGCTTGGTGAATCACGAACATGACGCCAGTACAGATAGGAAACTCCTGCCCAAACGCCACGTCGTTGCTGCCATCTTCTTCTGAAGATATCGTACATGTCTCCCACAAGGCTCATCTGAGCCGATCCCCGCTCATTAAATCTTCAGGCCCCAATTGCACCTTCCTTTATGACTGGATACTGCCCATCTCAACGCCCTCCTTCCTAGCCTGCCTCGCGGCCCACTTGTCCGCCATCCAGGTAACCACTGTGACTCCGATGCTAATACCCAACAGCAGGAATGACACCAAGGTTCCGTATAGCGCAAACTTGCTCTCCTGGCACAAGCCCTTGAACGCCGAGTTGCTGAGGTTGCTGGGGATGTCCGAAGTCTGAGGTCCTGCTCCACTGTTCATGTACCTGCAGGTCCAGGTCTGAATGGTATCAAAATCGGGCGCCCTGCGGTTGAGGACGTGTGCCCAGACGACGGTCATGAGTGTGAGGAGGAAGCATGGTAGGATGGTACCGAGCGAGATGAGAGCGCGGAGTGTGTATTTCTCGCGGAGGGCGAGCTGGAAGAGAGGTCAATGCCGATACTGCGCACTCTGATTGTAAGAGCTTACCTTGGGGACGAACGACATGATCAGGGAGGCGCCCAAAAGCACCAGTGTCACGACCGACGATGCAATGAGTGCCTTCGTGCCATGTGTATCGAAGTGCTGGGGCCACAATGGTGTCCACCAAGGGTTGGTCGACCGTTGCTTGTTGTAGACATCGAGGGTGTGTGCGGATGTTCCCAAAATGGCAACGCTGAAGACAACGACGAGTCCAGTGATGATGGTCTGAGCCAAGTGGAGGGGCACTGGGTTGACCTTCATCTTGCTTTCTTTTCGTCGAACGTATAAACAGGAAAGGGTATGTGAAGTAGTGTAAAGATTGGATTATGTCAAGTGTCAACCAGGAGCACCCAACTGTTGACTGAAATGAAGGACGGAAAACGAAACAACGAAAGACCCGCAAGAAGATGTACTCTGAGGTTCTTCGCCTGAGTGGACTGATGCCTCAACTCAAGGGGCATCCATGGCTTTAAAACCGGCCTGCACACGTTGAAGCGCTGGACTATGTCCGGCACCCACACTGTACTTCGGCGCCATGCATTCCCCACGTACAAGAATAGGCCACCCAGGAGAGCAGAAAGAACGTCAATTTGCCTTGCCGCTGTAACAAATCGCGTACATTAGGGTCCGCGATGCCGCTGTACTGTTTTGGGTGGTCCTGGTGATATTCTCGGCGCGTAAGCTGCAGAACACGACAAGAATAGCGATATTAACCTGCATATCGGTATGCACTCTTACCGGATATGTGCATTTAGCAGCCCTTTGCTTGCCGGGCGGCCGTTTGTGCAACCCATCATTTGTTCACAGCGACGATCGCATGTTCCAGTCAAGCTCTGTGGCGCCGACGTCTGCTCCACTCGCAGAACCCATGCCTCTTGGTGACTGGCGCACACGCAGCTGGCGAATGAGAGCGTAGAAGAGGCTGAACACAGGTTCATTGAGTGTCTGAAACTCCAGCTGCAAGGTGGGCGCTTCGGAGGTCGAGGTGCTGGTCGGTGCTGATTCGTGGCTTTCATGGGCGCTTACAGCAGTCGTGCGCTCATTGGCTGGAGCGTGCAATACGAGGCAACCACCAAAAGGAGAACATCGGTACCGCAAACCGAGCAGAACAAGAGTGTAAATATGGATACTTCCCCTTCTTCGCGAGCGAATATGCTGATGGTTGATCGCGCAGTTTGTTTCTCCTAGACAGCCATGTACATGAGACTCGAAATATCGACGCATTGTTGAGTTGGGGACCGCGATTCTTCGAGACCGTAATCATAGGACAACATTTTCACCAGTCGAAGAATTGTATTGAGTGAAGCATTTTATGACAGCTGACCAGAGAGTCCTCCTCCAAAGCCCCACTTTCGCCGTCCAGTACTTTGCGGCGCCTTTGACTTGCCCTGCTTTGCAGCTTGGAGCGGATGATCCCTTTCCCATTGCTCGTCGGCTCGGTATGCATTAACCGCTTGCTCGAGGTTATATCTTGACTGCTCCAGGTATAGAAGGGCGACATCATATCTATAAGTAGTCAGTCGGCATACCCCTTCATATGATCACATGAATGAACGCTTACTCTGAGACCTTGCATTGCACCATGAATTTGCGCAGCTTGGTCTTCTTCATCTCCTCCTCTTCGCCTTCCAATGGCCGGGGGCTCAGGCTCACGCCTCCTTTGTAGAACTCCCCTGGTATAAGTATGGTCCTCCGCGCTGCCAGCAGATGATTTGCGTACATCTTGTTCGTTCTACGCAGCGCCTCGGCTGGTACGCCATAGCTCAGTGATAACGAGCTTATCGAGTCGTTGTTCGGATCCACGAAGTGCAAGACATCCGGCGCATCGTCTGTGCTGGCCTTGGACTTCTCGGATGGCGCCTGTAGCAAGTTTTGCGCAGTGTAAGGCGGGAGTTCGTCATCGTTGTTTCGTCGCTCATCTTCTGGTGGCGAATATGTTGGAGGCTCCCGGAGGCCCTGTGGCGGCAGAGCTGAGGGACCCGTCGCTATCTGACAAAACGGACAGTAATCTGCGAATCGTGGGTTATCTGTCAGGCATCGTGCACATATAGCACGCCCGCAACATTCCAATCGACGCTCGAACTGTGTTGGCTTCTCGGTCTTCTCGTCATAAGTAGGTGGTATCGAGGATAGCAACGCGGCACAGGTGCAACAAGCTTCTGACATGATGAAGATGGAGAAAGTACGCTTGGAATGGTAAGAGACCAAAGAACGGACCGCTGGCGAAGTAGATACACTCGATGGCGAAAGAGAGATGCTACGTCATGACTAGAATGGTTAGTCGCTCACGCACTCACGTGGGCGCGTTAAGAGAGTCGTAACACTCAATCAGCTACAACTATGTCGGTAAGATGTCTGTACGTGATCAGGGTAATGTTTGCATGTTTCGCACATTGTTTGGGCATTCGAGATGTATTGTGATTGTGGTTCACCGGCGCGTGCCCCCACAGACGCGCTGAGGCCGCCAGGGTCCGCAGTTGCCAAGCTCCGCTAGCGAGCCCACTGCAATTTTGCCGTGGACCGCAAAATCGAACTTCGCAACCCCCAACGCTCTTTCGCCAACCACCCGCACCTTATCCAAGGTATGTCCCATCCGCCGACGAGTGCCCTTCAGAGAGCCAGGGGAAGCAATCGCACCAATCCGCAAGGATGAGCGCTGCGACACTGCTTCTCCTCTGCGACACGAGCTGAAGAACCCTCGAGCCGGCATCTGCTGAGGGCACTCTCCACGCTCTAATGGCATCTGGAGGCTAACCAACAATTTCTTGCGTGCAGATACCTCAGTCGCCCTCTCGCCATTGAGAATCTTCCGCCGCCAAAATGGTCAAGACTTCCGTTCTCAACGACTGCCTCAATGCCATCAACAACGCCGAGAAGGCCGGCAAGCGCCAGGTCCTGATCCGCCCGTCCTCCAAGGTCATTGTCAAGTTCTTGACCGTCATGCAGCGTCACGGTAAGTCCTTTGTCTTACATTTCTTCTACACATGCGCATGGTCATTTGCGTTTCCACTTCTTCGGGTTGATAACTAGACAATGATTTCGACAACACACGATCTTTGTCCTTTAAGTGCCCGATATATCAAACTTTTAGCGTAGAACTTACACGTCTTCGGAACCCTTCCATGATGTCTGATGTTTAATTCGCCGCAACATATGCTAATTTTCTGTTTGCACAGGCTACATCGGCGAGTTCGAGGAGGTCGACGACCACCGCAACGGCAAGATCGTCATCCAGCTCAACGGCCGCATCAACAAGACCGGTGTCATCTCGCCCCGCTACAACGTCCAGCTCCGCGACATGGAGAAGTGGGTCGTCAAGCTGCTGCCCTCGCGTCAATTCGGTTACATTGTCCTCACCACCTCGGCTGGTATCATGGACCACGAGGAGGCCAGGAGGAAGCACGTTGCCGGCAAGGTCTTGGGTTTCTTCTACTAGGTGTGTGCGCGGTATGATGAGGTGGGATGCATATACCCGGGCTTAGGCAAGCTATTTGTTTGGCTAGGTAGTCCATCATAGCGATGATAGATGAAGGAATGACAAAAAGTTCATGACGCTCAAACTCGTGCACGTTGGCCGTGAATTGACCCTTATGTCGTCATACTTCCATTAGGTGTCGCATACATGTACCATCACATCTCGATTCGTCACAGGATCACGAGGGAAAGATTCGTGTTGAAGTGTTTATCAGTGTATCATTAACTATGTACATCTCCCATACCATCTTCTTTTGATCCGCTACCATGAATCGTAATCTCGTAAAGTTTTCGCCTTAAAACCATCAACTCCCAAACTCCAATGCTGAGATATCAAATTTTCCCTTCTCCAAACAGCTCACAATGCTCAAGTTTCAATTCTGCACCGTGTTCTTTAATCATAAAGATCCATGCCAGCATCATCATCATCCAACTCCGCAGCAGCATCACTCTCATCATACATCTCCGAATCATCCTCTGAATCCTCATGATTCGGCAACACAACCACATGTCCATCGTCCAACACCACCCTCGCCACCTCTCCATCCTTGATCGCACCCCGCAGGATAAGAACAGCCATGCGGTTCAGAATCTCCTTCTCAATGAGACGCGCAAGCGGCCTGGCACCGTAGGCAGGCGAGTATCCTGCACTGCCCAGGTAATCGCGAACCTCGTTGGTCATGTCGATGCGCACATTGCGGCCATTGGCAGTGAGTCGTTTCTGAATCTCGAGCAGGCGTACGTCGACGATGCTGCGGATCTCGCGCTTGGTGAGGCGATTGAAGATGACGATGGAGGAGATACGGTTCAGGAACTCAGGGAGGAACCAGTTGCGGAGCGCGCCCATGACGAGCTCTTTTGTTGTGGGGTCGATTTTACCGTCGGGCGCGTTGGGGCGCGAGAGGTGCTCGGCACCCAGATTGGAGGTCATGACGACGATGCAATTCTTTGCGTCGACGATGCGGCCTTGGCCGTCGGTGATGCGGCCGTCGTCCATGAGTTGGAGGAGTACGGTGAGGACTTCCTTGGCTGCTTTCTCGACTTCGTCAAAGAGGAGGATCGAGAAGGGTTTGCGGCGAAGGGCTTCAGTGAGCTGGCCGCCCGCATCGTGACCGACGTAGCCGGGCGGCGCACCGATCATTCTGCTGAGCGAGTGTCGTTCCTGGTATTCTGACATGTCGAATCGGATCATGGCCTTTGGGTCATCGAACAGGAACTCGGCAAGAGCCTTGGTGAGCAGCGTCTTACCAGTACCGGAAGGACCGCAGAACAAGAACGATGGTGGTTGATTTGGGTTGGCGAGACCAGAACGCTGCAGACGAATAGCGTTGGAGACGGATTGGACAGCCTCCTTTTGGCCGACAACGATCTGGCCAAGGTTGCGCTCCATGTTGAGCAGCTTGTCCTTCTCGGTCGTCTTTAGTCGAGTGACAGGAATACCAGTCCATCGAGCAACAATTTCGTTGATCTGGTCTGGTCCAACATTGTCGCTGAGAAGCCCTGAGCCTTCGCCTGCGTGATGAGCGTACATCTCAGCGTCAGCCTTGGCCTTCTCCTTTTCGAGATCGTGGATACGTTGCTCGACATCAGGAATGGCGTAGTACTTGAGGTCGGAGGCAGTCTGGATGTCGCGCATACGCTCGGCTTCCGCAAGCTTCGTCTTGAGCCCATCGAGTTTCTGCTTCTGCTCCTGGATCTCCTTGCTACGGCCCTTCTCCTTCTCGTACATTTCGCGCAAGGGTCTGAGCTCTTCTTCAATGTTGGCGGCCTCTGCTCGCGCCTCCTTGAGACGCTGCTGGGAGGCTTCGTCTTTTTCTCGTGCGAGAGCGTGGATCTCGATTTGCAGTTGTCGATGTCGGCGCTCGAGGTTATCGAGCGCTTCGGGTTGTGATTCTCGACTAACACGTACAGCTGCCGCGGCCTCATCGATCAGATCGACGGCAGAGTCAGGAAGTCGGCGCTGTGTAAGGTATCGAGCGGCAAGAGTCGCAGCAGAAACGATGGCACCATCCGCGATATTGACTCCGTGATGGGTTTCGTAGCGCTCTTTTAGACCACGGAGGATGGAAACAGTCTCAGGGATCGAGGGTTCCTTGACCAAGACCTGTTGGAAACGTCGTTCGAAAGCTTGGTCCTTCTCGATGTATTTCCTGTACTCGCCGAGGGTGGTTGCACCGATGCAGTGGAGCTGTCCTCGAGCCAGCATAGGCTTGAGCAAGTTGGCAGCATCCATACCACCTTCTCCGGACGAGCCAGCGCCCATGAGCAGATGGATTTCGTCCACGAACAATACTATCATCTCTTTGGACTCCTCAATCTCTTTTAAAACTCCCTTCATACGTTCTTCGAACTCTCCGCGGTATTTGCTGCCGGCTACGAGGGCACCGACATCAAGAGAGAGCAGCTTGCAGGCGGCCAGGTTGGCTGGCACATCTGCATCGACGATACGGCGGGCAAGACCCTCAACGACTGTAGTCTTACCGACACCGGGCTCTCCGATGAGGACGGGGTTGTTCTTTGTTCGTCGACAGAGAATTCGAATAACTCGTCGGGTCTCCTCTTCTCGACCAATGACCGGATCGATCTTTCCTTCTCGTGCCATTGCCGTCATGTCGATGGTGAACTTCTTGAGATTCTCGTTGTCCTCTTCCGCGTCTGCCGTCTTCGAGTCGACACGCTTGGTGCCTCGAAGTGCTTGAATAGCATTGTCGATTTGCTTGGTATTCGGTACGTTGGCCTCGGCGAGGCAGCGTTGTATCGAGGCGTCCTGGCAGAGCGACTGGATGAGGTGGTCGACAGCGATGAAGCTATCTTTCTGCGTCTTGCTCAGATCTTCAGCGGCGCGGAGGACTTTGCCCATGGCAGGTGAGGGCGAGGTGCGCTCTGGCGGAGGGTCCTGGCTCGGTAACCGTACCAGGGCCTTCTTGAGGGAGCGCTCGAAGAGTTGTGCGTCGCCATTCGCGCGGTCGAGGACTTGCTTGAATAGCGGTGGCGGTGGAACATCGATCTGGTTCGCAAGGTCTTTCGGCGGATCTAGCAGCGAAACTGCGAGATGGATGGGTGTGAGTTGTGAGTGCGCATAGCTCTTGGCCAGGTCGAAGCTATCGGCCAGTGCCTTTGCTGCGCGGTCGGTGTAGGCGTCAAACGAAGTCATTGTGTATCGCGACTATAGCCTTGTGTATGGCGTGAGCCAATATGCGAGAGCGAGAATCTATAGTGGGGTCTCGTGTCGTGTATGCTGTTGGTGCACTGGGTATCTCTGGAAAGTAAATCGATGTTGTGGTACAGCAGGCTCGTAGATATATATACTGGCAGAACCCTGATGCCCGAAGAATCGTGAAACAGCCAGTCAGATCTCGCGATATCTGGAGAAGTCTCGAAGGCTGTCGTGACATCTGCCCACCCCATAGAAAGTTCCAGTGGCTGCGAGAAACCTGGCTTGGGCAGGCCGACGTCATGCCCCGCTATGACGAATCGAGCCGCGCTAGCAGCGCCCCGCTCTAGGTCGAATCAGCCCACCACGACTCAGCGTGCAGCTCTCACCGTGGGGCATGCGACGTGGCTCGCCAATACCCACTATCAAGCATCTTTCACCGGTTGCTGCCCGGCGCAAGAGAAGCCTTGGGCTCCGCAGAGGCCTACTCCACCAGCTTGATCATTGTGCTTCAGGAATGCACTGTACTGTGAGCCTTGTCTGGATGAGTTGATGTAATTCTGACAGATTGACATGCCTCATGAACGTCACCATGATAAAGTCATGACTGCATATTATATTTCCAAGGGGTTGTGATATCGTGTCTAACATTCCATTTGACACTCTAAGCCGAGAGTTGAAATTTCCGCTACTAGACAAAGAATGTTACACACTCATATCGAGTGTATATGCGTTCATGACAACTTCTCCAGACCATGCCTTGTGTAGTCTTGCCACAAACGCTGTCCTCAATACTCCACCATCCGCACCCTCTGCTTCACCTCCTCTGGAAGTTCCTCCGCCTTGATCAAGCCCATGCGAATGGCATCGCCCCACAAGAACATAGCCCTGTCCTGCGCGTAAGCAAGATAGTCGAACTCTTCTTCATCCTGTGATTTGAAGATGTCAGTCTCCTCGTTCGCGTCTGTCTTTGGATCTTGTGTCTCATCTGCCTTCTCTTGACTCACGAGTCCTGCTTTTTTGTCTTCCTCAGTCTCGGCCTCTGCCTCTGCCCTCGTCTCCGTTGTTGCACCCTCCAACGCAGCGGCTAATTCACTGGTGTTCGCTTTCTTCTCTTCCGCATCGAAGTCTGGCAGACCTGGAACGTGAGCTTGGACGATTCCCCAAGCTACCCACATCGCTGAATTGGCCAGACGCCAGAGCCTCGTTTCAGCCATGAGACGTCGTGCTTCTTCTTCGGTTTGGCGTTCGCGCTGAGCCTCTTGCTCCGAGTACTTCTCTCCAGGTGGAGCGCGAGAGTCCAACATGAATGCTGAGATCGTGTTCGGGGCGGCAGTGGCAGCAAGCGCAGTAGTGCTGCCAGAGGTTGGAAGTGGTCCGAGGTGTGGTGTTGTCGGATTCGAGGAATGTCCACCTTGTGCCTTGTACGAAGGCGTGTGTAACAAGTACGAGCGAATGAAGCGATGTTGCTCCTCAAGTGTTGGATAGTACTTCGTGTTGCATCGCCAGGAGTACTCAGGGTCGTGGTAGTTGTACGTCCATTCGGTCTAGAGCTGGTGTCAGGATCGATATAATAGTGGTTGAAACTGATATCGAAGCTTATTGATGAGGCAGAACTTTGACTTACGAAATGATTCGCGAACTCAAGACCAGGCAAGTTGGCGTTCGCGTACTCGAAGTCAATAACCACAAGCTGCTTGTGCTTGTTTGCTGGCAGCAAGAGTGGTGATTCGCCTTCAGGGACCATGCGGAGGATATTTCCGTACTGCGTCTGTATTGTGGTCAGCTGTCGCACTTTCGGGTCTCGTGCCGATCAACTTACATCATTGTGCGCAAACACCAGTCGCTCGTTGATCTTGTCGATACCACCATATTGGTCCTCGAGCCACTTCCTGTATTTTTCGACCGTCTGTCGGAAGATAGGCCACTCAACACCGCACACGAAGCCTCTCTGCTTCCACTTGTCCGCGGGACACTGAATTGACTCTGCGCTGTGCTCCTTGATCTGCTGGTCGAGCCATGTCATGACCTGTTCGCATCGCTGGACCCACTTGTCCCAGTTCTGCCATACAAATGGACCAGCCTCTCGTTCTTCTTTCAGGAGATCGATGCCTTCATGGAGTTCGCGCATTCGCTTGGCGATCTGCTTCGATGTGTCAGCCTCGCGTAGCTCCTTCGCTGTGAGCGCTTTGGCATGCAAGAACTCTTCAAAGCGCCCATTGGTGAAGGTGCCCAGAAGACGTGGACCGATGCGCTTTCGTGCAAGGCGTTGCAGGATCTTCAACTCAGACTCTCTGTCAATGAGATGCTCAACCTGGGGCCCGTAGATGCGTAGCAAGAGCTTACTGGGTCTTGTTAGTTCGACTCGGAGCTTTAGCTGGCTCTTCACTCACGGTGGAGGATTCTTCGGCTTAGGCACACCGTCTTTGCCCTCTTCTTGCGACGGCAGATCTTTGGGCGGAGATACGACATAGACCGCATTAGTGAGGGCGCCGCTCAGTCGCTGCACTTCCATGTGTTGGCTGAGATCCTGAGGCACTCTTCGCCAGCCTTTGAGGCGCAGTGTGTGCGCAATACGCAAAATTTCAAATTTGAACGTGTCCCACGCCTCCTTCTCCTTGCGTGCTTTCTTTTCTGACTTCTCAGTGACTGGCTCCAAGTCATCACCTTCAGTGGTGTACGCCATTGTCTTAGAATTATCTAGCACGGCTTCGCAATTGGGAACAAGCTGGTCTACTGACTCGAAGTAATCAGAGTCTGTAGATATGACCGAGTGCCGCTTCAGGCCTGTTGATAGCTTGCGCGCATGCGCATATCTCCTCTTAGTATCAGCCGGCTTGATAGCCAGTGTCTTCTCCAAGAGATTGGCTAATTGGTCAAGCGCGACGGATCCCTGGGAAGAATCGGAATCGCTTCGCTCTCGAGTCTTAACAGGTTGCTCAGCGCTTTCGCCCCCAGACGGGTTGGGCTCTGGATCACGGGCGTCCGCTTTAGTGCTGCCTTTCCTCTTGGCCCTTCGTGCTGACCGCCGCGCTCTCTCATGCTTGATCCATGCGCTAACTTGCTTTAGAAGGCCGTCGTGGTGATGACTATGTGTATCTGTGGAGCTGTCGGAGAGCAAGGAAGACAGAGAGGGATTTGCATCGTAGCTCTGAGACTTGTACGATGGCAAGTGCTCAATGGATGGCCTACCAGATAGTCGTTTACGACTTAGACTGGCAGTGTACTGTCTAGCCGTTTTGTCGAGGTCAAGGTAATCTTTCTGATCCAGCTCTTTCTGCTTGCCGATCATTAATGGCGAAATGCTTTCGTCGGGGAAGGAAACCACTATAGAAAAGGGAATAAGCCATGGTTCGTACTTCAAAGACCGGCGAAACAGCGAGACCGGTGATGCAGTCAATTATATGTGCTCCATGGAACATTGGATCTTATCAAGACTTTCTTCGCGATCACGAGTGCAGAGAGTGGTGGGCCTACAGTAACCCAGCTAGGAAACACAAAAGAGGGCGTAGCATGTACGTCCTCTGTGTCCATGTCCAAGACTGGGGGCACTATTGTGGCTGCACCACCCCGTGCATAGAGGGCGCTGTGTGGAGAAGCGACGTACCTTTGGCACCTGGGCGCGGTGACGTGCTTTCGTCCACGGCACTGCTCTTCGACAGCTCAGGGATCTCGTTCTGATTGGCGCTGCCAGCTTTGGAAGAAGACCCCTCATTAGGAGCCGCCATTGCGGGCTAGGGATTCGTGCCGACGATCTTTCGAGCTGTGTAAGCCGGGGCGATGGCAGTAATTTCGTAGCCGAAGTTGTATTTGCGAAAATAGCCGTTCCGTTCTGTGGGTTGTCGAGGTCGAGTACGCAGCAGGGTAGACGTTATCTGCCTGTACGCTAGGCGGAGTACGCGAGCTAGCGAGCGTCCACGTGCCAAGTCGATTGGCGATCAGGGTCTTTTGTTCTTGCAGGCCAGGTAAGAGACGCAGTGTTCAGAGGAGAGACTTGAATGAAGCTGAAGGTAAAATAGGCAAACTGGGAATTGAGTTCAGCCAGCTCTTTGTCTTCACAGCCGCGTGGCACCTCCAACACATTTCAACATAGTTGACCGCTGGTATTGGCAAGCTACGTCAGGCTCCACGCTAGACACAAACCTGAAAAACGATGCTGATAATGAGCTGCCTCAGGCTGCAGAGGCACGTGGGCACCTTGGAAGCCAAGAACGTGGCGTGAGTATTAGGATAAATTGGAGCCCCCCAAGAATGATTGAGGGTCAAGTGATTGTAATTCTATCTTTCCGCGTATGTACGTGCATCCTGTTGCACCATACAGCACGATGAGTCTAGATCAAAGAACGACCTGCCCGAATGACCAACGCCGCGCTACAATGCTATAGATATGGGAAGGAGACATGTGTTCTTTTACAAAAATGTTCAGGTATCGTACAATCAAAGGTGTAGAGGATAAATGCCTTCTTCAAGTCCAGCAGTCCAGCAGTCAAGCTACTCTTGCGCCCACTCGACAGTCTCGAGTGCAAGCATAACCAACAATAATGTCGACGGTAGGATCCATACCACGTAACTCTGGAAGAGAATTCTGGACATGGCGCCCATGTATACGTTATTGATCTGGCAAATCTGTGCCAGCTGAAGTGCAGTGGGTGCGCCACTTAGGAGGAAGCAAACAATAATGAAGATGGGGTCGTCTAGGATGCTGACCGGGACGCATTTTGCAGTCAAGGCCAACAAAGGCGCCATGAGAAGTGTAGGAATAAGCATGCGGCTGACGAGAGAAGCAATGACGAGCTTTCTCTCCATCTTTGGGTCCTCTATCGAGTGTGGATCCTCTTTGGGCAGGGTGTTGCGCGCCAAATTGGCACCGAGCACAACTAAGATCAAAGGAACAGCTACCTGTCCGCTCTGATTGACAGCTCGCGTTACCGAATTGGTGACAAAGGATCCTGGACTGAAGAATAAGTGCTGAAGCTTCGGGACGGAGGCGACAATGATTGCGATGAGCATGGCCCACAGTGGTGGGTTCATGAATGCCCACAGACCTTTGAGGAATTTGGCTGTCACGCCGTAAATCTTGGAGAGTGTTCGCTGAAGCCATACAGGGAGGGCATTGAAACTGCGGCGTCCGGAACGTGTGAATGCTCCAGAGACCCTCGTGGACACATGGTATGCAGCATTGCTCGTTCTCTTCGGCCACCCCTTGATCCCTTTTGGTATATCCACTTCTTTGTACGGCTTGAGCGAGCCATTCGCATGGCCGTTGGTGAGGAAACCATTGGGCTCGTCGTTAACCACACCGTCTCCTGGGACCACTATGTTTCCATTCGTGGGTGTGGTGAAGTCCGAGTACGCCTGAACATCTTCGCGATCAGAAAGGGATTCGCTGTCGCTGGAGTCTGCCGAGGCCTCGTAGCTAGTGATGTCTCCTGAGTAGTAGCCGGAATGTGAGTCACTCAGCAGATGCTGTGCCTCATCCTCGTCATATTCTCCGTTCTCCATGGCACTCCTCTTTCCGCCATCTTCCTCGGAGTACGTACTAGCAGGAGCCAGAAGAACATTGAATCCCCACGTCCAACGCACGAGTTGTCCCAATTGTTGAAAAATGAGCAAGTAGAGGATACCGCGCGCAGCGACTTCGTTGTCGTTATCACCTGGTACCTTGTCCCAGTGCAGACCAGATAGTGTTTTGGAGAGAGAAATAACGAGTGAGATTGGGAGCGAATTGGAGTTTCCAAAGACCTGAACTCGTCAGCTGCGGTTTTATCGTTACAGTAAGAGCAACATACCGCCATGGCCACCAAAAAGTTGGACGCGCGCTTCTTGAAGCCGCATATCTTAGATACGAGGATCGCGGCAACATAGGAGATGATGGTCTGCACAACGAAGATGACGGGAATGACGGCGAGTTCGGACAGCTTATCGGCGGTCAATTGGGAGGCGAGCTTGGTGAAGACTGGTGGCGGTGTTAGGCTGAACGCGGTGCACTCGCAGGTGCTCACGTACTAAGACAGGGCGTAAACAGCTGCGTGTTGAGGTTCGCGAGGAACTTTTGCTCTTCTGCGCCGAACTGCGCAAACATTAGTTCAGAGTCGTTGCGCGTGCAGTAAAAGGTAGCTCACCTGTCCCATGCGCGCAATGATGTAGCCCGGCAGACTAACGCAGACGACTTCCATGACAGCCTCGAAGACCAGGAGCGTCAGGTTGGCGAAGTCGGGGTGCGAGCTGTGCTTCTTCTTGAAGACGTCCATGAAGCCGTCGCCGCCGTAGTTGTAGGCGTGGGAGCTCATGGCGACAAAGTCGGGCGCGCTGTGCTGCAGGTCGCGCAGACGCAGCGACTGCGGACTGAAGAAGGGCATTGCAAGAAGCCCACGGCGCGCGTTTCGGCGGGCAGGTGCGGTGGGCGAGGGGCGGCTGGTATCAACTGGTGGTTGTGAAGCGTGCAGTGTCTTGTTTCGAATCGTAGCACGGAGGATCGACGTCACCGCGGCGCAGTCTAGGAGCGCACTGGAGCGCTGGAGCCGAGCGTGCACGGCGACATTGCGATGGAGTCAGGGCAAGATAAAGTCTATCTATGTATGGGCGCTGGCGCTGGCTGGGGGAAAAGCAACGGCAGCGCAGGACAAGGAGCCAGCCAAGCGCATGGCGCATGTATTCGCAATGGCGACCTGGACTTGACTGCATTGGTGCTGCTGGGAGACGCCGCAATGAGCCTATCGCACGCAATCGGGCAACGCGTGGGCATCGACCATCGCACCTTGCTGATAGCCTCGACTTTGTACTGTTAGGTCCCTCAATGTACCATGCACGACTGCGAGGCAGGCACAGCAGGTTTGTGGACGTGCTATTGCTAAGCGGAGCCTGTCTGGCTGCATCTACTGGTGCTGTCCGCTGGGTGTCTTACCGCATCGGATTGCCCTCGACGGCCGCTTACAGCAGGCTGACTCCCCATGCGTGCAAAGCAGGAAGCGCTCCGCCAGGCCCGCATCGTGCGTCTGCAAATTCCTGTTATTATTTTCCTGGACCCTGATGCGGTGCCCCTTTTTGCTACCCTTGCCCATACCGTGCGCCTCTGCCATGCCGCTGTGAAATCATCCGCGACACAGCTCCAGGCGTATGTAGCTTCCAAGGCTGCCCGCAGAAAACGCGCGCCGACGTCACTGCGCTACGACCACGCTATCACACAACCACCTCTCCACACCCATACCGCAATCTGCTGTTGCGATCGCCGTCACAAGTCGCTCCGTAGAGCAGAACTGTCTCTGACCTTTGATCTGTCATCTCGATCTCTTCTGCCCTCTCTTCTGCTCCCTCGATTCTCTTCCTCCGCCTGGTCTCTCCCACCAACACCCCGCACATCTGTCTCTCGCAATGGCGTCGCCCGTAACCACCCCCGACGCCGACTTCGACTCGGACACGCCTCTCGACTCTCCTTCGACCTCATCTCCGCCTGCCCCCTCGAGTCCCACCGATGCCACCTCGCCTTCGTCTTTCGACCGTCCAGCGCCCCGGACAGCGTCGACAACCGGTGCCACCGCCAACATGACCTACTCGTCAACGCCGCTCGGTAATATCAATGCTGCACGAAATCCCCGCACAAATGCCCCCACCATTTCCAGCGGCAGCGGCCTGCACGTCTCACAGGACATTCTGGCCAGGATACAAGCGGTGCATCTTGGCCGACAAGGCGCTCCCCCAAACGGCGCACCAGGAAGAGGGCCACTGCCCCAGAGCCCCGGCCCCAACGTACATCAACGAAATCCAATGTCGCCCGGCGGCGGCCCCGTCATGGACAGCCGAGGAGGTGTACCCGGGCGCAGCTTCCGACCGACTCTGGCTATGGGCGGCGGTTTCCAGTCAGCACCCGCTATCCCTGGACGCGGGCCTGTACCAAAAATGTCACTGGCAGAGAAGCGCGGAATGGTACGACCAGGTGGCTTACCAGGTGGCCTACCGGGCGCTGCGCCCTCTGATCCCGGTCCAGCTCCTACGCTGGGTAAGAAGAAGAAGGGTCCAGGCCTCACTCTATCTCAGATGAACGGCGGCAACCCAGACGCTCCGCCAAAGAAGCAGGAGACTATGATGGACAAGTATGCCCACATCATTGATACCAATACTGGCAGTCTCAACTTCCCCGAAGCCGTTCTCAACTCAGAGGGTGTGCAGTTCGCAAACGGCAGTTCTTTTAGCATCTCCTTGGACGAGATCGATACATTGGACGAGCTTGGCAAGGGCAACTACGGCACAGTATACAAAGTTCGACACAGCAGACCGCGCATGCGAAAACCTGGCCAGGGCCTGGCGGGCAACAAGGCTGCACCAGGCTCGCCGTCACGGAAAGGATTTGACGACGACAGCAGCCCAACAGCCTCGAAGCCGGTGAACGGCACCGGTATCGTTATGGCCATGAAGGAGATGCGGCTTGAGCTCGATGACTCCAAATTCGCTACCATCATCATGGAACTTAAAGTCCTCCACAGCTGCGTATCACCGTACATTGTCGACTTTTACGGCGCATTCTTCCAGGAGGGTGCCGTGTATATATGTATGGAATTCATGGACGGTGGCTCAATAGATAAGCTATACGGCGACGGAGTACCCGAGGGAGTTCTGCGGAAGATCACCCTAGCCACGACCATGGGACTAAAGTCATTAAAGGATGAACACAACATCATCCATCGAGACGTTAAGCCCACCAACATTCTCATGAACACCCGGGGACAGATCAAGATCTGCGATTTCGGAGTCAGTGGAAACCTGGTTGCCAGTATAGCAAAGACCAACATTGGATGCCAAAGCTACATGGCACCGGAGCGTATATCATCTGGAGGAGTTGCTCAAGCAGGCGCCAACCCTGGAGGCGGCACCTACAGCGTTCAAAGTGATATATGGAGTTTAGGCCTCACCATCATCGAATGCGCACTTGGCAGCTATCCATACCCCCCGGAGACCTACAACAACATCTTCAGCCAACTTAGCGTAAGTTTTGCGCTGTACTGCGTTAGGAAATTCCACTGACATTGACAGGCGATTGTGGATGGCGAGCCACCGGACCTACCTGCTGAGGGTTATTCCGATGCGGCACGGAACTTCGTGCGCGGCTGTCTGAACAAGATACCGAACTTGAGACCTACGTATGCTATGCTGCTCCAACATGCGTGGTTAGCACCACTCGCGAAACCAGAAACCATCGCTGAAGAGGAGGAAGAAGAAGTCGTAGCAGCCACGGAGGCGGAGGGAGGAGAAGCCGCTGGCGACAAGGGAGCACCTGTCCCGATCGAGAATGTTGTCGACCAAGAGGTGGCTGACTGGGTGAAGGGTGCGATCGAGAAGCGAAAGAAAGGCACAATGAAACGTTCTGAGAAGCCTGCTCTACATGCTGCACCATTGGATGCAGTACAGAGCCCTTCGCAGATTGGTTCCAACACAAGTGATTCGATGGCTGCTCCGGTGGAAGCATCGGCGTAAGCAATTGTGGCGGGCTGCTGGCCGCGGGCGGTAACACGTGTATAAGCGCACAATTTGGCAGCATCAACGGAGCACATCTTCAGCTACGTACCACCAGAGCGTGCAACTACATCCACCGGTCTTGGGGTGCAATGGCCTGCTGCATATCAAATCTTTATGTAGATATATGTTGCTGTTTGAGACGACAAACAGCACCGCATACGGTCTCTGAGCCACGGCGTTTTGGAGAAGGCATACAGGCGCTTTCTTGAAGCCGCTTTGACATTCAGCATTGGAATACATGTCTTACCATCTGAAAACCCCCCTAGTCAACAGTGCAAGTGAAATGTAAAGGTGACGTAACCCGAAGCACTGACCCGTAAATTGCGCCAAGTCACTAGCCACAGCTGTGTGTGGCTGCGCGCGTTGTGGTCGGGGAAAGAACACAGTAGTCGGAACCCAAGGACTTATTTGACCACGACTTTCTTTGAGTCTCTCCCCCACCATCAGACGGACATGCCACAAGTCTGAGACAGAATTGCCTTCCACCAGCGCATGCGCCTCTTTTTCCACACGAGCGACATTTCCTTATTCAGCGTGCTTCTGAAAGACCGTCGTCACCATGTCTGGAACCGACTACAATTACGATGAACAGGTGCGCCAGAGCCCCTCGATACGCGAAGCCGTTTCTGACCCACAATAGGGACAATTCTTCCCCTTCTTCATCCTCACAGTCACCACTCTCGTCACTGTTCCCACCACAATCTCGTTCCTGAAGCCAAGTAAAGGTGCGCATCCTGGGAGCTACCCGCCCCTCGCTCCCATACAGGAACTGACAAGCAGCCAGAACTCGAGAATACCGGAACGCGCATAGAGTCAGACTTTGTCCCCGAACATGCCGACCTCATCCAAGGACAGCGAAAGAAGCAGAAGCGACTCGAGCGGAGGTTAAAGCGGGGCGTGCTGATGCTCGCTGGATGGGCGCTGAATGCTGCCATGGTGTATCTCATCCTCGTCACAGCGCGCCTGACGCCGGATATTTGGGATCCGTATGATGTCTTGGGAGTCTCTAGAGTATGTTCGATTCCGTCTATGTGGCGCCAGGGAAACTGACAGTCGCAGTCCGCCGATGAAAAGGCGATCAAGAAACACTACCGAAGACTCTCCCTGACAATGCATCCCGACAAGGCGCAAGAAGATCCCTCCAAGAATATCACTATTCAGTCGATCAACGACCGTTGGGTCGACGTCACCAAGGCTTTCAAAGCCCTCACCGACGAGGAAATCCGCAACAACTTTCTGCAATACGGCCACCCGGATGGCAAGCAGAGCTTTAGCATCGGTATCGCGCTACCCAAGTGGATCGTCACCGAAGGTGCAGGCAAATACGTATTGCTCATTTACGCGCTCGCCCTCGGTGTTATCCTCCCATACACCGTTGGAAAGTGGTGGTATGGCACACAGAGGTTGACAAAGGAGAAGGTGCTTGTTGCAAGTGCTGGCAAGATCTTCCGCGAGTATGACAACGAGCAAGGAGAGGCCGGCGTCATCGGTGCACTGAGCACTGGAGAGGAGTTCAACGAGATGCTCGCTGGTCATAAATCGGACACTGGTCTTTCGAAGCTGGAACAAAAGGTCCTTTCAGCCGGCGCCAATTCGCCAGTATCGCAGGCCATGACAAAGAAGGAGCGACAAAAGCTTGATGATCTGGAAGACAGCCGCCGACGCAAGGTTCTCACTCTCCTCTGGGCTTATCTCGGTCGCATCGAGCTGGAAGACGAGACTTTGAATGACGAAAAGTTCGAGGTTGCACCAATAGCCCTCCGTCTCAACGAAGCTTATACCGCCATCTCGCTGGCTTTTGGCACCACCAGTGCTGTAGTTTCGGCCTACCACACCTCACAAAACATCATCCAGGCTCTCCGACCTGGAGCTTCTCCTCTCGAACAACTACCTCATTTCTCAGCGGAAGTCGCCAATGCGGCCGAAGCGGAGCAAGCACGGACACATCTCACCATCCAAGAGTTCATGCACATTCCAGAAGCACAGCGAAAGGCGCGCGTGGTTGACTCAGGTCTTCTGTCGCAAGCGCAATACAGTACCGCCATGTCCGTTGCCTCCCAGATTCCAGTTCTCAACATCGAGAAGGCTTTCTTCAAGGTTGTTGGAGAGCGCTTTGTCACACCTAGCAGCTTGGTGCAGTTTGTACTCAAGTGCCGCTTTGTACCTCCCGCTGCAAAAGATCTACCAGATGTCAACCCGAAGGATCTCCTCGATCTTGACCCTGAGGAGGGTGATGTTGCGGCAATCACGGGACGCAAGAACGATCGCTCTGGCGAGAAGCCTATCCAACCACCCCTTGCTCATGCACCCTATTATGCCCGCGATCACGCTCCTAGGTGGCACGTGTTTCTGGCTGATAGCAAACAAGGTCGCATCGCTGTGCCGCCTTTTACTTTCTCCACATTCGACAAGCCGATTATCGATGAGAGCGGCAAGCCGACTTACAACGTGCAGACATTGAAGATGCAGTTTGGTGCACCACCGCAAGCGGGTAGCTACACCTTTGTGATGCACGTACTCTGCGACAGTTATATTGGTATGGACACCAAGATGGAAGTCACCCTCGTTGTCGAGGATGCCAGTAAGGCAGAAGGTCTTGAGGCGGAGGACGACATTAGCGAGCCAGAAGAAGGTATGTTTACTCTATGCTATAGCATATGACGTGTTAGCTGACTTGATGGCAGACTCCATTGCGGGCCAGATGCAGTCTCTCAAGACTGGTGGTGCTCCTCCCAAGAAGCGACGACAGCAGGTAGACGACTCAAGCGATGGTAGCGACACCGAAGGTGATGTCGAGTCCGAGAGCGAGACTGACACGGACACCGATTCGGACGAGGAGTAGACTTTCGCCCAGAGGATGTTGTATTTTCGCTGGGAGCCTGGAGTATTTGGAGACCTTTGTACAATTGACCCGCTGACACGCGCTGCGGGATTGCATTTCATGGCGTTTTGCACACCTAGAGCATTCTCGACTTTGGGCACCTTTCTTCGCCAATACCACATAGGAGATACCAATCCTGTATATGCTTCAAACACACCTCATTTGCCGCATTCTCCGTTCTGAAGTTGGCAGTGATGGGATCTCGGGTCTTGCCATAGTCCCAAACCACGTTCTGACAGTGTGCACTCCTGCGCAATTTAGTCTTGATGATGTGCTTCACCTGCGCGTGACTGAGGAACCAACGACTTCCGGCAGGCGTGCATTGATCTTAATGCATGGACCTAATGGTCAAATCTGGACACGTGCGACCCCAGTTGCCGGCTGTTCGCGAGCAGTTCGGTTCTCACGCGTGCACGGTTTCAGGAACGTCTCGGCAGTGGCTTTAACAACACCAACAACCGACTATCGTGAACGCCACCACGATGAAAATCTGGAGTTTAGGGTGTTGCGTCTCATGTCCTCGTCTATATTTGTGATATCAAGGCATGGGGTGGGGAGATGTGTGATCATGTGGCGATTGATGAGTCCTTACAGTGACTTTGGTATACAGAGCATTCTTGTAACAGCATAGCAATGTTATCAACTTCTGCTCAAAACGAGACCATCTTTCGCAAGAGAAAGACCAAATAATACTGGTGACAACAAACCTGCCGCCACAAAGATCTGCACTACTCAACTGTGGCACCTCCTGCCCTAACGCCCCAGGCACTCAAAATAGTCACCTCACCAACGCCCCGAGTCATCATCGTGTCTCACACACAAGTCTCCGTACGTTCGGCTTCTTCCTTACCATGTACCAAATCCGTGTACCCGGCATGATCAACGCCACCTCCACTCCATTCGCTCCTTGGCAATGCCCCGGATACAAGGCAGCCGCCCATCCTGAGGCAGTCAAATAGGCCTTGAACCCCTAGGCACATGTATTCAAGCACTTCTTGGCAGCGTTTTAGTAGCACATCATCCCTCTTGGCAGCTGCGGGTGTGTGGCTCGCCGGGGGCATGGCAGGTGGCAGAAACGGTCGCCTAAGGTGCTTGTCAGGTGTAACAACGGCATTACAGGGGCAACTACCGAGCGAGAGCAGGATGGTGGTGTTACCGGTTTGTGGGCGGCTGCAGCTGTGTGTGAATATAAGCTGATGGAGGGTCGCGTCCAGATTATTCTTCATCCCACACTCACTCTTCTCTCACACACCACCACCCTCCCTTTTAATACCTTCACTTCTTTTCGCGACTTTGATAGTCTGCTCAAGCACTCTCCTTGAAATCTTATTTGATAATACGTCTGTGACGTTTTAATTGCCTTTTTCTAATCCACTCCTTTCGGTATTAATCGGGTCTTCTCTCCTCACCAACTTTCAAGATGTCTCTCAAGTCTTTTGCTACTCTCGCCCTCGCGACTGGTTTCGCTGCTGCTGGCCCCATCTCTGCGCCTGTTTCTAAGCGCAACAACGTCTTCGGTAACGGATTCAACGGCGCTGTTGTCAATGGCTTCAGTGGCAATGGATTCAACTTCGGCAACGGCTTCAACGACTTCAACAACCAGGCCCAGGTTATCCAGATCCAGGAGCAGAACTTGCAGATTGTTGACAACGGCTTCCAACGTGAGTGTTTCCTTGAGCACACTTCATGGAAGGATGATTTGCTGACAGCATTATAGAACAAGTCGTCCAGCAGGTCAACCAGGTTCTCGTTGTCGACCAGGTCAACAACGGCTTTAACAACGACTTGAACAACCTCTTCCGCAAGAGCAGTAAGTTTCATTGTAGTCAAGTTCTACATAATGATGCTGACGTCTTGTGCTTCCAGACTTCCGCAACCAATTCCAAGGTCAACAACAATCTGTTGTCATGCTCGTCGTCCAGGAGATCCAAGTCGCTGTCGACAACGGTTTCGGCCAGCAGTTCCAGCAAAACATCTTTGCTCAGTCCGCCATCGTCGCAAACCGCGGCTTCCCCCAGACCAACACGGTCATGATCTTCGACAGCCGCACACTCATCGCCCAAGACATCCTGGCCAACAACGCCTTCGGCAACATCGGCCAGTTCAACGGCATCGCCGGCGCCACCGACGTGCTCCAGAACGCGCTCCCCACCCGCACCCAGGGCGTGCAGCTCTTTGGCGCAAAGCCCACCTGGAGCAGCGTCGCCGCCGACCCCGCTGCTACTCTCGGCGGCATCTGGCAGGCTGAGCTCCAGGACTTGCAGAAGAACGACAACGACCAGCAGGACAACCAGCTCAACGAGCAGATTGCGGCTCAGGAGAAGAAGGCGCTCGAGGAGGCGCAGAAGCAGCAGGAGCAGGACCAGCAGAACAACGAGGCTGCGAAGAACGGTACTGAGAAGGCTTAGATGCACTTTTCCACTGCTGCTGGAGAGGACAGTCTTGCCTGAGAAGTACAATTGTGGGGAAGAGGAGTAGTTCTGGAGAAGATATATATACCCTTGTGGTTGTGACTGAACGAGAGAGTGAGTGTGTGTGTCGCATTTTTCCAACTAGGGATCAAGCTTTATGGAGTTATGAAAAAGAACAAAAGCCAGCTCTCGACTGGTTCGGAGAAAACAAATAAGAGCTTTACGTATGACAATCAAAGTTTCAGCATTTCACCTCTTTCCAGATTTGCACTACGTGGAATGATTCGATGATGTGGTAGTGCCAGAAGATACCGTGCCGTGTAGTTCCTCCACAAGAAAATGATGGTCGTCCTATGAGCCTTGAGCTATCATGGAGTCCTTCGTACATTTATTGGGAGGCCAACGTCAAGGCAAGATGCCGCCAAGCTCAATAGCACACGTTGTTAAAGGGCATACATCCTGTTCGCTAGGTGAAATGTAGTCTAGAAAGGTTTGAGAGATTTGAGTGTCCTTGATGTCGAACTTCTTCTGTTTTGGTATGCGGCAAAATTGCTCGTATGGTGTAACTATTGATATAATTCTCACAACTTTCGAGAAACGGACAAAACGCCATTTGAACGGATATAGTCTATCTTGACGCCCTTCACTATACGAATACAAGTGCGCGAGATAGTAATATAGCTTTACAAAGCTCTAGTGATACGCACACGGTGAAAAGGCGATTATTGGTAGCGAGCAACGCGATACAGCTCGAATGCCAGTAACTAAGGTCGAGCGCTCTTCACCTTGGTTTTCCCAAAGAGCTGCACCCACTCGCCAACTCCAATTGTTCCATCCACTTCAATCCGCCATGAAAAACTTCAAAAGAAATGAACAGCCTATATCTCTAGCCATGCCAAAGCGCAAGTTCCTCTTAAAGCACACAACCCTTCTCGCGACTATCCTTCTTCTCAGCCTCATCACTTACCTCCTCCACCTATCCCATCACCGCACCTCCTTAGCATCCGAGTCAACAAAGCGTCTGAGCCTCGAGATATTGCAGTGGAATCCTGAGGCTCCACCCCACATCGCCATCGCCACAATTTCCACTCCAAATACGAACTCGCGCTCTCTCGCTCTATGGTCGGCATACGCCTCGCGCCTCGGACACGAGCTGTACATCCAACATACCCCGGTAGTGCGAGGCTTCGCGAACCCATTGTTGTGGCTGCAGCACGTCATCGCAATTGAATTGATGAAAGATTCTTCTAGCGATGATAGGACGGAGTGGATCGTGTATGTGTCCTCGAGTTACTTTCCTCGCATCCTCCAAGTCCAGCAAGATACTAAGTCACAATAGCTTTGCCAACCCAGCCGCTGCTATTCCCTCTAATCCCTCCGTCCCTCTCACACACTTCCTCCCTCCAACATCTTTTCCATCTGCTTCGACCCTCACCTTCATCGGCACGAAATCTCCCAGTAACGAGATTGATACCTCACTGTTCTACATCCGCGTAAGCTCGCTCTCACTCCGTATTCTGACGCTCGCAATGGCGGCTGTATATCTCGATCCACAGCAGGATTGGGGAGATAAAATTACGGGCGCTGCGTTGAGAGATGTGTTTGAGAGAGAAGGGTATAGAGACAAGGTGTTATGGGTGCCAGGACAGTGGTGGGATGGGAAGGATGCGGTTGTTGTGAAGCCACACGTGAGCGAGGGTGGGCGAGGGCTAGTCGAGATAGAGAAGGCGCTGGAGACTGCTGAGGAGGGGTTTCGAGTGAGAGGGAAGGAGACTTATCCAAATAAAGAGGAAGTGGGGATGTTTTGGAAATTGGTGGCAGAAGCGAGATTAGTGCTGGATGCGGCGAAGGAGAGGGAGCATGAGGATGGAGGAGAGGGGTTTGTGCAAGAGGTGATGGAGCTGAGACATGTGGTTGAGTTGAGGACTTGGGATATTAGGGCTTTGATGTCGGCTATTGATACTGTGAAGGAGAAACTTGGCGTTGGGGATATCGTGGGATTTGAGTCTGTCGTTGGGTAGACAAGGTCTACAGAAATTGTTATCTGTATGCAAGACTTTCAGGAATTGCTACTTTTGTGTTCATCGTGTCGCAGAAACCATCAGGGACCAAAAGCAATAAAGTCATCTCCCAACCCGCGCAAAGCCTCACAAAGGCCTCAACCCGAGACGGTGCACCCGATGTTTAATGTAACCGTAATACAAACTCCAGTGATAATTCCTCTCCCTTCTCTGTGACGATTTCGAGTCCATATCCAATGCAATGTGTCCGTACCTAAATCCGCCTCGTTGTCTGCACAAAGTTAGTGACTCGTTGTCGAATGCTTATAAAGTACACATACTCGATATCGCGCATTTGATCAAGCTCCAAACGTTGCCTTGTAGCACTGCACTCCCAATCGCGCATGTTCATGGTACGTGCAAGACCACTTGGTGGCAAGATACTCGACCACGCTCACGCGTTTCACACCACGCTCTAGGTTCGAGCTGACTGTGTTGAATACACTCTCTAGGAAATCGCGAGGGAAGTCGTCTTCCACAAAAGGTTGAACTTGGTGCGGTCCCATGTGTGTACCACGATGTCGCAGCACAGAGTCCGATGCTTCGAGTCGTTCGCAGTATGGGGGAAGATCCACTTGGCTAGGTTGACGGGGGAGTCATTTAGGATCTTCATCTGGTCGATAAGAGCGTCGATAGTAGCATCGGCAAAGCCAGCAGCCTCGAGAAATACAGACAAGCCATAGCATGACGACAACTCGTCCCAAACCAACTTTGGGGACGGCTTACTGGAGACCTTGGAGGCTGTAACGTCCGCAAAGTGGAAGTGTCCGGTGTATAGCCATTTAGAATAGAGTCGGAAGGCGCTGTTGTCCACATCTAGGAGCTTCACGGTCCTGAGTGTCCGCTCGGTGGACTCCATCCGCTCATTTGGCTTGTGCTCGAGTAGCTTCTCAAGGTACTTCGACGATGTCGTGAGAAGTTGCGCATGCACGAAGAACTCCTCTTTCACTTCGCCCACAAGGATGGTGACAGGCTCCGATGTGATCCTAAAGAACCGTCAGCGTGGCGGTCTTGACACTGTCTATGATAACATACAGCGGTCCGACGCCGATCTGCGCTTTCGGAAGGGAAGGGCGCTTAGGGCTGGCTATAGCATTTGTCGGATTTGTCGAAGAGCTTCGCTTGGATGTTGAAACATCGATACAGGCGGCCCTAGCCCGCTTTTTTGTGCCTGTTTTCGCTATCTTCCGTGGGGGACAAGATCCCTCTGAGTCTAGTCTGAGATGTCCATGTCGAGCACTGCACTGTAACTGGTTGCTTCTGAAGAGTGTTATTGTACGAGGGAAACAGCACACGGTATACGTGAACACTACAAGCCCCGGAGTTCCAGATCTGTGTGATATAAGTGGTAGCTAAGGAAGGAGGTGAGAGAAACGAAACGCGCTTATGAAGCTATCCGAAGTCATGGTGAAGGCAGCAAATGCGACTGAGGTAGGAACGCGCCTTCTAGCGCCGCATTCACCGCGGCACACACAGTGCCTCAAAAGTTTAAGATGATGACACCGAAACGAGAGACTGGATCGAAATGTATTTACCTCGCAGGCGCTGTCCATCTATATACATATCACCTAATTGACCCTCTCAAACGTCGGCCCTAACGCATCCCTCTTCTCAATCATCTCGCTGCTCGTCTGACTATTCTGCGCATCACTCAACGCCTTCACAATCTCACTCTCCGCCTTTTCTCTCACCAATGTCCTCAAGCTATTGATGAGATACGCCGAAAACACGTCAACGCTCCAGTCGCTAGGTAAGATCGCCAGGACCTCCGCAATGTCGAACCAGCCCGCAAATCGCTCGAGCAGCTCACTCGTTCGCTCCACTCGCTGCGACAGATCCTCAATCTGTAAAAAGTCCTGTAGCAGAAAGTTGAAGAGCCGCGATTGCTCAGCGCGACTGGGCAGCTCGGATTGTGGGACAGGTAGAGTGCCGGCGGTGATGGGGCGGAAGATGGAGCTGTAGCCATATAGACAGTACGATATAGCTGTGTTGAAGTCGCCCAAGCCATGTACCAGGAGTCGTAATGCTTCTTGATGTCTTTCTTGCCGACCATTGAGGATGATCATCTCGGGTACGAGCTCCTGCTCGTAAGGTTGCAAGCGCGATAGTATGGAGCCTACATCATACGAGGATGTTGCGGGTTGGTTGGATCCAAGAAGTTGTAGCAATCGCAGCCGAGCCTGCCACCATTCTGCAGGTATGGCGTTGTCTGTGATGAAGCTGTGGTATGTAGGCTTTGGTGGCTCCAAGATGCGATAGGTCTCGTATGTCTGCGAGAGCGTTTCGCGTGACGATGGGTTGCTCTCTAGTTCGTTGATGACGGTGTCAAGATAGAAGGCAATCAGCTCTTTGACGTACTGCGTGTGCTTCTTGCCGAAGACCAGATACTCGAGATATTCCTTGACCGCACCTGGAGCTTTCTCCTTCAACAACGCTACGGCCCGGGTAGGCTCGAACTTGACACGACTCTGGTCGTCAGCGAAAATCTGCACACCGAGTTTGGGATTGCGGTTCGCGAGCCAAGCGCCATACTCCTCTACGATCGATTGATCTCGTATGCGTGACAGGTAGCCCCGCAGAGTGCGCTCGCCGTCCACGAATTCGCCTCCTCTATCTTCTTCACCCTCCAAGATGCGTCTCCAGGTAGCTAGCACTTTCGAAGCTTTGACGGATGCTTTGCAGTTACTCTGATACAAGCGACTAAGTAGATAAAGACGCTTGAACTGTTCAAGTAGGCTGACGGCTCTGTCGAAACACTCCACTTCCTTATCAACCAATTCATTCAGCTCAGCTCGATGCGCGCTGGGACTTGATGTTCCCTTTGGGCTTTCGTGATCTAGGAAGAGAAGAATGTGGAGTAATGCTGCATCGACACTCTGGAATACATAAGGATCGTTTGTGACGCTGGCCATACCCTTTTGTCGTTTCCAAAACTGCAGGTACCTCTTCACAAAATGAAGAAGGTTGTCGCCGAAGGGACCATTAACATCCGTGGACATTAGGGAGAGGTCGTTCTGGGCAAGAAACTGCTCCACAAGAGTCGTGATGCCCCCGGAAATTTGTATACCTTCGGGGCCTTGCACTACTTCCTTGTTCAGAATTGGTAGTAGGCACAGAACCACGCGGGGATCGAGTTCGCCCTCAATCAGAGCTTGCTCCGTTATGCGCTTCTCGTTCTCGAAAATGATAATGTTTGTCTTGGTGCGAAGTATCACATCCATGAAGAGCATAACGGAAGCCTTTTGACGAATGTAGATGAGGCTCAAATACTCTGATTCATTGCGCGGCTCTTGTCCGCGTATGTCTCCGAGCATTCTTTCGAGTTGGCGACGATCAGGCTGTATGCGCCTCCCATCGCCCGTGGCAGTGAATTGTGCTTGTTCGATATAGGCGTCTAACCGTGTGACGAGTGGATTGCGGATAGTCCACCATATCTGGTTCCCAGCCCACAGCACGTTTCTAGCCTGCAATTTGGAGAGCCGCTCCGTAAATTCTCGATCTGCCTTGGCCTGACCGGCGGATGAGCTTTGAGCATCGCCTCCAGCGCTTGGAGTGGATTCAAGCTGCAGCCGCTTGACCGACAGTTTTGTGCCAATCTCAGACATGATCAAGTCGTAAGGCTGGACCACTGTTCGCATACCCATTGGTATAGAGATATGTGTTCCTGTACCTTGCGTGGCAAGACCGAGGCCGCTTAGGTCAAGCCATTCCTTACCACTCTCAGCCTCGCCAGGATCGACATCCCATCTTTGGATTTCAACGCCGTAGGTCATCTCATTTTCGTCCTCGCGATGTACCGCAGCGATGACGTAGCCTTCCTCGGTGTCCAGATCTGGTCCAGTCGATGCTGTAAGATCTATACCCGAGCCATCGACAACGAGCGCGTCGGGATAGCTGCTGAACTGTATGCTTCCTCTGCACATGTCACCGTCGAGATTCACAAACATGCCGACGCCTGCTTCGGATGGGGTCGTGCCAACCGTGAGCAGGAACTCGTTGGGATTCGGCGAGGCGATGTGCGGCTTCAAAGGTATGAAGGGCGGTGGTTTTGAAACATCTTCGACCTGGACTTCAGGCGCACTCTCGGCTTCCGGAGGTGGCGGTAGTGGCTTCTCAGGAGATGTGGCACCACTTCTAGGCAAACTAGAAGATCTGTCTGCTGTGCCCGAAGCAGGCGCACGAGCAGGCGAGCGTGCGGAGGCTGGAGACATGCTTCTAGACAGCGACTCGGGTACATCAAAACCATATCTCTGCCGTGGAGGGCGTGGGCTTTCTGTTCGGCCGCCTAGTCCCAAGACATTCAAGCTTGTGCTTCGGGTATGGCCACGCTGCTCTTCTGATATGCGAGGGTGCGGGCTGGCGGATGATACGCTCCTAGATGGGGGCTGCGAAACGGATGCAATGTTCTCTGCAGCTCCACCCACATCGCCAGCATCGGGATCCAGTGAAGATATTGGAAACAAGCCGATCTTCTGCTGATGCATGACGTCCAGGAGCGCATACGAATGCGCATCGGCAGCGCACGAGAAGGTGTCTCGCCGGACCGAGGTCAAGCACCCTCCATACTCAATGGCCTTGATTGCCTTGGGTGGGGAGTTCTCAGAGATCTGTACCAGTCGCAATCGCTTCTTAAGTCCGATGACGACGACGACGCCATCCTCGCCATTGTCTTCGTCCCCCTCATTTAGATCGACGCCTCCGACCCAGAGACAGGCTATGGGCTTGAAATTGGACTCGGGACTGAGTTCGGGGAGCGAGTAGATGGAGAAGGTGTTGTTGCAGAGGATACAGGCCTTATTGACCTTGGGTAGGATGAGGATCTGCTGAACCCCTGGGCCATTATGGTCGCTGTGCGGCGGTTCTAATCGTGAGGCAATTATAGCGGTGGGCTCTTCGGTGGGATCATTGGGCTCGGGAGGCAGCAGGACGAAGTGGAGGATCTCGGCGGCAGAGGTGCCAACATAGAGGTTGCCATCTATGCCATTTAGCTATCATGCCGAAGCTGCACGTGACGCATTGCATACATACTCCATACTTCGACACAGGTTATGCGCACGTCTGTCTGGTCCCCATCAGCAGACAGCGGCAGGTCGGCGACCAGCTTGCGGAGGATGAAGGAGCCATGCTGGGGCGGCGGGCGCGCATTCGATTGCGAGGGAGGAGCTGCTTCTGCCATGGTTCAGAAGCACAGTATGCGCCATGACTGGCTATTGGCGCATGCTGGGGGAGGTGTGCATTGTGTCGAGTACGATGGTCGAGAGTGAAGCTTGGAGCTATCTGCTAGGGCGCGGTGCCTGGATGCCTGCCGTGATGATCCATGTCTCCAGGCCCCCACAAAGTTGCCCTGCCCTGTGCGCCGCAGCACTTCCGAGCCTTAGCTTGGTGAAAGCTGTCCGCATACGTAACCTGTCACATCGAATGCACGTCAACGCGCGCAAGAGGCGATTGCGGGGAGAAAGTCTATTGTCGACGCGCCGTCTCTTATAACAATACTAGCCGGAACCACGCAACCCCATAAATCATCATGGACGGCGGACTGGAGGCCGCGGAGAGGAGCGCCCTTGAAGCCGCCCAGGACAACACGAGAGAGGCCGGCGAGGCGCAAGTAGAGGCAGCGGAGGAAAACAAGTTCCAGACGGCTATTGGAGCATGGAGGAGTAGGATCATCTAAAGTACAAACACTTTGCAAGATAGCTAATGTCTCTAGACATCGACCTCACAACACTCATTCCGCAGCTCGACACGGTCGCCTCAGACATTGTCGCACACCAAAGAGACACACTCACACAGCGCAAGGATCTCGCGCAAAAGACCAAGGACTTTAGGAAGCTTGACGACGCCAGCAAGCTCAACGACATCAAGACTCTCTTGAAATGTCAGTAGGCGATTGCAAACACCGTTGCATTGTGTTGAACTAATCGTTGCATAGCATACCAGAACTTCATCGACCTGATATCCAACCAGTCCAAGGCTGTACAGGCCGCCTTCTTCCAAGTCTACTCCCCGCTCTCCGAAGCCCCTGACCCATATCCTCTACTCGAGGCCTCCATCGACTCGCTCGTGACCGCCGAAGAAACTGTACCCAAGCTTGCGTCCGAAAATGAGAGACTCCAGAAGACGGTCGCAAACCTGACGACCCAAGTCGACGAGTCGGAGAAGAAGCTGGGAGAGGAGCGCACCGCGCGCAAGGCTCTCGAAGACAGCCGGGACTCGAAGATCAAGGAGGTTGAGCAATCTTGGTCAGCTGTGCTGAGCGAGAAGCAGGACAATTGGGAATCGAAAGAGAAGAGCCTGGAGGAGAAGGTGGAGAGCCAGGATCGACTACTAAAAGAGCTCAAGGCCAGCTACGAGGTGTCGCAGCGATTGGGCAAGGGAGAAGAGTCAGAAGGTGACAGCCGGTCCGGGGCAACCGCTGCCGAACTCGAAATTGTCAGCTCTGAGCTGGAGAGGACAAGCCACCGCCTGGCTGAGATCGAATCACGAAACGAGCAGCTGCGCCTCGAACTCGCACAGTCCGCATCGTCACAAGCACAGCATGTCGCAGTTGAGGACGACCCTGCCTTCTTGCGATTACGGTCCGAGAACTCTTCCCTCCTACGCAAACTTGAGAATGCCCGATTCGAGAAGGACTCTGACCGAACGCGACTCGAGACTGAAACGCGCAGCTTGGAACGCGAGATCAAGTCACTCAAGGGCGAAAAGGAAGCGCTGCGAGAGAAGGTACAAAAGTGGGGTGACTACGAGAATGTGAAGCAGGAGTTGGAGGTGCTGAAGGTATGTCAGAACGGCACCTGGGTTGAGCTATGCTAACAAGACGCAGTCAATCGAGTTTGCAACTGGTGATGATGACGACGAAGCTACCGAATTTGCTTTGGCGCAAGATGGCTCTGGTGGCAAAGGAAAGGGCGAAACACTGGAACAGCTTCTGCTTGCGCGGAACAAGAAGCTCAGTAATGAGCTCACTGTGCTTCGTGTCTCGCACCAAGATCTGCAGAGCAGACTTGAAGCTTTACAGGAGGAGCTCTCCACTGCAAATATGGATCTTGAGAAGTCAAGAGCTCTAAACGAGACTCTTGAGGCCGATCTTGAGAAAGTTCAACAGGAAGCGTCGAATGCATTTGACCCTTCGGGCATGTCTGTGGCAGGAACATATGTCTCACGCTACCCACAGTCATCAGCCCGCCGTGGTCGCTCGTCGCCGACATCCTCGATAATATCAGGTTTCGACAACAGTTCGCAAAGCACACTTGCGTCGCTCCGAGCTGGAGAAGCGATGGGTGGCGGCTCAGGTATCCTGCCTATGGTAACTGCACAACGTGACCGCTTCAAGAAGCGAAACTCGGAGCTCGAGGCCGAACTACAAAAGTCTTACCAGACAGTCTCCTCACTACGTTCCGAGATTGGAGCACTACAAAAAGACAACCTGGACCTATATGAGAAGACAAGATATGTTTCTTCATATAACGCCCACAGCAGAGGGCCGGCATCAAGTGCCTCAAGCTACGCAGCCAACCCCAACCCCTCGACCGTAAATATCTCCGGAGCAAACGATGCATCGGATCGCTACAAGGCGAGTTACGAATCAAATCTCAGTCCCTTTGCCGCCTTCCGTGGCCGCGAATCAGCACGGGCAATGAAACGAATGCACCTATTCGAGCGCATGATCCTACGCGTCACTAAATTCGTCCTCCAGACACGGACCAGTCGAAACATGTTTGCAGGGTACCTGATCGCGCTGCACTTCATGGCCTTCTACATGCTCTTCTCGGACGGGTCCATGAGCTCGGCAGCGGCCACGGCGGTCGCAGGCGCCGCCGCGCCTGGGGGACCCATAGCTGCCGGCGCAGATGATCCGAGTGTCTGGCAGAAAACAGGTTTGAATGAGGACGCGTCGTAGATCTTTGGGACGCGGCTATGTACTATTAGATTCTTTGGGTGTCGGGCGATTCGAGCGGCGTGGTGGTAGGCACATCCATGGATGTTTGTCTATGCCACGGGCGCCTATTGAATGCATGGCATGGCGCCTTTTTTGGCTGTTACGATTCTAATGAGAGTGGTTCACATGTCAAATGGAGGCGCTGCCTTGAAAAACGATTGGGTCGACTACTTGGTGATGTATGTCGTGGTCAGTGAGTGGTCCCACAGGCACTACTAGGTTTTGCAACACCTGTCAAGAGCAAGTGACAGATCTGTCATTACATCACAAGAATTCACAACCAAACCATCTATCTGGGAAAAGCTATCTCTGCACCTAGCAAAGCCATCACCTCGCAAATAGTCTGTCTCCAATCCCAGCTCGGAGACACGTGCGGGTCTTCCCATAGTACTCTGCAGCGGCATACTCAACGCCCGAGATGCATTTGCCCATGTCACCTACACCTTCAACCAGGTCCCTGGTTAGAGGCCATATTGAATGATTACATACTTAGCCATTCCCGCAGCGGAAACGGTGCTCTCCGAAATCATACCGTGGTTCGCACACCTAACAATGGTTGATGTCCGCAATGACATGCCTTTTCTGAAAAACACAGAGAACAGTGTCCGAATGAGGACTTGGGCGACCAGTTCTGAGCATCTGAGCGTAGCGCTCCAGACTACCTCGCTACAGACTTATTGTGGTTCGCTTCCGGAAGATATGGCCAGTTCGATATTGCCATGCAGCGGGAGTCGAGCCAGCCGAATCGCCCAGCAAGAATACGCGAGAAACGCTGTTGTCAACTGAGTGTGCGAAAGGTCGCGTGGCCTCTGTCCTTTTGCCACGACCAGAGCGCAAAATTGCAAAAGAAACAGGGAAGAAGATAGTTTTAATGCCAAAAGATGTATTCCACGTTCTCTACTCTCACTCGTCCATCTCACCCACACCATACTCCCAGATCTTCGCAATCTGGAAACCAAACAAACTTCGCCGTTTCAATCCCTCCCAGGATCACCTCCCCGTCCCATCCACGCGCCACCATGGCTGTCTTCCAAAACCAGACCCTCTCATCCAATACCTCCCTTTTTGCCTCTTCTCTCCCCTGCCCTGCATCCAGCTACCGGCCTCCTCAACATCGTCCACATCCATGCAGCGGGCCCGACCACCCAATCGCGAAGCGCTGGCGCTTACGCCTGCATGGTCTGATGTCGGGCGCGCTGATTGGCTGGAGACTTGATGCGGTAAATTAGCTGGCATTGTGGACCAGGAGAGGGATATATTAAGTGACTATTTTGCGATGAAGACCTGCCTGAGTAGGTTAAGTGTCGTGCGGAAGACGCGACATAGGTTCGGTCTGCTAGCTTGCCGTACTTGCAGTGCTTGCGTGGTGAGGAGCTGGGCTGGGCTGGTAGGACGGGCGGCTCTGCGGGATGGCGGGGAAACTGGGTCGTGTGGACGAGAGAGAGGCGGTTGCGGGTCTTGGAACGAAGGGCTCTTTGCTGAGGGTGTGTGTGTGTGCTATTCTGGTGTGGTGTGCGTGTTCTCTCTTGACTAAAGAGATCCATCTTGAGAGAATAGGACGCGTGGATATTCTAAGGCGCAAGAAATGTCGGTCAAAGTGAGACGAAAATCATCAAACATGACCAGAATTCATCATCAACCCACGCCTCCTCCTGACAGCCTCAATCCTCCCAAGACGCAAAGAATCATCTCAGATCTCCTTCCCGTCCATCAGCATCTCCACCCAGCCCCAAAAATAAGAATCTTCCCCTATCCCCAAAACAGTTCGGCGGCTCGGTAGATTAACGAACCACTCCCCCCTGCCCACCGTGCGCCGCCCTTCATGACCAATCGCACCCCAGCAGGCTATATTTGGGGCCTTTAAAATACCCATCCGAGAGTGGGTGGGCACCCGTGCGCGCGGTAGGACGCAAGCAAGCGGACGTAGGACAAGGGCGTCAACCATGCTTGGTACGCAGACTCGGCTGGCAGATGGTGGATCTGGGTCGGCCGTGTACGCGCCTGTGTATTCTAGAGAGAGGTGGGCAAAATGTCGTGGCGTTTGTATATAGGTACGTTTGGGCGGCCGCCTCGTTTTTGTCCACCCACCTCACCTACCTCTCCATCCATCCCGTGAAACATCTCGCCTTCTGCTGGGTTTATTTGTTTCCTTCTGCTTTGGGTTTTGTCTCTTGTGCTGCGAATAGCTCGAACGACAGTTACATCGACGGGAAGGATTTTCTTACATTACTTGCATATTACATCTCGGATCCCAACCGACCCGGAACCAGGCCCATCAGCACGCGTTCTATTCGAGGCACTGCACGATCTATTCGGAGGAAAGCTTGGCAACATCTATTCACACCTCAGATTCGCCATCTTACCATCGGAGGATATAATATACGAAGCAGCTTCATCTGCCGAACATCACACAGCATCTACGATCTCATCTCGACCTTTGAGGATTACATATACACACTTCGAATCTTACATACCCGACCTCGACAATGATCTTCGCAAACACCCTTTCGCTGGTCTTGGCCCTTGCGCCTGCGACCCTATTCGCTGCTCCTACGCAGACTTTCGATTCGATAGCTCAGCTTATCCCAAGGCAAGACTTGCCTAAGCCTGTTGTCGATGAGTTGAGGAAGACGAATGCTCTTTGCGATTTGTCCAATGTTGTTCTGCCAGTCGGTATGTTCCCACCCTTTCTTCAATCCATACTTCCATATACTAACAACTATAACAGCACCAACTCCCCTTCCCGCTGTCGGCGAGGGCCACACACTACGACACATCGCCATTGGCCGGGGCATCCAAAACTACACCTGCGCCTCAGCCGAAGCAGCACCCGTAGCCATCGGCGCCATTGCCACCCTCTTCAACGCCACATGCGACTCTGCCCGCCTCAACGAGCGCGTCATGACCGACATCACCACCCTCGCACTCAACTACGCCATCCCCAAGGGTCCTGAGGCCGACCAGCGCCTCTCGGGTCACCACTACTTCACCGACAAGAAGGTCCCCATGTTCGACCTGCGCACTGACGGCACCAACTACGGATACGTCCAGGCTCTCCCTGACGTTGTCAAGAGCGCAGCACCTAAGGATGCTAGCACGGGACCAAACCAGATGGGCAGCGTGGCGTGGCTCAAGCTCAACGCTGTCGAGGGCGACTACAAGGAGGTCTACCGGGTACACACTGCTGGAGGTGCGCCGCCCAAGACATGTGATGGCATGGGAAGTGCTTTCTCGGTCGAGTACAGTGCGCAGTACTGGTTCTACGCATAGGCGGTTGATGCGAACGATGTGTTTGATGTAGTCGTTGTTTAGCATTCTTGTACAGAGCATTTGTCGGCGTTTTGGGCGTTGAGGGCTGGCGTCCTTCGACGAATCGGCCTGGAGGCTGAGTTGATCGTTCATTTTCGTAGCGATGACTGTGCTGCCTCTACTGGGCTATAGCATCGTAATATTATACCAATCAAAAGCCTTTACACTTAAGTCTTGTATCCCACTGCTGGCGTGACTCGTGCTTGGATTCAGCGCCAATTCAAATTTCGTTTGTCCCTTCCTTTCTTCCTCGTCGTTGGCGTGAGCTCTTCTTCTTTGTCCCACCGTTCGTGTCCAAAGGTGGAGTTTGCACTACTTTAAGATCATTCGAAAGCTTTGGTACCTTCTTTGGCCAGTCTTTGCAAATGTCAATTCGTGACCTTGGTGCGAAGATTTCCAAGATCACATAAAGGAGGTAGTCGATGACAACGCAAAGGCAGAAGAGCTTTCCAGCCCACACACCGCAACCGTAGTATCTCTTGAGCCTCTCGATGAGCGCGAAGCTGTGCACACCTGCACGACTCCGGCTTATGCCCCAGGCTCCGGGGGCGCCGCCAGCTTCGTAGAATTCCTTGTGACCAATAACACCGCTGATGCCGTCGTATACTCTTTCTGTCCGTTCTGCAACGTCTGTCCAAGAGTACATTTGCTTGACTTGGTTGTGAAAAAGCTCGGTTCGGACGGTCCCCGCGCGGAGCTTCTGTATGGCGCGTCCAGTAGCTGCGACAATCTCGTCTTCTTCAGGAGCTGCGAATTCTGTCATGTGCGTGGGAAGAACCTCTGGAATTCCACCAACCCGTGTTGCGACCACATACAGACCACACGATGCGGCCTCCACTATGACTGTACCGAAAGCTTCGGTAAGCGACGGACACAAGTATATGTGACCTCGCACCATCACGTCTCTGACCTCTTCATGACGGACAGGGCCAATCATGAGTATTTTATCTTGTAGCACGTTTCGTTCGATCATTTGCTCCAGATCGATGGCCTTGGGTCCCTTCCCAGCGATTATGAAGCGCACATTGGGATGCGCGGCAAGTATATGCGGAATCGCTGCCACCAGCAGGTCTGTACCTTTGTTGTAGTAGAGTCGCTGTATGACAATGACCGTGATGATCTCATCTGGACCCATCGGCTGCGGTGGTCCAGGTGCTTTCAGCTGCTTCGTCTGATCTGAGTCGAGAGAAAGAGGGCGGAAGTTCTCGGCGACTACCGCGTTCGGTATGACGGAGACCATGAGGGGATCAAGAGACGCTCGCAGGACCGTGTTCTCTTTGCTGAAAATCAGTCAGATACCGTCTTTCATAAAAAGAAAATCTAGGTCCAATACCAAGTGTGACTAACGCAGATGACATGGTCGACATCGCTGAGCGTGAACTTCAAGAGCTTGTTGGTAAGGATGCTTCCAGCGTCCGCGAATCCGAATAGGCTGTGGTCTGTGAAGACAGTCCTCAGGCCCATAGTTCTGGCATGTAGGATAGCCTCATTGCATAAGCTACTGAGGCTGGCATGTCCGTGTACTATCTCGATGCGCTCGCGAATGACGATATTGCGGAAGATGGGAAAGAAGGAGAAGACGGTGGGGAACGTTGTCTCGCGGTATATTACGAGGAAGGGCACGTAGTAGACCTTGAGGCCATTGGTAAGGTAGCGGACACCCGTGCGGCCAGCGTAGGCATGCGTGATTACAATCACCTTGTGGCCTCGATCGATGAGTTTCTGGTGTGGGTTAGGACGAGTTCAGGGATATGTGGAGAAACCAGGCCTTACACTGGACAACTGGTACATGTGACTCTCCACTCCTCCTACTCTTCTCAGCAAACATATACGATTCTTCCGTATGCGAACGCCATACCAGGCTGCGGATAGAAATTATCGCTGACCATGCTGTTCATTGTGAGTTTCGGTGCACAAAGACAATGCGGGGAGCTTCGTGTGCGTACGCGATGTTGTAAGGCATAGCTGCTGTAGATGAGGTTGAACGCCTCGATTTGGATCAGGATTGGTATACATGACAATTCAACGACGCATGCAATCTGCAGGGTAATGGTGGAGCATGGCTTCACTTTCACCAGATCGCGACAGCAACTGCCGGCGCGTCATTCGCGGTGATCGGCGTTTGAACCTTGGAAACGCCGACCAAAAGTTTTGGAGCTTCGAACTTGTGCATCTTTGCGCCAACACAACTCAGAGCCATACGACACAAGATTCCACAATATACAAAGTGACAAAAAAGTCACTGAGGCTCAATAATTCTGCTTCTCAGCGTGGGAGTTGATTGCGCCATTCATACACTGCAGCTGCGCAACTCGCGCGTTGCCCTTCACCACAATGCCCGCGCCTCTGTTCAAACGCTGGGCACCTCCCAAACCCGCCGTTATACCAACCGTCAGCCCTGTGGTCGAGGCATCTCCGAAGTCGCCCAGCCCTCCTCCCGTACGCCCGGCGTCGCCATCCCCAGAAGTCGCTTCATCCACGCCAAAGTCTGCGAAGAAACCGAAGAAGCGGAAGAGAGAAACGGACACCCACATTGAGCAGGAGGAAGATACTTCAAAGAAGCACAAGGCTATCTTCACCAAGTTTGAAAAGGCATCTAAACTCGCCGAAGCCAGGAACCAGCGTAAAGAGCAAGATGATGGAGAAGAGAAAGACCAAGAGCCAGCAGAAGAGCTGCATGATTTGCAGCCCATGCCCCAGCCTGCCCCAGTGCCAGACGCCGCCTTCGAACCTTCATTCTCTACCCTACCACCTTGGCTCGCCCAGCCTACGACCGTCGAATCGTCCAAGACTGTGCCTTTCGCAGCTCTCGATGTAGATACACACTTCGTGAAGAAGCTGGAACAACAAGGATTCAAAGATGCCCTGGCTGTGCAGACTGCCCTACTGCCAATGCTTCACCCCGGGTTCGAGCAGCATTTGGGAGACATTTGCGTGTCTGCCAAAACTGGGTCGGGCAAGACCCTCGCCTATCTGCTGCCTATCATTGAAGCACTCAAAGACCGCGCAGCACCTACACTCTCTGCCATCGTCGTGGTTCCTAGTCGGCAACTCGTAAACCAGGCACTTCAAGTCGCAGAAGACCTCTGTGCCGGCACCAAGATCAAGGTCGGCACGGCGCTAGGGAACACTGCCTTCGCGACCGAGCAGAAGCAGCTTGTCAAACTACGGGCTCAGTACAACTTGAGCGCCGCAAAAAAGCTACGTGCTCGAGCGGCAGAGCAATTCCAAACCGGCTTCGTCGAGAAGAGGGGCGTCTTTACCGATCTAATGAACATGCCACATGACCATATTCCGCAATACGATTCTGGTGTGGACATACTCATTTGTACGCCAGGAAGACTCGTTGAGCACATCGAGCACACCACTGGCTTTCTCCTGAATTCTGTTCGATGGCTCGTCATTGATGAAGCAGATCAGCTACTCGGCCAAAACTTCCAAGGCTGGGCAAATGTGTTGATGGACGCACTGCATGGCGAAACACCTGTCGACTTCATGAATGCCCGTGAGCGCCTGCTGAAGCGCGAGCGAGATGCCAACTCGATCTGGTCTGCGGCACTACCGGCCCGTCGACAGCTCACGAAAATTGTGCTCAGCGCAACCATGGAGAAGGATTTGACAAAACTCGGGTCGCTGAAATTGAAGCGTCCCAAGTTGGTGGTCGTTCAGGACGAGACTACAGAAGTACAGGCGCTCGAGCACGAGGACAACGTCTTCGAATTGCCATCAACACTTGATGAGTATGCGGTGCACGTTGGCGATGGTTCGAACAAACCTCTACATTTACTTTACGTGCTGCTCACTTGCGTGTTCACTGGGCTAAAAAGGACATCGAGCGATGAGAACGAAACTGGGCCGTCTGCATCTCCTCACTCTTCTAGTGACAAAGGCGAGCAAGGAGATTCCACTATTGCAGGTCATCCGAGCCGGGTGCTCATCTTCACTAAGAGCACGGAAAATGCATCGCGACTTTCACACCTCTTGTCCGTTCTCGAGCCGGCCTTCAAGGACTATCTGAAGACAATGACACGTGCATTGACAGCCGATGCTTCCAGGAAACTGCTCAAGTCGTTTGGCAGTGGCGACGTGAAGATTCTTGTGGCGTCCGACGCGGCGTCGCGTGGACTCGACATTCCTGGCATATCGCACGTCATCAACTACGATCTACCCACGAGTATCACGAGCTACATCCACCGTGTCGGAAGAACTGCGCGTGCAGGGAACCCAGGGCAAGCATGGACACTGTTCACAAAGACCGAGGCAGCCTGGTTCATCAAGCAAGTCACGAAAGGTGACACTGTGAAGCGTGGGAATAAGAAAGTCAAGCGGATGGATTGGAAGGAGAGTGTTGTGACTGCAGGAGGGAAGAAGAAAGCATATCGGGCGGCTCTGGAAGAGCTGGAAGGGGCTGTGAAAGGTAGTACAGACTAGCGAATGGCTGTCGGCGTTGCCGGCCAGATTTGAGGGCTTACAGACATAGTTGTGTTCTTGAGATACCCGAAGTTCTGGTTATTGAGGATGGCTTCTCATCTGAGATACACCTAGTTGACCCTAACAATGCATCAATATATGCATACCAAGCACTCCTTCCTGTGATGTCTAGTGCTTGATACCCCCTTTACCTCTGTTAAGCTTCCACAAGCCTTCGTCCGGCGCTTGAGCATCGGCGGCGCTCTCCATGAGGCAGCTGTGAATGTACCACATGGCATGTGACTGGCCGCAGCTAAGATCGCTTTTTCTCGAACAATAGCACGCTACAGCGATGATTGGTCGTGTCCGCCTTATGATGTGACCAAGGCAGATTAGCTTGGCGGGACGATCCTCTAGCCTGCCAACTTCAATTCGACACGTCCGAAACCCCGTCCTTTACACCTCCCTGATAAGGGACAGCGCAACCCTATGCCACACCATTATCGACAGGGAGGCGTTCCCTGAACTGGCCATGTTTAATCTATTGTTTGTCTCAGCTAATGGCTCGGTCAAATGAGCGGGCTTCGACGATCATGCAAATCAACTGACCTACGGCGCATCCCGGCAGTTGTGCGTCCCATCCCATCCAACATCCAACATGTAGAGCGCAGACAGCACTGGAGCCGAGGGCACGAGTAACATCGCCGCGTGGATAGCCTCGATCGTGTTTGTATCGTTCCACGTCAATGGCCTTGGGCGTGTCGAAAGGTACACCATAGCACAAGGCTGCTACCCGATGCAATGACCCACGACCAACAGTACCAACGAAGCATTCACCATCGCCAACGGTTGTGGCTGGCCCATCCGAAGCTTGTCACGGCCAAGGATGCAAAGCCGACGCTTGTTGGACGCCAATGCGAAAGCTTGACCGTTTGCCGTAGCTTATCTCCCTGCAACAAACCACACAGCACCCATGCCAAACCTCGCGCATGATGCGCCATCGCCTTAACACTCCTGCTATCTGTCCATCCAGCCAATGGTTAGTCGTTGTGAGGTCACCTCTACACAGCCTTCTGTTATCTTGGCAACCAAAGGAGAAGGTCATGATCGTCTATGACCGCCACCACGAAGATAACCGCCACAATGTGCAATTACCCCATGGCCAATGTCTTACCATACCCGTACACATCCCGCTCTCCACGCTACCTGCGCCCCCATCTCGGTGCCAACTACAATGGCGTGCTCCAATTTCTCTTCTGACCATTGTTTGCGCCTGCTGTGTTTGGTAACATCCTATGCATAGTCCGCGGAGACAGCCTGAAAGTGGGTAAGCCATGTTTGAAACGCGAGCCACTCAACCTCGGGATGTCGAAGTACCTGCCAAGATGGGCAATGTACCATGAGTGGCTTTTCATTTGATTACAATGGCGATCGTGCCCCGCATGTACAAGCTGCGGAGCGCCGTGTACAGGGTAGGTGTGCATCATACAGACATTGTTGGCGTGCTTGTGGCGAGCTTGGAAAGCTTGGTATAAAGCCAAGTGCTGTTGCCATATCTTGTTTCTTCACTCCACAGCAGTACTCGCTTCTGTGGTTCTCACTCCGATCGCCTCCCTTGGTCGTCTCTCGTTTCACGTCGCTTCCGGTACATAATTTGTCGAAATCGCCAATATGCCCTCCTTCACCTACCTCACGGCGGCTCTCGCCTTGACCGGCTCGGTTGCTGCTACTCCAGTCCAAAAGCGCGACGCTTTTTCAGTTGAGCAGGTTGCACGCGGCACGTACCGCAAGATTGGTAAGTCGAATTAGTATATATTTAATTGAGAACCTCACGCTAATCTCTAAGACAGGTCCCCAACAGGTCGCCAAGACACTCCGCAAGTTTGGCAAGACTGTTCCCGACAACATTCTTGCTGCGGTAGACAATGCTGCTTCGGTCCAGGCCGCGAGTGACACCGGCACTGATCCCGCGGTCCCAAGCGATCAGTACGATTCGTCCTATCTGAGCCCCGTCACGGTCGGAAGCAACACTGTGCACCTCGATTTTGATACCGGAAGTGCTGATCTGTAAGTGACTTTTCTACGGCAGATCGTGCACCTGAGACCGCACTGCGTATCTCGTGAACATATTTCATTGATAACATGAGCTGCACAACCACAATTCGCAGAACCTAGACTAACATCTTTGACAGCTGGGTATTTTCCTCCCTTCAAGCTCAGTCTTCGCTATCTGGCCATGACTACTACAAGGTGGACTCCACAAAGGTCAAGAGCGGATACACCTGGAAGATCTCTTACGGAGACGGCTCGGGAGCATCTGGAAAGGTCTACGCCGACAAGGTCACTGTCGGTGCTGTTACAGCGACCTCCCAGGCGGTTGAGGCTGCAACGTCCGTTTCGGCTCAATTCACCCGTGACGTCGACACCGACGGTCTCCTTGGACTCGCTATGAGCAGCATCAACACTGTTCAGCCCACGCAGCAGAAAACCTGGTTCGACACCGTCAAGGGCCAGCTCGCCAAGCCTCTGTTCGCCGTAACTCTCAAGTACCACGCCGCTGGCACTTACGACTTCGGCTACATCGACAGCTCAAAGTACACTGGCGCCATCACCTACGTCAATGTTGATGCCAGCCAAGGATTCTGGGGCTTCAGCGCAACCGCCTACTCTGTCGGCAGCACCACTACTACCTCCAAGATCTCTGGCATCCTCGATACCGGCACGACTCTGATCTACGTCGACACCGCCATTGTTAAGGCGTACTATGCCAAGGTGTCTGGATCCGTCAACGACAGCACTCAGGGCGGGTACACCTTCCCGTGCAGCGCCACTCTGCCTGACTTCAGCATCACGGTTGGCGGTGTTAAGCAAGTTGTTCCGGGTAAATACATCAACTACGCACCTCTCGAGGACGGCAGCAGCACCTGCTTCGGCGGCCTGCAGCCCAACACCGGCATCGGCTTCAACATCTTTGGCGATATCTTCCTGAAGTCCAAGTACATCGTGCACGACATGACCAACGGCACCCCCAGGCTCGGATTCGCGCAACAAGCCGGTGTATAAGCCGCTTGCTCGATCCTGTTTCGTTTCTCCTTGCAGTACTATTTGGACAAGGGTGGTTGTGATATGCACGAGGGTTGCTCAGCCGTCTTTGGCGGTGAGATGGGGGATTTCGGCCTTGCCTGTATCTAGACACGAAGAAGCGAAGGAAGTGGCGGAGTTTTCCGAGCTATTTCCATGTGTTCCATGTGATGGTATCTTTTGCTAGTGCGGGCGCGGGTGCGCTACGGTATCTGCTCTGTGCTTGAACGGCAGCGCTACGGCAAGCCGAAGCGTATTTGCGTTTTTCGCTCCGACATCGATGCAACTGCGCGGCGATTAGTCAATCTCGTACATATCTGACTTTCTAATATTGCTACCACATGTCATGCTTGCAACGTGAAGCGACTCGAGTCATGCGTCTGATGCTCGAAGTGGAAAGTTTATTTCGCCAAACTACCGATGGGCCAGGTCTTGAGAGCCCGCATGCAGCAGCTTGCATGTTGATCATGGCTGACATGCATACTAACGGCCGTGCAGTGATCAGATCGCCTCATTTTGTTTTTCAGTGCAGGGGCCCGGGTACAGCGTCCATAGAGAAAGAGACGGTGACATATCGTGGTCGAACGCATGCAACGTCCAAAGCGTGATCGAATTGAGTCGAGTGTGCATTGATCGGTGAGGAGGCGTACCATGGCTTCGAACGTCCAACCGGAAGACAAAACTCTTCCCCACACGATGCCTTTATTTTCGATGCAGCGATCTATGGGGCGTAAGTTTTGTGCTCTCGTTCCAAGCCTCGATGAAGTCCGTCGAGTTTGTGTAGCGGCGCGGACACGGCACCTCTGCCGGGAGAGCATGAGTCGAGCGCTGGAATGGTCTTACGTTGCATATCAAGCCGACATTCATAGCGGACTTGGCGGGATGAATGTGCTTCCTATCACCTCAAAATATGTTCAGCCATGGCTGAGCGTGCTTACAATTGCAAGAGGCTGGTTGTGGTTCACGCCATGGGTGGCACATGCACGTACGCCATGGCGTTTCGAGATCGTGGGGCCATTTGGCGATGGAGATGTCTACATCCACTGTGCTGTGTCCTCGGGTTCTCACAAAGGAGCGCATGTAATCATCATGACATGGCCCTTTCCTGTTGTATTTGACAGAACGGTACCAGGATGGAGAAGCTGGCGAAGTTGAGGGCAGGCTCTACTATCACAATGCCTGTACCATGCAGGGGAGCACGCTATTGGTGAAGGACACAATTTAACGCAGTAGATATTCTTCACCAAGTTGTGAGCGTGTGAACTTGATGTCAAATACAGAAAGGTTCCTTCCATGAAACTCTCTGGAGCAATCTCATCTTGTCCCAATGACTTGTGTAAATGCAAATAGTCGACTTTGTTGGCACAGAGGGTATTACAGAGAGATATCTGCAAAGCAAGTAGTAGCCTGCCACAAGTTCGATGGGTCGAGCCATGTGTGCCGAGATACGAGAGTTCGGCGATGCGATTCATTTTGTCAGCAAGAACATGGGCGTGAGAAAGTGGTGGTGGCAATGCTTGACGAAAGCACCACAGCGCGTGAATAACGTTCACCACGATCGACAAGCTCTGCGGTCGAGACTATCGTGGTTGCTCGGAAATGGTCCAAATGGGTACACCTGCATCAAGCGTATGATGATTGAGTACTGGAGGCCTAAATGGCAGGGATGGTTCCCAACACTCGAATCTCGAGTTGCTTGCATTGCGGGGAAGCGGATAACCATGCGGCCACAACGTGGTAGGACGGGTACATGGAACACTCACCACGGGTGGCTGACCATGCGTTCATGATATCGTCTCGACCAGACTTCATTGGCTATGATGAGGTTGGTGATCCGCAAGGGGTGCTTTAGTCCGTGCAGGTTTACCATGCAACAACCTTGCAGTGGCTGTTCCCAGCGCGATGGTACACGGGCGAGCACATTACAGAAGCGCGGGAAAGCCGGCGAATCAGCTTTTGAGATTTTGATGCCATCACGGCGTATGCGAGCTCGGCGCTTAGAACTGAAGTAGAACAGGTAATAGAGCAGATGGTTTGTTCAGAAGACAGGGATACGATGCGAGATAAGCGCCTGTATCATTCCTTGCTCGAAATGTCAGCCGATGTCTATGCAGTTGCTCAGCATACCATTCATGATAAGAAAAGTGTGGCTATGAGACGAAACCAGGCTTTTGCCATGTGAAAATGTTGTTTGATTGTGCTTTGGAATGCATTCCGTGGCTGCTAGGTGCGATGGGGCCACTATCAGCCTGAGGAATCTTTTGAAAGATTTGCTTATGGCAATGCAACCGACTTGGCTCACAGCCCCTGACCAAGGTCTCCTGTATAGTGCATGGCCTGCTGCTGCATTGCCGCGACAATGCGTGGCGTCGCTCACGTCGTTCACTTCTTCTTTTTGTCCTTTTTCTTCTTCATGTCCGTGCCGCTGCTTGCACCGCTTCCTCCGGCCTCCCCTTGCATTTCAGCCATGATATCCTTGAATATATCATCACTCACCCCGCCACCAGTCAAAGCAGGCGAATGCAGGGGTAGAATCTTGTTCATCTTCCAGCCGTTCGGGATAGCCGGCTCTGGCATCTCTTTGGGCATCGGTATGCCCGCAATTGGTAGTCTAAATGGTGTTGTTTTCTGTGTTGGGTTTGCCTTCAGGTATTGCGATATGAGAATGTAGAGATGATGTTTGTTCTTGATCTCTTCGTCCTCGAGCTTGCCATCCTGTTTCAGCAGGACACGTACTCTTCCCGGGTTGCTCCAATCTTTGGGATGCGTCTTGTCGGGTTCGAACACTGTGCGTAGTCCCAGATTTGCAGCAGCATCTGCCATCTCTCGTGCCAGTGGATTCTCGACAGCGAGCTCTGATCCTACTCGGCGACCTTCTGCCCTCGTTCTTGCCTTATCGAAGTAGATCGGATAGAGGCATTGGTAGTGTTTCGATTTCTCCCGATCTGTGGATGTCTTGATAGCGGGTGATTGTGGCTGCAGCAGATGTGAAGGCATGAAGGAGGAGGAGGCGGCGGCTGGGGCTGCAGCGGGTACGTTGCGTGGCTGAATCAAGGCGGTGACGTCGTCGATATCCATTTCTGACGGCTCACTGTCAGACTCGCTGACCTCCTCTATGCGTGGATTCATGATGTGTGATGCGTGCTGGTGTCCGTCTGGGAGTTATGTTTGCTGGAAAAGCTGAGACCCAAATTAGTTGCTGCTGTGCGAATTAGGGCCATACTGGTCGCAATCTGAACATACAGGTAGTTGTAGGCTTTTCCAATGGGTACAATCGATGTACCTGAGGAGTGTGCCGCCTGGAACTTCACAATGTCGTGGTGTGGTGTTACGAGAAGCTTGGTTGACATCGGGTGCACGTGTGGGGAAACATTAGGTGGGGCTGCAGCTTCGGCGCCATCGGCGTGCGGTTTGCTTAGTCAGGCGCTCGGCCCGTCTGTTTACATGATCGTCCTTCGACTGCTGGTGCTGCATGCTTCGCCGCAAAAGGACCCTCCTCCCGAGTCTCATTTAGGATGTTGTAAGCGGCCGTGAACTGACAAAATGAAGCAATTCCTTGCACGCGTGTAACAACAGCAGCCGCCTCGCTCCAGCCCTTCTTGCACCTTGTCTCAATCACAAGTGCGTTATGGGCGAATGATTCACAGCATCTGAATCGTGCGGCCTCTATGCATGTCAAGGCCCGTGCCACGTTAGGTACCACACTTTCCACTACCCGAGACACGCGCATTTGGCCTTGCCCATCCGGTTCTGCAGGCACTACGAATTTGTCGGTGAGCAAAGCAACCAATTCGGACGTAGCTATCTAAGCACCTGGGTCTGGCGTTATCGACGATCGATTCCGTGCCAAAAAGTCACAAGCAACATGACCCGTCGTCAGCTTGGAGGACCGCAGCTCCCAAGTTACCTTAGCTGTGCAAGGGTACTTCCGGTGTGCCTGTCGGTGAGGCTTGCATTTACCATTGTACTTGCCGGTGACTAGATGTCAGCCAATGGCTCATCGAACTGGCAATGGCCGGCAAAGAAAGGAAAATCGGTTATTTTGGGGTTACATGGGGTTACATTGGGGAAGTGACGTTCAGCGAACAAATCTTACTTGACCCCAATTTCGGGGAGCTTGATAACGTGGCTTGCCTTGGAAGAAGTGGTGAGATTCCATGCGCCGGGCACAAGCATGATGATCTGCAATCAGTGGAAAGCGTGAACGAGGAGTAGTCCATTCGGGCAACCCGGCTGACAGGGGTGCCTCCTCCTCAGAGGACTGCCACATATAGGTCTCTCGCTACAGACCCTGGTTCTAGCGCCTCATTATGCATGCAAGAAGGCACAAGCTTGCCCTTGCAGGGCACAGCCTAATCGGCGACTATATCCTAGTTGGAACCTTGGGCAGATCATAGTCACGTTGACATACAGGAATTCTGGACCCCAGTTTCCGTTCTCACAAATCTCCAGTGCTTGTCATGTCATGGGCTGTTAGTCAAACGGGGCCGCCGATAGTCTGGAGCCTAGAAACTAGCCAAACCAGACTTCGAGCGTTCACACGGCCCGGTGTCAAACGGAGCAGAATTTCGGGCCGCTCGTGCAAAGACCATGGGTGATTGGTGAATGATCTCATGGCAAGATTAAGAGGAAGGGATCCTTACCCTGGTCGCAGCCATCATCAATCATGTTACTTCCCGTGCCACAATACTCACCCATTCTATAAATCCTGAAGTCAACTCCTGTATTCTACGGTCTTTTACTAAGCCCCTCTCCTCACTTACTATTTCCATCGTGGAGCTTCGAGTCTTTCTTCCTGTGCTGTTATCGATACCTCATCTTATCGTGGACCTACAGTCATTCCCTTCTCCAGCCATCCAGTTATCATGGCACCTGGCGCGTTGCTAGCTGCAAGGAATACCTTCGCTCTACCCCCTTCTCCCCAAAGCATGTCTCCTCTCCAAAGCAAGTTGCCCCGGCAGCGTGCCCCAAGCGAGTATCTTCTCAATTACAAGCCTCAGCCCGGTCAGAATACTGTTCTCTGGATGGACGGTAAATGGGTTTATACGTCCGACGACCGGAAGATACTCGATGCCTCTGGTGGTGCTGGAGTGTCATGTATCGGCTCCAACGACCAGCGCGTACAGGATGCTATCAATGAGCAAAACAAGACCGGTGTCACATATGCAGCTCCTCTGGACTTTGTCACGATGCCCGCAATGGCATTGGAAGGGTACCTTGTTGACTCTACACATGGTGACCTACTTCACATGGAGGGCTACGGCTCAGGTACGCTACGAATCGATCACTGTGTCCAGTACTAAAGATAACTAGGGTCGGAGGCTGTTGATGCCGCCGTGAAAGTCGCACATCAATTCCACACCCGCTCAAGGAAGGAGGGTGATCCTGAACGCAACATCTTCATTGCTCGGAGTCAGTCGTACCACGGAGCGACTATAGGGGCTCTCAATATCAGTGGCCACGCTGCGCGGAGAGCCCCATATACATCTATCCTGCCGGAAACTTCGCGGTTCATATCTTCTTGTTACGAATACCGAGGACTCAACGGGAGAACGCAAGAACAGTACATCCAAGATCTTGCGAAGGAGCTGGATGATATTATTCAAGACGCTGGCTGGAACAAAGTAGCCGCCGTGATCCTAGAGCCAGTCGTTGGTGCAGTAAGTCGCCCTATACGGAGTATACCGCTTCATTCGCAATGACTTCCATGCAACTTTTCCTGCCTAGGAACACACTAACAATCTTGCAAGGCACTCGGATGCGTTGCTGCCCTCCCTGGCTATCTCAAGGCCATGCAAGATGTCTGCAGACCTTATGGTGTCTTGCTCATTCTGGATGAGATCATGTGCGGGATGGGTCGCACAGGATCGATGTATGCGTATCAACAACACGAGGGAGTGAGACCCGATATCTTACTCCTTGGGAAAGGGCTTGCTGGAGGCTATATCCCTCTCTCGGCCATGCTGGTTTCGAAAGAAATTGCAACCACGCTACAGATGAAAAGTCGACCTAGTGGGTTCAACCATGGGCACACATTCCAGAAACATCCAGTAGCCTGTGCTGCAGCACTAGCTGTGCAGGACGTCATCTATAAAGAAGATCTGGTAAAGAATGTAGATACTCTAGGTCCACGACTAGGAAAAATGCTGCGCGCTAGACTGGGCGACCATAAGTATGTCGGCGAGATTCGAGGGTTGGGCTATATGTGGGCGGTCAGTACCTCTCGGTCTTACTCTGATGATATCTAACGGTCGACAGTTGGAATTTGTGAAGGATAAAGTCACTAAAGAGCCTTTCGATCCGGGTCACAAAGTTGCTTGGAAAATTCATGACCTAGGTGAGTCGAACAGAGAGGCTTCGACACGCGCTTCTGACGCAGCAAGCAGGCTTGACCAAGGAACATGAGATTTACACGTACTTGGGCACCGGCTCCGTTCATGGGACCGCTGGCGACTTCATGATGATCATGCCAGCCTTGAACACAACAGTCAGAGAACTCGAAATGATTGTCGACCGCGTTGCTAAACTTGTCACCGACTTCTTCGAGAAAGATGACTGCACTATGACTCTTTCGAATCTATGAGGCCGTCTTTCGTCCCGCCTGACCACAATGTCCGGACGACACAACAGCGAGAATGAGAAGAAAGTACGGCCTCAAGCACCTTTATCAAATCAAAATGGGGCGGTTCCGATGCTTCGGTGTTAGTGTAGCGTTGTGGCTTCCGCGATGGCATGAGCAGAACGTGTAGAAGCGGTACAACCCTCCCTGAGGGTTGTTCTTCGATTTCCTTTCGGAGAGAAACAGCTTCCAGCAACACACGATTCTGCTTGAATATCGCGGCTCTCGTTGGTGACTTTCCTTGTTTATCTACGGCGTACTTGGTTTTACTGTATCATTGCTTCACATCTCCTCCTCCATTCAAGTCTTCGTTTGAAAAAGAAAAAGAGATACTGGAACAGCAGCTCGATGATCTCCTTACTTTCTCATGTGGTTGGCTCAACATTGGGTTTGTTCTTGTTCAATACATCTCCTATTTGTTGAGTCTGTTCTTCTCCAATGTTGGCGTCATAGGTACAGTCTCTTCTGCAAGATAAACAAAGAGTACCATAAAAATAATATAACCCGATTCCCTTCACCTTCGGATCGACATGACCGCCAAAGGGAACACAGCAAGGTGCTACAACATCGCGCGCGAAATGCTTCCCACAACAGGTCCCCGTGCCACGAACATAGATCAAACCAAGTCTGCACCTTGACACAAGCGGAACTTCGTCTCGCGTGGCAGATCCCATCCTACCATGTCGCCAAACTGTGCAGGCATCAGACATACAGCGCTCATGTATGCTTGCGGCGTAGCGACGCCCTACAACCGTCCAGGACATACCGATCATGACAAAGCTAACTACTGCGGGGTCCTTCACACTTCATACGCGATATAGCAGGACTCACATATGACATGACATGATGTGATATTGGTACCGATAAGTCGCCTCATTATGCAGGGCCAATACGTTGCGGGGTCAGACAATAGCCTGCTGAGTAATAGCTCTGCGAAGTTGTGTGTTCGCAATAGGCTGGAGGGAGCTGTAATGTGATGTCGATGGGCTCCACTCTCATGACTGCATGCGGTCATGAAGTCCACGAGATGGACCGATCGACTAGGTATTGTGAATGTTGCTCTCTGGCCATATTGTGCCTGGAAGAAAGCTCGGGTAGGATGGTGAGGATACGCCCCCTTGTAGGCGGTAAATGCAGGCCAGCACGAGGCTCACATCAGCGGCAACGGGCGTGCCTGGACAGAATACTGCTTTTGGCAGATAAGCCGCGAGGTGCAGTATAACGTGTTATCTATAGCTGCCAGGTCGTTATCGCATTGCGAAGCGAAGCGTCGCGAATGCCAGATGTCTTCAGCTTTCCAATTCAAACGTCATTGAACGTCGCGCACGTGATACGATTGAGCCGACATGGATGCACCTGCTGTGTCCAGATGAGGAAAGTGCATCGTGGTAGCGCGGGTAATGTCACCATCGCAATTACATTTCGCTTTGTACACAAAAAAGGGAGTAGTCTATGGAACGATCGCAGTCACTGCGTCTATAGCTGGTAGATGAGGAGGTGCAAACGGAACTCGAAGCCGTCTGGCAGACGGCGCATTGCGATGGCGCCAACCGTCGAGATGCGTTCTCTAGACAACGACCCAGCCAACCAAGAGCATGGATGCCATGTCCGCCGACCTTTGCACGTTCTGGTCGTGTGCGACGGCTCCCTTTTTTGCTTTCGAGTTTAGTAGACACAGCAAGTTTCACTGGGTGTCCAGCCTGCGACATGGTGGTGGTCAGGGCTCCCTCCAAGAAGGCTTTCCAAGGCCGAATGGAGCGAGCAGGCTGACTCTAGGCACGTCCAGAGCACACGGAGCCCCAGCAGTTAGACATTCGGTGCAGCAATTACAGGCCGGAAAAGCACACTCGCACTGCCAGATGAAGCGGCTTTTTGGAAGGGTAGAGCCGGCGGGCGGAGAATCAGGCAGTGCGGAGTGGCCACAGAAGCGATTTGGCGTGCTTCTTGGGCAGATATTAATGGGGTACGGCGGCACGTTTCCATCCAACAGGTACATGACCTGCCCGTCTCGATGCGCAGGTGACGCTGTGCTGCCGTGTTACTGCGGCTCTGTTTGCAGCCGCAGAGTTTGGAGACGAAAGTCTGATAATAAAGTACGTAGGCACAGGGCCAGGTCAGGCTGGGTTGCAGGCGAGAGTGGTTGCAGCGCGTCGCGAGTGCGAATGACGGCGGTCGGTGCAGCGGTTGGCGTGCGTGACGCACGGGCTCTCAACTCTCCGCAGGCCATCTTGAGCCTTCGCCTGCCTCTACAACACGGCAACAGCACCCTTCTGGCATGGTTGACCACTGTCATTCTTCCCTCAGTGCATCTCAGTCCCCGCCAGCCTCTCGCCGCCGCTCTCTGATGCCCCTGAGCCCGCGGGCAGCGGCCTGAAGACGCTCTCAGCATCGCCTCGAACCGACGACCACAGGCCTGTCTGCATCGCGCCCGGGTGTCGACAGCACGCAGCAGCGCACCCTCCCGCAGTCTCATCCATCAGTTTCACTCAATTTCACGCCCAGGGACCCCGCTCGCCCGCCTCTCCGACGTGCTGCATCCGCGCATCGGCGTGAAAACAGCGCTTCGACCACAGTCCTCAGCGCTCGCCGAGCCTCACCACAGCCATGTCGACGCCCTCGACGGCTACGGCTACCCTCCCGCCCCATCATCAATTCTATTCTCACCACCAGACATACCAACCGAACATGGCGAATCCACAGCTCGCGAACGGCCCTGCCCGGATAGGCAATTCCATGTATAACGGCTACACTAGCGGCTCCTCGAACGCAGAACACCGCAAGACGGCCACCGCACACAGTCGCCAGAACCAGCAGCTGCCGCCCATTTCGACTGCGCCTGCGCCCGAGTCCGCAATGAATGCGCCGGGTTCGGCCAATCGTCGGCGGAACCCCGACTGGGCTGACTTCTACAAGAACGGCCTGCCAAAAGAGGTCATTGTGATTGACGACGACGACGAAGACGAACCCGTGCCTCCCCCACCGCGCCAGCCGGGGCTCACAAGGACAGCGACAAATGGGTCGGCACGGCACACAGACAAGAAGCGAAAGACGACGGCCTCCACGGCCTACGACCCCGTCTACAACCAGCAAACATCGTACTCGACTACCCAAACGCCATACTACGACTCCCCCAATCACTCGCTGTCAACCGACAGGACCACCTCCGCGCTCAACACCACTGCCGCAACTTCACTAGGGTCGCAGGCCAGCAACGGCCACCACATCTCGCCTCTTGATACCAACGCTGTGGGCCAGAAACGGAAGCGCACACGCGCAGCAGCCCAGGACGAAGCCAAGCAGACCAAGAGGCGGGAACTCGATCACGACGACCCCTTCAGCCTGTACCAGCCTCCACCCAATCCGGTGATCAAGGCGAAGGATGTATATGTCCAGGTCGTCCCCGATGTAAGCCTCCTGTCGTGCTCACTTTACTATCAATACTGACTCATCACAGAAGTCGTACACCAAGGACCAAAAGGTCGACGACGAAGACGGCCACTACATTGTAGTACCAGAGGCAGATCTCACTGAGCGATGTATGTACCTCTAACACTCTGATCGATTCCGTACTAATGGCTCCCCAGACCAAATCGAGAAGCTCCTTGGCCAAGGCACATTCGGCAAAGTCGTCCAAGCCTACGATAAGAGAAAGGGTACGAAATGTGCCATCAAGGTCATCAGGTCGGTGCCCAAATACCGCGATGCCAGTCGCATTGAGCTCCGGGTGCTTTCGACGTTGGCGTCAAACGATAAGCACAACGTCAACCGCTGCATCCACTTACGAGATTGCTTCGATTTCCGGAACCACATCTGCATCGTCACCGATCTCTACGGACAGAGCGTGTTTGACTTTCTCAAGTCGAATGGCTTCGTACCATTCCCGAGCTCTCACATCCAGAAGTTCGCGAAACAGCTCTTCACCAGCGTGGCTTTTTTGCACGACCTGAACCTGATCCACACCGATCTGAAGCCTGAGAACATCCTTCTCGTCAACAACAACTACCAGACCTTCACTTACAATCGGACGGTGCCTTCGTCTTCGTCGACGGTGAATCGCACGGCCCGACATCGCAAGGTCCTGCTTGATCCTGAGATTCGGCTTATCGACTTTGGCTCGGCCACTTTCAATGACGAGTACCATTCCTCAGTAGTGTCGACACGTCACTACCGCGCACCGGAGATTATACTTAATCTTGGCTGGAGTTTTCCTTGCGACATTTGGAGTATCGGCTGCATCTTGGTTGAGTTCTTCACTGGCGACGCCCTGTTCCAGACGCACGATAACCTCGAGCATCTGGCTATGATGGAGGCCGTGTGTGGCGGCAAGATCGACCGCGACATTGTGCGTGCAGTGTACAAGCAAGACCGAGGATCGTCACGAAATTCTGCCAACTCGTAAGTCGACATCGTTCACAATCCTCCACACTACTGACAAGATCACAGTGCCGCAAGATATTTCAAGAACTCCAAGCTCGATTATCCCAATACCGACACCAACAAAGCGTCGAAGAAATATGTGAAAGCGATGAAGAAGCTTCCGGTACGTTCTCGCATCCTGTTGCTCAGCAAATCTAACCAAAGTAGGAAACCATTCCCAGCCATACCGACTTCAATCGTCAATTCCTCGACCTCCTCAGACAGATTTTCGTCTACGATCCCAAGAAGCGCATCACCGCCAAACAAGCCCTGCAACACCCATGGTTCAGGGAGTCGCTCATGGACGACGGAACTGAGGCTCACAAGATTCGGTTGGACAGAGAAAAGAAGGCGCGGCGATTAGAACAAGAGCGGGAGCGCAGTCGCTACCGAGAAGATCGTGCCTACTGATTGCACACTTTCTTAGTCTCGCAAAAGACATTCTGATAATTCTACTGCGCCGCCGCGTGGGTTTGGGATGGTGAACCTCATGCTTCGGCGGCTTTTTCAACTTCACATCTATTGCATTTACGACAGCGACATGACGCATGGAGGGCATGGGTTTTCTGAAGGCTCGATTGGCGTTGCGAGGCGGTGTTTCTTGTTTACAACTATCTCATCTTTTGCCACGAAGGTTCTTGCGTTGGATTCAAAAGCCTAGTTTACTGGCCCTCCCAAGATGCGCCTGTGCCGCTTGTTCACGAACAAGACTGTGTTTCTATACCAGTACGTGTTAGGCTGTGTGAGATGGAGAGACGGGTCAGGCGCTGTGCTGTTCTCATGTTTTTAACATGATTATGCTGCAGGAAGTGTACCACTGTAGCACTGTATAATCTAGTTTCCGAGCCAGAAGTGCTTGAAACTGTATTGAATATTGTGATGGCGAGAGAGCCTCACGCGATGAAGATTTTATTACCGTATTCTCATGACTTGATACGTGACTTTGAGTATGTAAAGGCAATCCGTACACTTTGTCTTCGGCTCTCAAAAATGCCGGTTTCTGCTTCGTCCTGCTACAAAGACGTTCCGCAGTTGATATTCGTCCGAAAACAGCACTAGCGTACCAACTACTAGCGCTTGAGCTAGCGGCCGTCGTCCAGTCACATCCCGGTCGCAAGTAAACACGACCAAGGCGCGTCGCAACAGCGCAAGTTGCTTCCCCGGCTTTTGGAACAGTATCTGCAACCTCTAGGCGAAGATGGCGAATGCGAAGCAACAGGAGAATATGCTCCTCACGGAGCACTTTACTTGGCCACCAATTGTATGCCAACACCCTTCCGAACCCCATCATCCCACCTTCACGACCCCACCAAGCATGCGCAACGCAAGTCAAAACCTGGTCGGTATGATGCTGATAATAGAGAACATAGTCTCTGATTGACGATATCATCAATGCCATAAACGAAGTCCTCTACCGCTGCACCGACTCCTTCGAAACTGGCCTCCTCTCAGCCGACCCTGCCCTTCTGGGCTTCGCAGACCGATACAGCGCCGAAGGACGCACCCCAGAGAAGGATGAAGACGGCGTCGACAGCTTCCCAGAGGCGCGGCTCGAGATTGAGGAAGGAGTGTTGAAGCTGGAGACGTTGATGGAGAATGCGGTTGACAAGAACTTTGATCGGTTGGAAATTTGGACATTGAGGAATGTGTTGTGTCTACCCAGGGGAGAGGAAGAGCTAGTAAACTGGGTGAGGCTGGGACATTACGAGGTCAGTTTATGTCTGAACGCGGCTGTGGATATGCTCGTTGACAATGTACCACCAGAAAATCGAGACAACGTCCAAAGATCCAAAACTTACACCAGAAGCTCTGCAAGCTTTGCGGCACAAACTGGTTGAAACACGGAAACTCAACGCTGCTCTCGTCGCAGAGAAGACCCGCAACGATGCACAAATAGCCAAACTGCGATCACTATTACAACATAGCACAGCGCCTAAGCACGAACCACGGTCCTCGACTTCACCTGCGAAACAAGCGAATGGGACACAGGACAATGGCGCGCCTTTTGCCTTCCTTACACATACACCGGCCGCGCAAGCACTCGGCGTCCAGCCTCTCCCGCAAACATCAAATTCAGCCACAGAGTCGCGAACACCACTCACAACGCACACAACATTCACAACAAGCCAACTCCCTTACCTGCGCCAGCTTCTATCCTCTCTACAACCACATCTTGCGACCACCGCTCTGCCTACTTCTACAGCCTCTACCAAGAACGCGGAGGAAATGTCGCGCGAACGCAAGGTATATGTGGAGAGTCAGAGCAAGACGATACTGGAGAGGAGAGGGGTGGACACGAAGGATGGAGTTGAGGGTGTGTGGGATACGAGGCGGGTGGGCGCAGAAGAAGTGAGGGGACTAGAAGGGTTGGTGCAGAGCATGGGAAGAGGAAAGGCGCAAGATGTAAGGATGGAGGATACAGATGCTGGGGCTGTGGAGGGTGGAGGTGGAGAGGAGATGGATACGAGCTGAGCTTGAGGGAGATCGGAGATTAGATATCGCGACTGTAATGTCTGCATGCGGCGTTTTTGGGATATGGCAGGCTTGGGATGATACCAGGTTGAATATGGGTCGGGCGTAGTGACTTCCATTGCACATTTGTTCTTAATTTTTGGCTCAATACTTGTCATCTGTTCGTGACCAGTTCAGTCATTAAGTGTACAAGAACTCGACTTGAATTCAACTAGCGCGATGACATGTAAAGCGTGTTGGGATAGTAAGCTGAGTTGCAAACTACATCTGATAGGCTAGTCTTGGCACCTCCAATCTGCGTGAATCCTAATTCGGTAACACTCACCAAACCACCTCGACACCCCAAAACCAAAATCAAGAACTAAATCTTCTTACCTCTATACCCACCAAATAAGAGCCCACTACATACCGCACATTGCAATCCAAAATGCAGCGTCGCATGGTTCGCATAATTCCCCTCCCCACAAATTTTTGTCATTCGAGACGCTAACGCATCACAGCTCACCAAAGAGGAAGAAGCCTCCGCAGGCAGCGAGGACATGGAAGTGCGTCGCGAAGACCAGGAGAAGATTAATCGCTTCAGTTCGCTGCATCAGAAAGAGACGGCGTTGGAGGAGGAGCTGAGGGGGAAGATTGTAAGTGCCTTTGGGAATCACGTGTGGGGACGCAAACATGCGTATAATTTTTATCGAAAGGGATGATCTGTGCTAATTTATATGTTCGGCTGTAGAAGGAGAAGGAAGATCTAGAGGAGATATCTACGGAGCTAGAGTTGGTGGATGAGGAGGACAAAGTACCCTACAAAGTCGGCGACTGCTTCGTGTCGTTGCCGCAGCCGCAGGTACTGGAGCTGCTCGAGGCGTCGACAGAGACGATTGATGCGGATGTGGAGACGTTGAAGGGAAAGTTGGAGGCGGTGCAGGAGGAGATGGGCGACCTGAAGAAGGCGCTGTATGGGAGGTTTGGAAGGAGTATTAATTTGGAGACGTAAACGTCGTGTCTGCAAACGCTCGCGGACCTGGCAGTGGCATAACGCATTAAACGCTACACGCAGAGATATTCAAAATTCAATAGACCACTTCTCAACAGAGCCCGTTCTTGACGATCTTTCTCAATACACATTTTCGAATGGATGCGTATCCCAATTGCAAATCACCACGTCCCAACTCGGAACGCCTATACCGAACAACACCATCTACTCCATCTATTCCGAAGCATAACTCACAAATTCCGACCATCGATACCATGACCAATAGCCACCCATTGGCTTCAGCCGGTGCTAACGACGCTTTCCGCGCCCTACCAAGAACTTAGCAGGGCGCATCCCCGCGCCCGGGAACAAGACCGATGCACGCAACCTTCGCCGCTTCGAAATCAAAATGTTGGGGCAACGCACTTGTTCTTAAGGATTAACATACCCTCGGATAGGATAATCTAGCAACGCGGGGTCCTTAATTCCGAACTTTATGTCCCTGGCACTTTTTTCCAGCACACCCTAACATTCGTAATTCTGGACTTTTCCTATTCCTGTTTCTCTTTTTCTTGTCGTTGGATTGGCATTTTCCTCTTCTCTATGCATCGTTGAACCCAGGCATAGATCTTCAAGTTTGGCCGTCATAATTTTGACGTTGCGTCATGGAGTCGAAGAACGATTTGGAGGAAACTTATTCCCGAGAACAACAGCGCCTAGGCGACGGACTCGAAGCTGTCGCCACGCCGGTTGCGCTGGTGAGGAGCGTCACATCGAGGAGTCAGAGGAGTGCGAAGAGTGGGAAGAGTTCGAGGAGTAGACGTAATTCATCACCATTTCCGTGTCATGAAGTTGCATGGATTGTTTTGCTAATGCGTGATGAGCAGGAGAAGAAAGCTCGCGTGCAGCATATTTGCGGAATCTGGATAAAGAGCTAGAAAGCTCGCCGGAGCCGGAGAAAGATGGAGATGAACCTGTAGAGGAGATTGCTACAAGGTCGCTGTCGACTTCGACGCGGAGATCGAGGTTGAGCGTGGAGAGTGGGCAGGATGGACGAGGGCAAGAGAGACATCTTATACGTTTTGAAGATGGGGATCCTGAGAATCCAAATAATTGTACGTCTCAAAATTATGCATTCAGGTGTGCTTGTCTTCCCAAGCTGACTGAGTGATGTCTAGGGTCGTCTGTAAGAAACCTGTCACTGACCGTCAACTGGAGGATGTAGAACTAAACAATGATTAGCTGAAGAAAAGCTACGCACTTTTTGTCGCCATCATGAGTGGTAGGTACAGCTCCAATCTATACCGTTCTATACTAACAAAATACACTAGTCATGAACAGCACAATGTCCTCCTCGTACGCCCACATTCTATCCTCACATCATGTTCTCCCACCTAACACAAGCTAGCCTTGCATCAGGAGTTACCGAACCACTTTCCATTTATTTCAACGTAACGTCACCCTACCTCCTCATCCTCCCAACCTCAATGTTCCTCGTCGGCTACGTCTTCGGGCCCATGGCCTGGGGTCCTCTCCGCGAACAATACGGGCGCAAAGGCATCATGATTTGTGCCTTCGCCATCCTGACCATCTTCTCCATCGCATCGGCAGTGGCGCCGAACTTCGGAGCCCTTGTTGTTTTCAGGCTGTTGGTAGGGATCGGAGGGAGTTGCGCGATTAGTGTGGTTGGTGGAATTTGTGCTGATATATGGCATGATCCTATCTCGAGAGGACGGAGTATGGCTTTGTTCATGGTGAGTCAATTCATCACCTCCCATGGTGTTGGACTAAAGTCATCTGACGTCATCGTCGAATGCTTCACAATACTGACAACACTGAAAAATAGGCTGCCACCACTTTTGGTCCCATCCTAGGCCCCCTTGTATCAGGCTTCATATCCGTTGTAAGTTGGCAGTGGGCATTCTGGGTTGGCGCCATCTTCGCAGGCGCAACATGGCCGCTCTTCTACTTCTTCCCCGAGACATACGGTCCAACCATCTTGAAGCGACGAGCAAAACGCCTCCGCAAAGAAACAGGTGACGACAGCATCGTCGCGCCCCTCGAGCTCGAGAAGACTGATCTCAACCACATCGTCACGGTCGTGCTCTCGCGCCCATTACGCATGATCTGCTTCGAGCCACTCGTCTTGTTCACTTGCTTATATCTAAGCTATGCTTGTATGTGCTCCTATCCACTCCAATGTTCTCGCCACTCTTTCTCTCCCCTTCCCCCAAAGTAATCCTGCTTGAAGCTTGCTGAAGTTTTATCAGACGCCATATTCTACATCTACCTCCAATCCTACCCCATCATTTTCACCGGCATCTACGACTTCAACCGCGGAGAAACAGGCCTCGCCTTCCTCCCCATCGGCGTCGGCGCAATCATCTCCGCAATCATGTACCTGACCTGGGACTCGATCCTGCTCCGCGCCCAGCGCGCCGAGCGTCCGTGGTCGCAGAACGAGGAAATGCGCCGCTTGCCCCTCGCGTGTGTCGCTGGCCCGTTCTTCGTGATAAGTTCGTTTTGGCTGGGCTGGACTGCGAAGGAAAGCGTGCATTGGATCGTCCCGACGCTCGCGGGGATCATGTTCGGAATGGGCTATTTATGTCTTTTCATGGCGCTGTTGAATTATCTGGTCGATGCGTATGAGATTTTCGCCGCGAGTGCCATGGCGGCTGCGTCGTTGTCCCGGAGTAGTTTTGGCGCTATATTGCCGTTTGCTGCGAAGCCCATGTACGAAGCGATGGGTGTCGCGTGGGCTACAAGTTTGCTCGGCTTTTTCAGTCTGGCGCTGTGCGTGGTGCCATTTGTATTCGTCAAGTGGGGTGGGAAGATGAGGGAGAAGAGTCCGTTCTGCCAGTATTTGAGGCAGAAAAAGAAGGAAGAGGAGGAGAGTAGAGAAGCTGAGATGCGGGAAGAGCGAGAGCAAGGAGAGAAGGTCGAGCAAGCGGATGTATAGATCTTGAAAGCCATTGCCAGAATCAATTTGCTCAATAGATGTACGATGGCAACAGTTGTTGTGTCGATGCTGCAGGGGTCTTTAAAAAAAACTTGAGATATGATACCGTTAAGAAAAGCAATTGGATTTCATGGGAGGACCCTGAAGGTTTCGAAGGAGCGAGGGTTCCACCGAGAACACAGTGTATTAATCTGATGCGACATGGGGTTACGTTAGAAATGAAAGACTCTCCAGCTCTTGAATTCCCATTGAGCGATCTGTCAGGCCTTCACTGTCGCAATGGAACTTCCTGCGAAGCCGTTATACCAAAAAGATCAGATTTAGGACAAAGGTATCACAATGTCGCGATACGCAGGAGCTCTGCAGGCACCTTGAAGTCTCCTATATGGTTATCATACCCGGGGTTGGCTTTCCTCAATCGCGTTGTCGCGTCGTAACAATTGTACCGTTCGTATGGTTTCTTCTAGGAGCTTAGCCGTCAGACTGCGCGACACGTGGACCCGCCACCTCCCTTCCTGTTTACCTCGTCTCGTCCGTTCTTCAATAGAATCCCAACTCTCCACGACCTCCCACCCAAATTGGGTATAAAGTTGCAAATCACCCCAACCCGATATTTCTTCGGTCCAGCCGTGATAGTAATGACCATAATTCGGAACATACAGTGTGGTCGTAAAGTTTTTGTGTGTGGAGTGTAGTATAGTTGCAGGGTCTTTCTCTTTGGAGGCCAAAGTGTTCGGTTGGAGAAGAACGTGGATGCACTCTGCACCAGGATGATCATCCGCACTGAGTCTTGCGCATAGTGTTATGATGTTCCGATTCTTCGGTACGGGATCGTAAAGTTTGTCGCAATCCTTGCGTCCGCATAAGGGCCTTGCAGACAACATTCTCATTGGAGAGCTCGGATGTACATATCGAAGTTCAATAGTAAACTGATGATGTGGGACGGAGGGCTGATTCGTGAGCCAGAATTGTTCAGATGTCGATCTCTCAAGATCGGCGTTCAAAGACACTACGTCTACATTCAGTGCCAACTGTAGCGTACAAATGTATGCAGGTCGGGCCCACGCTCCAAAATGTTCTCCTGCTCTCCAGAAAAGGTCCGATGGTGATTCAGTATAGCTTACGGTGAAAGACGCGCCCTCCTGAACAAGTGCAAGTAGACCATATATCCGATCACGCCGATCGACGCATTTTGAGGCCGATAGTGCAGTCAGCAGATCCCATAGAGACTGACGACCCTGCAGCTGGCTACCTTTCGCAGTAGCCATGGAATGGCGAGCAAGCCATCGCATCCAATAGAAATCAGGACCCGGAACGTGTTCGACATCGTACAGAACCTTGAATTTGCTTGGGGGTGGCGACTTTACTGTAGCACCAAGACGTGCCCACGTGACTTGAGAATGAGCAGTGTGTAACGTGATGTTTCCAGACATCAAAATTTCCTGGCAAATCCTAATTTGGAGAAGAAGCCAGCATCAGTAAGTTTCATAAGACATTGCTGCCTGGTTATAGTCGAACTTGACATACTGCGCGGGTATCAGCAAGATTCTCAACAGTAGGGTCTATATGAAAACGTTTCTTTTCTAAACGTTCATGTCGTCTCGAAGACCTTGTATGTGATATAGATCAAATGCGACTTACCCACATGCGTTCCCAATAAAGAATCAGCATACAACCTCTCCAGATTAGCAGACACTACCCTGCTGGACCGATTTGAGGAGGGAGAATCCAACCACTCGAGCGCGGAGCTCACTTCAGCATTGTCACCAAGCCAGATCAGTGTTTCTATGGCATTGGCATAGATATCAGCCATTCGAGAAACCAGGATCCCCTTCTCTTCGTCATCTTCCTGGTTGATGCAGATGGCGTCTATCCAAAGTGGCGTGTTTGGGAAGCGTTTGCCTGCCATACGCAGGAAGTGGTAAAGATTCTTGCGCACTGTAAAGGCACAGTCATTCAATATGATGTCGTAGGTGTCGTCAGATGACGCGCCCCACATGTAAGAGAGGCATCGGTACTGCTGAGTCAAAGGCGCCTTGCTCTCTGACAGTCGGACCTGAACAGGGCGATCTTCCTCATCGGGAAACACTTCCAATATACGGATCGAATAATCGGGGACTTTCAGAGGCGTGTACACGAAAGGTCGTATCGCGTATGGATTCGCATCGTTCACCGTGAAATATGTCATTGGAGAGGCACTGTCTAGGACATCGCGTCGACTATGCCTGCCTGTCACATGCGTGAATTAGGACACGGTGGTTTGCGAGACAACAGCTCAGCAAAGTGACCATGTGAGGCTGAAGCGAAGCGAGACAAGGCTTGGCGCTGCGCCAGTGGTTGGCCCATGACGACGATGAAGTTCATTTTCCTCGTCTGGCAATTGTTTTCCATGCTTGACATTCGAGACGGCAAATAGAGCAGGCTTTACCATGATGGTAGGGTCGAAGTTGGTATTATGTTCTTTCATCATTGACGGCCTTACCTAGTCCATTGTAACGGCTAGTTCGCCTGTCTTGACGGAAGAACAGTGCTTACAACGCGTCGGGACGCTTCGGGCCGGTCGCATCTGAAGGACTTCCAGTTGAATGTCAGACACAATTCTTCAAGTCAAGATATGCTGGCAATGGTGACGAGTCTGGCACGGTCCAGCAACACAGATAAGGACCCCTGCCATATATTGATGCTGCAGGGAATCTCAAGTACCGACAGCTGGGACACGACAACTCTGATATCAGCTTTGGTGTGACTGTGGTATGACGCACGAAAAGCATGTTGGGCCTTGCGGCAGGCGGAGGCCTATCCGCGTAGTACTAGCCAGCGTCCCATGTGTTGTCATTGTCAGTCAAGGCCTCTAGTCACAGAGGCCCGCTGACTGTGGCGGCGTCCGGATATAGTCAGCAGAAGACAATTTTTCTGTGCGCAAGTCGGGGCCCACTGTTGTTGGTGGTGGTGATGGTGCGGCGGACGCCATGAAGCCCGAAAGACGGTGCCTGAAGATCGTTTGGGGTTAAGCGAATGCAGGCCTGCTCGCGGCGGACCAGGCCAGTGACACACTTCTCCACCGCCATCTGCCTTCTAGACGGTCGATATCGTGCCACTATCGCTCCGACAAGTCCTCGACTCCCGCAGCGACTCGTGCACTTTCTGCTCGACGCTTTGACGCTCGGCCTGTCGCATTGCGCAGACCGGAGAAGGCCATCCCTGCACACATTGCCAGTTCTGGGCGTGTCCAAGGCGCCTCTGTGCTTCCTGCTGGCAGCACTGACCGCTACAACTGTCATCATAGCTTCACAGAGGACCAGCCACGGTCCGGAGACGTCAGCGAGTGGCCTCTGCAATTGCTCGGGAGCGCATTGAGCTGGAGCATCGGGTTGGGCTAAAGGGCGTGCGGCCCAAAGCATTTCACTACCGCAGGCCAGTGCGCCGCAAAGACTGGCTGCGACGGACAGATTATGGAGGTGAGCATCCCGCCGGCATCCTAGAGGCCGTTTCTTTTTAGTCTCTCCCCTTGCCCTCTCCCACGTGTATATTTCGTTTTCGTGCCTCCGACGCCACAGGGAAGCTCCTTCTCAGCCCTACCATGTGTGCTCGCATGGCTTGACCGTGGCTGCTGCCTCCGCGTGTTACTCTTGTAGAACCGCCTTCTGCCTCTGAAGGCACCAGTATCTACCTCCCGTGCATATCGTTTTGTTGTCCCTGTTGGCCGGTCTTGTCCCACACGTCATTGCTGCACGAATTTTAGTTTCGCGAGAGTGTGCTACGCTTCACCGCGCCAATGTCCCAGGTCAGGTGAAGGTGAAAACAACCACCCTGCCATTGTCGCCGCCATCTCCGCGTTCTCTTTCATCTCTGCTGTTTGTCTTGTTTGAGCGTTATACCCTGTACAGCTACGATTTCTCATGGAGTCTCGCATTATTGCTCACCGTCAATCTGCGCCCCTTGCTGGAAACGAGTCCCGTCACACCTCGGGCGAAGCAGAAGGTCATGGCGTACAACAAGCACCCGCACAGTCATCCGCAAGCTCGTCGTTGTTGGATCCTCGAGCACAGTTGACCATGGAGCGTTTCTTGCAGGATCTTCCAAACGCCGAGGAGCCGCCTCAAGAATTCCCACCACAGTACCACACGGGCCGTATGCCCAACAGCAAAGCAGGAGATGGAAAGCCACGCCTACTGCTTATGGGGCAGAGGAGGTGAGCGTTCCAACATGACTGTATTGCTCTCTGCTGATCAGTCGGCGACAGGAGTGGAAAGTCTTCGATATCGAGCGTAGTGTTCCACAAGTTACCACCGAGCGAGACACTGTACCTCGAGACCACATACCGGATCAAGAAAGAGTCCATGCAGTTTGTACCCACCTCCCCAGCGCCATGACGCAAGCTAAGTGCTCCCCATAGCTCCTTCATGGACTTCCAAGTATGGGACCTGCCAGGCCATCTTGACTACTTCGACCCGGCTTTCGACACAGACAACATCTTCGAGGAGATCGGAGCCTTGATCTGGGTCATCGATGCGCAGGACGAGTACCTCGACGCAATCCAACGACTGAACATGACTATATTAAACCTGCAGCAATCATATCCCAACATCAACGTCGAGGTGTTCGTCCACAAGGTCGATGGCTTATCAGACGACTTCCGCGGCGACACATTCCGAGACATCATACAACGCGTGCAAGACGAGCTCAGTGACAATGGCTACGAACAGGCGCCCATCTCATTCTACCAAACGAGCATCTACGATCACTCCATCTTCGAAGCCTTCAGCAAAGTCATACAGAAGCTTATACCACAGCTGCCAACACTGGAAGCACTACTGAACAACTTGTGCGGCGCATGTAACATCGAGAAGGCATATCTCTTCGACATCATGAGCAAGATCTATATTGCCACGGATACAAGTCCGACCGACATCGCCACCTACGAAGTATGCTCAGATTACATTGACGTTGTCATTGATGTGAGCGAGATATATGGATGGGACCGACCGGATGAGGCACCCAATGATAACGAAACTGGGAACAACGATGCGGAGAGTCTGATCACGATGGAAAAAAAAGGCAGCAGATATCTGTACCTTCGTGAGATCAACAAGTATGTCCTCTGGAATATTCAAGTCTCACCGTGCTGATTCCCGGCAGATATTTGGCGCTGGTGTGTATCATGGGCCAAGAGCATCCCGCTGAAAAGAAGGCTATCATCGACTACAACGTCGGTGTCTTCCAGGCCGGTCTCAAGCAGGTTTTCCCTAAGAGCGACCGAGAAGCCCAGATCGAGATACGTGCAACCAGCGACGAATGATACGACCAGACGGAAAACCTCGGTTTCCATGTGTTTCTGTATAAGACGATTGTTGTAGATGTTACCTATTTTATCCACGAAGCACTCGCGACAGTAAGAATACTACACGCCGCTTCCCGTTCCTGTACCATAATCATCCACGGAACGTTGTACAGAAATATAGTTTTGTGTTCCAATCTTTCTGCACGTTTCGTAGACAAATATCACACAGACTCGCTAACCACGTGAAATTGCCGTGTCGATCTCGAGTGCACTCGGATGAAGCTAGTCCACATAGCCGAACTCTAAATGCAATGACATCAGCCAATGAAGCAAAGCACAATTCAATCTATTTGCACGCATGCGCAAAGCACCACACGGGACGCTATATCGCGTCGTTTGGACACGTTTTCGGATGGTTTGAAACTCGGCAAATACGTGATTCCGCCGCCGAGGTCTGACGTACTTTTGGACAACGACAACACTTGAAGCCTCGAATTGAGCGACGCGAGGTAAGTGTATACTACAATTCATATCTTGATGCATTCGTGCCGGAGCTGATTCTATTGCCAGACTGCAATAGCTTTGTAGTTGAGCGTACTACATCACCCTCCAAAAATTGCACACGAACGCGTGTGGACACGCAGCAGCGTCGCTCTACATAATCACCTACCACAATGTCAACCCCCGCTCGGTATCGGAAGCCAGCAGCGGCCGCAGCTCCCAGCGATCCTAAACCTGTTGGCGAGCAAGACAAAGCAGAGCTTAAAGCCGCAGTCAAGCAACAAGCCGCCGCGACATCGAATCGCCTCTCCGTCCTCGATGTCCTGCGCATCCTCGGGGGCATTCTGCTCCTCAGCAGCGGTCTTAGCTACCTGAGCACCAACGGCACAAGCATGACCTGGGGCTACGACCCATGGTGGACACGAGCTCGCGAATGGAAGACACTTCTCGTACGTCCCATACACACTTCACGCAGCAACAATCCACACCCAACTAACAGTTCCACAAGCAACGCGAAGTGCACCTCACCGACGCCGAGCTCCTCGCCTACGACGGCTCCGACCCCTCCAAGCCCATCTACCTCGCCATCAACGGCACAATCTACGACGTCTCCATCTCGCCCTCGACCTACGGCCCTGGCGGCTCCTACCACTTCTTCGCGGGCAAAGACGCCGCCCGCGCCTTCCTCACCGGCTGCTTCGCCGAAGACTCGGTGCCGGACCTGCGGGGCGTCGAGCAAATGTACATGCCCATTGACCCGGAGGAGAAAGAGGGTGCGAGCCCAGAGGACGTGGAGAAGGCCAAGAGCAGGAAGAAGTTAACCAGTGCGGAGAGGAAGAATAGGCATGCGCAGGAGCTGAGGAGCGCGAGGAAGCAGGTTGTTGCTGGGTTGGAGAATTGGCATCAACTGTTTAGGGGGGATAAGGGGAAGGCGTATAGGAAGGTGGGCGAGGTGAAGAGGGAGGAGGGGTGGTTGGAGAAGACGCCCAAGAGAGAGTTGTGTAAGCAGGCGGAGAAGAGTAGGCCGGTCAGGAAGTATGATTAGGCTTTTATTTGGAAGATGAATGGATGTATTCAATTTGTTTTCTTGCCGTGCATGGTGTAATCGTATCGGTTCAAGTGCAAGACAATACACACATGGCTTGCGCCGAATGATGCTGCCCGGCTTCTGACATGTCGGAAGAAACAGTGCAAGATGAGTAGCAATGGGGCCCCTGAGTTTATGCACACTTGTCCAGGCTCAACACAACAGACATGATTTCTACGCTGTCAAGTGGCAGACTGCCACATGGCTCTATGGTTGCCCGAAGATTTGATCTTCCAAAGACATATCACCACGCCCAGTAGCAGCAAACACGACAACATCACCAACGCAACAGCCTTGCAATATGATTGTGTTCGGGAATCTTTTTCATTCAATACATAACCGACACCTAGTCGCGGACTCGGTGCTTTGCCGAGCCCGTCCTCTCAATTCATGTTCGCCATGAACGCATGCCCAATGTAGTATGACCCTTCGTGAAGACGCCGATGGGTAACGGAAAAGAGGAATGTCGTTGAAAAGCTGAATAAGCACCCGTATCTTGCATCCACAATCGTTTTACTTTCTCCGAGGCGAGCCGCTTAGTCTGTTGCGCTGACTGCTCGTGCTGCGAGGTTGTTAGCATGTATTCCTCCCCGCTGGCCCTATCTGAGCCATGGTATTCGTGGTGCGACATACTGTAGATGCTCAACTTTGAGTGACCGACAACCTTCTTGATCTGGCCGTTTGCCTCGAGGTCGGCAAGCGCTTTCCGTGCGAGCGAACCGTTAATCTTCAAGCGATCGACGAGGGTGGCGACGGTGATGAGGCGGTAGGACTGGACATCCTTCTGGAGCTTGTCGTTGGTCTGCTTGTCGAGCACGACGGCGTGGTTGGCCTTGTCCTTGACTGTATTCCTGTCAGTGGCGAGTCCTGCGAGAATGACGTGCGCGAGCGATGGGGGCCGCGAGAATAGCGAGGGATAGATCTAAAGCCGCCGGCGATGGAGTCCAGGAGGACGTAGGTGCTGTTTGTGCGTCGCGATATCACGTACCCTTGCCCTTGGACCACTTCTTCTTCTGCTTCTTGCCTCCAGTTGCTGCAGGTGCCTGGACATCTTGTTAGTGTTCAATGTTCCCCATATAGAACAGCAATTCTGCTCTGATCGAGGCAACATACCATTTTGTCGGATGTGTGGTTGTGCTGAGGTGTGTTCCTGGCGCCGAGTCGTCGAAATGTGATCGTGGGCAAGTGCGGAGTTCGGGCGTTTGGGCCAGCTGACTAACAAGCGAGCGCTGAGCCTCACGTGACACAGCCTCAATCCGCATCGTTGGAACGGCTCTCACTTTGGGCAACATGGTGCTTTTCTCGAATTGCTCGCCTGGCTCAAATCTCGTTGTTTACAATGTTGCTGCTCGTTTGCCCAATAATAATGACACGTGCTTCCACACCAATTGACGTCGCACCGCTGCAATTTCATCCAATTGCCTGCAGAACATAGTATGCACTGTTTACATCTACGAAAAATGTCAATCGCCCTCGACTATTGAAAAGTGTTGTGCTATCCGCGCTACACGATCTCTCTATCTAATCCTCCACACCCGCCATCTCCTCCCATCGCCACCCTCCATCAAGAAAAGCTTAGATACGGACATTATGATCATGGGGTCCGCTTAGTCGGCGGAGATGATCACCCAAAACCTCCTTTCGATATATCGGCCGCCCTTAGCGCGCATCCCGCAATCGCTTAGGGGGCCCGGCACCGCTGACGAGCTAAGGGGAAAAAGGACGACACGATGGTGCGCCTGATTATAGAAATCTTGAATCTTGATCGAATGGACACATCGGTTCCAGCAGCGCGGGTTGCATGGGAATGGGGAAGGAGGTCTGTGTTGTAGCATCTGCTGGGATGAGAGCAAGGCAGATCGCGGAAAAAGGATTGCACAAGCAAGGAAGCTCATAGCCGTGACTTGGACGCGTGTGGCAGGCAGATTGTTGTGTTTGTATGCTGACGCCCTGGGCAAAGTACCTCCAACAAGTGGGTGTAGCTACCGCGTCATGTGGTTGGTCAATTGTGGTGACACACCCCCTTGCAACGATCGCTTGATGGAGAATACGACCAAGGGGGCAGGTGATGCTATCAAAGGACGCTTAGCACGAACACAGGACAGAGCGAAAGATTGAGACGCCAGCCACCGAACGTTCTTTTCCAATTACAAAGCTAGTCGGCAAACTACCACCTAGGACCCTAGAGCCAGCCAAGTGCGTCCTCTACTTGCTTGACTTGTGTTTTCTCTACAATAAGGAGCGCAGAGACTGATGACCAATGACAGGAAAGGAGACAATAGAATGAAGGACAAATCCACGCCTGCAAATGGAAAGAACAAGGAGATGCCCCAAGATAGAGCGTTGCTGGAAAAAGCAGCCCCATTCACTACAGACGCAAGAGAGGACTAGTAGTGTGAACCAGAGTTTCGCTCAATTTCGTCGCTTTTCCCCATGTCCACAACTGCTGCTTCCCCACTCTTCTCCGGTAGATAAGGAGTTTACGTCACTGCAAATGCTCGCTAAGATGGAAGAGACAAGTCCGTAGTACCCAGAACATGGAAGTGAGCTGACGGTCAACTCGTAAATGCTGTTGCCCCAATGCACAAGAGCAAACTTCGAAGATATTCGCCAAGACGCCATGTCCAATCGATGGATGCATAATCATTAGAAGAAATGGGTGTGAGGTTTCGAGAGCTCATGAACTTCCATCTCCTGATGAGGGGTCAGTAATGTAACGTTGATTCGGGCAGTCCACATACCATCTTGAAAGAGTTGAGCTCTTCTTTGATTTGCTGCGCCAACATAGGCGTAAGCCTGTTGCAGGTGGCAATATCTCCACGGCGGTCATAATCTTGTGGTGACCATGCATCATGGAACTGAATGCGCGGGCTGAACGTGATATTGCCTTTGCTACCCTGGGGCGTACTCGGGAGACTTCTCGTGCTACCATTGGGTATGCGAGGTTTGGTGAAGTAGTCGTCGTTACGAATCGAGGCCTTGTCATTGGGAGTGCTCGGGGAGTTGGATCTGAAGCTCGCAGCGCCATCTATTGGGCGAAGAACGGGGGACCCTGAATCTGAGTTTGTTCCGTTGCCTGCATCATGTCAGTAACTGTAGTCGGCGGTGCTTATGGACGACTTACGCTTGAGAATTCCCTTCTTCATGTTGGACAAGACTTCAGCTCTTTCGCGGTCTCCTCCAACGATGCTCTTCCTCGACATGACATCATTCGCGGAGGCCGTGGGATTGACAATTTCTGCGGTGCGACCTGCATCAATGGAGTTGCGCTCCAACCTTGGATAGCCGGTTCCGCCACGTGTTTGATCGTGCGGGTCAGCATTCACATTGACCTTTTGTCGCTCTGCCTCCACTGTGACCAAGGAGACTTCTCCAACACTTGGTCTTGTAATGGGGCCGTCGGCTGCTGGTACCCCAATAACAGACTTCGGTCGGAACAATCCCTTGATGGAGCGTGAGCCTTTCTTCATTCCGTGACCCATCTTCCGAAGCATGATCGAGGCAGATGACGCAGCAGATGCGACAGACAAGTTGTCGGTAGAGCCCATTCCACCTTGTCCGGAGTAGATACCGGCACCAATACCAGCAGCTTCCTGCTTAGCAATGATTGCAGCTTGTTCCGCATCTTCTTCCGTTTGGTACCTGTCTTTACGAAGCTTGGCGCGCTCAGCGGAGATGTTATTCTCTGCAGAGGCGCGTCTCAGCTCAGCAGCGCTACCAAACGAGAAGGCTCTGCGTAGTCGAGACTTCATGCCCTTGTCCTTATCGTTCACGGCTGTCAATTGCTGGACGGCGGCACTGGGCATCGCTTGATGTCTTGCTGGACTTGGTGGTTCCGAGGGAGAGACGGGGTGCGAAAGAGGCGAGGGGGCGTGTCGTCTGGCAGATTCGGCTGCTTTTGGCGCGGAGCCACCAGCGACGGAGGCATATGTGCGAGGAGCAGGGGGTTCAGTCCGGGACTTGGGGATGATCAGTCAATGTTCGACTCCGACATATAAAGGAACTCACCTGTGACCGCGAAGAAGCCTTCGAGGACGCACTGCCCGCACTACCTTGTCTGTCATGACTGTGGCTGGATGCGGGTCGGCTAGTCTGTCTGCCCGAGCTGGAGGCTGGGCGGATCAGCTCCGGCGACGCTGTTGTGGTTTGCGGGGCGACAGAGGCGACTTGCATCGAGGCCATGTTGGCAGCGAGGGCGTTAGCATCAAGACCATTGAAACTGCGTCTTCGGTATCTCTTTGCTGCATCAAGCCCACCGGATTTACCAATGGACGTGTCATCTGCACTGATAGCTCGACTATGGCCTGGCCTTGTAGGGCCTGAAATGTCGTCGCTGGTTACTGGGGTCGATGACGTTGGAGTAGTATTGGAAGAAGGCAGGCGCTGGGTTGGCGTTGAAGCACCGGTCGGTATACTCGTCGATGAATCTGTTCTTCCTGCTCCGCGCCTGTAGCGGCCAGGGGAGGGTTTCACAGGAGTATCCCCGACAGAGAAGGAGAGGTCGAGTGCAGCGGTTGACAGCGAGATGGGTGCGGTCAGGCTCTCTGCCTGTTTCCTGGCGTCTGCATCCCTTCCGATCTGACTCGGGTTGGCCACACTTCTGTTAGAAGAACCGGATGTCGAGACAGTAGAATCCGACGACGATGACGGATGCGAGGGATGGCCGAGACGGGCGTGGTTGACGTGACTCGGGGCCTGTTGCAGGACTGGCGCTTGCGGAGCTGACACGGATCGGTTCTCTTGTCGCAGCTGAGGCGTGCTAGAGAAGGCATAGGGTGCTATCGGGGCAGACGTGCCTCTGTAGCCAGTGCCGCTTGAGTGGCCATTGTACATTTGGTTCCGTGGCATCTGCGAGCCTCGCTGCTGGGTGTGGTGGGACTGTGAAGGCGCGTTCTGGTAGCCATCGGAGGGCGAATATGGCATTGTAATGGTTCCGGTGGTCTGAACAATCGGCGCGAGTACCTGAGCCATGGGTACCCGTCAACAACACGGTCGTGGGAGCTCGATCGAGATCGGCCGATAGACGTCGGGGGAGGAGCGACGAGGATGGCGCACAAGTAAAAACCTGGGATTGACGACGGCGTTAGCAGTGCCCCGCAGTCAGATGGGGTGCGAAGATGGGAGATGAACGGGCGGGCGTGGGTGGAGGCTCGGTCGTTGGGAAGCGGGTAGGGACCACGAGGGCGACAACTAAGGGATGCGGCCGCGCAGAACGCCCGTCCTGGTGGAAGGGCCGCGCACAACGGGGTTTCGGGGAGTTGTACCTGCTAGGAAAGCAAAAACAGAGAAACTATTAAAACAGTGAAGAGAATGCAACGACGGGGGTCGTGACGCTGGAGAGGCTGGCGTGAATCGACGGAGATGGCAGCAGTGTACCAAGCCTCCTCGAGCAGAACACTTAAGCCTGCATTGGACGCCGTCGAGATGTGGACGGCGGGGGGCGCTGACAACGACGAACGAGCAACAGCAAGCAGAAGGAAATAATAGAGGAGGGAGGGTGAAGGCGGTTCGGCGCTGGCGGACGAGAAGTGAAGTTGTGCTGCTCTAGGGGTAAAGTGGTGTCCGTGCGAGACCGCGCTAAATCAGAGCAGAGAGCAATTACTCACGCCAGTGCCAGCTGTCACGGGAATTGTCCTTCACGCTCGTCGAGGGCGATGCATTTGCAGTCGAGAATTGACGTCGTGGTGCGGCTGCTTTTCTCGCGGCGTCGCACAGGCGTCAGGACGGATGCGATCACGATGGCCTGCGCCGTGGTGCACTGGCTTCCTTTCACTTCGGCTTACTACTGAGGGGAGCAAGGCTGCGGATGGTGGCACACCCGCACTCCAAGCCGATCGTGGTCGACTCGTCCCGCCGCCGCGTCGTGAGATTCCTGACTTTTGCTGCCACTCCTCGCGCAGACTGTCCGCCCGCTGCGCTGCCTCGCGCCCTGATCCCAGCCCGCGCCCGGCCTATAGAGTGCTCGAGCGCATTTGATATAGCTAGCAATTGCTCGCGCCCACCCTGCTGCAGCTCCATATTGCGGCCCGCCAAGTGCAACTCCTAACTACTTGTTGATCCTCCTCCACCAAAGCAGGGCCCTGTTGCCGTGCAGGCAGCATTGCGATGCACGGAGAGGCGCACAACAGAGGTTCATGCTCCGGCACCACCTGTCCGAGCAACGAGGATTCCGAGGCCGCACAAGCTCATCCGCGCTTGCATTCCAGGGTCCACCACCAGCAGCCAAGTCGTGACGGCAGTGGGCATTTTATCATGCCCTCATCGTATTGTGGTGGGCGGCTGCCGTGCCATACCCACGAATCGTCTTGTCCTCGACGCGTTTAGCCCACACAAATACGAACGCGCTTCTGGTAAACACTTACGTGGAGGGGCCCCGGCGGCCAACCACACTACGAGCTTGCGCGAACCCACGCCTGCGGCTGAGCCGTTTGCAGAGATGGCGAAAAGCGGTGGAGACGGTGCAGCATCAAGCATCGCTGCAGCGTCTGAATTCGTGGCCTGAGGAGTCGAGCAGGGATGCCGCCCCTGCGTGCATACGATAAGGCCGCTTGGTGGTTGTGGTCAAGATGTTGAAGCTCACCGACACATGTTCCCCGCTGTGTTGCCACTTGATTGCATGAGCTGCAATGTTGTGTAGTGGTCGAACCTGCAGCCCGCGTGCCGTCCGCCGGAAACATTTTGCATGAAACACGTGAAGCTCGAAACAACCATGGATACTGTATACCACGAGATCCCCGACAACTTCAACAATGTCCAGCAATGTTGCACCTTGGTAGCGAAGTGGTGCCCTCTTCCCGTTGCGCATGCATCTTGATCACATCACCGCTCGATTAGGCAGAGCCTGCGGCACGGCGCCGAAAGCTGCACGAGATACATGCATATTTGATAACAGCGGTTCACCATGAAAATGAATCGCAGACCTCACCAGATGGACCATCGCCGCCAAGACGTGGGGAAGCGAGCGAGATGAGCAGTGTTTGAGAAGTGCTCCTGTGCACTCGTTCATTTCCTTTGATTGCGATTGAGTGCAGACATTGTGCTGGCAACACATGCGATGACATTGTATCAATGCATAATTCATCCTCTGCTTCGGCTTGCCTCGTACTGGGCGAGGATAATGACATGACCGCCTCTCGCCGCGTTGCACCGTGTCTCGTGCGCCCCGCTTTTGGCGACGAAATTGGCCAGGATGACGCGAGCAAACAGTGGAGTGCCTTCTATTCTAGGTAGGCACCTCCAATCATCGGCCGAGCTGGGAAAGGCTCACCAGAGGCACGAAATTCTCCCTGCTCCATTCAGCTTCATCGACTTTCACCGCTAGTGTTCCTCGCACATCGTTGCGGCTCATTCGCTCGTCCGCTCCGCTATCGCCACTTCAACAATTTTGGCCCTTGACACCGTGCAATGTGCGCGTTGCAATTGTCGGCTTCGCGACCACCGACGTGATGCGATTAGGTTTCGGCTACCCAGTGCACTGGATCCACAGTGAACCGCGGTTATGGTCCTTGATGAACTCAATTCTAGCAGCGGTCGTACTATGGTTGAAAACAGGACCTGAAACAACAACACCAGAAATAGGGACCGGTAAGGCGACGACCATCGTGGCATCATCCACACCTGTCGACCTCAACTTACAGCATCGTGTACACTGCTGGCATCTGGATTGCCTAAGGTGTCCTGCAATATGGAAGCATGCGCATCGAGCGTCACTTGTGTAGAAGACAATGCTTCGCGACACACGTTCTAAGCTCAACAGCGAGCAGTTTTGCTCGACCCCGCAACTCAAGTCAGGCTTTGCTTCGCCAATTGCAGCACATTCTGACTTCCGCGATCTGCTTCCAGCGAAAATGCCTTGGAGCGGCGCTTCAGCGGGTGACAAAGCTCTCGAATCGATTTTGGTCCTGATATTAAGTACAGTTGGTGGTAGGACCAGTACGCCCTTGTACCGAAGCCAGCAACCGCTTCAAGTGTATGCATCGAATCGTTATAACCGAAAATGTCGAGGCGATCAACACACAGAGCTCTCTCGTCGGCATCCTCGCAAACTCAATCGTGCAAAAGCAAACCTGCTTTCTCTAGCCTGCCTCTTCTCAACAAGTGGTTCAACAATGTTACATATCTGACATTCTTTTACCATGCACCAATCATGGTTGAAGGACGATGTGCAACGAAAGAATGTCCAGACCCCCGCATGCGTCCGGTCAATTTGTGGATCCAGCTAGATTCGTCCAGCCGCATAGGTAACGTCATGCCAACGGAAGACCTCCGCACGAGGGGACGCGTCGCCTGCATTCTGGTCAACTACCAATGATAATTTAGCACGAAAATTCGTAGGCTGTGGCTCGCTCATATCATGATCAACGATCTTGGTTCACCACCTGCAGAATCTCCGGCACGGCTGAAGATTTCGAGCCATCGAGCTGGACTGGGCCCATGTTGATCATTTGCAACGGTCGCTGACAACGGTGTTCCCTACATCCGAACCGCTTCCTCACGACTTGTCATCAAGTCTACACCACGCACCCGGTTGATAGGTGTTTCACATTGGTCAACAATTCTATGACTTCCCCGCTGTACACTCTAAGTTGAGATGAAGGAATCACGACTCTTGAACAGATCAACATGACATCGAAACGTGCAAATGCCCATCCCAATCTCTACCCGTAGTACACGGACACCCGCCGCACCCCACCACGTCACCCCTCTTGCCAACGAATCTGGATCCACCCCATCAGCAGCCACCTTGGACCCTTCGTGTCACCGTTTCAAGGTGACCGTTTGCACTCCTGATCATCCGCACGTCGCAATTTCCCCAGCCTCCACACCCGTGCCCAAAACGGCCACATCAAACAATGACGCAACGAGCACATCGCTCCCATCCTCCCCGCAGATCCCCTCGCGTGGTGCATTACCTGAATGGGCATTAGGCTCCTTCTTCCTTCACATCCCTTGCGTTGAACCGTGGATCGGGAATGCTCATGCTGTGTAGCAGTTCTGAAACGCCGGAGGATCTGACGGTACCACAGATCGCAGAGAGATCTGCAAGGCTTTGTGGGTTGGCGATGCAAGCGTGGAAAAAAGGTTGGTTGCGGGGATACGTTAGGGCCAGGTTTGTTTACTTGGAGGGGTGGGCAGAGGCTGGGGATTGACGTCAGTGGATCGTGGATGTTCATGTGTGGAAGGATTTATTCTTCATGGCGTTGTTGTGTAAGAAAGTGGCGTTTGTGGTGTAGAGCGTAGCCGAATCGACGCTGCTGTTCTTGGGTAGAGTCTTTTGTGTCACTGAGTAAGCTTCGTAGGATAGTGTTCGAACATGGAGTGGTTCTTAAGTTTTGCACCAACCATAAGACGTTGCCATTTTCTCACTTGTCGTTGAATGTTCAGGCTTGTTGATTGCTATCTTAATTAAATAATATTGTAAGTTCAAAACTATTATATTAAGCTTATGATGTATATTAATGACTTGATCTATTATCTACAGAAAAGCTTGTAAAGGGTACTCTAAACTAGCAGTTACATTGAAGTCATAGTATTCTACTATACCGACTCTAAGGCTTGCAAGATTATGATAAGCTGTATATACAGTCTGAAGAGTACAGGCTACGTACAAAGGAGATCAAGTTTCATGTCTAGGGCTAAAGTCTTAGCTGTGAATACCTATACTCGGCGACACTTAGTTTGCAGGATGATGACCAAGAACCCGTAAATATAGGGCGCAGCAAGCTCTGTATGAGAGGATCTGATTAGAATGTGCGTGTTCTCGAAGTGTATAGCATCGGGTCACTGAGATACGAGCGCGATCGATGCATGTTGGGCTCCACTCGATGCTGGCGACTTATTGGTGCACGCCTCAACACAGACTCATTCCAACTCATACTTCGTATTGGCCTGGGAGACTGACGCAACGCAAACACGCGACCAACTATCCACAGGTGAAAAAGCACGACTAGGTTGGTTTTGTATCCATTCATGACGGACTGGAATCAGAAACGAACTGTGAGTCACCAATCGCTGTAAGGACCGAAGCCGAACAAAACATCTGAAGTTGCTTCCGAGATCGGCACAGTGGCAGACAGCGATGTGGATTAAGCGGACCATCTAGAATACCATCTAGATGTAGGAAGGTTACATCATGAGCATAGAAACACATTCAGACCAAAGTCCCGTTCCTATTAGAGGATAATACTATACAATGCGCAGCTAGCCTTACTCATCAGCTAGACGGGAGGCCTACAGCATCTCCAAACCTTGATATCTTGACATGATTATCATATATATTTCTGGGCCCCTGTCGTAGCAAGTTGAACTCTATATAAACTTGCGCGTGCTGCAATATACAACCAGTTGCCTACGAATACCATATTGACCGCCACATCGTCTTTGGCAACCTTGATCTTGCCCAACAGCACACCCTGGGGAGAATAGACATCAACTCCACCAGTGACACCTCCGTAAATCCTGCCCTCTGCGTCAACTTTGACCCCATCGGGGAACCCGGCATCAGTGTAGATAAGAGGACTGCCATTTTTGATCGGTGGCCCGCGAGCGGTCGCATCCGAGAAATCAAAGTCGTAAATGGTTCGCTGACCTTCGGGGTTAGCCGAAGTCTCGCCCCGAGCGGTGACGTAGAGCTTGTCTTCTTGGGCGTTGAGGGCAACGCCATTGGGGTTGAGGAAGATGCCGGCACTGGCACTGGCAACCTGGCGAACGTCTCCGGTGCTCATGTCCCAGCGCCAAACGCCGTTGGCTATCTCGGGCTTGAGAGTGTCGTTGAAGTTTGCGAAGCCGTAGTAGCCATCCGTGAAATAGGCAACACTGTCCCGAGTGATAACGACGTCGTTTGGCGAGTTGAAACGGTGGCCGAGCCAGTTGTTCAGAACGACCTCGGTTTCGAGAGTGAGTGGATCCATCCGTACAATGCCACCTGGGACGGTGTAATTGCCTTCCTGTGCCCAGTACACGTAACATTTGTGGTAATAAGCGCCATTGCCGACGGTCAGTTGAGGCGTCGGGTACACTTTTTCCGTGACTGGAGTGCTACCGTTGAGATTCACACGCCAAACCCAAGGCATAGCTTGGGTGGAGAAGCCCTGCTTTGGTGGGTGAAGCTCCGCAAAGAAGATGCAGTTGCATTCGGGCGAATAAACAGTGGCATCGTGAACTGAGCGACTTGCGAAAGATGGCCCTGGTGGGAAATCGAAGATGTTCTCCACGGTTTTGTTATTTTGGTAACTGCTGACCCCAAGCACCTAACTACATTTCAGCAAGGTTACAGGGTAAGGATAGATTGGCGATACACACCTTGTACATGTCCTTGTGCAAAGCAATTATGGTGGCGTCTTCTAGGGTGGCTTTGAGTTCCTCAGCGGCCGGATCCTCTCCGTCGAGTATTTCAGTATCCCACCAATTGGTCAAGACATTGCGGTTGAAATTGGGCGCGGGGAAAACGTTCCGAATGCCCGCAGAGGGCTCCACGATAGAGTGGCCTATCAGGAGTATTGATTCGGACACTTTATCCCCAGCTATTGGCGCCGCGTAGCTAAAAGGCCCGTCGAGAATGCCCGCCGAAGCGAGTAGGACAGAACCGAGTGAGTGTTGTGCCTTCATGATGGATGATGGCCTTGAAGATATGCCGCCAAAACCGCTAAAATCGAGAATGAGACCGAAGACGTCCTAATCTTTATACGTTGTATTAGATGAACGCAAGATGCTAGGGTACAATTATAGGCGGGTGTAAACATGCAATGACAGTGACAATCTTGTGGGGTATCCCCAGACCCAACGCTACCGTGTGGAGTCGGCTAGGGCCGTTATAGAGAAGTTCGGTAAGATGCCGAACTGGCGCACACTCGCGCGCCCAAGAACTTCTCGGAATCTTTTTTTTTCGTGTGGATAAACAATTCCCTGATTAGATGAACGCTTCGGGATCGTACATGCCCGTCAAATCGGCTACGCTCCAGCTGAATGCGTCCGGGTGAAAGCCTTGCCCGGTATCTAGGCCGCTGAGGTCAAAATGGTAAGCACTAGCAAAGGCATGGCCGTTCTCCGTAACCATGGGGTCTGGTTGCAGCGGCATACCGGAATTCAGGTTTTGCGTCACTTGTACAGATGCCGTGTCAGTAGCGATGGTTGCTGTGCCCATATTGACGAGTGCCCCATTACCCATGGTGCTGTGCTGCTCTCCACCAGCAGGACCATTTTTGTTAATCGATAGTGAACCGGTTTCGAAGTCAGTTCCTGCGTAGGAGAGATCTTGATATGTTCTTGAAGATTCAGCTTCGCGGGGTTTCCAAATCGCTAGCCGACGTCGAATGGTATCCAGGCTCCTGCTGATGCCTGGTGTATGTCTCGTCTCATCTTCGAGGATTTGAATGGCAGCCTTCAGTCTCTGGGCCGCTTCCCTGGCAGGTCCAGGAGCTAACAGTTTCATCCCGTATGCCTCGACCGTGGCGGCAATGAAGACACAGTAGCTGACTTGATATGTCATGAGGCGATACGGAAAAGTTCGTCCATAAAGAGAGAAAATATTGTGGATACTCTTGGCATGAGCCATGCTGACCTCTACACTGGGAGCTCTCACCACTGAACTAGACGAGCTGAGATATGGCCGGTGGAGAAGGATTCGCAACGCATGATATAGAAGGCTAACATCGTTAGCAGAGTACAACTAGAACGGGGTGTCATTTACTTGAGGGATGCAATATGTGGTGGAGGACTTTGGGAGAGACTAGACACATCATCTATCCTTAGCTGGTCCGGCAGTGCCGCGTACCACGCAGCAAATCTTGCCTCGAGAGCGGCAAGTTCCCCAGCGAAAGTTGGCAAGCTAGAGACATTCGAGAAGAGAAGCATCATATCGGTGGTAATCTTCAACATGGTCAGAGCGTTCTAAAACGATTTCTTGATCATCTGACCTCGTGAAGCTGGCTGTGTGCGCAGAACGTAGTGGTATTGTACGATGGAACCGGCACGTACTGTTCCCCAACCTCTGGGGCATAGACCGGCTTCCACTCCCGCGCATCATCGAAGTAATCCACTGCACAATTCAGCGAGCACGGATGAACATGAGTTGGTGTGAACCTACAGATGTCGCTCGGTGAGTGTGGACGTCTCGTCAGGGACGGAGGCCGACCCAGAGCAAGACTCAATGTCTTGTCCCAAATGTATGCTGAATTGTAGAGCCGCTTTCGAAGCTCCACCTCGCCAGGAGACAGCCGTTCTAGGTCGGCTAGCCTGGAGCTGACCAAGTGAAGATGAAGGCCGGCGTCGACTAGCATCCGTATGGCCTGGTGCAAGAACGTGAGCGCACATTTACTTTCGAGAAGGGCTCACGCGAAAGACAAGCTGCTGACTTACCATGCCCGTGTACAACCAGCCTTCGGAACTGCTGCCCATTGCGCACTGCCGCCCTCCGAGAATTAGCAAGCCCTGAATGGTAGGAATACGCGGCTTCGCTGCCATCATTTCCTCGAGTAATAGCTCTTTGGCGCGGGCGAGGAAGCGTTCGCCCCTGCCAATGCCCCTGAAGTCTCTCTGCTGCTCTGAGAGGTGTCTAGCAGACAAGGAAAAGATGGCCATGAGGAGAAAGTCGGAGTAGTAGGACCCGCCAATGGCCATGTCCATGAGGAAGACTATGCTTGCGAATCTGATTAGCCGCAGTTGGGCGCCTACATGAGCAACTCACGAGGCCGGTAGACGCAGTTATGCAGTGGCTGGAGCCAGTTCCAGTAGATATCAAGGAGGGCCACGCACATGTTGCCGTCGACGCCGAGCGACTCGAAGCTAGGCTTAGGGCTCACGAGGGGCTCCCAGGTGGTGTGCAGCATTTCGTACTGCAGGCGTAGAGTGTCGACATGGAGCGCACGATTGGAGCCTGAGCACGTGTTCTGCTGGTTGCCCTGGCTGCCTGTGGAGTCGCCGTCCTCCAGCGGCTCTGCGTGGAAGCGGCTTGTTGGCCCATTGTACGTGACGGCTCCATCCTCGCCGAGACCAACCTGGAACCACAGAGACGGTCCTGTTGGGGGATAGGTGCTGGCGGCCGTGGGCGATGAAGCAGAGGGCGCCGAGGCAGGCGTGCCACCAGCGACTGTGGGGGTACCGGTGTTGGCCGACCCTTGCAGCTCTTGATTCTCAAGAGCGGCGCTGGGAGTGGCAATAGCATTTGCATTTGCATTGGCCGCTTGCAGAGCGGCTTCCAGCTCTCTGATGCGCGCGTTGGCGTCCTGGAGCTGCCTCTCTGTCTTGCCCGATGCCGCCGAAGAGCGAGCCTGCCAGACGCAGCGTGCCCCCGACCGGTGACAGGCGCGGCACTGGGGCTGCTCTCCGCTGCATTTCACCTTGCGCGCCTTGCAGTTGATGCACGCGAATCCGTACTGGCGTGGCTGCCGGCCGCTGCTGGGCTCGTCGCCGTTATCGTTGCGTTGTCGTCTGCTCATGGTCATTCCTCCAGAGTCCACTTGCAGAGGGGGCTAGGGCGCGTCATGCGGCAGCCAGGCGGGAAGGGAAGACACGAGATATAAATACTGCTATAAACATTATCTTGTACGGGTACCGTGTCCGAGAGTTAACGTTACCCCACTTCCCCGCATGTTCCACGTGCTTAATCAACTGCAAATAAACTACAAAACATGAAGCTTAAGATAAGTTATCTTATTTGATGCTCATGAAGCACTATTTATGATGGAAATCGATGACGATATTGACCGCTACTTCAAACTCCATCACCTACGCAAGCCATTCGGCCTCGTCGCTCCCTAGTGGTTTAGGCATGACGTCCCATCCCGGCGCGCAGTTGTCGATTGTCGCGCTGTGTCGCACCGCTTCCAGCTTTCCGAATCCGCTATCCCGTGCCTCGAGGAACTCGTCTACGTCGTCCGCTTTCTCGAAGTCCTGGCTGTCGAACCCCGTCTTGCCTGGGTACTGGCCCAGGCTTCGGAGGTACTTCATTACCCCCGCCAAAGACACATCTACCTGCCACGAACCACCCTCAACTGCCCGGCGGTAAAGGGCCGCAATAATACCTGTAGCGAGGAGGTAGCCACCACCGTGATCAAGCGCCTGGCACGGTGTTGGTCTCGCCGCTTCTCCCGCTCCGTAGTGTTCGGCTTCTGATATGTTCATTCCACTGCAGGTCTGCACCAGTGAGTCGAATCCGCGACGACCTGACCACGGGCCCTTAGGACCAAAGGCGGACATGTTTGCATACACGATTCCGGGGTTGATCGCAGTCACTTCTGACGCAGAAAGCCCGTACTGACTTATGCTACCGGGGCAGAACCCTTGGATGAAGACATCGGCAGTTTTGATAAGCTCGTAAAGGCGAGCGAGGTCACCTGGCTTCTTGATGTCGAGTTGGACGGTGCGCTTGCCGCGGCCAAAATCTCGATCCATAGTGGGCAGATCTGGTAGGTTGGGTGATGTAACCCACAAAACGTCAGCTCCATGAGCCGCCAGTGTTCTGCCCGCAAGTGGAGCAGCAATCACGCGACTCAGCTCTACGACGCGCAGACCGCGCAAACACTTGTCATTGCCGGGTGACAGTGTTGAAGGAAGCCCGCGCGGTCCATCCGCAATCTTTTTCAGCGAGATGGGGAAGCTATCAATGGCCTTGGACTGCGGTAGCAAATCCCACTGCTGGTACGAACGAAGCGCATAAATTGCAAGCCTCTTTTCCAACACGCCAACAGATTCTAGGTCGATGCTGGCCCAGAGTGTCGCCTTCTTGGATACTTCGGTGCGCGATGCTGAAAGCGGCAGCCCGAGTAGCTCCAATGCGCCATCCCTGTGATTGGAGAAGGAGTCGTGGATGCGCACATAGCCGTCTGATGTCTTGTGCAGGCCGCCAATGGCTCCCCATGGCGATGGGGCAGGCTTGCCATCCAGTCGATAAACGCGCTCTGACTTGTATTCGACGGCTGCGTGCTGTAGTGGAACTTGAACATGAGGGACTGAGCTGCTGTTACGAACAGCATGCACCTGAGCAGCTGCAAGCGCCGTCAATGCAATTGTGCTTTGTGCCAGAGGTCCTATTTTGTACGAGGAGGGCAGGGCAGGAGGTGCATTTTCCTCATCGCCAGGTAGACTAAGAGACTCGAGAGCTTTCTCTGGCAGGCTGAGTCCAGTCCATATCTCCTGAACAATGTCGGACGCCTTGTAATTTTGTCGATCAGGCATTTCTTCAGGGTGGATACCGTTGGTATGACTTCCAGGCGAGACCCCATTAGTACCACTTGAAGGCAAAGCCGAGACGCCATTTGTCATCGGGCTTGCACTCGAGACCCCGTTGGTGACCTGCTTCGGAACACTGTTGGTAACCTCCTTCGACGAGACTCCGTTGGTGACTGGCTTCGGGGCTCCGTTGGTGACTGGCTTTGAGATTCCGTTGACGACCTTTTTCGATACTCCGTTACTGACCTGTTGCGGGGCGGGAACATGGACGGAGAGCAATGGGGCGTGTTGTTGGGTACCAAGTGTGTCACGCTCACCAACACTGCCCTGTGCCCACGGTCGCTTGATCGTGCATTTCCATGCCAGCGCTGGGTCGAAGTACATATTCGTCAAAATTCCGCCTTCGGGAACTGCGTAAAGACTTTGGATGGCTTCGTTTGTAAGAACGTTCGCTTCCTTGACACGCTGATACGTCTTGACATTATCAAACATGACGTCCAACGTTAGTTCGAATGGTCCCGAATTTTTGGAGCGAATGATTCTGGCCAGCTGGCTCAAAGTTGCTGGGCCATCCGGTATGTCCTTGTACGCTGTGTCGGGTTAACATGCGACTCGGCCAAACCCGTGCAGACTCAACTTACTAAGGGGAGCAAGAGCTCCGTTGTCAAATTCCTTGACTTTTTCTTCACTCAACACTGGCCCATCGCTAGGTGTTTCGGTTACAGATGCGACATCGTGAAAGGTAATAGGGAATATGGAAACTTCCTCGCCCGGTTCCAGATCGACTAAGTGGTACAAACTGAACTTGAATACTGCCCCGGCTTCCTGTTCGTGTGGCGAAAGAGGGCTGGCAAAGTTACCCGTGGTCGCCATTTGTCCGGGGTAAGCAAAGTGAAGAATTGAAGCCCGGGCATTGTTGGCGATGGTGTGCGAGAGTTCCTGCGTAGGTGCCACAACCTCTCCCAGCACGGCCACCTCGTGTGGAGTCGAAGTGGCTGTTTCAAGCGGGCCCATGACACCGTTCTTGCCGTAGACGTGATATATCAGCCTGCACTTCTCAGACTGGTCTAACTCGGGAAACAAATTCTGTGTATATCTGCGGACCCTCTCCAAGAAGTCATCAATTTGTGAGATGAGAATAGGGTCCCGAATGCCACCGATGAAGATGGTCCGGAAGCCTAGATGCGTGACGCCTTCGAGCTTGACTTGGTATGGAGTCTTCTCAAACTGAGCGCCTGATATCCGGCAAATTTTCTCAGTTATTTGCTTGTACTGTGCATTGTCCAAGTTCAGAACACCGCCCGGGCCAGGGAGTCGATCCGGTCTTGTCTTCTCGTACAGTGTGTGAGATGCCACAGATAGCGGAGTGCAGCGTTCCTCGGGAGAGAGGGGGATCAAGTCGAAAGAATCTTTCCGCATCGTAGCAATCATTGATCGGCCTTTGGGCACGGCGCAAATTCCGCCACACTCCATAATCTTACCCATGTGCCATGCTACGCCGTCTTGGACTCCGCGCGCAAGGCAAAACGCGGCGAATGGCGCAGGATCGTAGGAACGACCGCCAAGGATAATATCAGGATTTTGCTTGAGTGCTTCCAGGTATCTAAAAAGTCAGCCAGTCATTCCACAGGATTTAGAGATAACAAACTTACGGTTCGGCACCCATTTGTGAGACGACATCCACAGCGCCGTCAACGACCTCTGGTAGGAGTTCCTCGACAGGGCCGCAAGGACTAACTTTACCGGCGCTTATTCTAGATTTTACAAGCTCTCGGTCCATCTGTGCGTCGATCGTGGCGATCTTGAAAGTGTAACCCTTCTCCCTGGCTATTTGCGTGACGATTCCAAGCATCTCAGCAACATGCTTTGAGCTGCCATCGCCCCCTACTGACCCAATCAATACCTTCACTTTGTGGTGAAAGCACGCCGCAAGCATGGGCTCAAGATCTCGAACATATGACCCTCGACCGCAGGTCATCTTATTCATGCCCAATTTGTACGGTCCACCATCCGTCGACCCACTGTCGACAATGATGGCAGCTGGTCGATATTTTTGAATGCCGTACCAGAAATGATCTGAGTTGTAGCCATAACCAAGCATGGCATTTGGTGTGAGGATGTTGAACTCTGAATTCGCCATCGTTGACTGCGTCCTACACTAGACGCGATGAGGAGTAGAAGTAAGGAGGATAAGAGAAAGAGGAGGGAGAGACAAGGCGGAGACGAAGATGGAATCAGGGCTGTTTTAAACAGTCGAAGTCTACATAATACTGTTCATGAGGCCCTATCAACGCATGACCTTTGCCGATCGACAGGAAACGCGAACAAAAAGGCCGAATGCCGAGGCGGTCTTGTAGACTAAGGCGGAAGGGGGCAAACGCTGTCGGAAAGATACCGAGCTGCCCCGGCATTGTTACCGTCGGGTGTGTGTTCTCCGCATTCTTGGGGTCTGGGGATATCAGACTGTCCCCATGAGTTCTTGATATAAACCCATGTCTCCTCCGCATTGGCATACAACAAATCAAATTCAAGGACTCGTCTGAGGCCGATTCTTCTCCCATCAATTCAATCTATTCTCATTCTCTTAAAATGTCCCCTGATTACAGCGGCAAAGACGTTGCTGAAATGTCGCACCTCGAGGATCAGCGCGAGAGGCTTTCCATGGACAAGATGGAAGCAGCCAAGCTTGGTGCAGAGTCCAACATAACCTGGACTCCTGAGGAAGAAAGAGTGGCCTTGAAAAAACTAGACTGGAAACCTCATTCCTCTGTAAGTTATTCGCAAGGCATTCCCTATCGCTCAACTTAAGCTTATCCATTCACACAGACTCGGAGTACTACATCTCGTCTCTTACATTGATCGCGGAAATGTCGGAAATGCGTACACGGCCGGCATGGGCAAAGAATGGGGTATCACATCCGATGATTACTCCTGGATCGTCACGATCTTGTACATCGGCTACATATCCTTCCATTGGGTATATTCCGTTACTCCAGTTTAGCCTTCTCCACCAGCTGACACTGGGACAGCTGATCCTGGTTTGGACATTCATGCCCTTACCGTTGTGGACGGCACTGATGGCTCTCGGTTGGGGTTCCATGAGCATGATTCAGGCTGGGACGCACAGCTTTGCTGGCATCATGACTCTCCGATTTCTCATTGGCGCCTTTGAAGCCGGTTACGTGCCCGCCGTCGCCTTGTACATGACCTTCTTCTACCATCGCGGTGAGATGGGCCTGCGCTATGGCCTTTTCATCTCATTTTCGCCCCTTGCCAGTTGTTTTGCGTCTGCTCTCGCCTATGCCCTAGTACATGCAAAGACCTCGCTGCACAACTGGCAGCTACTTTTCCTTGTCGGTAAGAGACGTCCATCCTCCGATGGCAGCAGAAGGATACTAATCGCTCGTTCCAGAGGGTGCGCCAACTATTTTGTTGTCCGTTGTCGTATACTTCTTCCTTCCTCCGTCCCCTTCACAGTGTAGATTCCTCACTGCTCGGGAGAATGAGATCATCAGCCAGCGTGCCATAAAGGGCCGTGGCGAGAAGCAAGAAGGCAAACTCAACTTCAAGCAAGTGTTTGCAGCTTTCTACGACTACAAGAATTACCTGCAGGCCGCCATCATCTTTTGCCTCAACACCGCATTCGGATCTCTTCCAGCTTACCTCCCGACGATTCTCACCTCCATGGGCTACACGTCGTTGGACGCACAGGGGCTCTCTGCTTGCCCTTATCTTACAGCCTACGTCGCGTGTCTTGCGGCAAGCTTCATCTCTGATAAGTTCAGAAGAAGGGGCATTTTCATCATCTTTTTCTGCTTTGCGGGAGGTGTCGGATACGTGTTGCTGGCAACTATACACACCACCGGCGTTCGATACTTTGCCACCTTCCTTGTGTGCGCCGGTGTCTTCCCAGCAGTAGCCCTCACCTTCACCTGGGTGACCGACAATCAGGGCTCTGCGTCCAAGCGTGGAGCTGGACTCGCCATCTTCGGCATGTTTGGGCAGTGCGGTCCAATTCTTGGAGCCAGGCTGTTCCCGAAGAAACAAGGGCCATGGTACTCCAAGGGAATGTGGATCTGCGCCGGCATCCTCTTCGCTGCGGCTGCCCTTGCTCTCATCCTGAGTTTGTCATTGAGATTTCAGAACAAGAAGCGCGACGAGAAGTTCGGAAAGAGCGATCTCGATTATGTGCCTGTAGATGTCGCGGACAAGGGAGACGATCACCCCATGTACCGCTACGTGCTCTGATTTGGAGGCCCAGAGGATTGCTCAAAAATCACGTTGCGATGAGATCAAAACGATGGGAAGATATCGTTCTAGACTTGATGAAGAAGGCCAGATAGTTTGGCCCGCACGTCGGATGCCGGAGTCACTCGGTATCTTTCCGACTGCCTGAGTCGGCACTTGAATGGTGCCGAATGGACAAAAAGGCTGCGAGAACCAAGTATTCGTTATATAGCGTGGTCGTACCTATGGCCCATCGTTTGGACTTATTCAAGTTCTTATTCTTTTCCCAATTGAATCGTGCTCAACCATGACCCGCCCCGAATTTGACCAGCTCCCACTACATCCCGATCATCCCAAAGCTTCGGCCTGGGGTTTGTGGGGGCCTGATGACGAGTTGGGAACTCTGAACTTATTGACTATGGAAAGAGTGAAAGCAGCCCTGCTCGAGGTCGAAACAGGCGATAGAGTTCCCCTGAAGTATGTTCCTTTGGGGTAATTGATGTTGCACACACATCGCAGAAAAGAGCTAATTCTGTTGGGGTATAGCTTAGCATTGGATGCTTTTGCTCAGCCAATGAACCCTGTTCGCAAGCCGTGCAAGCATTACATGATTGCTAAAGGTCATGCAAACGACGACGAGGTGAACGCGTAGCTCAATGGGTATTTTACTTGCTTCATGACTAAAAGTACATTCAGATCCACGTTAACACCCAAGGTGCCAGCCACTGGGATGGCTTGCGGCACTATCCTTACCAGTCTTCGCTCCAATACTACAATGGCGTGACACAAGATGACATTTCGGGGGCGAATGCGAACCACCGGATTGGTATACAGAGTGAGTTTATTACTTACCGTTTGACATTTTGCACAACTGAATATCACAACTCAGACATTGCAATTAGCACCATCACTGGCCGAGGAGTGTTGCTAGATTGGGGTTCATGGGCCGATGAACAAGGCATACAGTATGATCCTTTCTCCACTCACGCCATCCCGCTTTCCCAGCTTCTAGCTACTGCATCCGCGCAGGGCACATCATTCAAGCCGGGCGACATCTTGCTCATCCGCACGGGATGGTTGGCTGCTTTCAACGCCCTTTCAAGAGAACAGCAGGCAGAATTACCGCGTCGTCAAGTTCGCTCCTCCATTGGCGTTGAAGCCAGCGAAGATGCTGTCCGATGGCATTGGGAGAATTCTTTTGCTGCTGTGGCAAGCGACACAGTCGCGTACGAGGCATGGCCAAGCCCCCGGCCTTGGGGTGTTGCCATGCACGAAGTGTTCCTTAGTGGTTGGGGTATGCCGATCGGAGAAAGTTTTGAGCTAGAGAAGTTGGCTGCGAAGTGCAAACAAACAGGGAAGTGGACTTTCCTCCTTGTGAGCGTGCCTCTAAACATCCTTGGAGGAGTAGCGAGTCCGCCAAATGCAGTTGCTATTCTATAAACTTTCGCGGAAATGTACTGAATAGTAAATGATATGAAGAAGACTTCTGTAACCAGCATACGGTAACAAAGACGCGTTTGCCGCAATTGATTAGGTGAAGCGTCAGGGTTTCTCACTGACCTGAATTGATCTTGATGACAATATATAGAGCCCGCAGTGTAACTCCAATCCTCATATCACGATATTTACAGAAGGGGCGTCTCAGCGGGTGATAAGGGCATCAGAATATTGCATTCCAAAAAAGTGCGGGAAGCTCTTGGAGTTTGCATGAGGAAGCCAATAGTCGTGTGCATCAAGTCCGGTGTAAACGTAGCGATGGTGTAGATGTAAAGTATACATCTTGTTCGCTTAAGGAAGATCATTTCGTTCATGCGTTTATACACAACATACTTCGGATCGGATATATATTGTGGAGATTTTCATATCATCACAAAACATGTCTGTAAGTTCAGAAGTAGATAGGGCTTTGGAAATCGAAGCGTAAATGATTGAACAAAAATGCAACATGCAACATGCTAGCGATATTGATCGATGCATTCGATGCTCCTGATTCAAGGAGTGCCCACGAACAGCATGAAAGGGGTGACTACAGTAGTGGTCTCAGCTCCAAAATGCTCGTGGCCATCGCAGAATGTCCACTGCGCTCCGTGACCAAGGTTGACAACCACAGCTCTACCCACATACATTGCTGTACACCAGTTTAAAAACCGAAGCTCGCAATTTTTACAGGAGGAAGTTAAGATTTGATGTTGCCCTGGAGAATTACCTCACATTCAGCTCATTTGAACCAGCCGTCGTGGTGTTATTCGTTCCCCCAGCTGCGCACGTGATCCCGCTGCCTGCACCAAAAAAATTCTTCGGCATCTCAAAACCACCATCACGACCGCAAAAAGAAAAAGATAATCAATTGCATCGGCCGGGAATCGAACCCGGGGCTAGCCGAATATTGCCTAATGGCAACGGCTAATTTTACCACTAAACCACCGATGCGGAGGACTTTTGCTATGTGAGAACCATGTTTAATTAAAATATATAGATAAGAAAAATTGATTTTAGCTCTTGGAATACGGAAATTTATGTCAAAATGCCTTCAGATCCCATTCCCGGATTGAAAGAATCTTCTTAATTAGGGCGACTTAGTGTGTGGAGCTAACCACGTTGTATCGTAAACGAAATTTCATACAGCCGCTTTCGGGACGCTATGTTTCGTCTTGAATCGGGGCCAGCCCCCCTTAGACTTGGCAGCGCTTAAAAGATTGGCCCTCAACGTCTTGTCAAACCAACAACGGAATCACGGACTCGTGTTGTGTGACCAAAAACGAGAAACGAGAAACGCAAGATGGGCTTCAGGTTTCTATCCTGCTGCTTTTCAATATGGAGAAGGCACATCCGTTCAACAAAGCAGTCTGAAAATGAACGAGGTGCTTTACCACAGCATACATGAAGCACCAACGCTATTATGCTTTGGTTACTTTGAACTTTTGAACTTCGGAGACAGCCTTCATTTTTGAGAAAGCATCTTCACACTATCTAGCGTGGTTGGTACTCAGCCTTGGGGTCGCTGCACGATTCGTCATTGACCAGAACCTTGGAAGACAGTCGCATGCCATTGGCTCCCTCCTCTATGTGAGCCTGGCGAATGGAACCTGAAAAAGCGGCACGGTCTGTCTTCAGCGATTTTCACTTGAGGAGGGGTTTCTAGACTCGCCTTTAGCAAGGGCACACCTCGACAGTCAGTTCAGTGGCCAAGACACGGCACCCTTTCGCGCGTACGGATTGTCCAGCACCCCAGCATAAGTGCTCATTAAGTCTGCGTCCTGTCCTCGGCCAAGAGAGCAACATCTTAGGATCTTCTCGCCAGGTTCGAGCCCGTGTGTGGGGACAATTAATCGTGTCATTACCTCCAAACTTGACTGCACAATGCAGAAAAGGTGTATACCCGCTAAGCTCTTTATTTAGCCTGGCTTGAGACCAGAGAAGCTTATCATCGTATCGGTGATCATGGTCTGGTCGATAAGGATCCGCACGCGAGCGCACGCAAAAGCACGTGGGCGTACAGTGCGCTGCCGCATAAGCCGCCGTCCCCTTGCTCTATTGTACTGAAAGAAGCTCTTTTGCTGTCTTCGACTCGTCAATTTCGCTGATGAATCGTTACATTCGTTGAACGTGCTGAGCTTGCCAGCTATCAGGGACAGAATCGACGAAAACTTGTTTATTGTCTTACGTGAAGTAGGCATTGTACAGATGAACCATCTCCCTCATCTCCCAAAAACATACGGAATAAGGAATATGAGTAAGGAGAGGAGAAGAGCGTTGGTCGTTGATGACCACGCTCCGAGATATGATAGTCTTATCGGTGCATGTGCGACATTCTGTTTGTTATTCTCTTGACCGCTGTATTCCTTCTCCAGCCCCAACCGCTGGAGGTACTCGACCACTGCTTTGGATCTATAGTGCCTTGCTAGTTGCAACGGCGTTCGGTCTCTTTCATCCACAGCGTCAAGCTGATACTCGAAACCCAGATCGAGAAGGTGCTTGACTGCCTTGAGATTACCCCATTGACATGCATGATGCAGCATCGTGCGACCTTGATCATCGAGGGCATCAGGATCTATTTGGCGAGCAAGGAACAGATCGATTGTATGAACCCGACCGCTCTCCGTTGCGTGATGCAGTAAGGTCCGGTCATGATAGTCGGGCATGCACAAAGTAGCAGCTCCCGGAAGACCGAGAAGAAAATTGATAAACTCGGTATTACCTCTTTGAGCGGCGTAGTGTAAGATAGATCTTCCTTCTGAGTCTTTGATTGAGAGTTGGGGCGTGTCTACTGACTGCAAACATCGCGTCAACTCTTGTGTGGTGGATCGGCTGCTCCATGCTAAGTAGTGGAGGACTGTTCTCCCTTCTATGTCTTGCGCCCATGTATCGATTTCGGTGGAATGGAACTGGAACATGTAAGTCATGATAGGATTGTAGAACATGTGCAGCGCTGTTCGGCCCTCGCTGTCTGGTTGGCTCGGATGTGCACCGAGTTCAAGCAGATGTTGCACGCGTGCATGATCTTGACCTTGTTTTATGGCTATATGCAGAGGTGTCCTGGATTTCTCAGTATTTTCTTACATATTTGCGATGATCGCGATACTTACTCGCCACGGTCATTCGTGGTGTTGATGTCCGCACCATTAGCCACGAGAATGGATAGTATATCGTGTCGACCATAGCGTGCTGCACACTGAATAGATTGTTAGATATAAAGTACTGATATAAAGCGTACCTACTTACATGTAAAAGAGTGTAACCACCACGGATGACTGTGGACAAAGCCGCGGGCTCGGCCATCATCATACGCTTTATATGATCAATGTCACCTAACCTGATCGCTGTGAAATTTGGGTTTTGGGACGGTACCAAACACTTTAAGCTCAGATGAGATGTTAGAGTCAGCCTCGACATAGCCGACGCGTGCTGCATGATGCACAGCACGAGTGTAAAGCGCTGGCTGATGAAACGATCGCAATCCAGTGTTATTGCCAGAGCCTGTCCTTCCCTGGAAAACATCTCTTGTCCTTGCTGTGACCATCGTCTTGTTATTGATGGTCCTTGTCGAACATCCAACTTCAACGTACCCAGAACCAGCTCCCATCGCCGACGGAGCAGTGGACTCACTGTTTCGACACGTTTGGACAAGCGAGCGAGCAGTCGCTTTTCCTGCAAGGTGAAATAAGTATTTACATTTGAAATGTTATGTCGGGTTCCTGCCGAATCTATGGATTTAGTGGTAGAGTCGGCGTTTGATGGCATCTTGTTGTGGTCGGAAATCTGAGGGCAGATACGCATTGAGGACGGCGCCGATGTCTGCTCTCGTATCTGCACAAGCAAGGAACTAATAGTAATGTTAGCAGCAACGGTGATTGCTTCTAGAACCCGACTGACATTTCTGCTGCAGATACTGCATGGCCGAGGATGATGTTGTAATGTTCCAGGTTGTCGAAGAATCTTTTCAAATTGCGATCGAAAAGTAGCCACCTGCAAACTGCTTTTACGCGAGCTCCCTTTCCGCGGTCTAAGGAGCTTTTTCTTCTCTCGATGTCCACGTTGATATTATTGACTTCTTGGATGAATTCCTGTACGCCATCGAAACGTGCGGCTAGCTGTAGCTCTCCAGGAAGCTTGTCGCATATTTGTAAAAGGCAAGTGATGTTCTCTTGCAAGCACTGAAGCTTCCTGTTCTGCCGTCTGACCTCCTCAGGAGCGTCTTTCAGGTCAAGGATGAGCGAATAGAGGAGTTTACAGGTGCCTCCCGCAGCGCCTAGTAGCGTGAGAACACTCGCTGATGTTGAAATTGGGTCCATATCAGCTTCTCATAGCAGTTCTAGGTAGCATGCCGAGCTTTCAAACAAGATGCTGATGTTGTGACTTGTGTTGGTGTTGAGATGCCCTGCTGACGCGCGGGGCAGAAGGCTGCATAACATCGATGTCCAGCTCAGCCTCAAAAATAACGTTACGGAGGAAATGGCACGACAGCCTTGTAACTACCTCATCAGTGTGCAGTGAGTAGCCGACTGAGTCCTTCCACTTCGCGCTCAGCCGTGCGCTCAACCGTACGCGCAGCCGTACGCGCAGCCATGTGCATAGCCTTGCTGATGGCTGCGACAGCTGATCTGTTGCCTTCATATAGGCTATTCCATATATTTCACATGTCTGAGTGGTGAGGCGAAGACGGGCGAATAAATGGAAGGAAGTTATTGTGGTGAACAGAGACAGAGTGAGACCCGATTCGGCCTTGAGGCGAATAAATAGCTGCCCGAACGCCTTCCCCTCGATAGGAATCACTTCTACTTTCCTTGATCACTTCCTATATTGCCCCTACAAGATCTTATCACAACAGTATAGGTGTGATCACACCGACAATTAGATCATTCGTTACATCGACCAAGTACCTAGAAAGTTCCCTGAGTAATCATCGCGATCGAAACGACAGCAATGGCCAAGGCGGATGTCCCGACGAATAGTTGTTTTTCGAGTACATATGATGACAACACGCGAGTTTGGTGTTGGTTGGAAGGTAGGCATTGTCTCAGTGTCTGTTAACGAAGCACAAAGCTCAACATACTAGCGAAATGGCAAGCAGGCACGATTCTGCGGGAAGCTGGGACAACTGAGAACGGGAAGAGATATGTAGTGAAGCGTGATGATGCGCCAGAATTTCCCGAGTCGTTTAGCGTCAGGGATTTGCTCCTATGCACCTGAACGCGGTCAGCCTGGTATCTCCTGAAATCAGCGCCAGCTTGTTAGAACAGACAATTGAGAAAATTGAAGAGCTCAGAAATATCCATGAAATGCCGGGTCATGCACACGTGATATCATTCGTGATGATGGTATACTTCATGTTGTTGCGCCCCTACACAATAAATCGACGCTGGCGCACTTTCCTTTCCGGGCGACGTCTTTCTGCTTTGCGGATGAAAACGATATCTAATTAGCGAAAGAAGAGATTTTATGTCAAGGTAGAGGATGATTCCAGCGAGGGCGATCTCTGCGCGTCAATAAGGTTTCGAATTGGATTTCCGGAGCGGACGAGTTGGAGTTGGGTGCCTAGACATACCGCGCTTGTGATGTCACTCACCATTTTTGTCTGGAGTCCGCTCTATCTACCGCTTGCTTGCATGTACATTACTGCGTCTCACAAAAAAAAGCGTTTATAGGCCATGGACCACTACGTCTATCACCTAGCGGGTCGAGTGATGTTGCTTGCGTGAAGGGGGCGCAGGAAGTTGCAATGGCTGGCCCGGAGTACCTATTGTAGACCATGTTATTGGTGCGGCTAGTAGCTTATGTAATAAGTTATCACAACTTGATTGGCTTACTAGGCCTAGAAATAACCAAATTCCACATTATTAAGTTGTTAATCGATAAGCTATGCGTTATCGATAAGAAAGAGCTGCCAGGGCGTCATCTGCCCGTGTTGCTCAGCTCACACTTCCCCACCGCCTACACATCACGGCACGCTGCCTATTTCTGAGTATGGGCAGGTAGCAGTTGGGGGGGCTCTCTCTAAGCTTGGATACCTTTCCCGCGCACTCTACAGTCATCTGCCACTGCCATTCGCCCCCGTTGCCCGTCTCTGCCTACGCTCCTACGCACGTCGCCCTTCTGCCTCAGCACCCCCACGGGCTCCGACTCGATCTGTCCAGAATGATCCCGCGTTCAGTAATGGATCGCGTCAATGCCATGGCAGCGGATGGTTTACACTGGCCGCACCAGACAGCAGGCTTGTACCGGATAGTCTTCCAAGACACGGACCAGCCACACGCCCTGTGCTCCGCCATGCTAGAGATTTTGCAGAATATCGAAGGCCCTGGTACTTCTAAGCGACTCATTAGAACCATGTAGGTGTTGCAATTCATTTGAAGGCCTCGCCTGAGCTGATGATGTTGGTGATAGCTTGGAGCAGATGTGTCCCATCTCCACCGAACGTCCTCCACTCACCCGCCTCTACCTTTTTAAACGCGACTTCGGCGATGTACACTCCTCGTCATCTGCACCAAACGTCACACCCAAACGCAACCATCGCCACGACTTTGTCGTCTACTCTCCGACACCCTCTGTTTCGAGTGTCGTCTCGATTCACGACGATCTCGATCCTCCCTTTTGAAACCCCAATTGCCCTTTATAGGGCTTCCCCGCACGAATTGCACTGTTCAACAAGATGTGCCGCTTCTACTCTTTGGCTGTGTAGCATGGCTAGCGGAATGTGTGTGCCGTGTGAGATACCAATGGCACCTGAGGTGGCCATTGATTGGGAAGGTGTCTGCGCATTTCGGTTATTCATGTGACTGCCAAAGCGCCCGAGCATCAGCTATGCTTCCCATTGCATTCTTGGCAGACGGCACATATAGATCTAGCATTAATCTTCTGTGTTTCGCACAATCAGTTTTCGTAACAATTTTATTGCCAAATGGCAACCATTCAATTACCAAGACCGTTGTAATCTGCGCCTGCTATCTATCCAATGCCATTGAGCCCTTGCCTTGGCCAAATCGCGCACGCCTATATCCGCAGGCAATTAGGACGTTCCACATTATTGAAGGAACCTGTAAATCAATGCACCAAAAAAACATGGCCGCAAAAATGATGAAACCAAGAACGTGACCCCAGCTCTCTCTTCGCCATCTCTTCAAAGGTCTAGTCCACTGGGAGCGCTCCTCCAGTTGACACGTCATGCTTAAGGTTTTCTCAAGCCCAAGTGCCTTCTGCTCCTGATCTGTTGCTTTATACGCATCAACCAAGAGTCGAATACAGGCTGTTGACAACTCGTGGTACTCCCCAAGGTTCTCTCCAGTGGCCTTTACTAGCTTTTCCAAGCAGTCACCGATATTCTTGAGATCTGCAGACTCTCTTCGCTTGAGTCTGATGGCGTAGAATAGATACGCTCTCTCCAGCTCTTTTCTCCTATACATGTTCCCAAATCGTTGACGAGGTTCTGTGGCTACAAGTTCCCCATCGACTCTCATGCCTGTTTCAACATTGGCGGGATGCATTACTCTTTGAAGTATGTTCTCCGCCATGTCTAAGTTCTTCTTGCCACCGAGTCTGAACAGAATTTTCGCTTTGTCCTCTCGAATCTCAGAAGAGATGTTGTTCCTGGTTAGAGACCATTGCTCTACCGCGATTTGCGCTTCACAACAGGCATCATAAGCAGCCCGCCAACAGCTCCTCGCTTTAGTCTGCCTGCCATTGTACTCGTGCTTGTCCCCGTGTGCGAGTTCCAGCAAACTGTGCTCTCGCTTTGCTCGGATTGCAAGTATCTGCAGCTCCCCTTTGTCCTTGAAAGAGTATGGCACATCATGATGAGACGGTAGTACTGCCTCGCGATCGATGAATCTGAAGTTAATCTTTCCAATGTTTCTTAATCCAACCTTGGCCGCTTCGAAGTCGTTACTCTTCCACAACACACGAACCAGTTCGATGTCCAAGTTCCATGTACGCAGCGTTTTGCCGCCCCATAATATTGTATCATCGTCACTTGCAGCCTCCTCCTGCAATCTCCTTACCAGCTCCTGTGCCTTTTCGAGGCGTTCGAGCCATGCGTCACCTTTCGGTCGGAAAAGATAGCCCTTCACGAGAGCAAGGTTCAATTGAAAGTATGCGTTACGTTGGCGCCGTCTCGTTTGCCCATCTTTCTTCTTGCCGTCTTCTCCATCGTGTCGCTCTTGGCTCGGGTGCCAAAGGTCCCCTAGTTTAAAGTACTGCTGTGTGAACTCCAGAACCTTGATAGCATCTTTGTGGTGGTTTTCATGCAGGAGTACGTCTGAGAATAGGGTGACCGCTTGAACAGCTCGAAAATAGAATACAAACGGATCTCCAATTTTGGCATCTCTCGCATATTCGACGAAGCGGTTGAAATGTGGCATGAGTGACGCCTTGATGTACTCCAAGCTTTTGGGCTGCCTCGATTGCTTGTCGTTTCTCTTCTCCAAGTCTAACTTCTTCTTCCGTCTATCGTAACTTCTGTACAGCGTGGAAAGCATCTTGTTGAAACGCCCGAGCTTGTGCGTCGATGTTTCGTGTGTCTCAAGCCAAGTCATCGTCGCTAAGTGAACAGTTGTGTTGACCAGGTACATATCGGAGGCTTCTTTTTTCCAAACGAAGTCGCAAGCCATCAATGTTTCGAGCCACTCCTCCACCCTGGGGTGGTCCTCACTATCAAATTCCACCTTGATGAGGCGTATATGCACACCTGTCGCATGATCGAATTGGCAAAGCAGTATGAGAAGCCTTAGTTCGTCAGACCACTCACACTCATCCCGCAGAGAGACTCCAAGGGCGCGAGAGATGAGGTACTCGGCAAAGTCTGGCCGGATACGTTCGATTGCCTCATACCTTCGCTCCTTGAATATTTTCAGCATGTCCTTGCAAGTCTTGCTCCGAACAACCATGTATCGAGATACGTCATGTATCAACTCCGGACATTTGATTTGAAGCACAAGCTGTTTGGCGGATTCGAAGTCTGTCGCGACCGCATCATCGCCGATGTATTTCTTGAGCAACTCCATGGCCTCTGGTATGCCCGAATACTCCATCTTTATGCTAGCTCTCATTCGCTGCCAGTCAATCAGATTGTTGGCCAGATGTCTGTTTCTTGTCGTAATCAGAATCTGACCGCTGCCACGTTTTGGCAAGAAACGCTCAATGACCTTGAGCTCCTGGTAGCGATCCAATCCGTCAACGACCATCAGCCAGCCTTTAGTAGAAGGTTCTTCGAGACGAGACTTGACAAATGTCCACCGATCTTGGGGTGTCTTGAACCCCGGATCGTCAGCTTTGAGTTTGGCTGCAATGTCTGTGTAGGTCCGGTCGAACTCCTCAATGCTACTCGCGGATGCCCAGAAGACATCCTGTGCAGGAAGTGAGTTCTGCTGAAGCTGCTCATTGAGCTTCTCAGCATGTCGCAGGGCCACTAATGATTTTCTAGCGTAGCGTCAGTGTAGAATTCAATGGGATTAACGGCCGTACCCACCCCACACCTCCTAAACCCCAAAGGGCTATAGAGTCAGTCTCTCTGAATCGTTCCGAGATCGTTTTGAGGATTTCATCCACGCCAATCCCATCTTGTTCAGATTTAGAAGAGGGCAGGGTCGACACGGAGCGCTTGGCCATGATGTTTCTCCTTTCCTTTTCGGTCGTACTTTCGTCGAACCAACCATTCTCCATTAGTATTTCAAGAAATTCCGGGCCCTTTTTCTCCTGGCCTTCTCTCGCTCGAGCCAAGGGATTGTGTTTTTCTAGCTCCAGGTCCGCCTCTCTAGCCACTTGGACTACCTCTTTGAGATGACCCACAATCTCATTTGCAGATCTGTTAGGGTCAGAAATCGAGGGCAGATCGACAGCTACCTCCCAGGAGAAGATCCGAGCTTCTTGGGGCTGCAACATCTCCTCTATCAGATCTAAGAGCTGGCTAAAGTCCTTCCGCTGTTCCTGCCTCCTGAGCGTTGCAATCCATACGTGAACTTTGGGCATGCAATTACAGAATGCGTGGTCGAGGTAGTCTTTGGCATCCCTTTCTCGAAGGTCTTTAAATGCCTTGATTCCTCCTGGTTCCCATTTATGTACCAACATGGTAGCCAAAAGAAGGAATATGCATCCCAGCGACCAAACATCATGAGAGCGACCTTTGTTCCCATCTTCACATTGCGTCATAGTCGACAAGAACTCCTTTGGGGCCCAATACAGTGAGGTTTGAATGTTCTGGGTGCGCGTATCGTCGATTGGCTTCAAATTCGAGGTGCCGAAGTCGCTAATCCTCCACGCTGATTTGCCGTCTGATTCGAACTTCAAGATATTGCTTGGCTTGAGGTCCCCATGATATCCAACATGGTAGCCAATCTGTCGATGGATGAATGCCAACCCAGACGCTAAGCCTCTCATTGCTGTGTATATGTGTTGATTGAAGTCTTGCGACTCGTGTTTCTCAAACGTGTGGATGTAACTCGGCGGTCCATGGAACCATTTTTCCATGTCCATTTGGGCTCGAGGCGATACCAGATACAGACATTTTGTTATGGACTCCGGATTGCTAGACTGCTCTAGGCCGGCAGTAAAGCTAGCCAGTAACGGCGAAATGTTCGTGTGTCTGCGAGCTCTCAAGAATGTGACCTCCTTCGTTATCCTGTTCATGTCGTTCTCATCCTCTGCATCGTGTCGTATCTTCTTGTATACCACCTTGACGACCTAATCGCGTTAGAGCTGATGATTCTGCATGTAACGATTGTTTTGCACCCTGATGCTTACTTTGCCACAACCTTTGAAGGCCTCTATATAACCTTCCTCAAATTCAACTCCATGAACCTGTCCAAATCCACCAGAGGCAATCCATTCAGGGCTGGTTCTGAAAGGAAATCTGAAAAATCGTGGATCGAATTCGAGATGGACCGAAGACGAAAGTACTGCAGGAAACACCCATTGCTCTTCATAGATCTCCTGCGCAATGTCGGATAAAGCAGAGATATCTTGCAATGTCATTAATGAGCAGTAGGGCTTACTCGTATCCCCGCCAGGATTGGTGAAGAGCAGTTGATCATCTATTACGGGCCGACTGTTACGCAAGCTTGATATCCTCCCACCTTTGTTCAACAGAACGAGAATTGCGAAAATCTTCCTCCCACGTGTCTTAATGAACGTGACAAGATCTTCCAGATCGTGAAAGGGTGGTTGCAGCTGATCAAAAAGTAGCTGCTTCCGTATGTGTTCAGAGGTGAAAAGATGCTGAAGAAAAGCATCAGAGATGTAAGCTCCTCGACACTGGAGCTTGTTTCGTTGGCCCATTGCTACTTTTTCTTTCTCTAACTCTTTACTAAGATAACTAGTGAGCCTTGTTTCACCCATGGATACGTCGCGTCGTCAAGGCCAATTGATATCAAAGGTGAGGTTCGACGTAAATCAACTACAACAGAAACTACGAGAGATCCACTCGTGCGCATGCGACTGATTTGAATTGAATCTGTTCCTTGGACGGAATCCGCAGTGACGAGCAGAAACAGAGTCGTGTGGGGCTGAAAAAGCAGTGGACAAGGCTGAGAGGTGCACAGTAACGCTGCGAGACTCACCGACAGGAGCAGGGGCCTCATTTAAGCATCCCATGCGCGATCTTCGTGACGGCAGAGCCTCATAAAGACGAGAACGAATGCCAACCCGGGGTACAATGTTTTTTGTTGAGCTTTCTGGTATGTGCGTTTGGCGCCTTGATTTCAGCCTTGTTGGCCTTCCTGTGTCTGCGGACCCCCTCTTCGTCTAAATCATATTCTCTGATGGAACTACACCTCTGGAAATGACCGCGACGGGAATTTAAGTCTTTTGGAGTGGTTTGTCTCGCTTTTTAATTATATTTCAGTCGATCTGTAGATTCGAGGATGATACAAGTCGATGCAAGGGAGTCATGCAGCGGGGCAGACAACGACAACCTGCAGAAGCACGTCCTTCAAACCTGCCAGCCACAGAGTGCGTAAGCTCAAGCTGAGCCGGTGTGGAACAGCCAAAGGCGGGCGATTTGGTGGGGGCCCACAGATAATTGGACAGCTTTCAGCCACAACATAAAGAGCATCTGGTATGCATGAAAGTCTTGTGAACTTGGAACACGATACATTCCGCCCTGATGTTCAGCCTTCCGCAGAAGCAACGATTGTTAAACATGCAGAACCTTTATTACACCAGTTACAAACTCATTTCAGGGACCCTCTGCATGAATCTAAGTGCACGATGAACCGCCCGTCCACTCATCACGTACGTCAGCCCTGACTGTTTCAGCCTTGTCACTTCAAATCAGCGGATGATCTGGACACATGAAAGCTACGTCGACTTAAGCTCGTCTCAGCGAAAAATAAATCAATATTTGGCTTCCAAGAGCAATGGGAAGAGATCCGTGTATGTCCTCTACCAGCAGAAATCGCTGTCGGACGTTTACATAGAATTCGAGCGAGCACAACGTCAGGACGGGGTTAATCTCGGCCACGCCTTTTGCCCAATTTGGACCCTCCTCCCGCGGGCTTTTATGTAGACACAAAAGAGACAAGTGTCAGTTTTATTTGTAGTTCTGCAGCTAATACTGCAACTTCAGTAGAAATATAATCTATAGTCTGAAGCTCTTAGGGACTCTATCGTAGGCGGTGTTAGAGACTTTCTCGGACGCAAGAGTGTGGTATTTTGCTGCCATGATGGAAACCGGAAATTGCTTCTCTTTATTTATATCTAGAATATACAACGTTGCATGTACGTTGAGTGTGAGGTATAGCTAGAACGGGGGTTTCAGTTTTCAGTTTTCAAGAGTCGGAATCGAGGTGGGAACACCCTACTATATCTCCAAAACGCTCGGGAAACAAACCTCTATACAATGCCCTTGCAGCCCGTAGTTCCACTAAACCACCGATGCGGATATCGGAGGTGAACTCCTATTTGATAAAGGAGTAATAAGATTATCGGTATATATCGCGTACGACGTACCCTTAAAAAACGAGAACTGTGGAAGAGGTTCAAGCAAAGAGTAAAATGTCGGAGTCGGCACAATATGCGAAAACGTAAGTGTCACTATGGACTGCAAAGAAGATGTGGCTGACTGGCGCGCGAGTGATCGAAATCAGTCCCGCAATCACAATCAAGATCTCGCCACCACAATGTTTTCAATGCTGCCTCGCGAGATCCGAGACATGATCTACGTATTCTGGCTCCAAGGCGAATGCGACAACATCGTGGTAATACGCCGACGCCCGACCGATCTCTCTTTCTTCTCTCAGACATGTCTCGGGCCGAAAGTGTACAAGTGGTAAGACGTCCAAGACGAGAACTCATCAGCCGAGAGCTTCGAGGCTCACAGACCACTTGCGAAATGCTGAAGTGCTACTACCGGACACGCATTTTCAAATTCGCCTATCTCGAGCAGTCCTCGCTACACGAGTCCCTTCACAGCGAAAGTACTGGACCAGGAGTCAGACCCGTGTACTATTTGCGACGCCTGCATCTAGTCATCTGATTGCACATGTTTGGCTGGAATAAAGTGCATGGGAGCAGTTAATTTGCAGCAGACGGAAATGTGCTCGGACTCGAGAGCCTACTCGAATCGCTGATGCTCGGCGCGGAAGTTGCGATTGAGGTGGATCTAGATTGCGGACCGTGGAACCCAGGCGAATGTGAGGAGTATCAACAGTTCACTTGTGAAAGATGACGGTCCTGTCTTGGAGATCCTTCAACGGCGGATGCGTAAAAGACGTGGGAACATGAGAACTTTGTACAGCCATAGCTGGTGGGATTGAAAAAAAAATTCAAAGCGCGAATCCGTCTCCCGAGTGGAAATCACGCTTGTGTCGTGTTTATCTCCGTCAGATTTCCGGTGGATGATTCTGCATCCCAAGAACGATCGCATAGTATGCCGCGATTCGAATGGAGATGGACGACTCAATTATGCAAGTACAAGTTGGCTTTGATGATCTATAGACCAGGATACAGGTCCCAATTTTCCGTAGTAATCTCTGGGCACTCTTCCGCAGTATATATCCTGCATGTGAAGTTGACCTTCCAGTACATATGGCTGCAGACATTCGTAGGGTCCTGGGGCAGAATGGAGAACTCCACCATGGCAGACTTACCAGAAATCCCAAGGCCAACCGCGACGCTCGACTGCTTCGGAACTCCTTGACTCGATAGTCTGTGGATGAGATCGTTCGCGCTTCGATCCCAGGATTCGACCCATGGCTGGTTGGCGGTGTTTTGTTCAAAGTAAAGATCGGATTCTACTACGCTGAACTGTGCGTTATCAAGGTCGCCTCTGTACCATCCGAAGGCATAGAAGTGGCAATTGATATCGAGAAGCGTGCCATCGGGGACACGAACGCTGAGGCTCACCGTTCCAAAATCTCTTCTTGAGTTGTGTACGCCTATGAATGCCATATCTTCGTGATCGAAGGATGCAGAGGCCAGGGATCGTAAATTGTGATATTGTCGCTGGTCGTAAGCTGCAAGACATGGGCTCTCCATGCGGAGAGAGTAATGTGCTCAGGCGATGGTGCGAAGTCGGGAGATGCCGAGGGAGACGTCCACAAGAATCGCTCTACGGCTGGTATTGTCGCAATCAAGTTATCTGAGGTATATGTGACGAGACGTGCAGCGTCCTTCCTAAGATAATGCTCGTGACCAACCTGTGAGATGCGGATCGCCACATAATGCCCGTGTCTCATCGCTATCGGAAGGAAGTAGCCAAGGCCTGCCACTTTGAGTAGATGTATCCGGGATCGTATTTTGATACCTAGATTCGACGTGCCTAAACTCTCTGAGGCCGTCAACGCCTGCAAAATTTTGACCGCTGTCCTGGAAAGCAGATGGCGACTCCGCCAGAACGCCACACAGTGTCCGCCCCGAGAGGACTTGGTAATTAGTGTGCTCTTGGGTTAGCTCTGCGCATGCAGTGACAGGAAGGCACGTGGTTGGTCCTAGCGTCCGTGCAGTCCACGCGAGTATACTCGTGTCCGCATTAGTTCTAATAATTTCTTCTTGGAGCCGCCGAAATGTTTTGGCCCCTTCCCCATAGAGAAGGGGCATGTTTAGATCGAATAGTCCAAGCAGCGAGTAAGCCTGGTCTTCACTCCTGGTAGTCTCGCGATTGGCAGCCCATGACATCTTCTGAGCAACACTGAAACTAGAAAGGCTCTGTTGATGCAGGAGAAGATTGAGATCCACTCCCGTGACATTTAAGATGTCCCGCACCAGAGAATATTTCGTACCTTGCAATTTGAATGTACGGTCGAAGAACTGCAGATTTCGAGGTGCGATCAGCTCTTGTAAGGTCCTTCGACGCATCAGCCGCCATCAGTTGCGAATTCGAGAGATGCCCATACCATCCTCGCGCGAACCTTCCTCACAGTAATAGTCAATTGATTCAATGGTGATTGCTTGACAGCCAATCTCTTGGTGTGCATGCATGATGATTTGTCCATGACTTACCATCGACAGTGACGCTTGTTTTCGAATTCATACTCCCAGTCCCACAGTCAGGTGGGTGAGAGGTGCGCAAGGTATCTTGTCGTTTGCGTGTTTGGTCATTCCAATATGCTGCAAGGGTTGTGCACACGCTCGACCACGACACGTAAGTAAAGTGAGATCGTCTTGATGATCAAGGTGTAGATATGGCTCCTCCAAAATTCTTTTGGGCAGTCTACATGCCACTGCGCATCGTAATCTCTTGTTCCGATGAATGGCTTCAAAGGTATGCAGAGAGCGTGAGGCCCATTCTCTTCGGAATGCTCTTTACAGGGGCTTTGTTAGGGTTCATTTCGAAAACTTTTTCTCATCTTGATGTGGTTAAGATCACTGGTCCGGCATCGTCGCATTGTGCTTCAAGAAAGCCCCTTGTACTGTCCTGTCTATCCTGTCCAAATAGTCGCAACATCACATCTCTATGGCGCACCAGTGAAAGATCAAGACAGTTTGAAAGAGAAGTATCCCGGATGTCTTGTTGCGCTTGATAAGTAGGCGTTCACCTTCTCCGCATTTTCCATCCATTTTCGATGTCAGCATAATGTTGCAACTAGAGACGAGGAACACCGATTTTACGCTTTGCACTCGTCCTTTTGCATATACTTTCAAATTGTTTCGAAAAATCTATGATGATTGCTTGCGCAAGCATTCTTTCTCTTTCCTTTCATCTTGACTGCAAGTTGTCTAGATTACATCGCAGTCAATGTGCCTCTCACATCTCGCAGACATACGAGTCTCTTACAATTATGAGATTATCTTGCACGTGTTAAAGCTGACAATGGAGGCAGACCTGCATGAACGTAGTAGCTCTAGTTTGATCTGGGATAAGAGCGATCGAACGATCTATTGATCCCAGTGACATGATCAACAGTTACTTTCGCAACATCCTTCTTATAGTCTCAACTCCAACTCGAATTCGACTCGTCGTATCCGGGAAGCCGCCAATTTGTTGATGGAGCAACATTGTGGTTCTCTGGCAGAAAATCCGCCATTATCACCTCCATATTGACCCTGCACTTCCAACCCCCTCGCTCCCACTCCTCCAACTCGGTGATGGTTTTTTCGCTGCAATAACACTCAAAAACTTCAAGACAGAAAGGGAAATCAGGTTTAAACACGACCCTGTCCCATCTATTGCCATCTTCAGCTTTATGCCAGCGTTGACGTAGGGTTCGATGCACACGCGCGCTTGAGCTAAGCTTGTCTTCCAGAAAATGACGCTCCTCATGCTCATGTAGTGGATGCAATTTAGGCAGGATAACGACAACGTTGATGGATGTCGCGAACAGTCGCGTGATGAGAGGGGTCAGGAGCTTCCGTTCGTGGACCAGAGACCATGAGGAGAAGTCCGAGTGATCAAACCACAGGCGCACTTCCCTCAGCCTCTTGAAGTCGCTCAGTGTCTGGCCAATATTGGCCCATGATTCCATCAGTTCATATCCTGGCTCTTCTGTCTCAAAGGCATTGTTGAGGACTCCTTCGGAGACTTCTAGCAAACGGAAAGCCTCCAGAGGCCATCTTGTGATGATACTCAGTCGAGTTGTACCTCGCTGCAGTAAGTAAGAGAGATGATTTAGTTGCAGTTCTACCGTCGTATGCATTTCCTTCCTCATCATGTCAAGAACTGTTATTTCGGTGATGGTGAAAACCGCCGTGCTAGCCAGGGAGTCGAGACCCTCGGTGTACCTATAAGTGTTAAATGGTGCCGCGGTGAAAGACCTGAACTACGTACAACTTCTTACAAACCTTCAGAATGGACAAATCCAACTTGTGTCCAGCTCGCGCGTGGTCCTCGCACATCCAGTGTGGGCCCCACGATGACTCCAAACGTCGCGCCCAAGTGTCGTCTGATTCTGGTTCCTGTCCTGAAGTATATTGTCCTGAAGTATATTGACGTTCATACCCATCGTAAGGGGTTCGATCAGATTTGAACATGAAAGCGGTGCTTCTTTCGTTCTTGTCAGGCTCGTGGCAAATCGACACATGTAAGTTCCCAGCTCTGACCCATACGTGCACCTGAGCAGGTAGCAAAAGAGACAGCACCTCATGGCGTAGTTCGAGTGGCATACGTAAGAAGGGGCTGGCTGGTTGGTGCTTTGGTGGCGCAGAACAATCCATTCTCGCTGCTTTGTTGCGCACTGATAGCATGAGTGTTGATGTCGCTAGGTCGTCGGAGTGAGTGGTAGCTGACGCACGCAATGCATGCAGTACTTACATCGTTGATGAATCCAGCTGCTAAATATGTTAACAGATTCATTGACGACATAGGCCAGGCATAACTGGCTTGAAAGATGTGCCCCAAATTATATATAGCTTGGGCGCTAAGTGAAACACCAACGTGTTCAGTGAAGTCCTGATTGGTTACATGGAGGCATCTATCAGCAAGCGCCGCACAGCCTCCCTCGCCTCTGCCGTGCATGTAGGGGAGAACAGCGCCGCATCAGTCGTACCATCTCGCTGCTAAGATGTAACGCACAACTGCGCATCCTCGAGTAATTCAGCCTTTGCATTGAGAGATTGGTGCTGACTCATAGCTTCAATCATTACGATTTAACACCAGACCTTTCTAGCTGACAAGAAACACACTTCGATTCATGAAGCGTCAAGGTTCCCCCATGGATAGAGCATCCCTTCATACCAATGCGGGGGACTGTCACATACAATTCAGGGTGACTTGGATACCTCCCCTTTCTCATTTACGGCATAACCCATCGTCCACAGCTTCAGTGCGAATGCAAGCCACGCGATCGTATCTGTGAGCTTTCGATCAGTGTCGTGGACTAGGAAGGTCCGCGCTTTACCTAGTCAGGACTTACCAGAGTTGGACGGAAGCTTGTGCATTTGGATACATTTCCATCCATAGCATTCTTGCTTATTAGGAACGTCCTGTGAGTACCCTCCAAGGACAGTGTGTGTCAACTGATCAAGTTAGTAGTCTTATACTTCTCTTGATCGACATATCGGCCGGTATGCCACTACGCACTGACCTCATGCAAAAGCGTATGCGCCAAAGTCTGGTGCGCGTCTACCGGTGTACGCTTGTCGGAACCCTCTGCTAGAAACTTGTCGGTATATTCTTTCGTTGTGCAGATCTTCACCATATCTTCGCCCATCTGTGGATTTCTGAAATCTATAGTCTGTTTCATATACGCGGTGCCGAGATCGATTTGGCATGCTAAGTTTTCCCTTGGAGTCGAGTACGCTGGATCTGTTCAAAGTTTACCTTTGCTAGCAGCTCTGTCATCGATCCAGGCCTTGTGTCTAAAATCGTCAGAGTTCCAGGTCTGCGCCTTTGTCTCGAATTCAACGCCCGGCTTGAAAAGCTTGACGGTCTTTTCATAGAAAAAGTTTTGCCTTCTTGTTCCACCCATCGCCGTATCTACCATTATTTGCCTTTCAGGGTTGTTTGGTGGAGTTATGATCTGGAAACGATTCATGTCACAGTATATCTCCTGTCCATATTCATGAGCCGTTACGCTTCAATAATCGATACTGGGTACTCACAACGTCTAGATTTGTTCTTTGTTTTCGCCACTCGGGATCATCTGTAGCAAGCGCAATTGGTTCCCTTTGCAGCGCTCTTAACCTGTTCAACGTGGCTGTATTCATCTTGTCAACACCATGTGTGAAACTCATGCCACTATGGAGTGGCCCCCTTTAGCAGCGGCTACATTGCCTGCTTCACCTCCAAGGAGCGCTTGGCATACATTCTTCACGCCTTCGCTATGGATGTTTTCCTCGAGAGCCTTATGATCGAGTTCGATCGTGTCAATAGCCTCGCGCATACTATCCGCAATTTCTTTGGAAGCATCAAAGGCACTGTCATCCGCGAATTTGATCTTCGCTATAGGATCGTATGGTGATCAGTATGTTTCCCAATCACTGATGTCCTTCTAACTCACAGCAACCGGCATCGATGTTGTAGTAAGCTGCCAGAGCATAGCATATACACTGTCCAAAGAGGATGTAGTTTCGAAGATTCATAATGCACAGAAAGAGTCGAGGAGATGAATAGTAGAGAGGATGGATGCAATTCGTTCTGCTTGAACCAACGTCAGATACCTGGGTAAGGTCAATCCAAACCCTTTTATATTGTTGTGGACATGAGCGAATATCATGTACATTGTTGACTCAACTGCACCCGACGTGGGTATGCCTTTCCCGCTTGTTCGTCCGGAGACAGTCATGATTGTTACTGGGGTCTTGACTTGACAGAAACTTTGGTCATCGACGATTGGGGTGCCCCGGTAACCAAAGCCACACAGAACCGACAGTCCGCGTATCTTCGCGTACATTCCAATGAGTCAGTCATAACAGTACATGCATACGATCTGGCAACAATTTCAAAGTTTTTCAAGGCACAAACGATCCGGCCAAGATCCTCTGTCAACCAAGCGGATGCCCTCCTTGCGAATTCCGTAATCCTGCATTGGCCCTCCATGACCATACTAGTCATGTTGTCGATACCATAAACCGCGCGAACAACTTCAATCAATTTTTCTTGGTTCTCCTCTGGCCCTTGAGGGTGTTAATTTGGAAGCTGGTATTGTGGTGCTATCGGAAGAAAAGTCGAGCTCAGCTTCGCGATATGCTACAAGCCATCAATAGGCCCCTCCATCCATTCCGCGGCATATATGAGATTTAAAAAAGGTGCCGCATTGCACTCAACCACCGAGCAGTATTCGTTGCTCAATACACATCACGTGGCTCTGAAAAGGAGGAGTGCCATGGGTTATGCTCGGAGAACGTGGAAGCCGAGGACAGAATCGTTCGGGTCAAGGGTCTACCCCAACTCCTTCTTGTTCGTACGCACGGAACTGATTCAAATAGTGTCCAGATAGTTGGTGTCGCCGTGTTGGTTCGGCCTGTATACAACTGGCGACCGATGCGCGACTGGTTGATGCGAAAGAAGGACACAACTGGTGATGTGGACCGCTATACCTAACTTCACATACACTGATACTTCCGATGCAGCCGTACACTTTCATGGGGTAGGGCAATTCCCAGTCAAATATCAGCACTTGTTTCATCGAAATCTGCCGCACCTTTCGCATGTAGCAGACGCCATCTGACTCAGACGCATGGCGATTGCTTGAGCCCAGTGATGCACGTGATGTCGACGGGAGCACACACTACGACAACAATGGCCTGTAATTGAAACAACACCTCGCATCAGGAGGATCAAAGTATCAGAAAAGACAATGGCTAGTATAGAACATGTTGATATCAGATCTATGATGTCAGTGCTCAGGAAACATGTGGAGGTACTGTGAGGCCGTACCAACTAGTGTGCAGCTTTGGCATGGATCGCCAGGAGCCGGGTTCCACGAAGTTGTGACAGATATGGCCACGTTATTTTGAGCATCTTATTACTGCGCCTTCGTCTGTATTGAAATACGAACAGCGCTAATACGTTCTTGAAACTCTCTGAGGCGCAGCACTTCACTTGGCATCTTTACCCCGATCTTGAGTCACACCAGAACTCTTTCACATCGTTCGCGATTATCTATAAGTCAAGATAATCCGCACTTGTTGAGTTCAGAAATCTACCAGACGATGGATGGTCCAAAACTACCCGTGGAGCTGTTGCTCGAGATCCTGCGGTTGTCGGTGTCTATACGCACCTTGAAGCGGATTCTGAGGCTTCGATTGGTCAACAGCAAGTCGATACCACCAATCACAATATTGACCCCAACAACTGCGCCTAACGTTTCTCGTAGAACTATTCGCGACTGAAATCATGAAGCTTCTCCCCGGCCATCCTCTTCTATCCGCCCATTTATCTACATACCAAGCCAAATCTCCACCAAATTCCCTAGAATCCGCCCACCTCATCCAACACCTAAAATCCGGACCAGAAGACGAAGCCAGCAAGGACTTAATCATCATTAAAGAAGTTGCTGTCGCGCTAGCACAAGCTGACACAAAAGGTCGAAGCATCGACGACTTTCTAACTTCTTTGTGTTCTCTCGCTGTATCCAGATATCGGTATGGCTGTCTCTGGGTCCCTGTGACATCCTGGGAAACTTGGAATTGCATCAAGTTTCATGCAAATTTATCGCGCGAATTGTTCGTGGCTGCGCTGTACATGCAAGTGACTCCTGTGGTTGCAGACGTGTGGCAGAAAACACCGTGGTATTGGCACGACGCATACAGCAATTTCTTCGGCAACGCATTCGAACAGGCCATGGCGCATGATGGCACCCATCATCTTATTGAGTCTCTGTTGATGAGTCGCCAGTTCACCCAGGATACTAGACGAGCACTCCTGCGCTTTGCGGCCGAGCGTGGCAATTTGGATATGGTTCGTCTTGTCTGGAATCACGACACGGAAGTCTGTCCCTGGGTCTTTGTGCGATTTCCTCGCGAAGGCTCTGAAGGACACAGGAACAATAGGCTCTTGTCTAAGATGCATACGCCCAGTCGACAAGTCTTCGACTTTTTAATGGAATTGCGTCACAAACATTGCGTCGGCAAATCCTTTGGTCCATGGCAGTGGACAGAGTTCCTGGTCCGTTGCGCAATAGAGGGTTGGACAGATATGGCATCACACTACATCAAGCTCGGAGCCGAAGTGGACGGCTTTTCAATGATAGATATCAGTAACGATCCAGAAGCCCAGCATAAACTGAGTTGGGAATGGTGTCCGCAGCCGCTCATCGTAGCTGTCGGCAAGGGTCGCAGAGACATGGTCAAGCTACTCCTTAACCACGGCGCAAGTGTGAATGGACTGACGCTGCAGACGGCAATCACATGCGGCCAAATCGAAATCGTCGAGATGCTTCTACAACATGGTTTCGATTTCAAGACTATACCGTCCGCCCTACCATTAGCAGCACAAAGAGGATATAAGCTCGTAGTAAGAATGCTGCTCGAAAAATGTCCTGACGCGGAGAGAGTAGCCGGTGGCCTTCTTGTACAAGCCGTGCAACTTGAAGACGAGGAGCTATTCGGCTTGCTCGTGAATGTCGGCGGAGGCATTGTCGCGGAGCATGTTCGCGAGCAATGCCTGAGGGTATGTCAAGAAGACGGTCTCGAGTCGATGGAAAAACTTCTTCGTGAGCTGCAGTATGCTTTAGTGGAATGAAGCTGGTTCATAAGTGCAGTGGATAGCTTATCAGCTCACTTGGAGTCACAACAGCGGTACTGTCGATGAACAACTCTGTGGCCACTTCGGAAATGGAGGGAAGAATAGTCCGAAACGATGCCTGGACCAGCATGGGCGCTCAAATCTGCTGTAACTCACCTTCTCACAGAATTCACGATGGACGAAATAGATTTTTGAGTGCACGTCAAACGCCGGGAGAACATGCCACGTACAAGCATCCGGGCAAGCAATGGGACAACTGCTCGAGGTCTAAGCCTTGTTGATCCGTTTCTCGTAAAAGACGCTATGCGTTGCATCAGTGTAGCTCCCAAACTTCTCCCGCCGCACAAATCCGCACTTCTCATAGAACCTTCTAGCTTTTACTAAGAAGTCTCCCGTCTCCAACACCAACACAGAACATCCTATCCTTCTAGCTTCTACCTCGAGCTCCTGCAGTATCCACCGCGCGACCGACGTGCCGTTGCCGATGTCTCCTCGATATGCTGCATCGACGAACATCCTCTTAATCTCTGCAGCATCGTCCGAAGCCGAAATTGATGAATCGTGCAGTGGTCGAAGACCTCCGCAGCCGACCGGGGTGCCAGAAATATACGCGATAAGAAAGATTGGGACATTTGAGGCTGTTGGAGGAGTGCCTGGATCGTCACCGCCCAGAGAGAGGATCTCGACACGCTGTTTGGCGCGGAGGTAGACGCCGTCAGGATGGTCCCAAGGTTGGGAGAGAAGAGTTATTTCGTTTGTTGTTGGGGCCATGTTGGGCAACTACAGAATGCAAAGTGACGACAATTATGATTAACGTGAACGTATCGCTTAAAGGTAGGAGCTACAAATTGCCTTTTTGGTATTCCGTGAGTCAACCCTCACGCTTATGTAAGCGTGTTTATCCGATGAAAGCTACGAGTCATGGCGACGGAGGAACGGAAAAGGGGAAAAGAGCGGTTGAAAGAGATGCGAACGGCAATCGGTGAAGAGACATATCTTGTCAAATGCTGACAGGTCGCAATTGCATAATATCAGCTTAGTCTGTGGGGAAAACAAGAGAGGACTTCTTACAGTATTTCACCTGCAAGCATGTTAGCAGAATTATGGAACATAGCCTGTGCAGCCATCCTCAGCAATGGCTGAACAGCCAATGTTGTCGCGATTAGCTGGATAACAGCTGCTCGGTCTCGTGGTACAGACTAGAGCACCTGATATTATCAGCAAGAACGATGTACGTAGAATTATATCATCCTAGAAGACCGGGAGCTTATCACCCATCGACACCGTAACATCATACAAGCCTTCACTTCTTCGCTTCATCTCCCCACCCTTCCAAACATCGGTTCGCACGTCTGGTCATACCTTATCGCCTTCTCAACTTGTTGGCCTCGAAAAGTAATCGGTTCAAACTTCTTCCTTAAAGAGACTCGCAGGCGCTTCTCTTGTCGCCTGATGTACCGTCATTCGCAGCTTGATTATGTGTGAAGAGGGTCTAAGGTGAACCAGTCCTCACCATCTTTACTATTTGACAGAAACACACAATGCGCAGGATCGAGTTGTACCGCATAGATACGGACACGCGGTGCATACCCACCAGCTTCCTTGTGCGGCCATGTCCTTGCCACTAGGCAGTGTTGTGATGCAAAAACAAAAACTTGAAGCAAATTGTCAAGAGAACTAGTAGCGATGTCCAACTCAAATTGAACAAAGGCCCGAAACCTTCGAAACTACCATGACACTTCTGACCTTACCCCTCCCAACACAATCACTCCCCCTCCGCATAAAATCCTACATCTCCACTCTCCTTCCCCAGCCTCACCAACCTTTCCCTCATCCCCCTTGCCCTCCCCACCCACTCCTCACCTTCCTGCCCTTCCAGATCCCATTTCGCCGCCCACTCTCCCACCCCATGCTGCAGCACATTCCTCGCCCTCTGCGCTCCAGCGTTTTTACTCCCAATACTTCCGTGCAGCGTCATCCGCTCCTTACTCGGATCGTACACACCCCTGTGCAGAATATTGTTGTTGTAAAACGCTACCTCACCCGCCTTCAACTTGACCGTGATTTGGCCTGGCAGCTCGGACTTATATGGCTCTGCGCTGCGCTCAACATCCGTTCTCGGGCGCCGATGCGAGCCCGGAACAAGCACGAGCGACGCGTCGTCGTAGAGCGCGAGATTCCATTGCGCGTGATTACTAGGACGAGTTAAATGCTCCATTTCCTCCTCTGCGCTCGCGGAAGCCGAGATATCGTCCCGATGCCATCTTAACTCAAACTCCCTCTCCGGCCTGACCAGCATATTATACAACTCCATGGTCAAATCCCCTTGCTCGCACCCAATCAGCGCAGCTACATAGCGCAATAGCTCTGCATCGAAATATGATCGCGCAAACACTACATGATCTGGATTTGAGGGATGCAAGAGGTGCTGCACGCCCCATATTCCGTTCGAAGGATCCTGCGGCCATGGCGGGAATTGCTTGGGCAGAGTACGTATGTACGGCCATGAGCCCGCGCGGGCGGAGGCGGTGAGGCGCGCTGCGGCGGCGCGGAGGGTCGGGAGATCGAAGGAGGGGAAGAGGGAGGCGGGGAGGACGACGAAGCCGTCGCGGTCGAGGGATTCGCGGGCGGCGGTGTATGGGTTGTGCGTTGAGGAAGTTATGCTTGGGATTGAGTCTGGGACTGCGCCTGGAAGAGAGGTTTAGCTTAATGAAGGGAGGTGGGGAAGACGAAAGGAAGTTCTTACACTACCTTTCTGCCCGTCTCCATTGGACTGCACGGCTGGATCATTTGCATTTGGAGCATCTGTTGATTTGTCGGTGGCATCTTCGGCGGGAGGGTCTGCGAATGGGAGCGGGATAATGGCTTTGGCGCTGCGTTTGATACCGCCCTGGTCGGGCTGGTGGCGATTAAATGGCTTCATGATCGATTGATAGACAGGGAAATTGTCAAGGTCCAGACGTGTAACGAAGTCCTGCTTCACGAAATGTCGTGTTGCGTGTCAGTCTTTTGAGAGCGCGGAGCTACCCCACACATCATGAGCAGCGAGTCAGTTTGGAGCTTGCCCCACTTTCATGCGCTGTCATGGTATCAACAGCATGTCATTCTGCGATTGCCAGGCAATTGTGATTCTTGCTTCGATGCTGTCTAAGATGATGCCATGATAAGAATGGCTATGGTCAATTCCTCTCGTCGCCATTACTGTGATGACCATGTGCTACCATTAACCTGTGGTCACTCAACACCCATTAATATCGCACCATCGACACAACGACCGGGATGACCACCTTCGAATGCCCTCAGCGCTACACTCACTCACCCCTAACTTGCCACTCACGAGTCATGACAATCTCGCCTGGACCAAGTCCAGCACTACTCAACCTGCCATTTGCCCTTGACCCTGCTTGATGACTAGAGCCAACTTCATGCTCAGGCAGAGCCGTCAACCGCGCCTCCTGACTCAGCTTGCCCTGACCACACTTATTCTCATCCTGATTCTTCGTCAGAATCGCCTCATCGCTGCCCCAAGCCGTATCATTAGGTATGCTCAGCGGATGCTGGAACCCACGGCTCTTCTTCCTGCCTCCAGACCGCACAGTAGCAAACCCAATCGACTTAAGGCCCGATCCAGCAGATTTGTCGTACTCATGCAGTGGATAGCTGCCACTTGCGCTGCTCTTGTGGTGAGAGGAGACAATGCCGAGGACGGTGCAGGACCAGCTCTTGAGCAGAGGGAAGACCATGGGCGTGTTGCTGACTAGGACGGCGACGAATGATTCGCGGACGGACCATTGTCCGGACTCCGAGGGCTTGGTGGGTCCGACCTAGGTGAGGTGTGTTAGGAGGTGGTTTTGTATGGCAGGTAGTACGCTTACGGTGACGAGAGTAATGCAACGGAGGAGTCCAAAGATGATAACGATCCAGCCGCCGCTGAAGAGGACGGTGAGCGACATCTTCTTCTTCACACTAAGGCTTGCTTTGTAGATGATCTATCGTACAAGTTAGCGTTTAAAAGGCACAGTGGACAAAATAGCAGTGGTGACATACTGGAAGAGGTATAGCCATGAGATACAAGTCCGTGCAGATATTGAGAACTGTAATGAAGATGACATTTAGCTTTGATGCTCCAGGATAGCAATTGTCTGTCATGCGCTGGTCAGTTTATACTAAGGTCCAGTATAGCCGTTGATGACTTACTCCCCGGGTCGGGAAATATCTGCCATTGTCGGTGGATCGGCCAGCACTTGAAAAGAATGATGCAAACAGCGGCGATGTAGGTGGTGCCGTTCAGCAGCCACGCCACCTTGATTCGAATGTCCATCTTGCGAACACCATTCCTGTTGCCAGTGATCAGCGTCATCTTTCAAGCGCACACGCAGGGCGTGGAGAGTAAAGACCGTACGTCATGCGTGAGTAGTACACGGTCCAGCAGGACTTCAGCGTCCACACAAGGCCAGTATACATGAACCAGCCCAGAATATGTCCCTTAGATCCATATACAGCATAGCGCCATGTCTGGGATCCTGGCTCGAGAGCAGCTCGCTGTTCAGGAGCAAGGTTGTTGTTCCCCATACCAAGCCAAACAGCAACGATGATATGAGCTGCTGTTGTCTCAACTGTATAGAGCGCCTGTCTGCGTCAGTGGCTGGTCGTGCACAGGTATGAAGTACTCACGCCCGCAAAGACCATGAGGAAGTCATCTAGAGTCATGCCACGTAGGCCAACCTGCGTGAATCGAAAGTATAGACGCAACATAATGAAGACAAGGGCTATGGCAAGCTCGGTCCATGCCTCAATGATGAAGTTACCCGCCATGATGAGTGAGTCGTCAGGAAGCACAGGAACAAGTTTGTAGACACGAAAGTATCCGACCAGCTTGCATGTAAGTCCACGCAGGTCAGGCGAATGTCATGCAGTGACCAAAGTTCTGAGCACACGCAGCTTTTGAATCATTCCGCTGCTACGTAGCACAAGCTCATTTGTTAGATCGCCGTTGCCATTGACGCAGAGATAGGTCGCCATCAAATCGCGTCCCAGGCAAAACGAATGGTGCCTGCGGCTTGCCGTGAAAGTCCAGCAGCGATCCGGTTTCAAGTAGGGGTTCACGGCTAAGACCGTCTCCGAGATCAAGATTGATCTCATAATAGACGGAACGCTGCTTTTTCCTCAGCGGTTCTTGGTCCGATCGAAACTGTTGTCAGGAGTCGGTGTTTGTGATACCACGGGTTGCAAACGCCAGCCTCGCGAGATGTAAAACAATGCCTATCGGCATGCATTGCGCTGCCGCTGATTTGGCATGAGCTGAGAGTACTTTTGCGGATGATCGAGCATTTCTCTTGCCTGTCTCATGTGACGAGCTGAGAGTTGTGCAAGGCTTGAGGCTCGCCTGGCCTGGTTCGTAGCAGTGCCGTGGCATCCTGTTATCCTGTCCGTCAGTATTTTGACCTGGATGCATACGACAAGCTGTTATCGTGCTGCATTTTGCATGCATCGCGCGCTGTACTCCGCACACCTCTATGTCCGGTATGCTTTTGAGGCTTGAAGATCATACCAACAAGCGTTGCAAATTCGGGGACCTCCTTCGTTCGTTCGCGTCGTACTGGTTGTGGAGACGACATGGGTCTGGCGGGGGCGGACCGTACAATCAAGCTGTCAGCTACAAACGGCAAGACAACCTGACCCCTACTACAGAAGCAATTCTCCGTACGAAACCGAAAAGTGGATAAGCTCGCATCAAGGTGGGACTTTGTGCCGCTCCGTGTCCCGATGCATTAAGTGAGCAGTAAGCGTTTGTGGAGAAACTCATGATCGGTAGGATTCGCTGTGCCCAATAAGAACTCACCATAGTATCTGACGGTTTGTGATAGGGCTGCTAGTACTGGGATAGCTGTACGGTTATGCGGGACTATGTGGACTTGTTGTGCATCTGACAGCCTTGGGATGTCTGGGCTTTCAATGCGTCTGAGATGCGCAGAATTGTGCGAGGTAGTATAAGGACAACGCGGCAGCCTTCTCAGGTGTCAGACTCCTTCGCAATCCCAATTCATCACGATGGCACTTCCACTTTTTGCTTTCGTTGCTGCCCTCTTTGCCCTGGTCGTCTTCAAGCTTCGCCATGTGGGCTCGAGACCACAAGGCTATCCTCCAGGACCCCCAACATGGCCGTTGATTGGCAACATCCACTTGATGCCAAAGGAGAAGGCCCACCTTCAGTTCCAGAAATGGGCTGAGGAGTACGGCCCGGTCTACTCGCTCATACTGGGCACCAAGGTGATGATAGTGCTATCTTCGGACAAAGCGATCAAGGACCTTCTCGACAAGCGGAGCAACATCTACTCCTCTCGACCAGACATGTACTTGGGCAATATCGTAAGCGGAGGCTATCGTATGCTCCTAATGGTATGCGCTCTTTAAACCAACGGCTGGAGAGTACTGCTAAGCAGCACAGGAATATGGCGAACAATGGCGAATGATCCGCAAGATCGTCCATAATAATTTGAACATCAAGGCTGCAAGAACCTATGTGCCGTACCAGGACCTGGAGAACAAGAACATGCTGGTCGGCATGCTGGAGAAGCCAAATCTGTTTATCGACCACATCCGGCGCTATGCCAATTCTTTGACCACCCAAATGATCTTTGGCTTTCGTACGCCAGACATTGACGACCCAAAACTGAAGCAGCTTTTTCACGTATGCTTCCACGCTCTGGTTATGATGTCCTGCTGACCGTCATGTAGGGATTCGAAAAGTTCTCAGCGATCACCGGAACGCAAACAGCAGCTCTTCTTGATCTATTCCCGATCCTCCGTAATCTGCCTGACTTGGTTCTGCCACTGCGCAGGTATGCGAAGGAGCTCCACAAGAAGGAAAGCGAGCTGTACGTCGGTCATTGGTTGAACGTCAAGAAAGCAATCAAAGAAAAGACCGCCAGGCCATCGTTCTGCGTAGACCTGGTTCGAGCTCAGGATGCCGAGGGCTTCTCTGATCCTCTTGCAGGATACGTCAGTGGTTCCCTCCTCGAGGCTGGGTCTGACACAACATCCGCAACTCTCATTGGCTGTAAGTCAATCCAAAGACCATGGAAAAGCTACGCTAATCTTTCCAGTCGTCCAAGCGATGCTGCTCTTCCCCGATGTCGCCAAAAAGGCCCAAGAAGAACTCGATCGAGTCTGCGGAGATGAATTCCCAACATTGGACCACGAGCCCAACCTGCCCTACATCCGAGGCTGCATCAAGGAGAGTCTGCGCTGGATGCCGACAGACATACTTGGCGTTCCGCACGCCGTCATTCGTGACGATGAATACATGGGCTACACGATTCCCAAGGGTGCCGGCGTGATGTGGAATGTCTGGGGCGTTCAGATGGATCCGAGGAGGCATCCTGACCCACGTCGCTTCGATCCGGCACGCTATGCAAACGACACGCAAACGGCTGCAGAGGCTGCCAACAACCCTGACGCATCGAAGCGCGATCATTTCGTGTTTGGTGCTGGCCGTCGACTGTGTCAAGGCATGCACATCGCAGAGAGGTCGTTGTTCCTGGCCATCGCTCGCATGCTGTGGGCATTCGACTTCAAACTCGCGCGGGATGCTGCAGGCAACGAGGTGAAGCCGGATGCTGACGACCTGACAGAAGGTATGCTCGTATGTCCGAAGCCGTTCCCCGCTCAGATCGTGCCGAGAGACGAGAAGAAGTCTGCTCGCGTGAAGGCGGAGTGGGGTAAGATGGAGGAGCTGCTTACCGAAGATATGCAGTGGAAGGTGCTGCCCGAGGGACTGATTTGGAAGGAATACAACCAGGCCACGGAGGTACCTTGAGCTCGTGTTGGCACAGTGATGGCACAGAAGGCTTATTTTGTGCCCAGCTGATTGGAGCTTTCGTCACCTGGTCATCAAGAAGCTGTGATTTCCAAAATGAGTTAGGGTGGTCAAGTAAGGTAATGAGATAGTGCGAGGCAGTCAATCAGGAACGACTAATTGAATAACAATTGCAACGATTCCCAGGGTATCCAAGCCTTGCCACCAGCTGAACGACAAAGCATAAACGAAATGTCGTGTAGTAGCATCATTTACCAATCCTTTGTATAGTGTTCGCGCATATCCAGGATATGCTGTGGAATCAGATTCGAGCCTTGAACGCCAGTCGCACCCCAACCCAACCCATCACAAACTCATATCTCATCCAAAGGCGTTCACTCTTGGGGTCCAGTAACTTCGGCGCCCAATGCACCCGCTGCCAAGTGGCCGAGGCCGCCAGCAAAAGCAAGGAATAGAGCAAGTGCTGTCGACTCTCCACTTTGTACAAGATCTGCTGCTGATGTAGCACCATCTGCCTCCGTCTCTGCGACTTCTCGCTTCGTTGTAGAGCTGGGCTGGTATGCCGAATCCGCGTCGGATTCATAGTGCCCGCCTGGAGCTCTCTGGGAGACCGTGGTAGACTCGGCATCAGAGTCGAGATCAACACTGCGCGTTGCTCTTCTCGCACTTCGTCGGACGGAGCCAGCCAAGGATGACGCAGCCGCAGCTCCATTGACAGCTGCCTTGTTCTTGGCGGGCCGTCCACGCTTTCGTGGGGTCGTTGTCTCCAACACCGGTTCAGGTTTTGGCTCAACAGCATCGTTGCGTTCTACTTGGTCCTCAAAGGCCACGTGCTTCTCGTGTTTTGGTAGGAAGGGAGCTATGATGCTGTTTTCTAGGATGGCATCGACATCGAGATCACGTGTAAACGTCCAAGTCAGGAGACTTATGATTGTGAATAGCACATCGACCGAGGTGGCGCTGATGATCGGGTCTGATGATATGTGCTTCAGACTTTGGCCAGTCGAGCTCAAACCAGCAAGCACTCTGTCTGACCATGAATCTTCCTTAGACAGACCAACGAGGCTCTGGAAGCTGTTGTAGATATGATGATGCTTGGTTGGGGTATTGTTGGAAACGCTGGCCCTGAATGTCGCCCAATAGAAGATTACCGATGCCAGTGAGACAAATTGGAACACTTTTGCGTAGGAGCGATGAGCGGCCGTTTTAGTAGCATGTCGTCGCCCGAGGCTTAAGGGCACAATCTGCGTGTGATTAGAAAGGACTTGGAGACGCCATCATGATTGACTCACCTGAGGCGCGAAAGCAAGCAGCAGTGGTACTGCTAATTTACCCTTGCGTAGAAAATCGATGGTGCTTATATCTAGGTTGGTCGGCAGGTACTTTCCGGGAAGAAGGTACAAGAAGACCATGGACAAGGCAACAGGCAGATAGTATACTACAGGCGAGGGCGTGAAAAGCGCATCGTGGAGAGGCGAATCTTCGTTGTGGATTGTCAAGGGGGTATAGAGAATGGTGACGAAGAACAGACTCAAGGCGTAGCCCAGACTGCCCGTAGCGCTCAATACGACGAAAGAGGCAATCGTTGCAGGCGACAGGTTGCGTCGGTGACCTATCAGTCATCTTATTAGTACTGGTTGCTTCATGTTGTTACTGAGCAACTACTCACCTTCGACGCCAAAGAATATGGAAGATACCATCAGGCCGACATAATGCTGAAAGGTGTATAGAAAGCCCTCTGAATGTGCGATGGCGACGCGGTCCGACTCTTTTTGCAAGTCAATGTCCCGGACCCAGTCGCCAAAGTAGAAGCGTCCCTCGGGACCCGTGCCATAGTTCCCCAGGTGCAGGGCGTTTGGCGCATTTGGCGATCCCGAATGCGCCCAATTGACGTAGGACATTGCGCGCCATAGCACTGCGAAGGTGGTGACGGAAGCCAGTGATACAGCTGCGAGGGCGGAGAAGATGATGGCATTCCGGCGGCGCAAAGGCTGCTGAGTGCGCGTCAACGTAGTGGGAGGCAATGCTTTGGCAGCGCGACGCGCAACAAGCAAGACATGTGCCGTCAGTCCTACAACGAGCGCGACATGGCTACCAAATGGTACATAAGCGAAGATGTTGTTGCGCGCGGCGGCGTCGGCTTCAACAGGCGCCATGGTGATATCTGCGAGTAGTGTATGCGGCGACTAGAGATGAGTGTGTATGCGCATTACGCGACGGCGACACGAGTGTGGTGAAGAGTTGTCAGCAGAAGACGGGCAGCATGCTTTCGTCTTGTTTTGATTCCTGGACGCGCCTGCTATGCCTGTCCTATCGCAGCTACCCCACCCACGTCACTGCCAACCTGAGCACCTGAGCACCCGTGCGCGCGCTAGGCGCCTTAGTGCCGATCTGGCGCGATTGGTTCCCGCCGACGCGAACTGTCGCGATAATTCTTAGCCTTCACCAATCACGCCATGGCCACCGTCTACTACGAAGACTACATAGCAGAGGACACGGAGAAGTACGACGAGTCGCAGGACGAGGATTTCAATCCCGATGAAGCAGCCCACGGCGGAGAGGCATCGAGCTCCTCCGACGAAGACGATGCGCCCGCAAAGACCACGCAGCGCAGCGGCAAGCGCAAAGCACCTGTCGACGACGAGCTCGACTCGGGAGACGAGGTGACGATACAGGCTGCGCGGAAGAAGAAGTCCAAGAAGCAGAAGAAGGGCAAGAAGGGACAGGATGAGGATGACGAACTCCTCTCTGATGGCGATGGCGGCTTGATCAAGACTCGCGCTCAACGGAGAGTGGAACAGATAGAGAGGCGGCCGCTCGCAAGGACGGAGGGCGCCACTGTTGATGTCGATGCGCTGTGGGCGCAGATGATTGCGGCACCATTGAAACCTGTTGAGCCTGAAGAACCCCGCGAACCAGACACCAGCATAGACGAGTCCACGCCCGCAGCATCAAAACCAGTTCCTGTAGCAGCTGAGGAAGAAGAGCACGTCTCGATCAAGAAGACGTACACATTTGCCGGACAAGACACGACTGAGGAGAAGTCAGTACCGCGTTCCCACCTTGAAAAGTACACTGCAGATGGCTGGAAAGCGGTCGACGCTGCAGACAAGTCTTCAGACCCCGATGCGAAACCCAAGGCAAACACATCCAAGATCCGTCGGCCCCTACGCCGCCCTTCTCGCTTCGAACCAAATCCTACCGGCTACGTTCGGACCCTGGCGCCCGAGTACCAGCTGACGTATCCGCGCGCCACAGCCGCTGTCGCCGAGAACGCGCTCATGCCTCCGCCCGAACTCCCTGTAAAAGGAAAGGACAAGACGCAGAAGCTCAATGTTGTGGACAAGTCGCGCATGGACTGGACAGGCTTCGTTGACAAGGAAGGCATTGCCGAGGAACTGGACACGCATGGCAAGACTAAGGAAGCTTACTTGGGTCGTATGGAGTTTTTGGCTGGTGTGGAAGCAAAACGAGAAGAAGAGAGGAAACGAGTTAGGGTGGCAGCGGGCACAACGTGAGAGCTGGCCCGGATGAATGAGTTGTGCTATAATATGATACCCATTTTCCCGTCACACAATGAGACTCACAAGAGAGAAGATTCTACATTATCAATAGGCTTCCATTCGTGCCAAAGTCCCAGTCCGTCTGTCGCCCTAACACGACTACTTGCTATCTGGAAGCTGCGGTATCGGCGCAGGAGGATACCTCAACTTGACCCCAAGTATTCCGATCAGGCCCAAGCAAAGTTCTTGCAGCTCCTTCAAGTCATCCCTCGTCGCGCCATTCCACAGCATACCTTTCATATGGTGCTGCAACTGGTTCTGGCAATCCATGCCATACAGCCCTGACAACATCGCATAACCCGTTGTCAGATCGTCTAGAATGCCATCGAAGGAGAAGACTCTGGCGTACAACACATCTATTAAAGCTGTCAGCATCCACATATATCTCAACGCAACAATCAATGAGATTATCGCACCTCTAACAACAAAAGCATAATCCGGACTCGCCCGTACCGACGCCTCCGGATCAAAAGCTGGGTTCCTCGCATAGATATTCGTCCAAAACTTCTTTCCCCTCGCCCTTGCTTCTTCATCCGACTCTTTCGCGCGCAAACATTCAGTCTCGCGCAATGCCTCCGGCACACAGTCGGAGAGACTGCGCATTGCGTTGCCCGTCCGGCCTGCGCCAACGATGCCAGTCGACTTGATGACGCCTTCGCGAATGCGATTGATGGCGCATTTGCGCGCCGTGTCGGACTCCATGCTGGAGAGCACGTGTGTGTCGAGGTGGGCGTAGACTTGGGGGACGATGTCTGGGTAGTTTACAGAGGAGAGGGTTATGATGACACACATGTACCATCGTAAGCGATCGTTTGTGCTTGTTAAGGTTGAAACTGGTGTGAAGAAGGAGTCGGGTAGAGTTGGTGTTTCCATTGCGGTGATGATTTGGAGAGCTTATACGTGGAGCAAGTTGAGGTCTGGACAAGCTCGATAGTATTCGTCGTAAGAAATGTAGATGGCCAATATGTTCAGTGTTGACGTTCAGTAGCTCCGCAGTCTACTTCGTCCATCACTAGGATAAACTGTGTTCCAATAGATATCAATGTCTGGAGTAATGATACTTTGTGTGAGAGCCTTGGTGGAAGTTGCAGAGCCGGCGTCGCAACCACGTCGGACATCGATAACCGAACGGCCTTGCGCCGAACTCCACAAACAACGAACACCATGTACTCTCGCTACCAAGAATGTCACAGAAAGCGCGACACTCTCTTGACTGAATCGTCCGAAGATAGGAAAGAAGTAGCATTATGTATATCATCTCTCCACTCTCACAATGCACCAGCGTCGACAAAAGCGAAGAGGTATATTCCACTCCCACAGCGAAGCATTCATAATTTAACCCAACATAGTTCCTCTCACACCTCAAAGAAATAGCCGCAACAACACATGCCAACGAACCGAACTGCTACGCGTACGCCTGGTTCCGCAGCGCAGGCGACAATGCAACCGTCCCCTCCCACTGGCTCCGCGGCTTCGAAGTGTGCGTGCTCAACACATGACGTGAAAACGACGTGATCATCTTCTTATAGCTAGACACAGATATGCAAGCATTGAAGCCAACCAGGTCGAGCACCGTGCAAGTAGCGAATACAAAGCCTTCCGCACAGCTGTGAGCGAGCGACATTTGCTCGAACGCCCGAGTGATCTGCGATTTTGGTATCCTAGCGGCATTGGATTCCTTGCCAAAGAGAAAGGTGATGTTTTTCAGCGAGGGGAAGAAGGGGGAAAGGTGCAGTACCTTGTTACAGATGAGTTTGTGGTGAGAAGTGGAGCGAAAGAGGAGGTTTATAGTCAGCTCCGCGCAGTGGCTGGCGTTGCGGAAGATGCGGCTGATGTGCTTACGTTCTGGGTGCAGGATCGGTATGGAAAAAATGGCAGTAGTGACGGAGGTGGCGGTGTGTATGAAGTTTATGTGTTGATTAGATGCTCGAAGAGAGAGGCTTTTGAGACGTTTTGGAAGCAGATACAGACGGCATGGGATCAGATTAGCCAGCTCGTCGAGGATCGAAGGAGGACGAACTGGGTCGAGTCTGGGATTGGGTTTCTTTCGAGATGAATCAAGACTGCATAAGATCGAAACTGAAGTTTTGTACAATGCGGTCTTGCCGGACTATCTTTGTACCTCGAGTTCATCACTACCCGCTACTCCATTACTCGAACTACAATATTGCCATGGCGTTCGGCGGCGAAGCCACTGCCCCCGTATAGTTCAAAGGCGCAGATGTGAAAAAAAACGACCAACACTTCCTTTTCTGACACATTTCCGCAAGTCGATCCAGATCAAACAGCTCTCCAATCGGTGTTCCCCACCCAGCCAAAAGGATCGGATGAAGATGCCACTCCTTCTCCACCGGCGCTATCTCACTTGTCAGTCACAAACCTCAAACTCAAACTCAAAGAAACAACTCACGTCTAACCTCAAACCCTGGACAGTCACTCGCCACCGCCGCAAACTGCCTCTCCCACAACCACTCCGTCGTCTCCCGCCCCTGCCCGAGCCCACACCACTCCCTCACAGACGCGACGTCGCGTCTCTGCTCGCTGCTGAGCGCCCTGTACGCCGCGACGTAGCCCGTGCGGAGAAAGAGGATATCGCCCGTGTGGAAATGCGTGTTTTGCGCGGCGGCGACGCGCTGCACGTCTTGAAGCGTGATTGCGTGGGGTGCGAAGTGCGAGATCGCTATGCCTTGGTCGGAAGCGTAGGATGCGAAGTCGATGAGGACGCCGCGGGCTGCGATGCCGCGCGAGGTCCAGGGTTGGAGGCTGTTAGGGGAGGTGGGGGAGGAGGAGTGGATGGTTTGTTGGGTTACGCTGGATCGCGTTATCAACGACATATTTGCCAGCCTAACTCCTGCAACTGTACCATTCCTGTGTGAGAAAATGGAGAGAAGGAATGCTTACCCGTTATAGAACTTCTTATCCACTTGGTACGCGAAGTGGCGCAGACTATCCCATTGCGAACTCCCTTGCGTGTTAAATGTGATCTGCAACAATCTTGAGATTAGATTCTGTCTCCCCTCAAGAAGATCAAGATGAAACGAGTATATGAAGAGGCAAACGTACCACATCATCATTAACTACCAACGGACTCTTGTCAATAACCTTCTGCTCAAACCCAGCTCTGCCCAGTAACGGCGGATCGAAAAAGTCTAAAGGAAGACTATATGTGGTGGCAATTATCAGCCAATCATCCTGAAAAAGCATACGTTGGAGAAGAACACGCACTCGAGACCAAGGCGTTCCCCGGTCATGACTTCTTCTTTGATGGTTCGCAAGACGAGATCATCGGTCAAGTAGTTTAGTGATCCTAGTGATGCTTCTTTCGAGTCTCCCCAGAGCCCCCATGCCGAGTTCGGGGGATCTTCTTTATGTAGCGGGAGGTCAGTGAATTTGGGAAGAGGCTTGCGCAGGCTAGCCATTGTATTGTGTGTGAGTGTGTGGGAGAGCTTCGTGGACAGGCTAGTGCGACTTGAGGTTCTCGAACAATTGCTGTGTGAAATACTTTACACGCCGACTTCTATCTATCTGAGTAGAACGATTGAGTTTTTAGAGCAGTGGTGTCATTCGAAATGTTTGGAAATCTGGTCGTGACGCTCTACCGAACATCGATGGTCGTCTCGGAAATCAATGTCCGACGCACCACGAGATCGTGGTCCTTGTCCGGAAACACGATTTTGCGAGTTCATCGAGCGAGCAACTTATACAATCTGAAAAAGCTTCAAGCTTCAAAACTTGTATTGCAGAGATCTACATTGTCCTCCACTTGATCAAACCAATATTGAAAATTATGACAACACAAAAGCTCGGTCTATTGTTGCGTCTCGCCGAGCCTAGAGACGGCACAACACCCAGCACCCGTCATGCTCGGCCTCAGATTGCTTCATATGCAACGCAAATATATACAGCGTTAGCCGATGACGACAAAGAACCTTCGCAGCTATCTCTCTACGTGCTCGACGCCATCAACCCACTCCTCGAAACCTCAGACCTCTACAACGCCGACGTCGCCGCAAATGCAGACTCACAGATCTCCTGGCTCATTCTAGAATTCATCAACGGCCGCGAAAAAACCGCCTCTCCCACCTCTCCACCAAGCACACAGCACGCCCTTCCCATACGCCCCTTGCCCGGCTCTAAGATCGTTGTCGTAGGCTCCACGCCTCGCCCAGACAAGGAATCCGACTACCACGAATGGTACAACGTCGAACACGGTCCGGCACTAGGCACCGTACCTGGCTGGAACGCAGGGCGTAGGTACGCGTTCCGCAAGGCGTACGGCGAGGCGGAGACGGCGAGCTTTTATGGCGTCAATTACTACGATGCAGAAAGCGGGCTAGGCGGGCCGATTTGGGAGAAGAGCACGAAGACGGAATGGACGTTTAGGATTAGGGGTAATGCTGCTAAGCCGAATATTAGAAGGGTGTGGAGGGTGGTGGAAGGCGAGGACGATGGTGACGAGTGAGTGGTGCGCGTAGAGGACCTTCACTTCAGTGGCTATGAGACTAAGCCAGTATGATTTTGTGACTACGAATCATGTTCGTGGCATAGCTGTGTATCGAAAGCGCCACAATTGTTCGGGCTATCAAGCTCAGACTGGCACTGGAGTACATTGCACAGCTAGCCGCATAAGTAGATGTACCACGAATGTATCTGGAAGGTGCTGTTAAGGTGCAACAAAGCAACATCGCCAACAGGCTGAACTCATAATAATGAGTCGCTCAGCAACAATCAAGGCAGGTATAGAGTTGCTTTCGCGGTTAAGATATTGCATTGGTGTTATGCTACCATGTAGTACGTGTGGACAGTTTGCAAAGAATATAAGTACCCATGCTCGTCTCCGTAAATCCGGTGTTGAGCTTCACGAAACAACTGACTGCAATCTTCATTATGCTTAAATTCTTCGTCTTAAGGATACTTTCAGCTTTGCTCGTTCTCCCTTTTCTTTGCAATGCCGTCGCAGATCCGAACCCTTTCGCGGCCGAGGATGACTTCGACATCTTCTACGGCCTTCCAGGTTCACAATATGGTTACGACCGCATGGGCGCAGCACAAACTAGCCAGGCTTATATGGTCAAGGGCAATGATAATTCCTATAAAAGCTTTCTAGATCCCACCGATCTCACTCTCAAAGCTAATCCTGGCGTTGTCACGAGCGCGCCCACTACAGCTAGCGCGCCTGAAGTCGAAGCTGAAACGGGCGTCATGAACGCTGTTACAGTAGCAAGTGGAGCATATTCAAGGTATCCGCAAGAGTTCTACTGTCCTCAGGACAATAACGCAAAGTTCTCAACGTGAGTATGTCGGCGAGATTGCAGTCATGTCCCTAATTTGTCCCATTAGAGGCGGGAAGTGCTTCGAGCTGCACTGCAACAGCGCTACCGATCTACGCGTCGGCGTTGCGCAAGAATTCCCGTCTACCTCGTTGAGACAGTGTGCCGAAGCTTGTGGACAGAGCAGCCAGTGCGTTGCGTGCGACATCCATGTTCAAGGCGCGAGGAATCCGAACAAATGTCTCCTCTTCAGAGGCACACCCCCAAATGGGAAATTGTAGGTCGGAATCTTGTTAAGAGCTTGTCAATACATGTTGCCTAGAGCAGCTCTGACGTTTGGTATAGGACCACAAACCAATACATCCACTACTGGGTTATGCTGACCAATGATCAATGCGGTCGTCCATATGACGATGGTGACCGGAACCGCTTTCCTGACGACCGCGACTCCTGTGGCATTGATCCTCAGGTAATTCAAAGCGCATCGGATGCATGTGATCGGAAATATAACGGTGCGAGACCGACGCCGCTGTTCAATGAGCGAGGTAGACCTGTGTGCTGCGGGCCGGTGAGGAATTACGATCGGTACGGCAACGTTGCCGAAAGCTGTCCGCCATCGAGAAGTAACAATAGAGATGATGGTGGAAGATATAACGATAGAGAATCGGACGATGGCATGGGCGCACAGAACGTGGGACCATAAGTCAGTGGTGGTGGCGAGAAGCAAAGGATGATGGATGATGGATGGAAAGACTCTCCTTATGCGACACATTGAAGTACATCACTTCGATATTACCATTTGCCATGAACATCATGCCGAAACTATTCTACAATTTGACCTCCAGATGTATGATACAAGAAGAGAACAGGGCCCATAGCTAGCAATTTGTCTGCTGCGACCTATGCAACAACTTAGTAGGCGGTACTCGGAAAGCCAAAAGCCCCAGTATTCACAATAATAATTATTAAATATGATTCTCTACACGCAATGACGTTAAGTCCTTTGAGTTGTTTACATGCTCAAGTGGAGCGACCTTGTTATGGGTATGACTGAGAAGGCGCAAAGAGACCATAGAGAGTGTTCTGTGAGAGGTCCCACTCTTGATCGTTAAGAAAGCTCATGAGTCCTGGCGCAACCATCTCCGTGTCCGTACAGAGAGGATCTATTGCATTGTGCGAGCTAAGATCGTGCAAGTATTGCGCTGCAGTATAAAGCTCGCGATCATTCTGTGGACTCGCAAGTGGTAGTTGAGGAAAGAAGCTCTCGTCCAAATTGTGAAAGATCGGTTCGTGCGAGTTTTCGACTCTTCGTTCTTTGGAGCTCAATTGGAACTCGCGGGCCATGTCTCGTAACACGGATAGAGGCTTTTTGAGTCCGAAGTTACACCCGTGCTGTAGCTCGCCTAGGCAAGTCCAGAAGAAAGCAATCATGTCTGTGAACATTCCACGGTCATGTCGCTCCTGAGGAAGAATGATAGCTACAGCGGAGTACACTGCGTAAGATAGTAGGAAAGGTGCTCGTCGGAGTGTAAAGGTCCGGCGATACGCACGCACATGCTTCTCGATGGTGAGCGCGCTCGAAGTGCATTGTTCTTCACAGTGTCGCTTCTGTTGTGCATTCGAGTGACGCCGCAAATGGCCTTCCTCGAGGAACGCTCGGTACAAGAGGATGCGCAATGTGTGAAAGGTAGTACTACGCATTATTAGTAAGCGACGTGAAATTCCAGCCTGGTACCTACTACAAGGTGATCTGATGCGGTGGCGGGATCTGGGGACCTTCAGGATCAAACACCAAGTGTTCGGGCATCGTTTTGATCCAACTCTCGAGCTGATTTTCAATCGTGACCTTCTTGCCAATAACGACTTCGGTGTGATAGCTGACCGTGCTGATGCCATACAGTTCACTGACAAGAGCTCCGATTTGCATAAGCTTGACGTAAGCAACAAAACTAGAGACAGCATATACGGGCATAGGATCGTACGGGGGTGGACGCAGTTCCGGCTCGTTTGGATCCACGTAAGGCTCCCAGTCGTCCAGCTCTTCAAAAGTGTCGAGAAGCTGGAGCGGTACTCTTGCCTCCATAGTGGCAAAACTACACTGACGACCGAGGTACAATGATTGGATGACATCAGTGATGTATGCTCCCCAGTAAAGCCGCTTGCGGATTTCTTGTTCGATGTCCTTTTGCAACAACTGTGCACTGCTTTCTGACCTTAGCTCTTGATACTCCGGCCCGAGCATCATGTGACATCCAAGGTCTATGATCATCCTGTATGCCGTTCCTGAAAGAGCCCAGCCTGCGCTGACTTTCCCTTGTGCCACCAGAGTTACACTCGTGAGTAGAAGCGCCACAGCACTGGTAAGGCTTGGATTCGTTATCGCTTCGACAAGTAGAGTACAAAAGCGATCGTAGAATCGTGCTCCGATACTCCCTGGATCGCCATCCAAAGATCTTAGTGATGCTCGGTCACTATACAACGAACTGTTGTAGTATATCGCATTGAGCAAGAGTTTGTTCACCCATGGTCCTCCATTGGCAATGCTGTCTAAAATAGCCGGGCGATAGGTGATTAGAGAAGAGCAGTGGTGGCGATTGAAGTGGAGGCTTATCAAGTGTCTTGCTAGATCAGGCTCACATCCGTCCAGATCAACAGATCGTTGCGGCTGCCTGAAGAGGCGGTTCTCGCGCTGTTTTTGCAATATGGCGTTACTGATAAGCCGTGCTTTAGACGCAGACACGACCGCTTCGCCTTTCCTAGAGACTTTGGAGATATTTGCTTTGTGTAACGCCCTTCTAGTCGGGTTCATAATTCCAGCGAGACCATGGACTGATGAAACACGCCCATGCTCATGGAAGACACCAGCAACTCGTGCTTCGCACAGGGAAAGTCCATCACATGGGTATTCACTTTCTTCAACAGGACCTTGCGGTAATTGTTCCGGTGAGTCCGGTCGAGACCGTTGTTGTGAGATGGGTTGTTGGACAAAGTCCTGTAGGAAGGCGCCGTCGCTCGGCTGTCCGTAGGCTGACAATACAGGCACTGCCATCTCATCATGAGCTTGTAGTCCACTCATGGTGTCTCTTAGCGTCTCCGGAGATTGATCACGTACGAGACCATTCGTTTCACTGGCATTGATCGTCGACGCTGGTGTTGGCAATGGCACCGCGATAGGCGATTCCGGGGTTACAGGTTGCTGCTCATGATGGCTAGGTCCTTCGCCTCCCGATTCATGCTCGATTAACCGCGCAGTGGAGCGCAAGGCATCTTCAAGTGCTGGTTTGGATGTCCCAGAGCTTCTCATGTGCTCCAGCATTGCTGACATGGTAGCTTCCAGGTTCTGGAAAAGGGCTCGGGATGGGCGTGGTTCTCTCCTTGCATCGCGCGGAAAGACGCAATTGAGGTCATTGGCAAGGCATTCATCGCAGTGCGGGCGAGTACCACTACATCTTATCTTCTTTTGGCGACATGACGAGCACGTTTTACACGTAACAGACTTTTGGGTAGCGCGTCTGATGCGTGCGTCCCCGTGAGAAGAATTCTGAGAGATGTGTCGCTTTGGTGGCATCACGGCGTCCGTATTCTGTCGTATGATGTTCCGGAAATCATAGAAGCCAGGCCGTGATTATGGGACGTCCATGTTCGGACATTCAACAATGACATCGAATCCAATGCGGAGGTGCCGAGGTTGCGCGCTAGCATGCCATGGCTATTCACGCATATCGCTAGTGTCGGACACTTGCTTCCGTGTTCGCAGGAGCCGGACATCATGTTCCGTGATCAACATGCAGCATGAGAATGCAGTTTTATACAAAAGATTACAGATGTAAGTGTCGAAGAAACAGAACACAATCATCGAGATACCTACATAGATTGTGACAACAAATCAGCCATGGCACCATCAGCAGTCCCCATAACAGCGACCCCTGAGTCTTTCATACCAAAAGTGTGCAAAAAGCCACACGTCTCATCGCTGCAAGTGGAGCGAACGTTGGCCGCTGTCGAAGACCATGTCGCCGATCTCGTCAAAGATGCTGCTACGACGCTGGACCCGAGTTACACCATCAACGAGAAGCCCATCGGCACCCGACGACCTATTCGAGTCGCATGCATGGGTGCTGGCTACTCCGGGTTAATGATGGGAATCTTGTTCAGTCAGAAAATGATGGATAAGAACGCTGAGCTCGTTATATACGAGCGGAATGAAGACCTGGGCGGCACATGGCTCGAAAACAGGTATATACGCAGACCGATCGTTCATTCTTTTAAGAAGCATGCTAAATGATCACTCCAAGATATCCAGGATGTAAATGCGACATTCCTGCACACAACTACGCATTCAGCTTTGCGCCAAACCCAAGTTGGCCCAATTACTACGCCACCGCCCAACAAATACACGAATACATGCACGGAGTCGCAGAACAGTACGACTGTAACCGTTTCATCAAGTACAAGCATACTGTTAAATCGGCAATATGGTCGGAGACAAAAGGGAAGTGGGAGGTGGAAGTGCAGACTGGAACCAATACCATTCACGACGAGGTTGACGTGTTCATCAACGCTGGTGGTGTGCTGAAGTAAGGAACTGATTCTAAGCTACAAATCTATACTGACTACTATCCAGCAACTGGAAATGGCCAAGTATCACCGGTCTGCACGACTTCAAGGGCAAGCTCGTCCACTCTGCACGGTGGGACCAGGAGTACGACTTCACCGACAAGCGAGTCGCAGTGATCGGCATAGGCTCTTCAGGTATTCAAATTGTTCCCAAGCTTGCACCTCTGTGTAAAGATATGGACTGCTACGTCCGGACACAAACATGGATCTCTCCAGCACCTGGAATCAATGAACCAACAGACAATGATCCCGAAATGGACAAAGACTACAACTTCTCCCAGAAGACGCTGGAGGTTTTCAAGGACCCTGAAGTTCTTAGGGCATACCGCGTTGCAATTATGGACAGACGAATTGAGAACTTCAAGCGAGCGATTGCAGATAGCGACGTTCAGAAGAAGGCACAAGAATTATTTCGAAAGAGCATGATTGATCGCTTGGGTAATACCGAGAAAGGACGAAGGGCAGCAGAATTATTGCTACCAAGCTTCCCGGTCGGATGCCGCCGCCAAACGCCAGGGCCAGGCTTTCTGGAAGCTATCACACAGGAAAATGTTGAGATGCGTTGGGACGACGTTCAAAAAGTGACAGAGAAAGGGATCATAACAAGGGCAGGCGATTTGAAAGAGTACGACGTCATTGTGTGCGCTACTGGTTTTGATACCTCATTCAAGCCATCATTCCCAGTTGTTGGTCGAAATGGTGTGAATCTCGCCGAAAAATGGACGTCAGATCTTCCTAAAGCATACTTTGGGTTCCTTGTCCCAGATATGCCAAATTACTTCACCTTCATCGGACCAAACAGCCCTATAAGTAACGGATCACTTGTCCTCGGCGTCCAAGCGACAGCTATGTATGTCTACAAGTGGCTGGAGAAGCTACAAACAGAGAGTATCAAGAGCTTCGAGGTCCGACACGACGCCAATGAGGAGTACAACCAGCATATCCAGAAATATCTGGAAAGAACGGTCTGGACAAGAGGCTGTCGAAGTTGGTACAAGAGGGGCACGGTAGATGGTCCAGTTGTGGCAATATACGGTGGTAAGTTATCCTCGCCTTAACAATGTTCGCTAGATCGCGAGAATGCTCATACGCTCAACAGGAACAAGTTTTCATTTCATGGAAGCCATTAAAAATCCTCGGTGGGAAGACTTTCACATTGATCGAATGGATGAGGCAAAGGCGAATCGTTTCGCCTATCTCGGCAACGGCTTCACCTTGCGCGAAACAAGGGCTGAAAGTGTGGGAGCAACGCAGACACTTGACTTTGAGGAGTACTACAAGTTGTTTGTCCTGCCAAGTATTCATGATTAGCATGTTGTAAAAGGCATTTCATAGACCGACCTTTTGGACTTTTAGATGGCAATGTACTATTAACTTGAACAATATGTGTCCCTTGCCATCCTTTGAAGCTAAAAGGAACCATTCGTATTTTTGATTTGTTTGTGAATCTAGAAGTGATCTAATTTTGTCTGGTCAGTTGTGTCGACTTGCTTTTGCATCAATCGCGCTGGGTCCGAGGACGCACTTGGTGGGATGAATCGACTTACTCATGGGGTTGAGGATTGGGCCCCGGCGAGAAAAAAAGGGAGTTGAATCTATAGTGCTGAAGAACCTGAGCAGCATTTTAGTCCAGAAGGGCAGCAGTAACTGATGTCCAGAGCCTCGCGTTCTTAGGTGCATCCTCGGGTCAGACACGTCATTTGACACCAACTTCAGCTGTTCATACGGGACTCAGAGGCGAACGAGATAGCCATTTTGAAAGCCAAGAAATTTCATAGATTGGAGCGCACATTGATGGAGTCTATCAAACTTCTGCTACTACGTTTGTAGATAAAGTCCCTCCTAGTAATTGACCAAGCAAATATACATTTGTAAAGCCGGTACCCAATAAGACTCGAAAGGATTAGAGAGTGTATCGGAAAAGCGGGCTGCGATCTCCCATTCGCACAAGATCCTGCTCAGTATACTTCGCTCGCACATCCGATTCCGGCACTGCATCCCTTCGCTTGTTCTTGATCTTGTACACAGTCTCAAGTGTTGAAGCCGCAAGTATGCCTCCGACAATGAAACCAAGGCAGGTGCCCCATCCAGTCTGATAGCGAGGCTTTTCATCGCCGAGAAAGATCAAGCTGCCAATGATACCGCCACAGTTCCCAAGTCCAATCATGAAAGCAATGCCCATGGCTCGTTTGTCAGGACCTGCGAGGTTGTTAACGGTCCAAGTGTTCGCGCCTGGGACCACCGGGTATACGCTTATGGTAGCAACGTGAACGAACGTGTAGCAAAGAGCCACATGCTGAGAGATCTTCGCGCTGAAGCTGAATAGCACAGCGTAGGCGCACATCAAACTAAGGAGTGGGCCGACAATGAAAGGCAGACGCCATCGATACTTGTCGGCGAACTTCGCGACGACGACGGCAGATATGGCACCAGCGATGTATGGAGGTGCGGAGAGTAGCTGAGCATTAGTGCTTGAGAATCCCATGTTGACCATGATCTGAGGAAGCGTGAACTTCAGCGCATAAGTCGGAACCGATGAGGCCATGAAAATCATGGCCTGCAAGAAGATTTGCCAGTCGGTAAGAACAGAGAAAAGCACTTTCATCTTCTGCTTGCGGTGCTCGGCTTTCTCCTCGGGTGAAATGCTCTTCTTCATATCCTCTCGGCGGATGCCACGGAACTTGCGGTACATGAGATTCAGATATTTGATCTCCGGCTCAGCAAGCCATCGACCAGATGCGGCTGGAGAGTCTGGCAACAGCCAGAACGAGGCGACTCCGAGGAGCACAGTGAGAATTCCTTCGAGAATGAAAATCCATGCCCATCCTGTGATGATATTAGCTGGCGATATGAGGCGTACATAATGATGACTGACCGTTGTAGCCACCAAGTCCCTTCATCTTAGCAAATCCAGCTGCAAGAAGCCCCGAAAAGGCTCCAGACATCGCAGCGGCACAATATAACAAGGACATTCTGAGCTGCGTCATGTGTGGTGGGTACCATTGACTTAAGAGAAATACCGCTCCTGGGAAGAAACCGGCTCTGTCAATTGTCAACAAGGCACAGCTATGATGCAGCTGTGTGGATCATCGACTTACTCAAACACGCCGAGAAGTAGACGGCATACCAGGAGCCCGGCGAAAGATTTGACAAATCCAGTACATGTCATGACAATGCCCCAAGAAGTGACGATGAAACCAATCCAGAGGGATGGCTTCTTGAAGCGCATGAGAATGGTGTTGGCAGGAATCTCGAACAGGATGTACGGGATAAAAAAGAGCATGTTGGCGAGATTATAATCGACACCTTTCATGCCAAGATCTTTCTCAAGGCCTTCGATCTTTGCATTTCCAAGATTGGCACTGCGATTATTACATATCAATATCACATTTCACTAGTGGATGTGCGTGCTTGGAAAGTGCATACCGGTCAAGATTCGCGATCAAGTACAGCGACATGAGCATCGGCATCAAACGCCAGTCGATCTTGCGGAACACTTTGTTGTGGTCTTTATCTGTGTATTCATGCACATAGGTCGCTTCGTCATACGAAAGACCTGCTCGAAGGGAATGTTCAAGGTGTTCATGCTGAGCGTATGGGGCTTTCTCGTCGATCTCGATAGTTTCGGGACTTTCTGGCTTATTGAACGCCATCGATGCTAATGTGGAAGCGCAATGAGATATTGAAAAGAGATGTGATGAATGAGGAACAAGATCGTCACAATCTCATGGTCCACACAAGCTATGTTGAAGCCATCCAGTTTTGTAGTACAGAATCCTCATTGTGGAATCTGGAACGGACATGGAGTACCGAATGTGGCTTGCCATATCCCCAGTATTTGAATCGGCCCAGGTGCTTGGTGTCTGGGGTTTCCCCGCGATTCCCCACTCTCGGCTACCGGTATCCTCTGGAGCTAGCTGCGTTCAGAGGTAAATTTGCGTTCAACGCCAATTTAGACTGAGACGCCACTGAATGGAACTTGATGTCCGGAAAATTCAATGTCCAGCCCTCATCAATACACTCACGGAGCTTGTCGTCTTCTAACATTCCCGAACATCCGGTCAATTCCGTTCGGTTGGGCAGAAGAGCGTCAAACGCAAACGTTTCGATGGAACATTCTCCGCATATCTGCTTGACACTAAGATCGAGGGCGCCAAAATTCTTCTAGATCATCATCCATTCAGGTGGTTCTGTTTTTCATCTATAGCATCCTTTTGAGATCAAGATATCGTACCATTGTGAGCTAGATATGGATTTCTCCGAGTTCGGTGTACCATGCCAGGAATGGTTAGAATTCGTCAAGACAAACCCTTCAGCTGCCCAGGACGGGTTTTCTGATAACGACATCAGAAAGGCAGAGCAGCTACGCTTTAGTTCCAACAAGGCACGCGGTTTAGCAAGCGCAAACCTCATTTCATCGACCAACCTTGATCGACGCATCACTATAAGCACTATCCAAATCCCATCGAGCGGGCTACATACAATACCTCTGCGGATCTACAAGCCAAGAAGCCCTGGATCTGGTCAGACAAATGGGGCGGTACTCTACTTCCATGGTGGAGGATTCTTGCTCGGTGATGAGACATCGGACGATTTTCTGTGTTCTCGTATGGCAGATGAAACAAATACAGTCGTCCTGAGCGTGATTTATCGCCACACTCATAAACATCCTCATCCAGCGCAGGTCGAAGATGCTTGGATGGCTTTTGAGTATATCCGCGACAATAGGAACTCGATTGAGCCAAGCATCTCGAAAGCGCTAGCAGTGATGGGGATCTCGGCCGGATGCACACTTGCTGCTACAGTAATGCTGAAGGACCTTGAGCAAAAAAGAATGCAGACTGGATATACCAGTATCATCACAGGAGCCCTTTTTGGTATACCATGGCTCATTCATATCGACAATTACCCTTTCCATCTCTTCAAGTCTCGGAAAGTAACGGCCAAAATCCAAAATAAAAATGCTCCTGTCATTCCTTCAGGAAGACTGCAACTGTTCAGTGATCTACTGAAAGCCGACAAGACAGATCGACTCCTCAGCATTCCTTTGCTAACGGACGATGAATTACGAGGATGGCCTAAGACTGCGTTCTTGATTGCAGGCGCAGATCCCTTGCGCGACGATGGACTTATCTTTGCTCAACGTCTGAACAGTCTCAAGTAAGTGTACCAGGTGACAGGCTCAGACAAAGAAGTGCTGACCTTTCATTCTACTTAGCGTCAAGACTGAAGTCGCAATATACCCAGGCCTTCCGCACGGCTTTCGAAGATGGTCTCAGCTTGCGTCTACTACAGCGTTTGATGAAGCAGTGATTGTTGGCATTCATGAAGCATTAAAGAGATAGTGAAAAGCCTTTGCATGATATTTCAATCCTACGGCTGGGAGGCGCTAAGGAGATTTTGAGAAGTGCCGCGAACGACATGACGATCATTTAGACCTCCTCTAGTTCGCGGACTGCAAGATCTGGCATTCATTTGCTGCTCGCTAGATCAATACTTTCCAGAGTGCAAGGAACCAGATGAAATTTGTTCTTTGAGAACAATAAGTAGTCTTCTCATAAGTCAAATCGGGCAGCTATGGAATAATTTCGTTGGGCTCATTACAAAGCATGATCAAGCCTTGCTCATCTTACGCCTACTCATCCTCCGCATCACCCGCATCAACCTCCCTCTGCACTTCTTCAACAAAGTGCTTCTCCGCTTTCTCCATCCCACAAAACCCATCGATCCCGCACTGCACAGTCCACGCGGCCTCAAACGGCGCCCGATACTTCCTCCAAACCACCATCTGTGTCAAATCCTTCTCATTATCAGGCAAAGGATGCCTCTTTTCACCATCCGTATTCACAAACTCCGCGCCTTTTTGAATGATGACGACACTGCGGTCCTCGAATGACTGGTGATCCAGTATTAAGAAAACGATAGGATGGATATGGCGAGGGTCCGTGGAAGAAAGATTGGTGAAGGCGGATTTGAGCTCATCCCAGGTGGGTGAAGTAGAAAATTTCGAGTGCACTGGTTCCTCGATCTTCTGTGTGCGCTCGAGAGTCTGTTGCGACGGCGAGTGGACTAAGATATATGGAGCGCGAGGGTCTTCATCTGAGCCCGTGGGTGGGGGGATGCCAGCTGTTTTGACGAAATCGGTCCATTGCTGTGGTGAAATTAGCAGCCTGAGAAGTTTATCTGCATCATCTCCACGATAACCTCTAATCTGCGGACCAAGACGCAAGGTCAACTTACCTCGGGCGTGATGTCGATTGTCGCGAAGATTAAGCTGTTCATGTTGGGCGATTCTGGATCAGTGGACAAAAGGTTAGATCGCTGGATCGACAGATGCAGATTCCACGTTCGTTGTGGGAGAGCTTCTGGAGATTTATACTAACGTGCAGTGTGATGGGCGCCTTGCGAGAGGGAGGCTGTACTAGCCTAGTAAGCAGGCCAGGGTACGCGACCCCACCAATGCAACTGCAAGTAGGTAGCCGCTGCCTTCCATTCTACGTCACGTCTGACTGTACCGGGCGAGACAAAGCCAGGAACACCAAATGCCATCCGCAATTTCCGATAGCGCTGTTTCATTCTCATTGAAAAAGAGCTAAGTGCATGTAATCATAGTGATTCCCAACCATCTAAGCGCCCGAAACTCAAAGCAAATTGCAAACAGAACGCCACATCTATGACCAGCCAGCCGATATGTTCCCTGTCTCACACTTTGTTCGAATCTATCAACCATCTAAGCCTTCAGCTCAATTCCTTCTTTGTCTTCGCCCTCAAGGTCCCTCTTCACGGAAGGGTAGGAGCCCTGGAACAACCAAGGCTTGCCAGTCCATCGATCGCCTGCATCCCAGTCCATCATGTGGAAATGAGGCTGTCCATCCTCGCTGTCCTTTGCCTCCCTGATGAACATGATATTTGCTGGGTCTGTCTCTTTCTTGCCCTTCTTTGGGCAAACAGACGTGTCTGGCCGCACCCCACTTGCCGGTACTTGCGAGTGTGGTCCTGATAGGCCGCCTTGCAGAGCAGAGCAGTATTGAGCCGGACCATAGTTCATAAACCATTTGAAGTAGTAGTCTCCATCCGGAACATTACTTCTGAGCTGTCCACCGACTCGAGATCCGATTACTAGCGCAAAGGTCGTTAGTAAAGCTTGACACTTCTTTCGATTATGCTCGTTTAGCAACCGGATGGTACTCACGCTCGTTCGCTGTCGCGTCGCCAGGCCCCATTATCTCACCCCAACCTCCTTCGACCGTGTTCGCCATTACCGTCTCTTCTACACTCACACCAAGCAGATCCAGGATTCGTTGAGCAATTGTGATGCCTCTCTTCTGCCTGGTCGCTTCCTGATTGCGAAGCAGTCGTGAAGAATATCCAGATCTCTGCCGCTTGACGTCTGACTGCTTTGCATCGTACCTCACTGGATTGGGGGCTGCAAAGCAAAGGATGGCATAACAGTCCATATTGCAGATGTGGGCGTTTGCGTCATTACCACTGCAATCAATGTCGATCCAGATGGGATCGGATAAAGTTCCCGTGGCACGTCGGTCGAGCCCAGCGGGAATGGCAGAGGCTGAGACCATTACGCCAGATACGATCAGGGCAACTGAGGTGGTGGAAAACTTCATGGTGGCTTTTTTGAAATGTTCGAAATATGGTAGTGTAGAGAAATGGTCCAAGACGAGTGTGAATGAAGTAGGAAACTGTTTAGAGATGATGCTGGATGGACTGAAGACTGATTGTTAGAGTTGAAAACGGTCTTTATACAAACAATTGTCGTCTATGAAGGCAACTAACAACACAACACTGCACAGCCATTTGAAATGCAAGGCTCAATTGCATGTCCCAATTCAACTTGAAACGAAACTATTCCGCAATTGTAACCAAGAACAATAGGTTTATGGGGTGAGGATGTCAAAGCTGGCGGTTACATTCATGGTCGGACCATCAGTTCAATGACTTCGGGTAATACAAGTAGCGAGGCCCACCACACAGGCGTTTGGTATTGGGGTCAAGAACTCGGGCTCGCTTCCTCCCGCTCAAGCAGGCGAAACAAATCAGGCCCAATTATGGCAATTGTGGCGCGTGCACTACTGCTGCGGCCCGTTGGGCGTAAGACCTCCACACTAGGCATGTGGGGGCCGTCAGACATCCCTCGTGTTGGACGGTACATCCCAAGACCAGTGCCCAGAAGGTATCAAATTTGATTGGCTGTCGATGCGCCGTAATTCCACCTGTATTTCACGACCGTAAATTTTGGGCGTCCTGACTCTGTTGGTCGATGAGGTTTATTGGTTTCATGGGGCTGAGGGAAGGCAGACAGCAGTTGTTGCACCTCTTTCACTATGTGCACAGGGCTTCATTGTGTGGAATCAAGTTAGATGCTTAAGCGTTAGTGGAGCATGCTCGTGCAATGTACCTCCTGTATCCAAGAATAACCTAAGATGGGACGAATTCTTCAAGTTCAACCGGAAGAATATGGAGACGACTGCAACACAAGGATGTATTTAAGGAGCCCGATCACCTCACAGAACTACAACAGAACATCTCATCCCATCTTTCATTCACAATAACAATTGCACTCTAAAACCTACTTCCTTGTCTTTTTCACCAAGCATCATTGAAACTTCCTTGAAATTATGCTTTACTACCAGCTTCTTCCCGCTCTTCTCGCAACTCTTGCGGTTGCATCCCCAACTCCTCAAAACAAAACTCCTGCCAAGAGTATTCAGCTCCTTGATGGTACAAGCCTCACCGTCAGCGATGCTGTGAAGCGCGCACCGAAGACTATCCAGCTTCTCGACGGAACGACGATGACAGTCAGCCCATCCGTAGACGACAAGCGTTCTTTGAACGAGAAGCGTGAAGCGGACAAGATCTCCAGCTGCGGTCCCAAATCAGGCTGGACACCCGTGGAGAATCACGGCCTCCATCTCGACCAGGCTATGTGGGGTTACAGAAGTGCGGTCGCTGCCTTCTGCAGTCGCGCAGCATATGCTCTGAACCCTGATGGCACAGCTACACCAGTAGTCGTCGCTGCTGGCACAAGGATCTCATACACTGTGCGCTGGGAAAACGACAAGCCAAATCTGCCCGACAATGAGCGGGGTCACCGCGTTGGACTGAAGGGAGAGCAGCCTGGGCACATCGAATGTAAGCAATCGGAATATCTCGGTCTTGTATGACTACCTTGCTAATAAGTTGTAGTCGAGGTGAACAACAAGCGCAAATCGGGAGACTATACTATGCAGGAAACGAGCTGTATCTCGTACCTGATGAACATGGCCGACCCAAACAAGAGCTGCTATGGCAGCAACAACAAGGACTCCAAGGGCGGAACTTGGCAGGTAAGTTTTGCAATTCGATATATGCGCAATTTAGACATACTAATTCTGCCACAGATGGAGGACAACCACCTCACTTTCCATGCACTTCCAGCTGCGGATAGTGATGTCAACAAGCCTCATGATGAGCTTCGAATTTGAGAAGGGATATGTTGCAATGCGGGCATAGATTCTGGTGCTTTTTTGGGCATTACTTTTTTGCGGGTGGCATGTAGGGCACAGGTAGCATGGGGCATCTAGACGGTGCTCGTAGAAAGGCTCTTGGGTGTTAACTAGCGATCATTTATAGATTTGTTGTTTTTGATTTGATCTTGCTAAACATCACTGCTCTAATATGGTGACCCAGAACAGCTGTGAGGACGATGAAATAAAGCCAGATACGACCTAGGATAGTTCGATTTGAGCTCACAAGACAGGCGTGAATATTTATAGTGTTTTAGAAAAGTCTATTCGTGATTGAGCACGTGGAACGCATTTACTATCCTTGATTAGGACGACAAAATTGTAGTCGTACTTGAAAAAGTTGTCATCGTCGCAATGGATATCCAAATAATGCCTCTCGCACTAAACTGCATGCTCAGTGGACCTGCCAGGCGTATCATCATTGTCTAGACAGGATTGACTTAAAAAAAGAGCGTTTAAGTCTCATCTATTCCTTAAGATACGGTTCTCGTGTGAATGTTGATGGTGTTCTTCATCTATTCTATCCCTGTCAAATATATCTATAACATAGTTGTGACGTACGCTGTGACTCAATTGGCTGATAGCCAACAACTAGCCATTCGGCAATTATGTTCCGCATAATCTGTGGGTCGGATAGCAGAAGCGGCTGCCAAATGATGCCGCCCATGTTAACCTGCGAGGGATGTGAATGGGATAAGATGGCTCGACGCAACCCGTTTCGACTGTAAATCAAATTTCTTGCTCAATCCGCTCATTACTTACGTACGGGTGAGATTGAACTATGCGTTTTCAAGCAATCTCTTCGTTGCTACTACTGGTGCATGTAATCGAGGGAACCGCCGTGCTGCGATTCGGCTGTTCACAAATCACCGTGGAAAGACTTGACCCGTAGGTATGCTCCGAATCGCTACTCGAGGACGCTTCCTTATCGCATCTTAGTCTGGTCAATCCTGGAGTGACCCCCTCGCCACACATTCATCAGGTGGTCGGTGGCAATGCTTTCGCCGCTTCCATTGCGAGCACGGATGTTTCCAAGGTTGCAACTTGCACGACATGCTCGTTCTCCGAAGACAAGTCCAACTACTGGACTGCCAACATGTACTTCAAGGCTCGTAACGGAACATATAAACGTGTGCCTCAAATTCCCAATCGTTTCCTCGACGGCGAAGTGGGTGGCATGACTGTCTATTACACGTCTGCATATGACAATTCGAAGGTGACCGCATTCAAGTCAGGCTTCAGGATGCTTGCTGGACATGCCGATCAGAGGCAAACAGGTGGAGTGACGAAGTGGAATGCGATTTGCTTCAGGTGTTACAACGCACCGAGCTTTGGGGGGGACAATCAAGCTCCTTGCTCGGATAAGGCTGTGGATAGCGTGGAGCTACCTACAAAAGCATGTCCAGGTGGCATTCGAACGACGATCCGATTTCCCACATGCTGGGATGGTGTCAACCTGGACAGTCCGGATCACATGACGCATGTCAGCTGTGAGTAGCGAAACCTGAAAGTATAAATGCCACCGCTGACAGTACATGCCAACTTCAGACCCCGAAACAGGCACGTTCGAAAACAGTGGCAAGTGCCCTAGTACTCACCCAGTCAAGCTACCCCAGCTGATGTTCGAGGTGATTTGGGACACCACAGCATTTAACAACAAAGCCGACTGGCCAGCAGATGGATCCCAGCCTTTCACATTCAGCCAGGGTGACACCACTGGATACGGCCAGCACGGCGATTATGTGTTTGGTTGGGAAGGCGATGTTCTTCAGCAGGCTATGGACGCCAATTGCTTCGGCGCTACTTGCAAGGCCTTGAAGACGCAGTCATTTACCGATGCGAACAAGTGCGCGATCGCCAAAACTGTTCAGGAAGATGTTGATGGGTGGTTAACTGAAATTCCGAGTGGGATGCATATGAAGGAGAGATCCTTCAAAGCGTAACCGCGCGTCGTGGGTATACAATTATGAAGTGGAAGCAAACTATATGTGATTTGGTGTACCTATGTACGGTAACAAAATGTGGTGTGACTTAACACCTCAAGTTTGCGTTGGTTACGACAGTTGTTTTAGGTGTCATTACGCGGACGAAAACGTCATCGTACATGTACGATCAATTTCGTTGCGTAAGCCATAGCGAATGAACAGGTGGAACTAAGATTTGGGAACTTCTCCTGCTCGCGATGATACTTACTTGATGAACGGGTTGCTCAATTGCTGCCACACCAGAACACCCAACCTCCCAAGATTTTATTGAGGCGGATTGTCTACCTGTGCCATGGTTCTAGTTCCGCCACTACCGCCCATCCCTCTAGGGTGAGCCAATCTTTACACCAAGCATATTTACTTACACTAACTGTCATCCCCTTTCAGGGAAAACCCAACCTTGCCGATTGTCTTCAATACCGACCTCACTACGGTCATTGATATGACGAGCGCCAAGGATCTCCATGTGGACGATATTGATAACTCGATATGGCACCTACAAGACTCAAATCGCGTACTCAAAAGAGGTCCTAGCGTGAAAGTTGCTGAGGCGGAGGCATTGCAATTTGTTGCCTCATCGACTAATGTGCCTGTTCCGGAAGTGTTTGGAGCTTACGAAAAGGACGGCGTTGGTCACATCTTCATGTCCAGGGTTTGGGAAACCCCCTCTATGAGATTTTGAATATATTGGATGAAGACGAAGTACAGATGAAAAAGGTGACCGCGCAGCTGTCAGGGTTCGTCAGGAGCTGGACGGCTCTATCCTGCGATTACTTTGGGTCCATTGGCTTCAAACCATGTCGCGACGTCTGCTTCCAGCACGTGCCTGCCGTAAACAACCCAGATCGAGAGTATGGCCCAATTCAAGACACGTACAGATTAATTTCAACGGGCTCATATGCGCGCTTCAGAACTCCAGACCGGGTGGAGAAGTCGATGCTAATGCATTGAAGCTGATAGAAAGGATTGACCGCCTCGGTAAAGGGGACGGATGTGCCGTGTTCTGCCATGGGAACTTACACGCAGGTAACATACTCGTTGACGATCAAATGAATGTGGTCGGAATCGTAGATATGGGAGTTTCTGGATTTAGCATTCCTGAGCGCGAATATTTTGAGGCGAAGTCGCGTGCTCGACATCCCGTGTGGGCTGCCATGATCGATCAGATAGTACCAAAGATACCGGACGACACTAATGCTTTCCTGATAGAGCTTGAGCGGGAGCTTGTGCGATACAGTGGGCTATGATTTGTCGATCCACTGCGGCATGTCTCTTACAAACTGCCTCTGATATTACAATATCCACGATGAGTGGCAAGTACTTATTCCTCGTTTTCCTCCGGATCTTAAGACTCGGCGTGTCTTCCAGTGTTCCCAATACGTAGATACCTTAAAGACTGGCTTCACTCTTCGACCGCAGTGACCGACATGGCAGGGAAGGATGAGTCGAAGTAGTTAACTTCGTGGGATATAAGATTCACCATTCCCAAGGAAAACGACAATATCAATGCATCGTACAAATGCGCGTGAAGCAGCGCTGTTATAATGCTTCAGGTTTTGCAGATCTTGACAACTCGAGGAGCGGTAGAGGAGGAGCGATACAGGTGCGGTTCAGCGGAAGAGAAATTACTATTCACAGCCTGTGCGCGAGAACAATTGCTGAGTGCCAACCACCGAAATATTGTCCATTTTGCTCTACCATTACTCTAGTCACCTTTCTCGGAAATAAAGGTCGTAACTCCTTGACTCAATATTGTTTCTAGACGTCGTGACGTCAGTAGGTACCTAGCCTGTTCTGCGTGCAATTGCCGAGCCGCGTAACAGCACCTCCTCACGCGTTACAACGACCAGGGACTTCGAAGACACGCGGGGTAGCTTGCAACAAACTCCATCCAGGCCATCCGCCCGGCTTCAACTACTGGCTTTAACCTTAATGGTCCCTTCGATTAGCTTGTGCTCATGCCATGTGTTTCGCGAAGCCTTTGTGTCGATCAAAATGCTGAACAGCTGCAGAACTCCTGGTGCTCTATCCAAGAACCTACCGATGGGACCTGCAATTGTATGGGCGACATTTGTGCAAAGTTGCGACGACCGGAGCCAATACTCCGTCGCATCATCGCGAACCTGACAATGATGACAAGCGACGAACCTTGTTCTTCTTCGTTCAGCGCAACTTTGCCATGCACAATGCACGCTAGTCCTAACCCCGCTGTTTTCAACGTTGAAGATCGACCCACGAAGCTGCTAGTGCCTGGTCTCGGAGCTGGACGAGGCTAATTATGTTTAGCCAACGGTATATCAGGAACCGACGTGATCCGGATGTACTCCTCAATGGCCGAATGTATAAAGACCAGGGCCGACTTGTAACGCAAGCCTGATCGATGATAGTAAGGTACTCAAACTTCCAGATGGCCTTACTTCAGTTCTTGACGCTGGGCCTGACCCTTTCTTGGGCGGCAGATGCGTTTCCTCGATCGCAGCCTTTCAAGAATTCTTTGCGCGCTCGACAAGATGCGACAAATGATAATTTGACAGTCGATCTTGGCTATGGTGTCTATCAGGGATATGCCAATTCCTCGACAGGAATCAATACGTGGAAAGGGTAAGTCTTTGTAACCAGATCATATTTCGATTGTAAACTGATTGCACGTAGCATCCGCTTTGCAGCGCCTCCAACAGGACAATTGCGGTGGCAGCGACCAGAAGCCCCCGATGTCAATCGAACAACAGTCATGGCCAACGCTTATGGACCAACATGCTACCAGATTGGCCCCAATCCGCCATCCAATTCTAGTAGCGGCCCTAGCATGGCTTCAGAAGATTGTCTCTTCTTGAATGTTCAAAGTCCAGCTAATGCGAGCAACCTGCCAGTCCTTGTGTGGATCCATGGGGGTGGGTACGGAGCCGGAAATGGTCGTCAAGACTTCTCCGACCTACTTAACACAAATGGCAACAATTTCGTCACCGTTGCGATCCAGTACAGGCTTGGTCCCTTTGGCTTTCTTTCCTCGGATGAGCTAGATCAGAGGGGTGTCGTTAATGCTGGACTGCTCGATCAGTTCTTTGCACTACAGTGGGTTCAGGTATGTTTTGATGTACCTTTCACCTGCAATAGAAAGTGCTGACCAGCCAGACGTATATTCGCGAGTTTGGAGGCGACCCTTCCGCAGTCACGATCTCTGGTGAGAGCGCGGGTGGTGGTTCTGTCATGCTGATGGATATGGGTAAACATACTTCTCCAATTATATATCGCCCCAAATTCTGACTGACGTGTTCAGCTTATGGCGGAACCCTCGGCGACTCACTCTTTCAAAACAGCATCGCCGCGTCGCCATATCTTCCGAAGCAATACGACTACAATGCCTGGGTACCATCTCAAAACTACTATGCTTTTGCTAACCAAGCCGGGTGCATGATTGGTGGCTATGGCAACGCTTCTCAAACCATTTTTGACTGTCTGCTCGCAAAAGACTCAGCCACGCTACAAAACGCCTCAGTCGCAGTGACTGCATCGGTGACTTTTGGTACATGGGCATTCCTGCCAGTGACAGACGGGAGTCTAGTACAGAGCCTGCCAAGTGCACAGCTGCTCGAGAAAAGGGTCAATGGCCGAAGCCTGCTTGTCGGTAACAACGCCAACGAGGGCCCAGCCTTTACGCCACAGCAAATAAGTTCTGACTCCGCCCTGCTTTCTTGGCTGCAAAGTACACTACCAGGTTTCACTTCTGGTGATCTTGCAAAGATCTTGCTGTACTATCCAATCAGCAATACCTCGGGAGGCTTGTTTGCAACGACTGGTGTATCCGGACCTAGCGCGCTTGATCAAAGCTCAATAGCTGTTGGTCAGCAGCAACGCGCCAATGTCGGTCCAATCTAAATCTAAATCTGAGCCCCGCTGACCGTTTGCAGAACATATATGCGGAGTTGACATTTGTTTGTCCATCATACTGGATGGCCGAGGCTTATTCAGGCGATGACCGCACTTCGTACAAATACCAATTCAGTGCACTCCCTGGGCTCCACGGGCAAGATGTCGCGGGATACTTTGGGCCACTCGGTTCAGCGCCCTATCTAAGCACTGACTTTCAGAGAGCCTTTATGCGTAAGTCTATCAACCGAGATTCTCAGAGCTACCGCTAAACAGTAAAAGGAATCTGGGGCAATTATGTGACAAAATCGGACCCTTCGATCTCCGCTGCCTATGCGACTGGCTCAGCATCCAACTCATCGGCGTCGACCAATGCGGCTTCGGATTGGCCGGAATTTTCGAACTCATCGCCATACCAGTTGAATTTGAATCAGACTGGAGGCACACTTGTTCCTAAGAATTCGACTACGCAGGAGTATCTGACAGGGCCGACCCTTATGAACAACTTCACGCTGGCGAATTCCTACACATGGGAGGCTGGACGTGGAGCAAGATGTGATTTCTGGAGAAGTGTAGCACAGATCATCCCGGCTTAGATCAGGGCTGGTGAGAAAACTTGGCACATGATCACGGTCCTGTTCCGAAGTTCTATTGAGCTGGCGCAAAAGGCTTTGGATTTCCTTCGAGCTCTTACTCTAATTGAGGCGATAAGTCTTCGTTTGGCTTTACCACAGTCTTCTGCAACTGTGTTCGTGACATCTCAGAAATCGCACTTTCGGTTCGCGGAACTCGCTTCCTTTCCGGATTTTGCATACCCAGCTTCGTCCTTTCTGCGTCGAGTCCTTCCTGCGCTTACTGATTTGTGTGGCGTTGTCAGCATGCGGGGCCAGATCCGCTCTTCAAAAGAGTGTGGATGTTCAAAAGTCGCTTCCTTCTTCCATCTGCCCCACTTTTCTTCCCCTAGCAGATCAAGACTCAATATCGTGTTTGCATTCATGCAAGCCTGCATTCTCTTCTCTAAAAGCGCGGGCGAATCATTTTAGTCAGCTAGATGTAGTGCACCGAGGCTGTCCTTCTCGTATCCTCAAGCGAGTGCTGTCAGCCTCTCCTTGTGCCGAGTATATCAAGAAACGTGTACAGCTGTCGAAGCACTTCGAATCGGCCGACTCAGACCATTATCCAAGTCCGAATAATGGTCGATCCCGGTAGTGTCATTGGCATTGTGTCTCTCGGCTTACAGGTTGCGCAAGGCTTAGGGGAATATTATTCTTACTTCAAGGCCTACGCTGAGGACATCTCGCAGGCGGTGAATCGAATCGAGCGACTACAGCGTGTCCTCGCTATCTTGGACATACCTCTTCGGAAGCTTGAAATGAGAGGAGACAGAGTAACAGAGCTGGTGCGGACATCGATGTGTAATTGCGCGCACGAGTTGAAGAAGCTCGATGAAGTGGTCGAGAAATGTGCTAAGGTTCCGATCGGTGAAACAATGGCTGTGCGAATGAAGATGGTCAAAAAGAGGTTGTCCTATCCGTTCCGGAAATGTACGCTGAGCGACGTTTGCGCGTGGGTGGACAGGGCACAAACACATCTCGACATTGCCCTACAGGCTCTTCACTTGTAAGCCCATCAGTTTATGATCATAACTTATGCTGATAGCAAGTGTGTAGAACAGTCAGTGTCGAATTCAGAGAAAAGGCTGTGGCTGATCTGGCGTCATGTAATCGCCAGCTCGCAATCGTTCAGCAACTCCAAGATGATACCACGCACACCATCAAGAGCCATAACGACATCGCATATACTAGGTTGCAACAAGACTCTGCCATCGGCGCCCATATAGACAAGAACGTGGAAGAGTGTTTAAAACAGCAGCAGCAGATCGCACAACAAATACATGCATTGGTTGGCTATCCGGTTCATCATCTCAAGGTACCCATACTGACTTATGATCAGATAAATATCACTAAAACAGCACTGAACCAGACTTCGCTTGCCCAAATGCTCCCTAGCGATGCAACTCTGGTCACCCAGACTTCTCAGACCGTCGCGAATGCCTCATCGCCGACAGCGCCAATACGACTTCAATCTTTCCACAACCACCGAGTCGGACACAAGGTAACTCGATGCATCTGCCCAGATGTCTCTCCCACTAAAGACCGTGATATCTCTTGGGGCCGAATGTCCCTACTCTGGCAGAGTCGATCTGCACACTCAGCACCATGCGTAATGTCTTATACCACGACAAAGACAGATAGTGTCAGCGCGAGGTATCGTCACAACCAGCTTATGTCTGCGTATATCTTTGAAGTTACGGTGAATTACACACGGAGCGTCTGCAAATTCTCAGTCTCCGGCGGCCTTCAGGTGCACCGGGTAGCGACGAGGGACAATCCTGCCTGGCGACTGGTACTGGAAGAGTCTCAGAAACAATGGCGCGGTGCCCACGACGGCTCAGTAAGTAGCCCGCTCGGGAATATCAAACACGGTATCGACCGATGTTTTCGTGAGGGAAGTGCAACTCCAACGGATGTCTTTGAGAGTGGTGAAACACTTCTCATCGTAAGTCGATGACTGTCTAGAGGATCAATGTCGTTTAACATCCTGAATAGAGAATTTGCGATTGGATGCCTTACTTCCTGGACGCCGCCAACTCCACGTCGGCCGAATGTGCATTGGAGTTGTTGAAGTTTCTGGTTGATGCTGGAGCACCCATAGATAACGCCAACTTCGCAACTGCCGGGTGAGTACTTTATCACTTGAACCAGTTCATCTCTTGTTAATTGCTAGAAAGGCGTCCAAGTCCCTTGGAAATCTTAATGTGTTGGGGAATACCAGAAATTTCCAAGAGGCATCGGAACGTGGCGCACTTGTGTTCTTACATGGCAGAACAAGGGTTTACGTGGTCTACAGAAGCATTGCTGCTCGACGAGCCTTGCTTTGAACATTCGTCCGCTCAGGAATTGCTCACTTTAAACACCATAGTGGAAGGTATACATGCTTAGCGACATATCAATTCCGATTTACTAATCATCTTGCTAGGATTCGATGGAAACCCAGTGGAAGGAACTATCTGGCGCAAGTCAGCGCAAGATTTAAGGCACATGATCTCGAAGGCGACCTCCCTAGGGCAGTCAGAATCGAGCAGAGATTGGAATCTGGAAGTCGCCAAATATCTAACGACATCTAGTGATTGGCCAGATGGTCTACGCATAATTCTTTCATATACGAAAGATGATCCGGAATCACTTCGTTTAGATCTCGGGCATCATAACCCACTACGCGCCGCATATGGCTTCGAGAACTGGGAATCAGTACAAGTGCTCCTGGACTTTGGTTTCAAAATTGATTCAAAGCTCTTCGAGTGGAGTCTGGGACGCTCTTCTAGTGCAGCTATGCACCACATGTTGAGGGTCATCTGCCGAAGCCCGATTGTGACTGAGGAATGTCTCCTTAACAGATCCTTTTCGGTACAGCAGCTCATCCAGTCCGGTCGTGTGTTCAATATTGCGATGAATCCTGAAGCGGCTGATGCAATTTACAATGCGGGTTTCCAAACAATAGATGATGAATTTCATAGTAAGGCATCCGGTAAGCCCTGGCAAGGTGTCACAACGCCGCTCTGGACACACGCAGAATTCGTTGTTCTGACGACAAGAACCCACCATAGCGAGCCAATCCTGGGTATCTCAGCCTTAGAAAGAGCTCGATGGTTTTTCGAAAAGCAAGTGCGGAGAAACTGGCTGCATCCCCGTCTAGGAACCACACCCGTCCACTTACTTGCTGCGAGCCCTATCATGTTTGATCTGCGGTACAAGTCAAACCGGAAGCGAGGTATCACGGACTCAGAGAAATTCAGCAAGCATCACCTAGATTCAAGCTCTTGGTGGAATTTCCATGTCCAAATCGCCAAGGCAGCAGGCAAGGATCTTTGCTGCTGTGCCTGTTCGAAAGAAGGTTGTTTGCCAATTACCTGCACGCTGAAGGTCTCTTTCTACACCGAGGACCTGAAATATCGTTGGTCGAGCAACACTGATGCTACCAGCGGAGTGTATCAGCAAATGCAGGACGAAACAGTTAACAAGATTCTTTCCTGGATGGATTCACTTCTCTCAACTTCCCTCGACATGGCGAATGCAGCTTTGCGCGTTCTGACATTTGAGAAGCTTGGCATTCGACATACGTGCCATGAGCTGTTCTTCTCGAGCTCTTGGCGGTATCGCTACGATCAATCAAGCAGTAGTGAAGTATTGCTTCACCCTGTCCAGAACATTCACGAGATTCACGATGAGGACGCCGAACTGATCGAAAAGCTCGCGGACCTCACAGCTGAATTTGAGTCCGCCTACAGCGCCAGTAAAATCCCGTCCTTCTACGCATTCTACAAAGGCTACTGGACGATGAGAATGGATGGAGTATTAGTTGAGATGGATATCGTCACAGAGGAATACGTTCGTGCGGTACAGAATGTGGGTGTGATCTTGGAACCATTTGGACCAGAGCTACCACCCATCTATGAAAGCGGTACGGAGGTTGGCTGAGTCTAAGTGATATTCAAAAAAGATGGAATGGGCTATAAGTGCCAATTGGAACACGCGGCGAATTTATCATTCAGGTATATCATAAGACTATGGGAAACACTTATTATGCTCCTTCATCATTATATACGAAACATTGTCTCACATCTCAACCCATCTCATAGCATAATTCAGAGTAGGTCGTTGCCTCATCGCGTCAAAATGTGACCAGTGTTCGCACCACATTACGAGGCCTGTCCACCCTTGCGGCCAGCCTCCTTGGCCTTCTCACTACCAGGTTCAAAGCTACCAGATGAGGCCTTTCCGCCTTGCGAGGCGATATCGCGCTTAGTACCATTAATATTCGACGTTAATCATAGCATGTCTTCAAACACATACCTGCTTGTCGGCATCCATCGACGCAAAACCTCCACTGTGTGAAGCCTCACCGCCCTTCTTAGCGATATTCTGGACCTCTTCCTTTGGGCGGTTGGCGAAGTTTCCTGGGTTGGTATTGTCCGTCATTGTGAATGTTCGACCGGGATGTGTATCTCAAGAAATTCGCCAGAGATAATGTCGCTGATTGTCGCAAGTATGAAGTGTAGATATGAGTTGATGCAGGTCCAAGCATGACCTGCGACGGTTTATATGCACGGTCGATTTCAGCCCTGATCATCCGGCTCGTCGTCTATATTTCGTCATTGACTTGACGGACGATCTAAGAATCTCGAGTGTCGCCATAGCTACATCACTTTCTCGCCAACGTACACCCAGGAATCAATGAGTTTCCACTTTCCCATCATCGCTACCTTACGAATCGCGAGCCGTTTGAGAAGCTAGCGATGTCATACAGACGTGTTATAACCGCACCATCGACAACCGCGTTCAAGTCCATTGAAAGATTGCGGTGATTGGATGAGGAGGGATTGGTTATGACGTTTAGATGCTATTTAGTCAATGACACCAACGGGTCTCAGCCTCTTTGGAGTCAGCTCAATTCGACTACCGGACAGTAGAAGACATGTCCTTCCAGATATTTGCAGTATATGGAGATCGAACTTGCGGGAAATGCTAGAATCGTCGATGTCTTGGTGCCATGATCTGAATGCATTGTGAAGCTATCTCACCGACGCTAATCCTGTTCCTGGCTAACACGTGAGGCCGCGAAACCGTGTTACGCGCAATAATGCTTTGATCTGCCATCGATGTGATCATGAACTACGATAGTTTCGTGTCTGTAATGGATTATGCAACGTGCATCGAAGATTGTGGGTTGAGGAGCAACAATTCCCTCCAAGTCTTGGCCATCAGCATGTGGCTTCATCAAACTAACTTTGACGTCTCCTCAGCTTTGGACAATTCGGACAACCACAAACAGACGAAAGCCACTGTTCCGATGTTCGCGCTCGATGGGCTAACGCTCCCAAGGTCGCTGCGGGCACCCTTGCAGTTGAGACGAGAGTTCTCTGCTCTCAACCTTCAACCGGATCACAACGCGACTTAACGCTGTTTCGACATATTCAACGAGATTTTACACGAAAGACAACGTGACCATAGATTTCCCCACATGAGACCAAGAGAGGCATGATGGCGTTCCTGTGGTGTTGGGCTTCAGCCTCTGATGTCATCAGGCTAAACCACGATGAGGCGTTCCGTTCTTCGAATTGGAGGACGGCGGGACAACTCGAGGGCTCCACCAACCCCTCATGTAACCCGCAACAGGATTTGGTTCTGGTGAACCCACACCGACAAGCACGTGTCCGTACACAATGTCCGACATGCATCTTCCTTCCACCCACCACCACGGTCTGCACACGCGACTGTACAGCTGGCTAGCACCATAACCCCGCGATTTTGAAGACCAGCATCGACAACGCGACGCGTCAACGCTAACACCATAAAATGGCTCTGCAATATCTGTCAGATAGGAATGGATGGCTGTCGTTCAAGCACAGTACACCTGTGCTATACATCACAGCCGAAGACGAGGAATTTGACATCGAAACCATGACCGCATGGCGCGATGAAGGCTTCATCGTGAAGTACGTCCCTATGGGCAAAGGAGGAAAGCAATATGTGCAAACTCTGTACAAACTGGGCGACAACATGGGAATAGGAGAGCGATACGCTGTAGTAGGTATACAACCCTTTCCATAGCTTCGCGCAGCACGCGCGACTCTAATGCGATGCGCAACCATTGCTAACCTTGGTATTAGCCTTTGGCGACGCAGCGGCCATATGTCTAGACGTCTTCTCCGAACCGAAAACCGCAACATCCAAACTCTGCTCTTTGATCGCGTACTACCCCTCCTCAATACCCGACACGCGCCACCGCTTCACAGCCTCTTTCCGTGTGCTGGTCCATCTCGCCCAAGGCACGCCTGGCAATGAAGAGACAGTGGGCGTGACGCGCCGTCCAGAAGTCTTGGGCATACAAGGCAAGCGCCGAACGGTACAGAAGCGTGTCACGGCCGGTGTTGGCGCAGGTAGTCAGCAGAGCAAATCCACATATCCCATCTTCACGTACGAGGGCGTGGAGCCGGGATTTGCAGAACATGATCTCGACGAATACGACGCTGTAGCTGATGCGATTGCATGGAGTCGCAGCCTAAGTACAGTGCGCCGCGGCTTTGGCGCAGAGGTCGATTTGGAGAAAGTATGGGATGAAAATGAAGAGCGTACGTACATGTACCCCGTGATATCCATCCCCTACACATAAGACCCTAAACTAATTGCCGATGTGTAGAAAAATACCGCGGCAAAGACCTCGAATCCCTCCTCTCAACATACACCAAAACGCCCACACCCTTTGTAAACTTTACTCCGACCATGATAGGCGCGCAAGGCGCCCCCGAACTGCGCCGTTTCTACAAAGACTTCTTCCTCGGCCAATCGCCTCCCTCGCTGCACATGCGCCTCATCTCGCGCACCATCGGCGTCGACAAGATCGTCGACGAGCTCTACATCCAATTCAAACACACGTGCCACGTTCCCTGGATTCTACCTGGCGTTGCGCCGACGAATCAAAAGGTTGAGATTGTGGTGGTGAGCATTGTCGCGTTTAGGGCCGGCAAGGTGTGGTGCGAACGCGTGTATTGGGATCAGGCGAGTGTGTTGTTTCAGGTCGGGTTATTGGATCCGGATGAGGTGCCTGAGGAGGCGAAGAAGGGTGGATTGGAGATGTTACCAGTTAGTGGAAGTGAGGCGGCGCGGAAGGTGATGGACAATGATGCGGAGGATGCTAATGATATGATTGAGGACTGGTGAATTCTTGTCACAGCAAAGAGATTGTGTCTCATGTTTTTCATTTTGATACCTTGTGCTAGACGCTGATGTAGCGCTAGATATTACTCCGTGTGCAAAGAAATCGATGTCTCTCATGTCCTGGCTACTCCTCCTTCAGTCTCCATCCCAAGGCAGCGGTTCGCTCATCTGGCCGTTTGGGTTGCCCGGATATCTGCTCACCTCCTCGATCTTGTCGCCGTACACCCAGTCTTTCTCGAAGAGGCTCCACCTATTCCAGTGACCGGAGCGGAGTCTCTTGAGGTAATCCGAGCATCTAATCAGCTCCCGCTCGCAATACTTCATATGAGTCATGTCGAGGTCCTTATCAAAGAATCCCCGTCGAGCAATGTCGCGCCGCAGAAGCAGTTGAGCAATTTTCTCCTCACGCCAAAAACTCCACTTCATCATCTCATATCGGAAACGAATGATGTGGTAGGATACGATCTCGTCGGAATCCTTCTGATCAAAATCCCGAAGCACTTTAGTGCACTGCAATTCTGCTTCATCACGGAGGCCGGAATATAGATCGGAAATCATCTCATGGGTTGTCGGGAAGTCCTTGTCTTCGGTCAACATGTGACACTCCTCGCCTTCAGCGTGGCGATGAAAGCGGCGACAGTACCACTCCTGCATGGGCGTTGATACTGGAGCGACGTTGTGGTCGGCCCATTGTTCGATCATATCGATCACCTCGGCGCTAAGCTCTTCTGGCCAGTCGAATTGCTCGCCATGTTGAAAGTTCCACGTCATGCGGTTGATGTGTATGGCGCCAATGATGCAGATGAGATTTCTGTCATCCTCGAGCGAAAGGTTGGGGAGAAGATCAAGGGGAAGCTGAGGCTGTTCGAGCACGCGCCGATCATTGTCCCGAAGAGTCTCTTCTTCTTCCCGGTACAACACCTGGAGCTGGTCGACGACGAGGTTCTGCACGAGCTTGCATTCCATGGCCATGGCAAGCTCGTACATCAAAATGCAGGCAGCAACGTCCCAGATGATTCGGTGGGCTTCCCAGCCATCACCATCGATCACACCAACTGGATCGCTGTCATCCCAACCTTCAAGATCGCGCTTATGGGAGAACTTGAAGTCGATGTCATACTCTGGCAGTCGATTTTTGGGATCAAGCCTACCAGGAGTAATGGCCTGAATGAAGGCGCGCACGATGATCGGGTCGTGCCCATTGCAACTGAAGCCCAAGCTCAGTTGATCTTTGGGTCTGTTGCGAACCCAGCCGCAATGCTTCGTGAGGTACTGGCGTGGTACCATGTAGCGACGACTGTCGACAGCGAGTGGGATGAACGAATCTTTTCCAAACGCGAAAGCGTTTGTCGCTGCCATGATCAGAGCGCGTATCGGAGGCCCTTTAACATCGTCTTCCGCAAGTTTGACTTGGTAATCTTCCGGTGATGGCGCCGAATCGGCATTGTTTTGGGATCCAGCTGAGCTGGACTTTTTAGAAGCAGAATATTTGGAGCCCGAATCTGCTGAGCTAGAATTGGAAGGCTCACCGTCGTCATCACCGTCGGCACCGACGAAAGAACCACTCGGACGAACAGGGTTCGCTGGTCGACTTGCATTCTGCTTCGATGGCTGACCCGCATTAGACCTCGAGGCATCGTTCGTCGCTGGCTGATTCCTAGGAGCTGCTCCATTTCGAGCGCGAATTCCATTTGCAGAGATAGCAGTCACGGTGTGAGGAGAAGGGAAATTTCGTGGCCCCATGCCCAGCTCCTTCAACTTGCTCTTCTCGTCGTTCTTCCTCGCCATCCATGGAAGAACGGCATTCTCTTCAGCGAACCAGGTTCTAGTGTCTCGAAGCAGCACCTTCGAGACCGCTGCAGCACTCGTCACCTTACCACCATAGCTATTCCAAATTGGAATGCACTCCTCGTTCGTCTTGCCGAGGAAGTAACGCTCATAGATTGCGTGGCGCACCTGTTCGCTGACGGTGGAATCCGTCGTCTGCATAGGATGCCGCGGAGGAAACAAATGGAGCTTGTGGACCTCCTGAAGATACGCTTGCTGAGCCGCAAGGGGAGTCGGAGCGTATTGATGGGTGGCCACCTGGTGGGCCAGGACTGTGGGAGGTGTAGAAAAAGGTAGGATTGCTCCACGTGTTGCAGTTATTGTCTTTGGGGACAACTCGACTCTAGAGTCCTCCTCATTGGGAGGTGCATCACTCATCTCTTCTTCGGCTGTGTGTAGAGTGTTTTTCGTGGCTTTTCCGGATGACTGCGGTGCGATTTGCTTCTGGGTGAGGGCGAACTTGGACGAACCTTCTTCGTTGTCCTCCTCGCTGGACGGAACATCGCTCATCTCTTGGTCTGGAACTCGCTCGACAGCGAGTCGTGGATCCGTAGTCTCTTCTATGGACACGCGCGGTATACTGGCCTTCTTTTTGGATTTGCCAGCTTCGCGTGGCACTGATGCGTTTGCCGATGCCACAGACCCCTGGATAGCCTCCTTTTGAACGTTGGGCACCGACAGATCTCCCTGCTTATGCTTCTTCTTGGAGGGTTTGTCGCCGTCGCCGGAGGCTGCTGTGGCATGTTGTTGGCTGGTAGGGGAAGGAACGCTCGACATCGATGCAGCCTCTGCGGTGATGAGGTCGCCACGGGTGCGCTTGATGCCAACCATCTTAGATGTGTTCGTGATAGAAGTATAGATTGATATGGCGTTAGGTGTGACGAAGTTGGAGAGAGTTTTGTGATCGAGGTCGTGCGTAGTGTGCTCTGATGAGGAAGGCAGGGTTGACGTGCGTGCTTACTACATAAGAGTTGCACGCGGTCGAACGGGTTGACGGAAGTATAGAGAAGTAAAGTGAGAATATGTGGGCTATAATCAGGTACGAGAGGGTATACATCAGGAGGCACGAGCTTCGTTGCCCTCACCTGTAAGGGCCATTCACGAGAAGGTTTGGTGAAAGGAGTAACCACCATGGCAGCTGCCGGAAGGATCGGAGAAAGCACGGAGAACAGGTTCACTGGAGGCTGAACGGTCGATTATGGGAAGACAGCATGCTTGCTAGCTAGCTAGCTCACGGTGGACCAGTGTAGTTGTGCTAAACATCGTCAGTCACAATGTTTATATAGCAACTTGGTGAAGTTTCTTCCATGGTAGAAGCAGTGTTCGGTGCGCTACAAGTGATAGATGTTGTACCTCAGAAGCGTCTAGAATAAAGCTCGCGGTCGAATACTATGACTGCATAGATCTAGAGATGGTAGGAGTGGATAGTTTTATAATTGTTGCCGACTGCATTTACATCTTATTGAACACGTTCGTACCAGTCACATACTCCTCGGTGCCCTCCCTCCTTCGGCCCTCAACCTCTAATTTGTCATCGGTCGTGAACAGCTGCACATCATCCCGCAAACCTTCTAGGAGAACGCTCGACTCTGCCTCTGCACCCGCCATCAGATCAAAGCTCTCTCCACTTTCGCTCCCTGCCTTCTCAAAAACATCAACACCACCATCCCACCATCGTGCTTGCTCACCAATCCAATCCACACCGCCGCTGCGTCGGTCTCTCCTGACTACTTCCTTTTCCTCGAGTGGGAGCAGAGGCATTTCGGTCTTTGATGGAAGAATAGTGCGCCTGTGCCATGCGCCCAGGAACATGCCTTCAGGGTCTACTTCGCTCCGCACGTGGTTGTAGTCGTCCAGGTCGGCACCATATACCGAAGAGAGGTATGCGTGATCGACGTGTTCGAAGTTCTTTGCCCAATGCGGACGTCCGTTGTACTGCTTCATGAGATGCTCAAAGGCTTGATAGTACCTTTCGCGGCATGGTGGATCCTGGCCATAAGGACGGTAGAGGGTGGCATTGAGGTACAGAGCTGGCGTGTTAGGGTAAGAAGTGTCGAGGTACGGTCGTGGCTCTCGCCCCTGGGTGTTTGCGACGCGGACTTCTATGGGTGAGTGAACATATAGTCCTTTCGAAGTGAAAGGAATGCCGGAGCTGTGTTCGTCGCCATGGAGCCAGTTTGTTAGACGAGTCAGAGCTTCGGGACCATCTGCAAGTGGAATGCTCCACTCATTCACGAATTGTGAATAAAGACAGTTCATGAGCAACTCCGTGCGCTGCTCGCCCACGGCGGATATGATTGCGCCGTCTTTGAAGCCGTACTGCATGCCAAACACGAACCACTCTACCCAGGGCAGGAAGCGGGGGACGTATTGTGATATCCAGAGCAGAATATGGTAGGTGTGATATCCGACGCTCCCACCGTACCAGTTGTACTCTGGCTTGCTGTGCGGCTTTGTAGTCTTGTTTGCACGCCATACAACGGCCCGCTTCATGTACGGCATCCACCATACGCGAACGAACTCGCTCGAAGTCCATAGATCATTGTTCCAATCAGCAAGGACGTCCTCTATGGGTAGAATCGTTTGTTGCCATTCGATGTCGCTGGCTTCGACCATCTGGAACTCAATTTCGACAATAATGCCCAACGCACCAAGAGACACGAGTGCGGCACGGAAGAGATCTGGTGACTGTTCAGGCGAGCACTTCACAGCTTGACCGTTGGCCAATACAATCCTCAAGCTGCGCACACGATCCGATAACAGTCCGTGATTCATTGAACTGCCGTGCGTCGCCGTCCCGATGGCACCAGCGAGCGATTGGTCGTCGATGGACCCCAGATTCGGCATTGTCAGGCCATACTCCTTGGCTTGCAAATTCAGGTTATGCATCCGTATACCAGCCTGTACAGTCATGGTCTGATGTGCCTTATCCACCTTCAGAACCTTGTTGAAGTCGTCCAAGTTGATCATCCAACCCGAGGTACAGGTCAGATCTGATGGTGAATGTCCACATCCTACAGTCACCACGCGCCGCCGCATGCGCCGCGCGAGATTAACAACCTTCTGGATTTCTGGAAGGCTTTGTGGCCTTATGTATAGCTCAGGTCGGGAGTGGAAGGTGCGCGCCCATGTGTGGTGAATGTGTGTTTGTGATGCGCGGAAGGGAACGTCGGGGTCGGTACGGTCGAGCTCGATACTGAAGCGCGGTGGCATTGTGAGCTTCGATGCGGATGAGTGCGCCATGTTGACGGTACACGGTGTACTCGCTGTACTTGTGAGGTGTCTGTCGGGTGTGTCGAGGAGTCACACCGTACAGTAGAATCGAGATGACGTTGATGATTTGGGTGGACGGATTTAGTGTTAGAGACGTCCGAATCACGATCAGATGATGCGAAGGCGAAGGACTCGCCCCTCGTGCATCGAATAGCAGAAACTCGACACGCTATTTGCCATGTTGAGATGACAATTGTTTGTTCATGGTGGAGGGGTGGGCGGTGGGGTCCTAGCTCGATGCCGTAAAAGCTCTAGCCCCGTCTAGAAGACGCCGATCTGCCGCGTCGACTCCGCAAGCCACCTTCACCCGTGAACACGCGCGAAAAAAGCCTGTCCCGCGACTCACTAGACCTGATTGTCCTGTGTTCGGTGGCACGAGCCCTTGAGACGCGCAATGGGTTCTGTTTCGCATCCCGTACAGCTGCCAACATCAGGTCACATCTGCGGACTATGCCAGAGGACGCTGCCCGATCTTATCCTCAAACGACGGTACATACATGATCATCAACCATCGTTGCGCGCCTTGAAGGCATCTGCTGAAGCAGGATGCAAGTCCTGTGATCTCCTCTACCACAATTTTGCTTATACTGGCTACAAAGAAGCAGTATTGGATGATGGAAGTGTCGTTGTCGGACGCTCATCAAAGCAAGAGTGGCTGAAGGTTATGTTGAGAAGTGCTGACAACGAAGTGGCATATGGCTCTGAAATCCCTTTCCAGGTTCTTGGGAGCTCTCAGCACCTCGCAGATGGCAGCCTGACTGAAGTAAAGAATTGCTTATCAGGAGCGGCAAATACGCCCGAAAACATTGCACTGGTCAAGGAACTGATCCAAGACTGCCTAAAGAACCACCATACATGCACTGCTGCAGGCGATAGCACTGTCATGCCAACGAGACTGCTAGACGTCAGTCCCTCTAACAAGTTGAACGTGGTCAAGATTGTAGCAGGTGTTGATGTTGTCGCACACTGCAGGCGCTATGTCTGTCTAAGCCATTGCTGGGGCTTTGTCCCGGCTGATGCTCCGTGGAAACTGATGACTGCGCGTAAAAGCGCATACATGACGGAGATAGACATGGCTATATTACCGCTTACCTTCCAACAAGCTATCTATTACACTCGCGACTTGGGCCAGAAGTACCTGTGGATTGACTCTCTTTGCATCATTCAAGATTCGGCAGAAGACTGGGCATTCGAAGCATCGAGGATGGCGAGCATCTATACGAATAGTCTTGTCACCATATCTTCGGCATCTGCGTCGTCCTCCGAAGGTTGCATATCGCAGCGAGACACCAAGATCGTCGAGCCGGTAGTACTCAATGTCGATTCACATGGCGAGAACGGCCGCGAAGCATATCTCTTTCATAGCGTTCCTGATGAGAAGCAGTTGCAGCTCAGTGTACCTGTCACGAAGCGAGCTTGGTGCCTGCAGGAACGTAGACTGACAGTAAGAGCCATTCAGTTCACGCCATACCAATGGATCTGGACATGCAGAACAGGGACTACCTCGGAACGAATCTTGCGAAATTTGAGCATTCATGCTGATTCGTCCGCCGCTACTGGATCGGCTCGTCTTACATACTACAATGCTAGAGATAGCTCAGCAACAAAGACAACTCGTGGAGACGGCGCTATATCCGACGAAACTGAAGTGATACGGTGGAAGACACTACGCAAAGACTACGATCCCTTCTACAAAACGTTGGAAGACTTCAGTCGATGCGACATCACCTATCCCACAGATCGACTTCCGGCTTTTGCTGGTCTTGCGCAACGCCAGCAACTCCGCACTCCTGGTACCTATCTTGCCGGCCTGTGGGAGAATGACCTCCTCTACGGCCTCATGTGGAGCTCAAACGCTTCACCTTCGGCCCGACCGTCGGCATACATCGCGCCTAGCTGGTCATGGGCCAGTCTCAATAGTGCAGTTACTTTTGATGGCTTTCTGCACTACCCGCATCACCTCAGTCCGAGACTCATCGACTATTCCATCTCACACAGCTCCACAGACGAGTTGGGTATGGTCACCTCAGGATATCTGCACATGGCGGGATACATGACGAAAGTACACACCGAGCCCATGTCCTCATTCGCAAACACTCAATTCAGAAGGTCGTTTCGCTCGGTTGTTTCCAGCCATGGCCAAGGCACACTGATGCTAGATGCAGATGCCGATGCTGAGGATTGCGATAACATCATGTGTCTGTCTGTTCTGGATGGGCGTGGCATTGCTCTTAGGCCCTTAGACAGAAAGGCACAGCAAGAAAGGCCGGCATTTACGCGTGTTGGCTCATTCAAGCTCTCACCTGAAGTCTTCGAGGGTGTTGTGGAGACAGAATTCGATATGTTCTGAAGATTTCTCGCAGGAACTTTCCTGGGCCGAGTATATTTAATACTAGAGGACTGGATGAGCAGGAGGTGAGCATTCAAGGTAAGCATCACATGGATCACTCGAAGTTTTCTGGAATTTGGAAATTTTCTAATGTTTTTGTTGGCGCAAGGATGACTTCGGGCCGTAAGTTCTATGAGGATAGAAGGAATCAAATCTCGACGCTCATGCTATTTGATCCGCATGCCAAACATACGACCCATGTAATCAAAAAACAACAAAATGCACAAGACCGATACCCCTGTCTTACCGTGGCATCGTTATCAGCACCTAGATATTGGCACAAAAGGCCTCCAACTTCATATTTTCCACCTCCATCTCCGCACACTTCTCAAACGCCTGCAAGACCATATTAAGAATATGTAGATACGTATAATCGCAAGCGGGTAGAAGAAGCAATAATAAAATGTGTGGGTCAGGTTATCTTCCTTATTTCTTTGTTAAACGCGGCAAACCGGCAATACACTAGAATTCATCATGATAACTAGCTGGCAAGCTGGCCCAGCCACCGTTCCAGATCAGCCATAATGCGCTCCCCAAACGCCACATCCACAGCGTTGTCCGCCCAATTCGCGCTGATACACATTCCTCGCCCGGCTACACTGACTGGCGAGATTTCAATGGCGGCAGCAGGAATCTCGGCACTGAGACCAAACTGCGCCCGTTCGATGGACCATTCTTGGTCATTTTCGCGAGGCTCAGACGTAGCCCCGTTCAGGACACCAATATTCGTTATCAGCCACGTGAACTGGCGCGTCCTCTTGGCCATGTCACTCATCGTCTTCTGCCAATCCGTGACATACTGGAACAGCCCTACTATATCGTTGCGCAGCCCATCTTCTATCTTACGCACCATTTCTAGTCGATTTTGTGATGACACTGCCCAGAGCTCGTGCTGTAGCTCGTCAGACATATTTATTCCTTCGTCACTATCACATGTAGCTGGTAGCCTGGAGCGTATCCGTGCCACTACGTTTGTGTTGTATTTATGGAGCACCTGGGTTACGTAGTTGCTTACTGCTCTGTCCGAGCTGCCCCATGGAGCGTCTGGCGGAGCAGTAGGTAGATTTCGGCGATGATCCATAACAGTAGAGCTCTGAAAGGCTGGGGCTGTCTTGCTATTGAGGCGCAACGAGAAAGCAATGAGGCAAAGTCCATTGAGTAATCCGGTAACTGTAGTCTTGTGTTGTCGGCAGAGGCCTGTTCATTCTGTCAGCACAAATGCTGGCGTTATGGATTAAGCTGGAGAACTTGCCTAAAATCGTAGATAGAGACGTATTATTTATCGCGAAGGACCGAGATCCAGTCTTGTATGTAGAGGCACGAATTGGGCACCAGGCAGCTAAAGATACATCGCGACTAAGACGATTGAACATTTGCGGCCTGAACTCCTCCCAAAGTGACTTAGCAAAGAACTTTGGGCCCAAAGGAAGACTCTTCAGCTTCTCGAGTGGAATTGGAAGCATGGGGGGTGTTTCAGGTAGTTTCATGATGTCGCCATCCAAAATTGCCTGTTCGTATGTTCCGCTCTCGGAATCGGCAGTGAGAATCTTGAGGAAGTCTTCGTGCCAGACCTTAGCGCCAGCACCATCAAATTGGGGGTGATTGAAGGCCATCAAGATCTCCAAGAAAGGAGAATCCCCTTGACGAACGATAGTAATTTTCCAACCTGGCTGCTTGACCCAAGTCTCAAGGTCAGGGAAACGCTCATCGAGCTGGATGCGAAAGGTTTCCTGGACAGATTGTTCGAAGTCTTTATGATCCTCACCTTCCAGGTAAACCCATTTGATATGTTGCGATAGGTCGAGACTGGGCAGCTGGATCCACGAGGGAGTCCTAGAAGTACCATCAATCATACCAACTTGCATCATCGGATGCTTCAAAATGGTGCCCGCGACAGCAACCTTAACCACCTTCTCTATTTGCGTCCTAGACTGTGCTGCAAGACGTCTTGGGATTGCATAGCGACATGAGAGAACAGTGCTACGATATTGGTCTAGTATATACATAGCTAGCTGGTAGGTCTCACTAGACGCACAATCGTTGATTAGATCAATATCTTAACATGCCTCGTTTGATGTGATTGCAGGTGCTTACTTGATCCCAAACTTGCGCACCACCAGCACCTCCTTACTTTCGCCCACCTTTTTCGCCATATCTTCGTAGATGAGCCTCAAGATGCTCTGATCGTGACTGGGTAGGTATAACGAAGAGGTGATGATTGTTGTGAGGACTTCGTAAGCCCAACCCCCTACGCCCCAGGGGCTAACCCAAACCGAAATAGCACGAGGACGGGCGATCCCGTGACCTTACCTCAATAGGCAGTTAACAGTAGAGCAAATATCTATTCACTCTGCTCATAAAGTCACGAAGGTATGAATTGTGGAATACATTGTCTTCGACATCGATCACTTAAGCTCTCGTTATCACAGAACACAACTTTTACATCGTGGCTTCTGTTTATGCAGGTTCCTAATTGCAAGCACTCAATGCATGGCTTTGAACATCTTGCCAGTAGTCAATTTGACAAGGCCCACATCCGCATGAATCTCGCGAAACCACTTCCATCCAGGCAGTAACATTAATTCAAGTAGTAACACGAAGGATTATCAATTAATTTTTGCTTCTCTATATCGCATAGTAAAATGATTCGCGAATCATGTGCTTAAAAGTTGTATGTAGGCTATCACTGCATGATCGATTCGATCACTTAGTAACTCATCCCTTGTGCGTAAATGTGAGAGCGACATATACGCAGTATGAGAACAATGAAACGCAACATCCCGACAAACATGATACCTCAAGCAGAAAATCTTACCAAGTCGTCGCCCGAATGGACCCAAAACACCCATTTTTGCAACGGACAGGTGTTATACGTCTATAATTGAGGTGGCGGTCCAAAAATGATAAGAGCTCCTCCACAGCCATCTTTCCCTCATCATTCGGAGAAAGTTCAGCAAGAAGAGATGCCAGCGAGGCTGTTCCCGAGAAGATGGTGTGCGGAACGATTTTGCTCGCGAGAACGGATTGAGCGGTGTATGAAGACGACAGAGGCTTGCGGCCAAACTTCTCACGCTCCATATTCATGAGGTCCAGAAAGGCTGGAACGACTGCCTCTTCAGCAGCGACGTTCTCGTCGATTGTGTCCAGTTGTATCAGGAATGTGAAGAACGACTCTGTTCCCAGCTTCATACGCATGAGCTCGCTTGCCCAATCCGAAGAGAATGCTCCTGGAGCATCTTGGGAGCTGAGTATATCAGCGGGGTCAAAGTCGCTTGAACGTGACACAGATAAAGGCGACAAGTTGTCTTCAACAGGGTCATTCATTGATTCAGAATCAGGATCAATGTAGTCCTCGGACATCTCGGGTTCGAAAAGATCGTCGTCAAAGTCGGGAAATGGCTCCGGAGATTCGAGCTTGAACAGTTCCTCCAGTGTGGCATTACCAAGCAGAAGCTTGGTCGGTGGTTCAATAGGAGAACCTTCGCGAAGATCACCTATATGTCCTTTGGTCTGTGGTAATGGGCCTTTTCAGTCCGTGAGTGGCGAGACAACTGAGTAGGCGAGCTCCATAGATAACGTACAGACAACGCGCTGTCCGTGCTCAGAAGATCGCGCGTGAAAGGTCGAAGTCACGCGTGTGTTGCCATGGGCTGCCCCATCAGCAGATTTCATCCGTAACAGTGAAAGTACCTTTCCTTCTGATGAAAATCATATCACTGCAAACTTTATTATAGGTAACTCAAAAGACCTGTGTCGGTACAATGACGGAGTGGCCATACTCGAAATACGACGTTGGTTCAGGTTTCGCTCGATGTACTTAACCTCGGACTGATAGCGATCGAGTGGACAGTGGTCGCATCGTAGAAAGAGTCTTACGATAATAAATGACATAATTCTCAAAAGGTTAAAATGAGTCAAAGAACCCACGACCTTCTGTTGTCTAATACCGGACCATAAGTACATCAGAATAGGCGATAAGCCTAAAAGTTATACGTAGGTCTACGGATGTTGACTAGTGACATAGAGAGTACGATAGATTTCGTGACCCCCTGGATGTGGTTTCGAAATGCTTTAGTAGAACTCTTCGATCAAATCTTCTAGGGATTGCCGACATATTAAGGTAATCGTCAGTTTGTAAACATGGTTGTGCGTATAGTATTGCAATGGGTGAGACTGAAAAATAACCTCATGCTGCAAAATCCCGTCGAAAGAGATGGGAGGCCCCAGCGTGTGAATGAGTCTGTATCGGAAGATCGGTTGAGCTTTGGCAGACAAATTTGAGATCGAATCACCTGGACATGGTGGCAGTAGTGCGAATGACCTAGAGCCACGTCATAAATTGAGTTGGATTCGTATAGACAAATATGCAACTCGAGCCGGACATCACGACCATACCCACCTTCATGGACCAACAGAATGCCCCTTTCTGACCGACACTATATCCATTGTACACATACTCCCCAACAAGCAAGAGTTGGGCAAGTACGAAAGGCCTCACTGCGCTCCAGTAGTCTGAGACGTATCCCTTCCGCTCTCATGCGTTGCTCTGAGAAGCGAGACCAGGATGGGGCTGGCCTGCTGTATTGTCATTTCACCCTTGAAAGCATATTTCATGCTAGCCAGAATCTGGAACTCGATGTTCGTGGTCTTGCAACGTACTTGCATGTGCATTCGGAGGTCCGATTCGGCCCTTCGCTTACCCCGCATTCTGGCGCGATGTTCAGCCCAATCAGTGCTACAGATCCCCCGAAACACCAAACGAAAGCATTCCCGTCAATATCCTAGCACACTTCTCTTTCCCTCATCTTATGCTGATGGCGGGCTTCGCCTCTCAAAGTTCCTATACCTCCCGAAGGCTTTCAGTCAGGCGCGCACTTGTTTTGGAGTCACCACGCGACAATGACGTGGTTCAATGCTCATAAGCTCCCATTCAATGACCCATTCGCAACATAGTTCACAGCTCAACAAGGACTAAAGTTTCTCCCATATGGCTCAACGTTATCGTCACCCAACGTGACGGGTCCATCCCTCAGCAAAAGTCTGGTGCACGTTCGATTGGTCCAGATAGGGTGCGACCGGATCGACTGGCCAGTCGGAATACAAAGATCTGCAAATGACGGTGTAAGCATCACTCGTGGTGGTGATAGCTGACTGCTGGATGCAGTGCGGGTGCTTGCAGATGTGGCGTCGTGAAACATGCGGACCTGAACTGGAGACCCGGAACAAAGGATAAAGAGTCACAGCTGCCAGCATTTTCGACTCTGACCGCTTGCTGCCTCTTCACTCTTCTGATCGATCCACATCACAGGCACTGGTTGGTCATTCTGCGATTAGTTGAAGTCATATCACCACCCACTCACGTGACCTCACCGTTCACCCGGAGCTCTTTCCCGCTTCTGGTAATGCCACGCATGACCTCTTTATACTCGTAATCAAATGCTTATATACATGACGTGAAGCTCTTGAGTGCTTCTAAGTTCCATCAACTTTGACCACACACTCGCAACAAGAATGCCTGCTGCCACTCGTTCGCTCGAAGCCGCCGTACTCCAAGCACATCGCGCGAAGGGAGTGCGCTACCCTACATCGGCACAGAAAGATTGCTTTAAGACTTGGTACTCGTACGCTCTTCGCCAGGGTGAGGCCGGGAAGCCCCAACCCAAGGTGGTTCAAGAGCACGGCAAGCATCTGCGGGAAATCCGCGAGGCTGCACCGGGTGGAAGGACTTATCTGTGAATGGTGAGTGTTGAGACCACAATAATGTTGTAATAAGCACACATGGCTGATTGAAGACCGACTCAGATGTGTAATGGGAGCCGGGAGGCAGTGGATTTCCTTTAGCATATCAAATTGGCTGGCGTTTGCCAGCGTTTGTCGAGCCTTCCAAGCTCTCTCGTTAATACCAAATAATGTCCAAATGATTGGGTTCTTCCTGGACCACCATGTTTGACAATGTACCAATGATTTGAACGTGTCTGATACGGATTGGTGCTGAAATTTTGTAGGAAAAGCGTTTGCGATGCGTCACAACGATTGCAGAGGTATCGACTTAGAGTCTGCGCGAATGATTATACTCGCTCTGTAGCCAAATTCAATTCTCCTTGTTGCCATTTTGGCCCGCTCTTCGGTGCACGTACTGTTCTCCAGCATAGCCATACCATTTGCGCCGACTTTGTGTAACGGCCCTTGCAGATACCGTAACTTTCTTGGATGCCAGTTCATTACTTTGACCGTGTGGCTTGATCGTACACGGTTGCGCTTTGCCTTCGGGTAGGCACGACTCTATTAACCATTACTCAACCCAAGCATTCACACTGACAAGATACTATATTGCACCGTGCGAATGTACTTTTTAGATTTGGTCGATAATGGCATCAACAAATTCCCTGCAAACCCTCGCGGCCATTGAAGTGCTTCGTTTGCTAACAGACGATGTCATCACGGTTGAAGAATATGCGCACTCACTTGTGAAGCGCATCACGAAACGAGATGCCACCATCAAAGCGTGGGCGCACTTCGGTACGGAGTGGTTCTCTGAGAATAATTGATACTTCTTTGGCACTGCTGCTGCAGGTCCTGAGTTTGTCATCCAACAGACCAGAAATTTTGACGAACTTCAGAAAGAAGAAAGAGGGCCATTACATGGAGTAGCTCTCGGCATCAAGGACATCATCAACACCAAAGGTACCATGTATTGACTAATTCGGGGAAGTTTCCCTTAGCACATCACAGATATGCCCACTCAATATGGCTCTACTCGGTATGAAAGTTCCTGTCCAAGCGTAGATTCAGCCACGGTTGCTATTCTGCGAGCTGCTGGAGCTCTCATCAAAGGTAAATATAGCAAAGTTGACTGAAATTCTGATATTAATCGTACAGGCAAGACAATCACAAGTGAATTTGCTGTGACAGATTCTGTGCCTCAAACTACCAATCCATGTGACCCAAATCGCACGCCAGGTGGGTCGTCAGCTGGTTCTACAGCAGCTGTTGCAGATTTTCAAGTACCGCGCAGCATGGGAGTGCAGTCGGGTGGAAGTGCCATACGCCCGGCGCCTTACACCGGTATCTACGCCATGAAACCGTCATTCAACTCCATCTCTACAGCAGGTCAAAGTGTCTTCTCCGTGACATATGATACGATTGCATGCTTTGCGCGCAGCCTAGAAGACTTCAATCTTATTGCAAACGTTTTCCATATCGAGGATGATCAGACGCCCAAGAATATTCCACTCAAAGATATTTCGGTCGGCATGATGAAGACAGTGATGTGGTCTCAAGCTGGACCGGGCACGATGTCTGCCATGAATAACGCAGGTATCATACTGCAGAAGCATGGTTCAAGAGTCGAAGAAGTATCCCTGCCGGAAGACATAGATGATGCAAGCATGTTAGAACGTTTACAGTCATCTAATCATAAGCGGAGAAGCTCGGGTCGCGTTCCTGCCGGAGTACCACACCCCCGCAGTGGCAGTTGTTCGCGAGATGCGACATCGTAGAGAACAGAGACAACATCATGCACAAAGAGTGATTGGATTCGTATGACTTGTTGAGCAGAATGCGACCTCTAATTGACTATATCGCCACGACGCACTCCGCCATCCTCGCTCCGAGCGCTATCGATGAGGCCCTTCTTGGGATTGAGGACATGGGCAGTCCGCTCATCAATAATTCTGAACGGTGAGTGTCTTCGGTCTTGCATCGCCATGTCCGCTCAAACAAAGGAGGGTTTGCATGGACCTTTGTTGAATATTCCCGTTTTCGTTGGTGACAATGGGGTGCCGATAAGAATATCTCTCATTGTAGCAAGAAATCACGGTCAACATCTGTTGAGGGTAGGCCAAGTCTTGGGAGAACTACTCACGATAACGCAATAGTTGCAGATGAGTTTGCAAGAGTTCTTCACAATACTCTTCGCGTACATCGGTAAAATGCTGTATCATTGACATGAGAACTTGAATTAGAGCTTGCGAACAAGAAGTCGACGTGAAAAAGAACATGAAAGCATGACATAGTCGGCAATGAGCGAAAAGTCTCATTTCACTAGTCGGCCGAGTACGAACCACAGAATGGTACAATCACGTGAAATCGTTTTACTACATGTATCCTCTCGATGGAAGTGAGCCATGCATCATTGACCGCTTGAAGATTCACCAATGACAAGACCTCCACCAGAACTCTTCATCAGTCTTAATGCATCGAGGTTACACGTAGTAGCCTAGCAGTCTCAACTTGACTCGAGTTCTACCCATACTGTAAGCAAGCTCCCTGCTGGGAATATGATAGACATGGAGTCTCTACAGCACGCAGTCTCTCCCGCACGTAGCACATTGCTTGACTTGCCACTTGAGATACTGGGAAATATCTACAGACAATTGGATGGCTTGCGCGATATTGGCAACATGAGGCTGACTTGTAGTCGACTCGTACATCAGAGTATGCGCCAGGATACGCAGGCATATCTGTATCAACAGACTCCGGTCGCCTTTGTCCTACATGGATCTGAAGAATCTCAAGCCGCAAAGACTTAATCTGTACCGCGTATCAATTTACGAGAGGCAGTCGGCCGATCGTTGTAGATGATATGGTTCCACGAAGTATTGAGGAGATCGATATTCCCATGGAAGATGCGCTGCGCACGGCGTACGGCGTCATGCGAACTTTCACACTTTGGGTAGAGCTGAGGTCTCCCTCAATCCATCTACTCACAATGTTTATTGAGATATGATTGATCAAAATATGCATACCCGGCAAAGCAAGCTTGTGCCAGTAACTGGGACGCACATCGTGAAATACTGAACATTACAGGGATGCATTACTTTGATATACAAATCCACTCGAAGAAGTCATGAGAAAGCCTGACTCTAGTCACCAGGCACGAAAGTTTAAAGTCTTAACTTACTCGAGATACTTTTCCTCCGCTTCCTAGCCTACGGCCCGTCGTCTCAGTGACTGCGCCACCGAACTTGGCGATATATCCTCCGACCTACGCAACAATATTGTCGCATGCCGCACAAAGAGAAATCCATAGCTGGAACTATCCAAGAAGGCCGCATTCTGAGCTTGTCGCAAGACCCATGAACAGCCTTCACCGTTGCAACGAGGCTGAGCCCAGCCACTCTTCCATCGCCCTTCCTCCCCTCCTCCCCTCTATCGCAGCTGCGCGAATCTATCGCAATACCACGGCCGATCGTCGCTCGCCTACGGCTGTGCCTTCAGGCCACCCGAATACAATACTCTCCGGGGCTGCGAAACTCATCCACGATTCGTTCATTCTCGTTTCATCTAACCGCATCCAGACTAAACTACACGACGTCCTCGTGGTATTGGGCGCCACTATGCGGGACGAAAGAGGTCCAGCCTCCGCCATCACATGCAGTGCGGCCAAAGCAAACACGACGCGGCAGGAGGGGAGGAGGTGAGGCTGAGAATGCAGAATGATAAGTGGATGAGAAAGTCGGTTTTGTCTCGTGAGGATGGAGGTTACCCTTCTTGCTTCCAGCCTTGTTCAGTGACCGACCATCTCGAACAATTGGATGTTACTGAGACGGTATCATATCAATCATCTCCACCGAGACATCAAACACCTACGCAAAGACTGGCATAATCGCATCTTTACGCAATGGCGGCCGCAACTGTCACCAGCGCTCCTCCACTTTCTGCGACCTCGGATCCGAGGTTCCTGGGCTATTGGGGCACGCCGAGTGCATGTACGATATGCCTCAGCACCACGATTTACGACTAGCTGACGTGAAGTAGGGAGCATGATAGGATGCACTGAGCCGGGAGAATACTACCAAGAGTCCGGGCGATACTTTGGTTGTTCGACCCTCTACACTGGCTGCGTCAATGCCTTGCCAACCGGAGTCTCGTCACGATTGATAAATTATTGGTATGCCACACTACGATATCTTGAGCGCGAGGATGTTGTTCGGTGTGTTTGCTAATTGCGTACGAACAGTACCTCAGGCTCAACATGCCTAACCCAGACTCTCCACGCCGCATACCCCACCTCCGCATCCGAATCAGGCCAGAAGATTAAACCGCTATGCGCACCTACAGGATACAATCGAATCGATCTATACCGCGCCACAACCGCTGCTGTCGCATCAACATCTTCATTGCGGTTGTCATCTATATCCGCATCTTCATCCGCCAGCTCAGCCTCGCAAATATCCTCCACCCCTTCCACCTCACCCACCGCCGCGCCTCCATCTCCTTCGCCCCAACCCGTAAATCCAGGCGTCATTGCCGGCGCAGCAATCGCTGGAGTCGCATTGCTCCTTGTGCTCGCGTTCTTGATCTGGTTCTTCGGCTTCCATCGCAGGAAGCAGAGAAAACAGGCGATGCCATATCAGCAGCCGGCGGCGTGGAACCAGGAGCCAGAGTTAGTGCAGACGACGTATGAAGTAGATGGGTCGCATGGACATGGACATGGGCTGCCGGGTGGGTATGCGCCGGTACAGCAATATCCGCCTGCTGAGGGCTGGAAGTATGGGACTGTGAATCAGGTTAGCGAGTTGTCCGGGGAACAGTATGGACGGAGATGAGGGGACGAATGAGATTAGTTGGGGTTTTAGGGTGGGGTGTTGATGAAGATATTGGTGGTGTTGCGTTAATCATATCCCGGGATAGTAAACACAGTAGAAGGACGGGTTTGTGATCTCGTGAACTCCTGCTCCATTGTTTATCCTTACTATCTACCTTTATGGTATCAAATGGCTCAGTGAGGGTTTGAACCCAAAAAGCGGCTCTGCAACTGCGCGCATAACTGCACGACTTACTGGGTATAAGGAATCCTCTCCAAACATCGAAAATCAAAGTAAACGCGACGATAATTGAGATTGGGAAAGAAAGCATGACACGATGCCAGACCTGCCGTCAATATGGCAAGGTGGAGCAAGTGTCGAGCAGAAAGTTGAACTCGCAGAGGCAGACGAATCAGCTACTACAGGGGAATCAACCGTACTTTATCTGTGTTTCGCTCGAAACGCGTGCTAGAATCACAGCCCTGCAAGTGGCTGATTACCTAGCGGCTTGCAGCAAATCCTCTTCGACATCATCTTCGCTGTCCTCCCCGTCGTCCTCATCAAGCTCAGCAGGTGCTTTGATGCGCTTGGGCTTCATGTTGGCGTGGATTGAAGCGATCACATAGCGTGTAAACGGAGAACTTCTCGCTTTCAACTCCGTCAGTTCGCGCCCCGCCATCTTGAAGGTGAAGTCTGCCTTCTTGGGAACAAGATGATATTTGACATATAGTGTAGATGCCATGATGACATCCCATGAAAGCGAAGTCGGACCACAGTATGGCTCGAGCCAGTATTTGACTTCTGCAGCATCAGTCTGGATTGGTCGAATGGCTTTATATGCTTTGTAGCATTCCTCGGCGTGGAGGTTCCTTGACTCTGTAGTAGTCGCTTTGTGGAATCCTCCGCCCCAGCGCCGGTAAAGTTCTCCGAGCTGCTCGTTCAGCTTCCGCAGCTCTTGAGTAACGATATCGTTTCCTTTCTCCTTAAGATGATTGTAGGGGAATGACAAGGCCATATCAGCCTTGTTAACTCCTTCAGTTTCGTCGGGACGAGAGAGTGTGCGCTTGACGCACTGGGCTGTCTCTCGATTGTGCGCACGGAAGACATCAAAATAGAGGTAGTCAAGCACTCTATTGGACTTGTGATGGTAATCTTTGAGCCGGAGCTTCTCCACTTCCTCGATATCGATTGTACTGAGGCAATCATCCATAGCAGCCTTGTGTGCTGGCTGTTTGAGCGGTTTCTCCAGTCCCAAGATGGTACTTTGGAATTCAATGAAATCAGCTTGTGTAAACGTGTAACCTTGTTTGGGGGCATCAACCAGCAGGTCATGTAGATCGCAGAGCTTGTCCAACTGAACAGAATATACTTTGTTATCAGAGTATGCTTTCTTTTCAAGCAACGTTGTTACCAATCCCAGTAGGGAAGGATCGGATCTGAATTTGAATGCTTCTCTAAGGAGGCCATCAACTGAATCCAAATCTTCAGGGTTCATGATCTCGCTCAAACGTCTCTTATCGGTTTTTACACCATACGGGGAAGGACTCGGGCTGTTTATTGGTGCGGGTGCATTGCGAAATGGTTCCACCAGAGAGGCCTCCCAACAAAGCCAGAAGAGGTCACCATCGTAATCACCTCCTTGAAGCTTGCCAGCAAGTGGGTATTGGCCTCGTGACGGGAATACGACGACATCGATCAGGTGTGACAGCTCAGGATGAACGATAGCGCGGACCCTCTGAATGTCGGAACGCCGACAAGCAGGTTGACGAGCTACAAGCAAGTCGATGTTCTTGAGATTCACGTAACTCTCTTCTGTCATCTCGTCGGTAAAGCGAGAGGAGAACTGTACATGGATCTCACCAGGTCGCAGAACGCGCAGAGGGTCTGCAAGGCCAAATAAGAAGGTTGACTTGCCCAACGGTGTGCGTAGCTTCGATTCTTTCAACACCTGCTTGTTCTGTATAAAACGCTCGACTGCGTTGGCAAGAAAGGAATTTTGCGCAGGCAGGAAGCCGGATTCAAGCATCAGCTTAATCTTTTCCTCTAGGGTAACAGGCAAAGCAGCTTGCCAGGCAATATCCCCAAAGGAGGCTTTGAATCCATTTCTATGAAGCCAATCGTACAGTCTGACCGAATCTGTAAGCGCCTTTACCACTTCGGCCCTTCCAGCATCTAGTCGACTTCTCATCGTATCGGCGATGGTGGCTTGAGAAACTCCTCGATCGATCATGATCGGGATAAAAGAGATGTGCAATTCAGAAGCACAAGGAGCTGTGCTGTAGTTCGTGACTTCGAAGGTCAGTCTGAGTGGATCAAAGGTATTTTCGACCAAGTCTTCTTCGTGTGGTTCGAACTTTGATTGGCTGTCGTTGATTTCAATCCAGTACTTTAGATCCTCGGGGTCTTTGCTGAAGGATTCCCCACTCACAATCCACATCCCTTTCGCTCCGCCTATTCGTCCTTGAAATGCACTGGGTAGTGCTTGGGCTCCTCGTAAGCCCACGGCTTCTTTGTAGCGTCTCCAGATTTCTTTGGCCGCACCAACAGAGATCAAAGCACATCCGTCATTCATCTTCTGATCTTCTGGCACAGCCGGCCATTGCAGGCTGGCATCGTTGAACTTGGTGCATTCTTTCTCACCATTGGAACGTATGTCACGCACGGGCTTCACTTGCGACGGCTTGAAGACAAGTGTCGGCACCGTCCTTGAAAGCCCGAGATCGAAACGCGCGAATATCTTGCAGAAGCTCTGGTCAGCATTGCGGCCAAACGGCAAAAACCAGTCAAGCATTGCGCCGATAGAGAGAGGCCGGTCAATGCCGATACCACTTGTGGCGAAAAGCACAACCCGCTTGTCATGAGTAGCAACGCGCTGTCGATTCTTGGCCTTGTTGCTCTTGATGGGCTCGATATGGAAGGCTCTCCACTTCCGGTCAAGAAAGGTATGCTCCGTGTAGAGCCACTGGCCCCATCTCTCGCGTATTTGTTCCATCTCAGCCGTGTTGAAGCGCTCTGACGACTTGCTCTCGAAGATTGGTGCAGTCAAGTAAAGGAAGCGATCAGAGCCGAATTTTCTCTGGAAACGACAAGACTTGTCTGGCTGTATGGGTAACGGCTGGAACGAGAAAACTGGACCAGCACGTTTAGGGTTGAATGAGATTTGGCCTTTGAACGTGTACCCTTCGAAGGGACGCTTTGCCGACTGAGCCGACTGCCAAAGTTTATTACCCAGTTTTGTCGTGCTGTACTTGTGTGGATCATGTACAACGCCGGCTGCAGCGCAGAAGCTTTCTGAGCTCATGTAAGAGGAAGGATCTGATACAATCTTGCTGACTATATCGCCGCGGAGATATTGCGCTGCTATGAGTTGTTGACAAAGGAAGCGAACGAAATATGGCGCATCCCCAGAATTGCACATGCTATCATCAATAAAAAGGTTCTGCTGCGGAATGTCACGAATCTGGTGTGACTGTTTCAATACAGAGTCCGACTTTCCAGGTGTGTCCTTGCTCTCATTGCTTGTTGAACCGCTGTAATTTTGAGGCTTGTTCTCATCAACAGGTTTCAGCGCAGACTCTGGCTTCTGTGGTGTCGTTTTGCTGTCGTTGCTACTCAAACCGCTGTCTTCAGAAGTGGGGTTCCTGTCAGCGGTAGGAAGCTTGGGATATTGTACTTCGACTTTGCTGTTCACATTCATGTTCCACAGGTCTTCGTCGTTGATGGAGCCGTAAGTAGAATTGCTTTCACGCGATGCTCCTTGGGAGAATATACGGTCATCCTCCCTTGACTTTTCCAACTCGAAAGCTCGTTTCTCGGCGTCTGTAAAGGCAGATCCCGTCGGCTCATCATTTGCACCATCAGTTATGAACGAAGTGTTGGCGCTAGTGGTCCGAGTCTCTTGCGAAGAGAATACAGATCTCTCATTGAAGCTTGTGTTTGCAGACGAGGAAGCAGTAGAATTGGGTAACCGGAATTTTCGAGCCATGTGCAGTGCTGGCTTTTTGAAAGCAGCGTGGTCGACAGGCTGTTTACCCTTGTAAGTCTTCATTATCTTCGGTGAATTCTCCTTTGCTGATTCATTCGAGGGACGTTTCCTCGAGCTTGACGATGAGAAGGGCGAACGTAGACTTGCCTCTGCTCGTCGCTGCATCGCCAGCATTGTGGGCGAAGGAGGGGTGTAATAATCTTCGTCATCGTCTTCAATATCAGTGGGTGACCCAGAATCCGCCGTTGAGTGTGTCTCAGTCTCATTGCAATGGTGACCATGGAGTACACCTGGGCGTGAGACCTGACTTGCTGGAACGGTTAATTAGCCACAATAATAGCCAAAAATGAGAGAAGTTTTGCGAGGAGATCGAGGACGTCCTAAGACTGAGCAATTCAACGATGGTAGAAAAGGAGCTAGGGGCAGGCAAGTGTGGGTACTTGGGTGGTGCCTTGCTGTGTAACGGAATCGCGACTTACACAATCGGTACAATGATTCAGACTTCAAGCTCTTTGGCGGCTCATTCAAAGGTGTGCCTGCTCTCGAAATCGGCGATTGGGTCACGCTTTTCAGAATACCATGCAGCACTTTCAATCTGTCTTCCGGAGCAAAACCAGGCGCAGTGCTCTTGAAAATCGCCAGCGCCGAATCCAAAGCAGGCCTAGCAGAATAGAATAGGCGTTTGATCTGTCCGTACACTTTATCAGATGTGCTCTCTTTGTCTGCCTTCTGAGGCGACCAGAGCTTGTCACGAATCTCTAAACCGAGTCGCCATTCGCGCTCCAGAGAGAGGATCAGTTCGTCAAGGGCGGCGCCGGTCTTAGGATGTTGGGGTGTGCGCGGTTGCGGCGGTGGTAGCGAGCTAGAGCCGGTAATTGGCTCTGGACCATTGCGGCCCGCTCTATTGCCTTGTAGCAGGCGTGGTGATTGGCGCATAGTGCCATATGGTAGAGATAGTCTCCCCAATAAGTGCGAAAGGTGTTATCTTTGAAAGCCAGTGGTAGGAGAAGTACATCAGGCTGAGGGAAGATGCCTGAGGCAGCCTGGCTAGTTGTTCGGTGATGAGAGCCCTCAAGCTGCAGCGGCCGTGCGCAGTATGCGACGCGCTGGGCGCTAACACGAAGTCACGAGACTTCTAGTGTAAAGTACTGCACCCGTGGGACGTTACACGGCAGATAAGTCTGGGTTGGGGGGTCATGGTGAGCGGGAGACTCGCAAACAATTGAGCAGAGTGATAGTGGATGCAGGAGGATACCGGTGATTTCCAAATCTCGCAACTAGAAGCTTGCAGCTATCGCTACCAATGTGCATCCTCATTGGCTCTACACACATGCGTAAATGATCGATTTTCAGTGGGCTATCAATGTCCGTTATGTGCGAGTATGAATGACTTGGTATATGCATGTGTAAGAAAGAACACTGGGTGGCAAGCAATGCACGTGGTGGTGACTGATATCATTTCAAGATGGCCGTCTAGATTCGTGTCGCTTTTGGCACCATGCCGGTACTCGATGATGCATGGTATGGTATTCGTAAACTCAATGACCCAAACAAGCTGCAGCCGCAGCGCAGACACGCCTCCATCTAGACCTTCATCTCGGTCAGACCGTGCTTCCAGACGGTGATGAAGGGAGTGACACCGTCCTCACGGTAGTTGAGGAGGACGATCATGCCGTCGGGGTTCATCGACTCGCCAGTGTAGAACTCGTAGTCCTTGAAGTTGGCAATGATCTTCTTGGCGAAGCCCGATGCCTTGGTCTCGAACTCCTTGATCTCGGCCTCGTCAGCACCCTTGGCCTTGAGAGCCTCCTTGACGGCCTTCATGTAGCCTGCCGTATGTCAGCGGATGCTCTTGCGGCGGGTATGCGCAGTACTCACCCTTGAGGTATGTGAGGTAGCCCTTCTTGTCGAAGCCGGTCTCGTTCAGACGGAAAGAGTAGACGGCATCGATGACCTGCGCCGCAGCGTCCTCGGCACCCTCCTCGGCCTCCTCAGCCGACGCGTTCGCACCGGTGTCTGCGGCAGGGTCAGTCTAAAATTGCCGCGAATGCAGTCGAGCGCGGGGCATGGGTGCGCACCAAAGGTCTCTCCTCCGACGGTGATCTTCTTGCAGTCGCACTCGTAGGCAACGCCGTCGATCTCCTTGAGGTCGTACGAGTCGGAGATGATCTCGTCGTCGGTGAGGATGTCCTGCCAGAAATGTGAGCGATGCGTGGCTTCGACGACTGCGACATCCAGGGTGCTGTGGGGTGCAAGGCGGGGTAGCAGCACAGCAGCGGACGGCAGGGCAGCAACACACCTTGTAAATGATCATGTTGGCGGTGGTTTCTGAAGTGAATGAGCAGAAAGGAGTGAAGGCGGTGGAGGTGTCGAGCGGAGAGGAGTAGGTACGCTGGCGGAAACGAAGCGCTGGCGTCTCCGAATGGGAGGAAATCTTTTGGTGGGGTGGCGCTAGCAGAGGCCCTCGAAAAGTGAATGGGTCTAGACCGCATGCGGATACTAGCGTATTCCCGAGCCAAGGCTTGTCGGGAGGCGAAGTTGGATGCAGAGCGCCCGTGGATGGCATGACGCGGTGATAGCAAGTCTCCTGAAAGACGCCGTCTCTCCACCCTCACACGACATTCGCGCCCGCCTCGCTCTGCTCACCTCAGCCTCTCCTTTCTGAGCCCCGTCCTACCACACACACCCACCCATCGCCAATTGCTATCCGCCATCTTCGTCGCTCCTCCTCCCTAATTTCCCTATTCCGCTGCATCCGGTCCAGCTCCGCCATCCTCCGACTGCTTACTGCGCCCGTTTGCAGCCTGCTGAAGCTATATACATATCCGCGCAGCCTCACCACTACTCCTCCCGCTCCCTACCGTCTCGTCACGCCCAACTACGTTTACGATAATTTTGCGTGTCGCTGCACGCATCTCGCCGCATCATGGCTGGCGCAAACGCAACCTCGTTCGACCTCCCACCACTCCCCGACTATAACCTCACACTTCTCCCGCCGCTGTCCTCATGGGTGTCCGATGCTTTCATCACAGCCGCCCTGCCTGTTTTTGGCTACTGGGCCGTCTCGATGATATTCCATGCCATTGACGTTTTCGACCTGTTCCCACAATACCGCCTCCACACTCCAGCAGAAGTCCTCAAGCGCAACCACGTTTCACGGTACGAGGTCCTGCGCGATGTTGTGTTTCAGCAGATCATCCAAGTCATTGCCTCGCTAGGCCTCGCCTACTTTGACGATGCTCCAACGACGGGAAAAGCCGACTACGATGTGGCGTGGTATGCGCAGAAGATTAGGCTGGCACAGCGTGCAGTGCCATACATGCTGTCGACGCTCGGCCTCAATCCGATGGGCCTTGCAACGAAGCTGTCCGAATCGCAACCCACGCTGGCATCCGTTGTCATGGGTGGACGGTACCCTGAGCTGCTCCAGACTGCTACTGTAGCCGGAAAGCAGGCTTTGGTCCCAGCTTTTGCGTCGTGGGAGCTGTCTACAGCCAGCTTCGTGTACTGGTTCGCAATCCCTGCCATTCAGTTCTGTGCAGCGATTGTCATCATGGATGCTTGGGAATACATGCTGCACCGTGCCATGCACATGAACAAGTGGTTATATGGTGAGTTTTCCTTGCCTGCCTCGTCTATCCTAACTAACATGTGAAAGTGACTTTCCACTCACGCCATCACCGTCTCTATGTCCCGTACGCTTACGGCGCCTTGTACAACCACCCTCTCGAAGGATTTGCACTCGACACGCTCGGCGCCGGTCTCTCTTATCTGCTCACGGGCATGACAATGCGACAATCGATGTGGTTCTTCACCGGCTCCACCATCAAAACCGTCTTGGACCACGGTGGTTATGCATTCCCATATGACCCAATCCACTGGATCTTCCCTAACAATGCCGCGTATCACGACATCCACCATCAAAGCTGGGGTATCAAGACAAATTTCTCTCAGCCTTTCTTCACCTATCTCGACCGTCTTGGTGGAACAATGTACAAGGGCGATGTGCAAGAAAAGTACGAGCGGGCTCGTCGCACTGCGCAACAAAAGCTCGATCAAGAGAAGGAGAACGAGGTGACAGTACCTTCAGAGGTTTCCAGCACCACTGCAGTGGCAGAGGAGAATATCCGCCCACAAGGAGTCTCGACACCACGTATGTCGCGTAAGAAGGCGACAAGTATTTCCTCACCAGCGGGAAACTTCAAAGATCTGACCAACATGGTCAACTCCAATCTCCATGGCCGAAGAGCAAATGTTTTGGGCATGGAGAGTTCACATTAATATCTCTTTACTGGTCTAATCGTTTGTTCCGCTTATGTAAACATCACGCATCTGGGCTCGGTAATGTATATTCTTCGGTGTACAAATGTGAGGGAAATCGATTCATTCGCTTCATTTCTATGTATCACATTCTTGTATTCTTCTGACAGTATCGCCATCTCATCTGGCTACTAAGTCAAGCGCTCTTCGCAATTTACGACTCATTCGCTATGCATGTTCCAGGCTGGTCTTAAGGCGCAAATCTGCTTCAGACCTCTTGACACGCTCAGACCAGTGTGCGCATGATGGTCTTTGGAAACAAGCTCAATCAAAATATTCTTCCACCTGAGTGACTCAATCCACAACGTCCACCCTTTGTTACCTATCATTGTGCAGTGGACTTTCGCTGTCTTCGGGCTTCATTGTTTCACTTGCACAATGGCCCAAGCTGTAAAGCAAAGCTGGCAACCCCTACAGATGGCAGAACGACGACCTAGAAGGTGCGCGAAGCGGTTGTCTCGGACGTTCTCTCATTGCCCATCCACAATGCGCCATGTGACATGATGTACTTCACTGTCACCGTACAGTAACTGACACAAGCCGTACAAATACCCTTCCATCTTCTCCCACCTTGACTCACAACAATCTCGGCATATATAAGAACACAGCGCAGGTCGCACCCAAAGGCAACCCCGCAACATACTTGACCAAGTCTCCCATGCCCACAAGGTCTTCCACCCAACAACACCAGGACATGATCATCAACGATCTCCACAACTCCGATCTGAAGAAGCTCGCACGCATCCTCCGCGGCGTTCCTTCACAGCTCTCCATCAAATCTCTCACATACTCCAGCTCAGTCAAGAAAGCTATCAAAGCCCTCCCATCTCCTCTCCGGCAGTCCTCTGGACAGGCAACTTCCTCGCTGTGTTCTACTCACTCTGGTCTCAACAACGCCCTGATCGACGACATCTGGCCCTGCATGCACCAAGAGCTCAGCAGCGAGCTCGGCAAGTTCGTCTTCCCACTGCTCATGGCCCGGAAACTGACTCTCGATCAGGAGCTGAGCATTCGTGCACTTGAGCCTTTAGGAGAGATGTTCGACAAAGCCTTCAGCGCTGAGAACGCCACACCTCCTCATCGCCATCCCTTCGACTCTGGCAAGAAATGGAGCTATCCAGCAGATCACTGTCCCGCCTGCATGTTGGCGCGCATTGGCTCGGACCCTGCTGTCCTCAAGGCATTGTACGCAGGTATGATCGGGCACTTCCCGACTTTCAAACTCGCATCCCGCCGCGTCAAGGAGGAGGATCTCAGCGTTGCTGCGCTGGATAACCCCAAATCCAAGCGCGTCCGATTTGTGCGGTATTGGCTCAAGGAGTGTAGCGATGGCGACACGCTTTACCGCAGCGCTATCGAGCTGGGCATCGCGTTGAAGAAGGCGAGTAAGGAGGTCAAAGCAGAACGCAAAGCGGCAAAGAAGTAGGAGAAGGAAGGTGAGTGGAGCGTTGCGGGCGAGAGTGTGAGTGTTGATTCTGATCCATTTAGTGATGAGCACCGCGTTGATGTTAATGGTTCACAGCGTGATCCCAAACTTGGCCCAAAACCTCGTGCAGCTGGACTTGATCCGCGTTCTCCAGCTGACAAGTTGGGTTTCAAGGTTCGATCTGGGTATAGGAACTCAGGGGAATCTCAGCGTCCGCTGCTCGATCCGGAATCTGAATCCGACGACGAGTCTAATGAAGACGGGGGGTTGGACTACGAAGACGACCAGACGATCTATCCTCATGATAGCATCTCATTGGCCCCATCTCGTCCTGCACATTCCTCCTCGCGTCCTACCATTCCCGTTTCTCCTATGCCTACCCACTTTGGGCCACATGCTGATGTTCCACAGCCCCTCCAGCCGCAGGCTCGAGTTGGTGGAGCTTCGTCTTCGCATCGGCCGTCTCATCAAGCTACGGTGCAGTCTGAAGCGTCGGGCTCTCAGCAAGGTGAGAATGAGGATCTGAATGGATCCGTCTCGGCAACAGCGTCAGAAGAAGCGTGGTAGGCAAGTGTCTTGGGCGCAGACGCAGTGGGGAAACATGTACTGAGTTCGTGATGGCCGTATAGCTTAGCGGACATGGTGCGAAATTGAGTCCTAAACTTTAGCACAGTAACTCAAAATCTTGTAGAACAAAATTTTCCGATGGATATTTCGTCGAATTTCACCTTACAATATGGTGCTGCTGTGCACTGTGATGGGCATGTTGCGATCCTGAATTGCGTATGCTGGTGCGTTTTGGCCTTATAAATAGCAAAGTGTAGCATTGGTAGACACTTTCCACGGGGGTATCTTCTATCGTTGATGCATGTGCATCCTGGTTCAATGCGTGATGCTGTTTGCTCACGTATTGTGTCCATCCAGCAATCAGGTTTTGCCCTTTGTTTCATCAATCTAATCTCACACACGCCTTCTTGTCCGTTCAATGTTCTGAGCTTTGACAATGTGCTGCCTCTTCAGGTATCATTTCACAAACCTGCATCCTTATTCTCCGTGTTCGACTCGGTAGCGCTTTCCACGGCAGTCTCTTGCCCTACATGTGTCAATGATGCGTTGTAACCACTTTCACCATGTTAGCTTACCTTGTGTGACCTCGGGCTTCTTCATCAGGAACTGGAATTTCTCCTTGTAGCAAGGTTGCTTGCTGCATGTGTGCTCGTGATATTTGCAAGACTTGCTGATGTCCAATGGATCCTGTGCCCTGTTCGCATCGTTCTCTGATGTGATATACTGCGCTGCTGCTTTCATGAAGTCATGGCAGAACCGGTGAGGATACGATTCGAAGTTCCTGTTCTTGTACGCGGTTTTGTCGATCCAGGCATGCAGACAAATGTCAACGATGAGCTTTCGGACTGGCGACTTTAGCATTGAGTGCTCATAAATACGAGCGACAGAGACCCCTGCAAAGCTGACCACTCTCTTGCCTTCACGAAACTCATGCAGGGTCTCGATGAATGCGTCGACGGCCGCATCTTGGAAATCTGGAGCTTGTAGAAAATGCGCTAATTCCAGCAGACAAACGATGAATGTTAGAGCGTTGCGAATCGAAACTTCATGAGCAGAGCCCCTTTGGATACTACCGCCGGTCGGAAGTACCTCGTCCTCTTTCTGGATGAAGAGCCAACCTGTGAGAAGAAACTTGGCGAACACAGCGAAGGTTTGTATACCGGTTTCGGGTAATTTAACGGTCCCTATCTGAGCCTCCTTCCATGCACCATTGAGCGCCTTGTCGAAGAAAGCTGAGCTTTGACGTAGTAGACTCTCGTGGAGCACAAACGTTTCTTTTTCTTCTTCAGTGCCCACGACGATTGTAACGACGCTGGCCAGGCCACTACAGAAAGTCGATTAGCTTATGATTTAGGAACTACCATCTGAAAATAGCTTACGTGGGTCCTGCGCCCTTCATACGGCGCACCTTGCTGGGGCGCTCTTCGGTATCCTGGGAGGCCATGGCTTGCGCAGGGCGTGGAGTCGAGCTTGGAATAGAGGATTGAAGGGGAGCACGCGCAGAAATGGACGGATGCCTCTCCCAAGCTTGGGCCACCCGACTCGCGGTGAAGGTGAGAGTGAAAGCATGGAGACACCTGGCGGGAAAAGTGGGCTGTGACTGTGGTATCAGATCAAATGCGTAGAGTGAATTTCGAATGCTCCTGTAAGAGGGAGGGTCCAGAGTGCAAGTGAATCAGGAAAGCCATCACTATAGCTAGTGACATGCACTCGCACTGCCTTTCAAGATAAGGTTCCACCCACAAATTCACACGCTCCCAGATTCGAATCCTTCACAATTGAATATTCAACTCACGCGTGTCACCACATTTTTCCGAGCGTAAATAGCCACGTCCAGAATCTTCCCAGTGCCCAGACACATAGTGACACAACTTCAAGCAAATACTTGACTACCTCTTCTTCAACTTCAAGCTGGTTCTTGAACAAGACATCGTTTTCTCGCGAACCCATAGAAGGATCATCATCTTCAGTCAATCTCGAACATACATCAGCAAACATGGTAAAAGGAAGGAAAAGTACGTACATTCCAACAGCGCAGCCCTACATACCCTGCTAACACATCCACTCAGCGAACTTCCTCAAGAATCTTTTGACATATGGCGCTTGGATAAACTGGCTCGCTCCCATCGCCATGTTTCTATACGGTACCGCCTCTCTCTACCACCACACACTAATATACCACAAACTAACCACTTCCCCAGCAATCGTATGCCTCGGCTGCCTCAACTCCTCCCTCGTAAAGTTCTACGTCGCAGCCATATCTCCCTCACAAGGCACCGTCGTGCGCGTCGGATACTTTGGTAAGTCCTTCACCTCGCTTTCCCTTCACATGCAGTGCATGCAATACTAAATACCTACGTCCTAGGCGTCTGCATCCAGACCCCCGAAACCTCCAGCTCATGGACCTGCTCCCGCTTCATCAAAGGCACAAAAGGCCTCAACGACAAACACATGTGGCTCATTAAAGCGTCTAAATCGCTTCAGTGGAATCCGTTGTACCCCTTACCAGCCATCGCCGCTGTGCTGCTCTTCATTTTCTTCATCGCATACATCCTCGTGCGAAATCGCGACGAGCGCAAGAAGCGCTATGTCGTGTTTGGACTGTGGCTATCGTGCGCATTTGGGTTTGCGGCGGCGCAGATTCCCATGATGGTCGGGTAGGCGATGAAGTATGCGGCACCGGTGTATGGAAGTAAGAGGCAGATGGAGATTAGTGTATTGAGCATTGTGGTGACGTGGGGTGCGTTTGCGTGTCAGCTGGGGTATGTGCTTGCGGCGCTGTGGTGGCATAGGAAGATCGGTGGGGCGGGATATTATGGTGGTGGGCAGTATGAGATGGAGGTGGCATAGATGAAGGGACGTGCTGGATGTTTTGCGTAGTTATACTGGGGAAGAGATGCTGTGGGTTGCACCTGTGGTCTCAAGAAGGGGTTTGTAGAGGAAGGTTGTATCAGTGTTCGTCCATTCGTGTTTCCCATGATCAATACATTCGATGACATGAGAATTTGCACTTGTAACGCCGAGAAATGCAATGCTATAGCGACGGCGCTCAATCCTGAGCCGCGCTCGAGAACTCTCCTTCGTAATACTGCGCCTCGATCAGTATGCCTGAAAACGATGAGCACGCCGTGATGGCAGACTTTCAAGAAGGCGAAACTCACCTCTGACACATTCTTTGCCAGCTTCGTGTCCCTCAGCCGTGACTTTGTTTCTGGTAGTTTCCAATTATTCACGCCCCACCACCACCGCCGTAATCTTGCGCCGGCTCCATGTCCACTGAACTTTGTCGACCTGTTGAAATGCCGCCAACCGCTAAGTAGGAGAGTCCATAGCACGCCCTGTGCGAAACAGAAGATGACCTATTCAGTCAGTCCGTGTCCAATGATTCACGATACGTCCAAGCACACCTGATCTTTCAATGTGATCCATAGTACACCTTTCCATGACTCTGCTTGTTCGATGCTCTTGAGGTAGCTCTGCTCAAATCGCAAGTCGGGCAGTGGAGGCATGTTCTGTTTCCGAGGGACAGGATCGAGCACACTGATTGGTATCTCGTCCTCTTCGACGTCTGAATCGGCGTCTGGGTCGGCATGTCGATTGAGAGTGACGGGCTGCTTCTCGGATGCGGCTGTCGATGGGTTCAGGTCGTGCCGTGGTGAGGGGTGGCGTTTGATCGATGCGCCTTGAAGCGTAGACGCGATCTCGCTGGGTATGTCTGACTCCATCTTGTACTCCTGGTCGATGCCGTGATAGTAGAGCGCAATGGATGAGGTTCACACCTCGGAAGTGAGTGTCGAGATCTTGGCATTGACGTCGGGCGTGCCTACCCAATTACGACGTAGCGGAAGACCCTTAGCGGGCCGCATTCGAAGTTGACCCTCAGCGAGACGACCCCACGATATCGCACGACCGTCACTTACCACACCACCAACTTACTTCTTCTACAAGCCGCCAATATGGGAAACCAACCGTCGGCGATTCTGGACAACATTGCCTCCGGGTCGAACTGTGCGTATTTCAAGCCGGGGAGGGGTGCTCGTGTGAGCGCCTGCGGGGCTGAGAACGGCATGCTAACACTCCTGCAGTCGACCGCGAGGAGGTGGACAGGCTGAGGAAGCGGTTTATGAAGCTGGACAAGGTGCGCTACAAGCTCTGGAAGCATGGAGAATGTCGTGCTGACGAGATATAGGACAACTCCGGTACCATTGAGCGCGACGAGTTCCTTGCCCTACCCCAGATTTCCTCGAACCCCCTCGCAACACGTATGATTGCCATTTTCGACGAAGACGGCGGCGGCGATGTCGATTTTCAAGAGTTCGTCTCTGGACTGTCAGCATTCAGCAGCAAGGGCAACAAAGAGGAGAAGCTACGGTTCGCATTCCGTGTCTACGACATTGACCGCGACGGCTACATCAGCAACGGCGAGCTCTTCATCGTGCTCAAGATGATGGTGGGAAGCAACCTGAAGGACCAACAATTACAGCAGGTGAGATGAAACGCGGCACATGGCGCGTGAGTGCGGATGCTAATTCGAGGCAGATCGTTGACAAGACCATCATGGAGGCCGACCTGGACCGCGACGGCAAGATCAGCTTCGAGGAGTTCATGAAGATGGTTGAACACACAGACGTCTCCATGAGCATGACTCTGGATCAATTCTGAGCGGTTCTCTGTCCAGTCGTGAGCCTTTCTTTCCGAATCTTTGGCTCTTCCGGCGAGGCGTTTGTGGTGTTTGGGTCATATAGGAAATGATTGACAGGTTTCGACATCAATACACAATATGGTCCAATTGGACCTGAGAAAGATCATGTGTACGTTTTGTACTGGCTGGGATAACATGATAGCTACGACATATCTATGCACAAGCGATCGATGCTCAGCTCACTGGGCCTCTGCAGACATCTAACAAGCGTCGTTGATAGCCCATATCAGACGTAGTATTTCCGCAGGGCACGAAACTGGCCGGAATAATCGAGTCCAAGACCAACAGCGTCCCAAGAGCAAGGATAGGCTGAGCAAGTACTTAATTTAAGAGTGGGTTAGTTCAAACATCAACACTGATTACTCCACGGGTCCTGAGCCGATCCACAGTATGCTCGGGCTCGCCCGCATTGGTACGTTACACAGGTTGTTGCTGGCTCTTGTACCACACATCCTACGCTAGCGGGTGCCTTCCCCACTTCCCCAGAGCCATTTGTCTTACAGTTAACCCCATTCTCAACCATCCTCTGCGTTTCGATCGTGTTCTTCATTCCTTCTCACTCTTCTATCTCGTTCGCTTCGCGTCCAATTGTCGTGTTGTTCCTTGTCTTCAAACCACATTATTTATGCTATGATACAACAGCCATGAATCCCGCCCTGTTGAACAGCTGGATGAATGATGAGACGAGAAGAGCTGAGGCCATCGCGTATTGTCGCAAATCATCTGAAGGCAAGAAGCGTCTCCTCGAATACGCAAATTGGAGCGAACCGGCTGCTGGGGTCGCAGACTGTCGCGCGCTTCGTAAATTCTGGGGTTATGAGTTGGACGAAGTCAATGCAAAGAAGATAATCATCTTCGCAACTGGGATGGACGCAAAACGTCAGCATCTGGGGCACAGTACATGCGAAAACGCTTGAAGAATTCTCGACTGAGATTGATTTCCACCGCGAACGATCGGTCTCTCCAAGGCGATTATCGCAACGAAATATTGACTGCAATCAAATCGTTCTGATAATATGAAGAGGCTCAAGGTAAGGAAGCTCAAGGTTGAGGGAGGTTTGCACCGCAATTGATCAGCACCTACTGCAGGGATTGAGTAAAAATGTTTGCATTCTAATGTGGACCGCCGATGTTGCTGGAGTTCACGATGTTGAGGGGAGCTATTTGTTCTATCAGTCTTAAGGGCACTGTCGTTGCTCGTTGTTCACCCATCGAAGCCACGAAAGCGTCCGATTACCTGCAACCCACAAGCGTCTCAAGACATTCGATAGCCAACATGAGACCACCAATTCATTATCCGTATTTATGTGTGGTGGAGTTTGAACAGGGAGGGTCTGCAGGAAACGACATTATAATCACGTAACCAATCATCCGCCAATACCTAAGATCGTATCGTAGAAGAATGCGAGATCGTGTACCAAAGCTGGCATTCTCTCCTATATGCCAACAAAAGCGCACCCTCACCAAACACATGCATCTCAGAATCCTCGGTCTATGTGAGTAGCAAGTAGACGCTGATCACGTGCACACGCGCTAGTGCGTTCCGCGGTTGCCACAACGCGTCGAACGCACCTTCCGCGCGAGGTATTCAAACGTTCGACCTTCGCTTTCACCCGGTTCCCAATCAGCGTGATGCCCAGATACCAACGATTGCATGCGATATGAAACCCTTTCGCGCTCCCACCTTCGTACGGCCAGACTCGACGAACGGTGAACCCCCTGCCAAAAAGCGCAGAATATCCTCCAATCAACCTTCCACGAACGCTCCCGTGCCAGATAGAAAGCCTCTCGTCACGGTCAACAACCCGGCACCCACGCAGAGTGTGACAGCGTCCGGCGGTGGCAGCTACTACACGGTGTTGTGGCGGAAGTTTACCACGAAGAAGAACAAAACATGGGACGGTGACGGTGTACTGGCTGTCGTGGGCGGATTTGCCTCACTCACAGATAGCGAGACTGGGAAAGAGCTGGGAAAAGGTGCTTGCACCCGGCCACTGCTGCCTGGCTCAGCACTGTCCATAGGCGGCAAGGAGGTTGAGATTGATGGCGTGCTAGACAAGGCAGATTATCTCGCTGGTCGCATGTTCTTGGGCACAGCGACAGCGCCAGCACAAGAAGTTAAGCGTGTCGAATCCAGCTACAAACCTCCGCCTCTGAGTAAACCACCGCCAAAGAAAGCGGGCGGCATGTTCGGAGCCGCGATTACGGAGTTCAAGGACAAGAAAAATGCGCCGGAGTACGTGCCCTCGGCTGCCCGCAAACAGCAATTCAAGACACCACTGCTCTCGAATACAGTGCTACCACAGCGGAACTCCTCGGTCCCACAGCCACGTCACGATCCGACGCTGCCAAACGCACTGGTTATGAAGCGGCTACCAGTCGCACCCAAGGGAAAACAAATTGTGGACGTGGTGGTCGATCCTGTGCTGAGCAAGCACCTGAGAGAACACCAGCGTGAGGGTGTCAAGTTTCTGTACGAGTGTGTTATGGGCATGCGCTGCGAGGGCGAGGGCGCCATCATGGCTGACGAGATGGGGCTGGGCAAGACGCTACAGACGATCACGTTATTATGGACCTTGATGAAACAGAACCCTGTGCACGAGAGCCCGCCGGTGATCAAGAAAGCATTAATTGTGTGTCCGGCTGGTCTTGTTGATAACTGGAAACGCGAAATCCGCAAATGGCTGGGCAATGAACGCATCGGCGTGTTTGTTGCCAATAGCAAAGACAAGAAGATCACCGACTTCACCATGGGCAAAGCGTACAACGTCATGATCATCGGATACGAGATGCTTCGTACCGTGCAAGACGAGCTCAAGAAAGGAAGTGGCGTTGACATTGTCATCGCTGACGAAGGCCATCGGCTGAAGACTGCCAACAATAAGGCCATGCTGGCAATCCAGTCACTCTGCACGGAACGGCGCATCATTCTCTCGGGCACACCTTTGCAGAATGATCTTGGCGAGTTCTACACTGCCATCGACTTTGTCAATCCTGGCCTACTCGGACAACGATCTGCTTTCAAGCGCACTTTCGAAGCTCCCATTCTGCGCAGCCGTCAACCAGAAGCAAGCGAGTCAGAACTCGAGAAGGGCGAGGCTCGCTGGAAAGAGCTCGTCTCTTTGACAAGTCAGTTCATGATACGCCGTACCGCAGAAGTTCTCAGCAAGTACCTGCCACCAAAGACTGAGCATATTGTCTTTTGCAAGCCGACTAAAGCTCAAGCGGAAACGTATCGTGCCATCTTATCATCTCCCATATTCGGCATGGCCATGGGCAACACAGACACTGCACTCCAGCTCATCATGGTGCTCAAGAAAATCTGCAACAGTCCCTCCCTGCTCAAAACAACGAAGGATGGCGAGACTACTCCGTCGGAGATGCTGCAAGCATTGCTGCCTCTCATACCGCCTCAGGTCCTCAACTCGCACTCCTCTAGCACGAAACTACGCCTGCTCGATAGCCTAGTGCACCGCATTTACACTACCACAGAAGAGAAGATCGTCATCGTCTCCAACTATACGACCACACTCGACATGATCGAACGCCTTCTTGTCTCTTTGTCGTACACTTACTCGCGTCTCGATGGGAGCACACCTACTGGTAAGCGCCAAGGTCTCGTGGAGAAGTTCAACAAGAGCTCCAAAGCAGCCTCTTTTGCGTTCCTACTGTCTGCCAAGTCTGGCGGCGTAGGCCTCAACCTCATCGGCGCCAGTCGCATCGTGCTGTTCGATATTGACTGGAATCCAGCCACGGATCTTCAAGCCATGGCCCGTATTCATCGAGATGGGCAAAAACGACCTGTCAAGATCTACAGATTTCTCGTGAAGGGAGCTATCGATGAGAAGATCTATCAGCGTCAAGTAATGAAGATGGGTCTTGCAAATGCGGTGGTTGACAACAAGGCATCCGCGTCATCTTTCTCGAAAGAAGAGCTACGTGATTTGTTTCGTCTTGATGACCGAGAGGGCTGCCAGACCCATGATCTGTTAGGCTGTACCTGCGATTGCCAGGGCTCGCCAGAGATCAAGTTGGAGGCTGAACTATCGGAGGCAGCGGAGGACGATGATGATGATGAAGACGACGACTACCCGCTTCTGAAACCAGCAAGCCAGGTCGATATGGACGCCCAGGAAGCGAGGATCAAGGCCAAGCGTGCGGCCAAGCTGCCAAAACTGCGTATGTTGATGGAGTACCGGCACATTGACACGAAGATACTCCAGCAAGTCGATCAGGAGGTGGTTGATGAGGATGAAATGTCGGTTGCTGTTGACGACGATGTGTTTCTCGAGGTGTTGAAGCAGCCCGAGTGCAACGTGGGCTTCCTGCTTACGAAGTCGTCTTCATGACCTCTTTACATAAGTTGATGTTCAATGATGTTTGAGCATACATATGAATCATTACAAACATAGCGCAGGCGTTCTGGTACATAGTAGGAAGGGGGCGACTCGACGCACTATACCCTAGATATAGATAGACAAATGTAATGTTGGCGGCACGATCCGAACTCATAGAGTACCCATCACTCAAAAACCATCTCCATGCAACAGTTCACACCAAATATCTGCGCGTGGGGTGCCTGTGGCGAAGGTGAAGGAGAACGGGATTGCGCGCCAGAACCAAGAACCTTCACCACGCAATCACAGCCCGCCGAGACAGCGCAAAGCAGCCACGCAATGTCGTGCTCTCTTCCCCAGCCTACCAAGGCCCAGAGCGCGCGAATTACTGTCAGCTGCCGCGTACAGTGGTGAGTCGCAAAGGCAATCATAAGGCTTCACGTTTGCTAGCGTGCGATGTTCCGCCCGGGCAATCGCAAGCTGCATGGGATCAAAGACCTAGCGTCCCACCATTGACGTCACCCGAAAATAGAACCACCAATGCACTGTACCTGCACCTCGGCACGAAAAGGCGTGCGGGCACCGCGTCCTTCGATGCGGCACCGTTCACGCCAATTGTTTGCTTGCTCGACACTGTTCTAGGCAAGTGTCGTTTGCCGCCACGCTCGCTTGTTCCGCTTGTCTCGTATGGTCCTGTTTTCCCCCATGCCGTGGTGCTGCTGTCTGGACTACTCGAACGGCGGTTCTAGCCTGGCTAGTAGCGAATGGACAAGCTGTGTGTCGCGGAAAAGCCATCCCAACACAATTGTGGATCAGCCCAGGGCATTGGGGCTTACCCTTACCCTGCAGGCTACCGCTGAGAAAGAACTTATAAGTCTCTGGTGCCGGGACCCGTTGTTTTCTCGAAAGAGGGGCAGTTTTGGTTTGCAAACAGTCCGCTTAGTTTGAGATATACCTGAGCGAAGTCTGCTTTTCATCTTTTTGAACCTTTCATTCCCGCGATCTTTATCGTTGGGTTCATCATCACTCGGAGAAACGAGCAAAGAAGGATACTTGAAATAAAGATCCTCCAACACAAAGTCGACACATTTCCACCATGTCGCAAAAGCCCATCTTCGTGGCTACCCACCCCAGGGCCTGTTCGACGGCTTTCGAGCGCGTACGCACCATATATCCACCGCGCTGCTATTCAGCAGCCAAGGAAGAAAGTACAAAATAGCTTACATGTAATGTCTAGGTCTTCATGACCCGCCATGAAACACTGCAGTGTGTACACGAGCCATTCGGCGATGCATACTACTTTGGCCCGGAGAGGCTAGCGGAACGATATGAGAGCGATCCGAAGGCGAGGAAAGAGAGTGGATATGAGAACAGCACGTATAGGACTATCTTTGATAGGATTGCGAAGGAGAATTCTGAGGTGAGTTGGAGAAGAGAAAGAGCGAAGATTTCTTTTTTCTTTCGTTGTCATTCACTTTTCTGCATCTACTTTTTGTTTTTTTGATGAATCGAGGAGGTCAGTCTTTGGATTTGGAGCCCGGATGACATCGTTAGACCCGGTGGTCACGATGGCTATCACGTGCTTCAGAATCCACGACATCTGGAATGACGTTTGGAAGTGGCTTGACTGTGTAGGCCAGATGTCAGTGATCCAGAAAAGAGCTGGAGAGCAACGGGTTTTGGTTTGATTATACTCACGACTGCCGACTTCTTCTCGCCATCGATGTGCGGCTTTAGCCGCACACTTTTCTTCTATTGTATCTTTTCCATCATTGATTCCCAAAAATGGTCGATTTCTTCAAGAAGGAGAAATGGATTGGGTTTGAGAGCATAAACTTACATCTCATAGGGCAAGCGAGCCTTCATCAAAGATATGGCGCAATATTGGATACCTCCCAATAAGAAGCCGTCGACTGTCGCTCCGTCTCTCGCCAACTACCGTCGTGGCGTTGGAACAGACACCACTCAGCTCTCGCCAACCCAGACTATCGACAAGAACGGCCCGCCATACCCATATCCTACTCAAGGAGAGCCCAACAACCCGACAGTCATACCAGCGGATCTTCTCGCAACCTACCACTTTACATTCCTCATCCGCCACCCGAGGAACAGCATTCCCAGCTACTACCGCTGCACTATTCCCCCGCTCGACAAAATGACTGGATTCTACAACTTCCGTCCCGATGAGGCTGGCTACGAAGAGCTCCGCCGCCTTTTCGACTACCTCCGAAGTGAGGGTCAGATCGGCCCCAAGTTTGCCGGTCGCGAGGAAGAAGCCAATGGCTCGAACAATGGCGTTAATGGCCACGGCGCTGGCGTCGAGATCTGTGTCATCGATGCGGACGATTTGCTGGACAACCCATCTGGCATGATTGAGGCTTTCTGCAAAACCACGGGCATCAAGTGGGAGCCGGAAATGTTGATCTGGAACACGGAGAAGGATCAGGAAATCGCAAAGGAGGCATTTGAGAAGTGGAAGGGCTTCCACGAGGATGCACTTGACAGCACGGAGCTGAGAGCCAGGACGCACGTAAGTTGCACATGATAAGTGTTATGATTTATGAGAAATTTGGCTAATATTAGTATAGAAGAAGACACCAAAGACAGATGAGCAGTTGTTCAAGGAGTGGACGGAGAAATATGGCGAGGAGGGCGCAAAGGTCATTCGCGACACGGTTGCAGAGAATGTGGAGCATTATGAATATTTGAAGCAGTTTGCTATTAAGGTTTAGGCGCAGGCGCGGCGAACAAGCACGACCGATCAAAGATAATGACGGGAATAAGAACCTTATTGCATTCATCCTTGAACTTGAATTACGAACGCATATTGGCTCATACCTCTACATGCGCCACAAGAAATCGACCAATGAGCATGCGAGAGTATAGATATTGGAATATCAGGAAAAGTTCCGCATGTATAACATACTATTGAAGTGGCACTGCACTGACTTACATGTGTTTCGCCTACAGATGAACGCTAGAGAGCTCCACTTATTTTCCTTACCTCACACCTGAGATAAAAACACGGGCATGTTACCAGGATATTCCCGACTTCTTCTTGTGTATCTATTCTATTTACAGGTCTATTTGATTCTACTCGTTAGTGCAAAGAGGTCGAGTTACGCTTATCCCCATCGCGTTGTTGTTTCGTGGTCCCTGTTGAGTCCATCAACCCACCTCAGCGACGGATTCGACACTGAGCCCAACCTCGCACCACTTGCCAGGCTCCTACCCACAATCTCCTCCCTCCGAGTCCTTTTGGTTTCAAGCTTTTTCCTAATTCTTCGTTTCCGTCTCATCAAGACTCAAATTCATAATTGTTTCTCATCAATATCAAAAAAAATTTACTGGTTCACATGATGTATGAGAGAAATTTTGGAAGTGAGGCTAATTATGCTGAGGGCAGATTGAAGCGAGATTTCGATGAGAGATATGATACGCAGCTCATGGGGCTGGGGAATGATCCGAAGAAGCATGCTATCGGTATATAGGTCTTTGCTTTCGAGGATGCTGTGAGGATGGGGCTAATGAGTGAGTAGAGAAGATATTGAAGTCGAAAGCGAGGCAGGAGCAGTTGGAGGGCGCGTTGGAGGATCTGGTCTACATTTCTGGGCGAAGAGATGTGCGGACATCACGGTGAGGATGGAAGCTCTCCGTTCAGAAACCTTCCTGGCGAATCCCACTCACTTTGAAGCTCTGTTAAGCCTGTTCAACTAAGATGGCTTGATTTGGAGACGTGGCACCATAGGGATTCCAGAATCAATAGCGATAAAGTGGTCGTGTGACTGTATTAGCGCTGGCAATTTGATGGTATTGGCTTGATAGCAGTATTGTTCAACTGCTTTGGTAGAGCCAGTGGTTTGGACAGCATGATGATAGCTTGCGAGGATAGGCGAGAATGCCTCATCGAGTTAGAGCCAGGGATGGAAGATCGGTATCTGGAAAAATAAGAGTGGATAGAACGTGTGCTATACGCTATACACCAGTGAAGCAGGTAAGAATGTCCGCGCGGTGTGGTGTTGATGCGAGACATTTCTTACGCCACTTGACAGCGTCGTTGCTTTCCTATCGTATGATGCTGGCGGAAAGGTGACCTGGTCAGTGAGGTGCTTCCAGTCGAATGTGTCAAGTAAGAGTTGGCTTCGTTTGCTCTCAAAGTCTCTACAGTGTCGATGTGGCGTCTTCAACGACTGCAGCCCGAAAAGCCACGGCACGAACTGCCCGCTACGAGTCTCTATCCACCAAACGAAATTCAACAATCCTTATTACAGACCAGAAGGATTACTAGCGTGCCCACGTTCTTCACAAAAGTATGTTTCCCAGCGCAAAAATAGTCAGTGCGCGGTTCTGCCTTGGTGGACACTCGCGCCCATCCCATCCTACCACCACCACCCAAAACAACAACAAAAAAGCAAAAAGAAACGGTCTCTCAGACGGGGAATCGAACCCCGGCCTCCTGCGAGTTGTTCCTGCTAGGATTGACAAGCAGAAATACTGACCACTATACGATCTGAGACGGCTCTGCGAGATGCAGAAGATCTTTGGTGATTTGATGGAAGTTTTGAAATTTGAACAGCTGATATACTACACAACAAAATACTTCGCAGCATAAAGAGAGAATTTGCATTTTCAAACGACTGCAAAATTGGTGGTCTAGAAATTGCGGTGGAGATGAGGTTGTGGGCCTCGGGTAAAAATCGTGCATTGGTACGGTGGGCCGGACAGGACCAACGAAAAAAGACACGGCAGGTCAGACTAGAACATCAGAAGGGGGCTCTTAGAGCGGGCGTTCTCTATCTCATGGGATTCACTCGAGGATGCTTTGTGCGATTAGATATATAATTGGTAGACGAACAATGTGTTTATGTTCTGATGCTCGCTCCTGCACCTTCGAGTGGTAAACCGCAGCACGCATGACAGAATGAGAAGACTGAAAGATCATACGTTGGAATCAGCAAATCTGTTTCTTTATGCTTGTGAGCAAATTCCGTCATGTGAGGCATGCAAGCAGAGTGTATGTCTTGGTATACACAAGGTAGAATATTGGATCTGGGTGAGCCGTGACCCACTTGATTCCCCTTCCGCCACTATATCTTCGATGTGCGAACTACCAGCATCCTTTGTCCGAACTTTCAGCATCTCCTATCGACAAAACAATTTTTCGGTTCCATAAACACGTGAAAAATCTCTCATGCAAGGATTTTTCACAAGGAAGCAGTAGCTAAATGCATCACTAAAAGCTTAAATGGGTATCTTGTCTCGAAAGTACAATTTTGGGTACTTGATACGGCTGTAAATCTATGTATGATTCCGCGAACCGCGAATCTACATAGCATGATAATAGACCGAGTAAGAGCAAATTGATGTGAAATGGCACGATATAGAAACGATTGTGTCGAGTCCGTAGCGCCTTTCCTTGCATATCCACCGGTAGTGTTTTTGCGGAACTGTTCTGGATCAGATGTTACGAATCATAATCTCGTCTCGGAGAGGGAGGTGATTGAAATGTGAAACGCCGTAGAGGTCCGAAGGAGCGCATTGTAGATGGGTTATGACATGTCGTGCTGGAAGCCTAGGTAGTGATTGAACAGATTCAGCGCGGAACCTTCATAATTGAGCAACCGTTGTGACTTCTACCAAGGCAACATCATTCATGACCATTCACTCTAAAGGCCCTGGTCATGTGACGTGTCTTCGCATATCGAGGAAGAATCCGCAAACAAATGCACGTGCTCTCCCTTTTTCCAAACCTTTCCAGACTCATAGACACTCGATTTGCAATACTATTACCTAGATCAGGAAATTTCGCCTCGCCATGACAAATCCTAGGAAGATACGGTGTACATCGTACAATCAATGTACTGAGTTAAACTAGCAGGGGATGAGTAAGTACATCGTGGCGGCGGAATAGACAGGGGTAGGCGATGTCGTTACAAGCTTAAGCTATCTTAGGTGATGCAATCTGTACTGTTATGTGCAATGTCTCTGTGAGACATTTGGGGAAACGAAAACTAAATCTGTAGACGGTTTGTTGTTGAATAGCTCGAAGAAAAGGTTGTGGTTGGAACCACGTGCGCATCGCGATGCTGGGGTCGGGAGAAGGATGACCCATGTTGATTGGGGTGCGATTGAGTTGTCAAAAAGCTTGAGTTGAGATATTCTTGTCTGACGACTATCGCTTCGTTGTCCAAACTTTCTTTTGTGCAAGTTTCTGATGTCAATAGTTGATGTTTGCGATTGACGGGTCGGCGCAAGACGTTCGTTTGGACTCCGAGACTGCACAATACCTACCTACAGTGTAGGGGACTGCAAAGTGGTCAAACAACGTACTTATATGAAGGATCGACAAGCTCGTCATTATTGCTGTGCCCAGAACACTCTCACGGGGACCTAACGACGATCTTCGCTGGGAGGCCTTATGATGCTGTGCCTTGGAGGATGAGGCGGTGCATGTGGCTAGGTCAGGTACGCCGCACGCCGCCCGCACGACGTTAAGCAGCAAAACACCAGCGTTATTTTTGTATTGGCAGATAGAACTTCAATTTTCAAAGGCATGCGCTCTCTCGACATCATGCATTGCATATTCCAGCCATGGCTGGGTAATTGCAGGCGCTGAAGGTTCACATGTGGAGTATCATATCGGAATGCTACGTCACACATTTTGGAGAAGTGGACGACAGCATTGGGGCGACCGCACACTGCAGGTATACGGATCGGCGAAGAAGCGGTGGATGCTAGGTGAGATTTGTACAGTGTATGCGGCGCGGTCAGCAGTAACAAAGAATCTGGTAACGGCCTTGGCTAGTGTGTCGAGCTGACAACCACACTGCGTGCTGGGGTTGCCCTTGGCCTTCACTGAAGCGACTACACGAAGAGGGCCGACGTGACAAAACATGGGAGGCAAAGATGCAATGTATGGAACGGATCAAGGCGAAGAATAGACAGGCAATGTAACTCGAGACCGTACTGGCGGGAGCGCTCAAAGCCGGTGGTGAATTGGCAGGGCAGACAGGGTGGTATCTCAGCAGGACCTCGTGGCTGAGTCGGATGCAGCCAGTCCTCCGCCTCAGCACCGTTACGAAGACGCTGGCTTTAACGCCCTGCCAGGCTCGACCGCTCAGCTAAGGCCGCAATCTTTCTTTCATCCTCTTCTCGTGATCCGTTCTGCAATCTCGACAGACATTACAGAAACACCCGCCTCGTCGTTTCGCTGGAGCAGTTGCATCGATCGAACTGCTGCCCCCTGCACGCTTCCCCGTACCGCGGCGCTAATACCGGCGTACCCAAGCGATTTGCAGCGCGTCAGGCTGATTCCGAGGTGCCAGGAATAGAGAGCCTCATTGCTGGCGACGCGCACGCAGACACCTGCTCCTTTGCGCTGCATGAGGGTGTTCTTATCAAGTCCGCCCGCACCGTAAGAGTTGCAGAGGTTGTCGAAGACGTCAGGCACCGCGCGGGCACCTGAATCGCGAAGCTTCCCCGCAGCCAACGGCGCGCACGACCAGCTCAATGCGCAACAACAGCAGCTACATCAACATTGGCGACGAGCGGTCCGATGGCGAGAGGCGGACGCCGTGGTACTGGCGACTCATAGCACTGGCCTCGTCATGGATGATACTGGGAGGGTGAGTCTGAAATCACGAGACTGGCATTCACGTCGTAGAGCTAACACCATCGCGCAGCTACCTCATCCTGCCGGGGCTCTACGTGAGCGACTCGTCACATCTGAAGATGGGCCAGGCGGTGCTGCTGGTCTTTGTTGTCGCCCTCCTCACCGCCGGCTATTCGTTCACCGCGCTCCTCTGCTTTGCTTGTCGCAATGAGCGCTTCCAGGCAGAGGGCGTCTTCTTGTACGCACCTGCCCAACTTGACCCTTACAACTGCACATCACGTGCTAATTTGTCTGCAGACCTGCACTCGCATCCTCCGCTATTGGACTTGTCTCAATAGCCTACAACTTCCTCTCCTCGGATGCCTACCACTGGGGCACCTCCGCCATCACCGGCACAGTAGTCAGCTCCACAGCCACCCTCACATACGGCGCACTCCTCATTTGGACGCAAAATCGCATATCGAGAAAGTCAAACAAGGACAAGGGAGCGCGCCAGCTCTGGTCAAGCGAGTCCTACTACTCCAACTTTGTGCAGAACATGTACCCGACCGCGACTCGCTCGACGCCCGAACCCCCGGTATCCGACGACGACGGCGTCAACCAGCAGATGGCGCTGCTGCTCATGCAGTCAAACCAGCGCCCGAGCCCCGGCGCCAATAACACAACCTTCCAGATCGACTTACCAGAAGACACAGAGCAGCAAGAGCGAGCTGCCCGCAGCCAGGAGCTAGTTGGCACACCTGGCGTAGCACATACCGGCTGGAATCGCGACCGAGCAGACAGCAGACCCGACAGCCTCAGCGAGCAGCAAGCCTGGGAGCAGTGGCAAGATCGCGGCCGCAGCACAGACCGACCCGGCAGCATAGGCCAGCGCAGTAATCACTCCAGAGGCCTAAGCCGAGAAGAGCGGCGGCGAGAGATTGAGCTTGGGCGACCTTGATCTCGACCTCGTCACTGTAAAGCATTGTTCGGCACGCTCGGTGTTAGCGTAGGAGTTTTCGGAATCCGCGATGTCCTTGTGTATGGAGGGCTTGGGCTGCATAATCGGCGTAATTTGGATGACTTGACTTGGATTGAACTTGATGTACATGGAAAGGGACCGGAACATATACCTCTGCGCTTCGGCGCTCTTTATGGCATGAGTTGCATCTTGTTTAATTGGTATATCGACTTCAATAGCATAGCACAATACCATCATTATCTCTATCTACATGCTGCACTTGGCCATTTCGAAGAACGATAGAATTGTGAAGACTCGTACGGCGGACTTGCAATGTGTTCCAGAACGAAGTCTCTTGCCTGCTCAATGCCGCGATTTGGCCCCAACCTTGACCCAATATGCGGCCACCTGCAGCATCCAGTACCACGGAAGACGAAAGAAGCCCGAGAAGAAGAATTCGAAACACATCGCCTCCAGTCTGTACTACACACCAAATGCTTTCCACCTCGAAATCCGCCCCCGTTAACCCCTCCGACCTGCCTAGCACCCTATCGCCATCTTACCCAGCTTCCCACACCTCACCCGCTTTTTCCACCTGCACCACACCTCCTTTTTCCACCGCTTTTTGACCTCCCACATCTCATGCTTTGCTTTACTTTGCTTCACCGCATCTCTGCACAACGTCCCCTCTGATCTTCCCACGATTTCCCACAACCGATCAAAATCTGACTCAGCACATCTTTCTAGAAGCGTTAGACGGCAGCTACAAGGGCGCAAAAGGCGGCGTTGCGGCTCAAGTGCTGTCAGCCCTAGTAACCGATTTGCGCATGGGAGGTGTGGCGGTGGCTTGCTTGCTTACTTTCGCGATGCTGGGAATTTGGAATGGTGATGTGGCGGTACGAGGGGGTGCGATGGATCTGTAGTAAATGCGAATGTCTTGTAGCTTAAGAGACGTAGAGATGTAATCTAGAATTTGTTCGGGTGTCGAAAACTATGGAGGGGCTGGTCTTTGGGTGGTGCGCCGCTCGATATCATCTGGAGTCTTATTTGTATAGCTAGAAGCATTTTGACGCATTTCAGGTGCATGAAGTTTTCTAAAAGAGCGCTTGAGGAACTACAGGGCTAGATATAAAGAGTCCTGCTGTTATCACTTCTTGTCTTGTAGGTTGCATAGACAGCGGTGATGCTGCTCAATTCTGAAACGGCCTTCGTGGTGCTTCACCTAGATTCAGCTACTTTGTAGCATAGTGTAATTGAGTTCTTTGGTTAGTTGACATTGTTCGTGGTCAGTGATGGGATCATGGGATCGATACTATACAATGTTATTGATGAACATGGCCAACATTGCTCTTCAATGTTCATCTTCTGCTTGTACAACGTGTGCCGACATAAGCTTTTCAACCGACATACATGGGGATCAGTTCACGTTCACCAAAAAAACTAGGTATAATATGAAGTGTCACAGTAACAATCTCAAAACTACTTGGCAACGTTTAGACGAACATAGCATGCTTTCTCCCATGGATTCCTCATCATGTCTTCTAGATCAATACTATCCCCCTTGAATAACTACTTTTTAGGCATCTTTCTCATGCATCACTTTATAGCAAATATGTCGTAAGAAAATTCTTGGCGTTGCATGCTCAATGTTGCTCGTTCTCCCATACCAAGAGCCAAGGACTCGAGTGAAATGTACTCCTCACCCTTTCCAAGACAGCTCAGTGAAAGATGAACAATTACATCATCCCTTCCCATCACCGCACTCCCCATCGGTGCTCTGACCAGCAACACCACGCCTCCCAGCCAGTCCCACACCCAAACGGCCTCCTCTAGCGCAATCCACGCTGTATAATAGCCCTCCTCCCACCGTAGCACGACCACCATCTCACCCTCTTCCACTTGCAAAAGCACCCAGCTTGCTCAACTCGACCCAGCTTCCAGCTTTTGCCAGTGCAATTCCAATTCACTCGACTTCCAGTCAAAGAGTTTGAGCTACCCTTCACCCTCTTCTCCGAGCTCTTCACTGACTAGCGCTAGCTACCACCGACTACCACTCCACTCTCAACAGTCACCTGTCACTTCAGACACCACTCAAAATCCACCTCCCCCCAGCTTTCGAAGGATAGCTATTACTTTCGAGATGTCTTCTAAGACTATCAAGTTCGAGGGTGGTATCTCCATCACCACCTTCAAGAAGTCCGATACTGTCAAGGACGACAAGATCAGCAAGGACAACGGCGACATCGCCATCAGCAAGGACACCATCAACATCAAGGACGTTGACAACAACAACAAGGTTATCAAGGAAGGCAAATCTAATAAGAAGAAGAGCAAGGGCGGCAAGAAGGCTAACGGCAGCAAGCTCAAGCTGTCTCTCAAGGACGCTCAGACTGCTAGTGACGATACTGCCATCAATTCGCAGACCACCACTGTGCAAGTCACCAACACCAACAACGCCAAAGGTGTAGTTGCGCCTCTCTCTACGGGCAAGACCGCGAAGAACAAGGCCAAGGCTCAGGAAAAGGCAGACAAGAAAGCTCGCGCCGCTCAGCTTGCGAAGGCTGTTCCTAAGGCCAAGGAGACGTCTCCCTCCGGTACGGCTGGGTCCTCGTCCGGCGCTGTCAACGTCACTACATCAGGCACTTCCAAGGATGCCACATTCAAGTTCGGCCACGGCCAGGACAAGTGTTTCGAGTTCAGCCATGGCCTTTCATTGAAGTCCGGCGATGCTTCTTCCTCTGATTCCGTTTCTAGCGGCGCTATATTCTCTGGCTCCCCTACTGGCGACTCTGCCTTCACCGGCTTCACTTCTGACGATGCCGCATCTTCTGGCTCGGAGCCTGCGACCGCCTGTTCATCATCCAAATCCCGCCGCCCGAGCACGACTGCTTTCACCAAGTTGATTCGCGAGCAGCAGCAGAATCCTACCAAACCGCATCTTGTCGGCGGTACCAAGACGCCTCGTAACCTGGTGTCTGTCAAGGCTAAGGCAAACCGCAAGCCACTTGATGCCTCTACTAAGAAGGATCATGGACAGCAGAACGCGCTCATGCTCACCATCAACAAAAACAAAGAGAACAATGTCAATTGCAGGGAGGTTATGGGCAAGTATGTCGCTGTCAACGGCGTCAACGTTCCCCGTACATCTTCAAAGGAGCCCTCGCAGTCTCTTGCCATCACTCATGACACATCGGCTGATGTGCAATCTGAAGTCGATGAGGCTGCTGAGGCAGATGGCGTTGAAGATGAGGATATGCCTGATGCGCCTCTTAGTTTGGACGCTGAGAGCATGGAAGATGATGCCATTGCTACCCCTGTGACTGATGGTAATGCCACCGCTCAGATTGTGGATTTTGTTGAGTCTTCCGTCGATGCCACTGAGTTGGCACTTGCTCTCTCGGATCCTGACATCTTGGCCCAGCAGCCTGATGAGCAAGTCACTTCTGGAGACGATGAAGACTGTGAGAGCAAGGAAGACCAGCAAGGTAAGTCGACTGTGATCCAGGAATCTTTTTCGCACACTAACGCTGTTCTTGAAGATGAAATTGCCAACGACGACACTGCCAATATCAATGAGCAGACTTCATCCGACGATATGGCTCAAGACATCGTCGATGAGTCGACCAAATTGCTTTCGTACACTGCAATTCAGGAGGCACCGCTGCCCGCTGAAGAGAAATTAGCCACCAAGTCGGAGCTGAACTTCCTCTCGTTTCCTAACGCCGCAGAGTACCCACCCGTTTTGTCCCGCGAAGCCGAGCAAACCGTTATTGAAATGCACGTCACTACTCTTCAATTACCTACTGCCGCCGAGAAGCCGTCCCGCGCTCAGAAGAAGGCTTCCAACAAGAAGGCACCATCGATTGATGAAGATATTGTGGCCACTGTCATCGCCGCCAAGTCGGAGCTCTACTTTCTCTCGTTTCCCAACGCCGCGGAGTACCCACCTATTCTTTCGCGCGAAGCTCAACAATTTATCGTTGACACGCACGTCAAACCTGTTCAATTACCTGCTCCTACACAGAAGCCATCGCATGCTCAAAAGGATACTTCGAAGGCTAGACAAGTCATGGTCGGCACTTTAGATGCACCCGGAGACTCCTCATCGGAGCCTGCTGAGGTACCGGTGGTCAAGCAAAGTATTTTCGAAATCACTGACACGGTTGAGCTCATTGCCGATTCAGCGGCCGAGGACACTTCGTTGCAGCTGCATGACAATGTCAGCGAGCATGGCTCCGACTCTTCCTCGGAGTCGTCATCTTTTCATCACAGTCCAGCCCTTGAGAATATTGCTGCTCCTCTCACTGTCAAGGAGGACACTTTCGTGGTAGATTTCCTCTCTTTGACGAATGGTCCTGGCCATACTCTTGCCGCCCGCCAATTCGAGGAGAAGCTAATCGCTCAACATGTTGCTCCGCTCGTGTTTGCACCATCTGAACAGCCAGGCAAGAAGACCAAAGCGTCTAAGAAAGCTCAAAAGGCGGCCGAGGTTGCTGCCCCTGATACGCACTCAGTCGACAGCGAGCTTCCAGATCCCGCCGAAATTGTCTGCAAGGACAATCTTGAGGCTGAGCCTACCGCTGCCGATGCCAACACCTTGGAGATCACCGACGATGTCTCTGAAGCTGCTGGGGTTTCCGAAACTCTCACTGATGAAGTTCTCCCAGTCTCCACCTCCGACAACATCCTGCCACCATTAACAAGCAACATTCCGCCTTCTCCTCCGTCCTCGAGCCCTTCGTTCTCCGAGAGCGCTCATAACTTGACTTCGAATGTTGAGCCTGCCACCACTAACACCACTCTCTCTCACCTCACCGTTCGTCCAAGCCTCACCATTCATGTGACTGAGGTTGCTGTCATCATCCCCGAGGACATACTCCCGACCTCGCCAAACGATATCCCACCATCTCCACCGTCCTCGTACCCCTCTTTCTCCTCTTCGGAGCGCTCGGCCATCAGGCTCCGCAACACCCACCTCGGCATTACTTCCTTGGAGGAGTTCTTTGGTCACCTCGCCATCTCGCCTACAAACACCGTCACCAAGCTCAGCCTTTGCCAGACCTTCGCCACCTTTGCCGCGGCTGAGTACGAGACTTTGCTTGGTGAGCGCCCAACCCATCTCAACACCAACTTCGAGTCCATCTACACCTTGTGCCAAACCAAGATGGGCAAGACGACACTTTTCAAGTTCTTGAAGGCTGTGCAGTGGCAAGGTAATGTCGCGCCCGTGAGCGAGGTTGTGCGCGTGTTCAAGAAAGAGGCAAAGCGCGGTGTCGAGTTTGACAAGAAGGTGCTGGGCATCGCACGAAATCTAGGCGAGGCCTAGATGGTTCCGTGTGCTGTTCGTGCTCTATTCTCGTTTTTATTTCACCCGAGACTGTATGGTGCACACGTCTGCCTGATGGATATGGCAGACTTTACGGACAGACCTTGTTAGACATTTCTTATTTCGACTTTCTGGTCTTCACGGATATTGAAGGACGGCGTTATCCACCTTTCATGCAACCGCGACAGCAGGTTCCTGGATCTAGCAGTCACATCGGTCAGGGGTGATCTCGCGCCCTTTGGGTGGTTGAGATTCGTCTGCCTTGTAGATTCCAGTTTTCGAACTAGCTCGCCACATTGGTTTGTATGCATTTCTTTTCCTTCTTTTGCAACAGCGACAGCAGGCTCCTGGGTCGATCAGTCAAACTGTTCAGACCGACCTCGCGTCCTCTGAGCGGTTTGAGATATGTCTGGCTTGTAGGTCCCAGCCGTGAGACCAGCTTAGCATATTCGGTTGCATTTTTGGAAGAAGTTTTATTAGCAGCACCACATCATTGTTCCGTGCTTGCGATGCAGGTTCCTGAGAAGGCATGAACTCGCCCCTTAACTTGAAGGGGGGTTTCTAGAGATGTGTCTTTATCTATCGATTCCGGTTGAACTAGCTTAGTGAGTGCGTTTCGGGTGATACGGAGTTGGTCGAATTCAACTCATCAATTCATTAATAGAAATAATGATTAAAAAGACTACGGTGATGTTTCCGACAAGCCATTAGAAGTACAAGGCTCTTTCAGACTGGTTTCGCCTATGATATCCTCAAGACTACGTCGCTCTACCTATACCGCCATCCACAACTCGATCAGTCCAATCGCTGTCTATGGCGAAATGTCAACAAGTGCCCTCTCGCCCGAATGTGACCTAATTTCGACTCACAGCAAGCAATGCGCCTTCCGCCACCAAGAACAGTAGCCATGTTGAGAACATCACCCAAATAGAATACAACAACCACATATAGCTTAGAAGGACCGACGTCGCGATGTAAATCTGGCCATTTGTCCTCTGCTCCGTCTCCGACGTTGCAGGCGCAGGCAAATCTTCCTCGCGTGGTTTGACGTCCCAGATCAGGGCCAGGCGCACAGTAGTCTGCATCCTGATTAGCATCCAAGACAGTGATCTCGGAACTATGATCAAGGATCCTCATCAGAATCGAAGTCGCATCTACTCCATGTGGACATGGGTACCCCTGTTGCTGCGTGTACAACCTCAATAACTACCAGAACACTCGCTGAGGTGCTGTGGCCAAGATAACGACCGGTGACTATGTAACACGGTCACTCATCACGCCGCGATCCCTGATTGCTCAAACATAGTCTCGTCATACACTTTCACCGTAGATCCTTCCGCGACTCTGAACGCTGCAGAACTTGTAGACAGCTTGCCAGAGGGCGACATCGACGAAGAAGAGCTTCGAGATGTAGGAGAAGGCTTAGGAGAAGGCTTAGGAAACCGCAGGCAGTCGAACCTTGACTACGAGCAGTACTATCAAACGCCCTAGTATTGAAAAAAAAGAATGACTGACTGAAACATAGCAAGGCTCAGATGATTGACCGCCTCCACGAACGGGCAGGGCTCATGCATCACGTTCTTCGCGGCCAATTGCAAACCACTGCTCACAACCGCCCCCGCGCGACAGATGCGAACACGATCTACACCATCTCCGTCATCCAGGCAGACTTCTGGGCATACGTCGACCAGCTAGTTTTCGTACGCATCTGACATATTGTGGACCAGGTCACAACAGACTTCAGCTTGTGATCTTTTCCGTCAGACAGAGTGGAGGATGTCGGGAAGGCATGGCTACATACTATGCGGAGTGATCATGATGCCAAGATTACGGACCAAATCCACCACTCCTTCGCCTACAGGGCAAAGGGCTGGATTGGCGTCACATGGCACCAAGCGAATGTCGATAAAGAGACTGAGCTTGAAATCCGTGACGTTTTCTAGCCTTAGGGAGGTTCAAGTATGAGTGGATGACCTCGTGCATACACAAATTTTTACCCGGTAGTGCCTCTTATACACAACACATAGGATGCATTAATGTTAAAGAGCACGAAGCAGATAAGAGTTTGCATGCAGGTAAGAAATGGTACGATGAAAAAATTCTTCTGGGATATCATGATCGTTTGGTCATGATTCGTAGCTATGTAGCCATAAGGTTTAAGCATATAGCAGCATTTTACACCTTTTCTTGCATCCTCTGAGTCTGGTTTCCAGCAGCCTCGTCTTCCGTATACATTGCGACTGCCTTCTCGCCGCCATTGTCGAGCACTTCGGACAAACCACCAGTACCCTTGGTAAGCTGTGCTCCATATCGGCCTGAAATTTGATGTCAGCAATGTCACAAACGCGTGTTTCATGGGCGATATCATACCAATCTTATGCCACGGAAGCTCGAACATAGCATCCAAAGCCTCGAGACTCTTTCCAGAAGTTTCGGGTAGGAAGAACCAGACCCATACCAGACCGAGAGCTGTGACGCAGCTGAAAAACATCATGGTTCCGCCCTTAGTCATAGCGAGGAACATGAGGGGTACAGCCTGAAAAGTCGTCAGTGTTTGGTCTCTGCGATCAGTGCATAATAGTGCTTACCTTTGAGTTACCGTATTGATTTACGAAGTGGAATGTCATAGCAATAGAGCCTCCGAGAGCACGTAGGCGTAGAGGATAGATCTCTGAGTTGATCAGGTACTGGATACTGTTCCAGCCAAGCGCCCAGCCAAAACCTGAGAAGTAAATCATGACGATGGCACCCATTGCAGCGTGCTTCTCGCTAGATGTCTTTACGTGCGATTTATCGGCAATGGCAGCTCCAGATGTCAACAGGAAGATTGCCTGGTGCTCGTGTTAGCGGACGTTCACCTGATGTGCACGGCCAACTTACCATGTACAACATCGACACCAGCTGCAGAGAGATACCGAGACCGAGCGAACGCTTGCGGCCGATGATGTCGATTAAGAAGAGAGCGCAAGAAATCTAAGGATCAAAGGTCAGTTCGTTGTTCGCTCATTCGAAACACTTTCAAGCACTTTCACTGTGTGTATGGGCACATGTACTGCCACCATCGCCTTGAGAGGGGGAAACTTACAGCACTGACGAACTTGACGACGCCGAAAATTGCAGTAGCGAACAACTTTTCCTTCTGACCTGTCGTGCCCATCATAGCAAAGTATTGCGGTGCATAGATGGTTATTGAGTTGGCGCCCGACCATTGGCCGAGGATTTGCGACATAAGACTGAGCTGGATGCGATACAGGTTCGCCTTGCTGGTGAACATCTCGCGGATCGGACCAAGCCAAGTCGTGCCCATTGTTGCTTCGCGCTCGCGGTTCAGCTGATCGTTGATATCGACGACCTCGGAAGTAATGTATGGGTGGTCGGCTGGTAGCTGACGCAGGATGGACAAGTTCTTCAGAGCCTCCTCGTGACGGCCAACCTTGATCAACCAACGCGGGCTCTCCTTGGCGAAGAATGAGAGGAGGAAGATAACGCCAGCAAACATGAGATGCATGCTGTTGGGCACAAGCCATTGGGCGTCTGTGGCCGAAGAAATGTGGATGGAAGATCCCCAGGAGGCGAAGTACGCCAGCATGATACCGAGATATACAGCGCCGGCGAAAGCACACACGCAAAGACCACGGATAGCCCTGGGTGCTGTCTCAGCCAGGTAAGTTGGGGCAACAACCGTCGTTTGACCGATGCCGATACCAGCAATGAAGCGACCAGCATAAATCATGCCAACGCTGCCGGTCGCAGACGAGGCCAGAAAGATAGAGATACCGATGACCCAAAGCAAACAAAGCTGTCGAGTAGCCCAGAGACGTCCGATACGATCTGTGAGGACGAAGGCGATGAGTGCACCCAAAATGGACCCCATTTGTACCATGGAGGTGATGTTGGATAGCAGTTCAGCCTTGTCGTGTGCTGACTTATGTTTGTCTTCGAGGCCAAACTTCTTCTTAAAAGGCTCCAGTTCTGCGGTTGTGCCGATGAGGCCTTCGTCAATGCCACGGGCTGCGCCCATCAGTCCGAAGACTTTAAGACATTAGCGACAGAGCGACATGCCAATCCCAACATCAGAACTCACCAAAGACGCCATACCAAAGGCGCCAGTTGAGGGACTCTGGAGGAGTATCCTTCAGGTTCTGTTTCCACGGATTGGTCCACGTCCACATGCTGGGCAAAGGAATCGAGAAAATCTGGTGTTTGAAGTTTGGCGGACTGCGGTGCTGTACGAAAAAGCAAGGCAGGCGTACTTTTCCATCGTTGATGAGGGGAGTGTCTTTATAGGTATGAAGATCTCGAATGTGGGGTATGCAACGCGGAGATCCCTCGTCGCACGGCACGAGACACACAGACGTGCGTCGACCCCAGAACCCCGGACTGACCGACTGTCCCTCAACGACTTTCCAGCCCACCAAATGATTCAGGCGTTGTGTGGATCGCACCAACGCTCCACCCAGACCAAAAATCCAAGCGACTGTCAGTGGCACAAGTGGCACCCGGTTCCCTCCGTCATACCACGCTTCAATAGGTAAACCGCTCGAATTGGGGCTGTCCATGCACCAGGCAAAAAGATAATGTGTCCTATCACATCAGACTGTAACACCGTCCACCGGCAGGAGGGTTACATGCCAAGAGCGCCGCGAGGAGCTTTGCATGCTTGGCTGGGGCAAAGCTTCCTTGAACAAGGACATGGTGGAGCTTGGTTGTGGGCGCCAGTGATGACACCCCGCATCTAACCCCAGTTCGCGTCGAAGATGCGCCGAAACCAATGAACTACGCCCGAAGCGCCGAACTGATGTCGGAGGAAATCTTTCTTTCGGGGGTACCTGATTGGTGCGTGGAAGGCGCGATGTCTTTCCATGCATGCGAACAGTCTTTGCGCCCCGTAACGAGGCTCGACTGATGCGCTTTAAAGCCCGGACGTTGACCGAGCGATCAGCAGGGTCATTCTGGGCCACGGCCGGCAAACAAACGCCGCGATTTAACACGGGCACTTACAATGTGGTTGAAGATGAAAGATAGTATCTGCGAAGAAGGCTTGTCGTATTCATGCAGGCTCTCAGCAAGCTGAAAACAACTCGTGTTATATCGGAAGAGGTCCACGTGGCTGGGCTGAACCAAAATCGCTCCTCATTGAAATGAAATAGGTAGCTAGGTTTACAATCGCGATTTGTGGGTCGTGGTCGGCGGTGAGAGTAACAAGGATGGAGCTCCGACCCGTTCAGCCTCCTTGTTCAGTGCCTGGACTTCGGCGTCTACGAGCGGGATCCCCTGCTTGAGACGCTTCTCCTTATTCAAATCCTCGATTTCGCCAGGGAAGAATATGCGATCAGTACCAGCCATCTTATCGGAGCCGGTGACGCGCTGGTAGAGGTAGTCCATACGCTGCCTGAACTCGTCGACTCCCATGAAGAGGTCTGGCTTGATGGCAACGAGAAAGTGGCCTACATCTGCAGGCTTTGATGGATCGTATGGATTGGTCACATGACCAGCAAAGGCGCTTCCAGAAAGGACGCCAGAAAAGACGTCCATCATTATGGCAATTGCCGATCCCTTAGGTCCACCCATCGGAAGCATGACGCCTTCGAGCGCGGCCGCTGGGTCGTCGGTCCTTTGGCCATCCTTGTCGAGAGCCCAGTCCGTCGGAATCTTCTCTCCCCGCCGCAAAGCTTTGTATACCTTTCCACGTGCTGCGACCGACGGGGCCATATCCATGATAAAGGGCCGACCGGTCCTACCAGCTGGTGCGCCGGCGGCAATTGGCTGGTAAAGAGAAAGCTACATTAGCAGAGTTCCAGAGAAGCTTTGTTGAAGGGTGGGGATTGGAGTCGCGGGCTACTAGCCGCAGTACTTTTTGATGCAAATCCAGGATGCTCTAGAACATGGAACACGATGGAGATAAACTTACTACATGCACGTTAGTTGGTAGTCAGGATATCAGTGCACGCGGCGACTACTTACCGGATACGCCCATAAGCTTGGACTTTCCTCCCCAGACTGGCAAAGCTGGGGATGAGTTTGTGAAGACCAGACTCATCATACCAGCGTCCAGTGCTTGCTGTACAACCCATGCCGACATACCGAAGTGGTTCGAATGCTTGACAGAAACCATGCCAATGCCAATCTCTTTCGCCATATCTATTGCTGCAGCCATGCCTTTGTTCGCTGCAAGAAATCCGAAGCTATTGTGTCCATCAACTTGAGCCACGGCGGGAGTAATCTGGCGCAGGGTTGGAGATGCGCCAGGATCTAGCACGCCCTCCCTGATACGCGCCATGTATGAAGGTATTCTCTGAATTCCATGTGTGTCAACGCCTCGCAAGTCAGCCTCAACGAGAAACCTCGCGACAATAATGGCGTTCTCTTTTGGGACTCCGTTGCCAAGTAGGACCCGCTCCACGAATTGTCGAGCATCGGAGGCACTAACATGGTGCATCGCTTGTTGATTGCCCGACATATTCCAAAATGGAGGATCTAAGTTGAGGATAAATCGCTGAAGATGAGAATAGGACTGAGTTTGGTATTATTTAATAGCAGAATAAGTGAGTCAAGGTGATGAAAATGCAGCTGGAGAGATAAACCAACGCACAGCGAAGGGTTCGCATGTCTAGCCCAAAAGCGTAAGTCATTTACTGTTCCGGGACAAGTACGAAGGCACTTCCTCCGCACTTCTTTCCGCTGCGGTTGGAAGCACCGATGATCGAGACGACCTTGTACTGCATCAAAAACGAGAAAGCAACCTTGTCGCCCCTTTTGACTTGTATGATAGTGGCCCCGAAACTAAGAAACTTTAACAAGAAATCCACAAGAGAGATATCGCTGATGTAGACTAATTGCGTCTGGGAAGTAATCGATATCCCATCACGGGCTAGAGCTCACGCGGTGACACTTAAAGCTTCAATGAGAACAGATGCAATGACCAGATGTAATCGTTGCGTTGAGGCCTCCCTAATATGTGACTGGCGTGCAAGTTCTGGTACCTCTTGAATGCGAAATATCTGAGTGATTGCCCTTGAAGCATGTGTTTCTCCACCTTGGCGCACAGGAGCCCGTGTTCTAGTGAACCATTATAGGAGGAGCACAACACGAATCATCTTGAACGTATAGCACATCATAGATTCATCATGCGTTATACATGATTCATAAGATTTTGACACAATATTCTAACACGTTGTAGTACCCTCAGTAGACTTATACTATTTCTAATAGTATATACGGCGCATTACTAACTTCCACCTCCTTTCTACTCTCCATCATACCCAGCTTCTCTCATAAACGGACTCTTCGTCCTGATGCTTCTACCATATCTCAAGAGCACCAATGGAATACAACTCAACGCCAGTGCCACAAACCCCAACAAACTACTTGCCCACTGAAACCCCAGTGTGCGATACAAACTCTGAGTCGCCAACGGCAAGAACGCCGCCATGAAGTTCTCCAAGAACGCTATACCAGCCACTGCGCTCGCAGCGTATTTCGCATAAGCATCGACAACGTACGTCGTCACTGCGGCAGTACTGCAGAACATGCCAAAGCCAACAAAGGCAAGTGCGATACTAGGTACGATCCATGGAATGTTTGGATAAGAGGTCCATGCGAAGAAGAACAATCCCCCCATGAGACCGATGAATGAAGCTGGGATGCTGAGATATAGGCGCGCCTCCGGAACAGGTTGGCCCGGATTCTCGCTGTTGTTCTTGGCTGACTGGAGGTAGAGTCGATCTTGATACAGCGACGCGATGAGACCGAGGAGTTCTCCAATAACAACAGCTGATTGCACAAGACCTGTGCCAAAGTACGTCCAGTTGTACAGCCCGGAATATACTTGCACGATCGATTGTGTGAACATGAAAGCTGTGCCGATGCAGAATGCGGACCATAGGCCGAAGGAGAGGACGACGCCTTCGGTGCAGAGCATGCGGGTTGGGCGGACTAGCGTTTCTTTCATGATCTCTTTGATATCTATTTTATTCTTTCGCGCTTTGGTAGGACCGTCTTTGACGTCCTTCATGTGATGCGCAAGAATGACATCCGGTCGGACTTCGGGGAGGAGGAAGAAGAGGACGGGGGTCAAGGCGCTGTAGAAGATGATTTGGGAAATGAAGATCCTGTCAAAGTTAGATAGGACACAACATGACGAGTAATACATACCAGCGCCACGTCGTGTAATGTACAGCCAGGCTACCGAACACGGGACCCATGCTTAGACCTGCAAGTAATGCGAAGATATACAAAGACGTTCCAAAGCTTTTTGCCTGACCGGGTCTCCAGATATCGCTAACAATGCCGGACGTGATATTCGCCAGCACCCCTGAGCAGGCGCCAGCAATGATCCGTGTCACTATGAGGGTTGCAAAATTTTGTGCTGCGGCTTGCGGCACGATGAAGAGAATGAGAATGATATAGATAGCCTTGACGTGGTCAATATGAGATGTCTTACGTTCGAAAACATCTGCCGGCTTACCATGTAGCTCCGCCGTACTCCAAAGTTCTCCATTACTAAATGCAAGAGTAGATGGTCAGTTGATATTTGCAGTGATTCCAGAGATACCAGGCGAGCATAGATGTAAATTGAACGTACTACATGATGTTAGCATAACCCTTGGAAGTAGTTGCGAAAACTATGCAAACGTTCGTACCTGGGCAATCCTATCAAAGGTGCAGCAGCACCCCCCAAATTCCACGACAACACCGGCCAATACGAATGAGGAAAATGCTCATCACTAACATGGAAGCTCTCGTTAATATGCTCGGCTGCACTTGTCATCATTGTCCCGCTCACTTGTATGACAAAAGTCATAAAGCTAGCCAGCATAGTTGTTCGCCATTTCTTTGCGTCCGGCCAGTTGAAAGGATTCTGTACATTGTCCCGGTCATTCCACCACTTTGCCTGCTCTTTAATGGCGGTGTCGGCATGAGCTGCATCATTTTCTGTGCTCGAACTTGGACTCGTACACGAACTCGAAGACCTGATTGCTGCGACTGGTGCTGGTGGTGTTGGAGGCTTTGATGTGTTGAGATCGACGAAGGAGCTAAGCGTAATTGACGACCGCGGGCTTGGGGTCTTCCATGGCATCGCTGACGTCTAATCGTCTAATCTAGGTACAATCGTTGAAGCAACCGTGAGGTATAGTATGCTCGAATTCGATCCACGTAAGGACGTTCTATATTTGCTAATGTCGGTTCACACAAAGACGTCCTCTGATATGAGCTGAGCCTAGATCGTAGTCTAGGAGTACCTGTATCTGTTACAGTCAACACCGTCTACGGTGGAAAATATGGTCGCCACTCACGTCCATACACCAAGAAATACACTCAAAGAACGCGCCGCCCAGATCTAGGAATAGTTTAAGTGAAGCTTCTCAAGGCTTGACAGCGGGTTGTGGACCAGCAAACATGGCCGATGCGCACCATCGCCAACGCTGACCAAACCTGACTCTCTTCGCAAAATCATCATGTCGTGCGCGTGACGGTGCTGATTCATGACATCACTGGCCACACCAGACAAATAAACGCGTTGACTAAAAGATCGCTCGCGATGGTGGTGCATAACGTAACAGAAAGCAAATGCGAGTCAGCCGCGCGCTAGCCTCATCCAGCACGAATCATCGTTGGTAAGAAAACAGCTGTGGTCGAATCTCGCATTTGTCCCTTTATCAGATTCTTAAGATTGCATTGCTGTCCTTTGTTCTGTGCTCGATGTGTAGTATTGGTGCCTGTTGAATTGAAATCTTTCGCATGCGGTCAGGCGCTTTGACAGCTAAATATAATTCTCCTTCGTACCGCGCTCTGAACTTCGGTATATCGCATCAATCATCCTGTGACGGATCAGCGCATCATCCTAAGTTCACAAAGTCAGCCATGTCTCCCATACAAGTTCTACACCTCCAACTTACCCAGGTGGTCACGCTATACCCCTGATCCCTCCCAACCCCCGCCCACGCATCCCAAGCCTTGCCAACGCCAAATGAAAAGTCGGCAAATGTTTCCGTCTTGACCTCTTCTATCCCGTTGTTTGTAGCTAACTTGATTGTAGGCTGGAACATCTGGACATGGCCACCGACCATATTGGGATTCTCGAGGACAAGCGATCCTTCGGTGCCATTGACCTCCCAGTAGAAATTGCGCCCAGTACGCGAGTGTCCAGGAGCGTACGTGGCACTGACTACACCGTCTCCTTCTACCAGTCGTCCACTGATGCTGACATAGTCGTGAGATGTTTTCTTCACTTTGCCTTTACTCTTTCCGTCCGCTCCAACAAGATCGATCTCGGGTTGGAGGTTGGCAACTGTGGCGGAGATGTCTTTGATCTCGCCTAGAACGTAGCAGAGGGCGTCGATAGCATGGCCGAAGGGGATTGTAATGACGTTGGCTCCGGCTTCGAGTGGAAGACCGTACAGAAAGCTCTCATCTACAGAGCCTCCGAGGATGGCGCCCTACGACAATACAATTTTCAGCTATGAACCCAAAACGAAGGCATCTAATATACTTACGTGACCATAAAGAGTGGTACCCAAAATCTTCCCTAGCTTACCTGATGCGACAATCTCCTTCGCCTTCAAAACAGACGGATTCTGACGAGCCTGTAAACCGACCATAGTCCTGACACCCTTCTCCTTCGCTAATTGAACAAGCTCCTCTGCTTCAGACACATTGCGGGTAAGCGGCCACTCGCTGAAAACATCCTTGCCAGCTTCGAGTGCAGGCTTGATCAGATTGTAATGCTGAGGTACATTAACGCTGACAGCAATGATGTCGACATTGGGATCGGATGCAATCGATGCAGGATTATCATGCGTAGCTACATCGCCCAATCCGTACTCTTTTGCGGCAGCTTCGGCTGAACTCTTGGAGCTGTTTTGGAGAGCGGTGATTTTGTAGAGGTCGGTCTTTTGCAGGTATCCAAGATGGGACTTCGAGGCCCAGGAACTGTAACGGATCAGCAACGGAAGTAAACATCGGCATGATATTCATGAACCCTTTTGCGGACAGTCCGATGAGACCGATGCGCCTCTGTGTGTCGGCCATTGACGATGATTTAGGGTACTGATAGGAAGCTGTTGTGATATGATTTGATGTCCGGTATCCCCTCGAGCAATCGAAGCAATTTATATGTAAAAATCGAGCATTGCACTCTCGACTGGATTGTTGGCTTATCTGAAGTCTCCTAGGCAGGACAAAAGCATTCGATTGCAGCCTCGCATGGTGTTGCTTGCTATTCGCGGACGAATGTGCGGGGTTCGTCCGCTCCCAACCGACCGCCCGTCATTTTGCCCCCGGGATATTGCGTCAACTCTTCTCACCACTAACAATGCTGTTAAGCTTCAGCAATAATTACACAAAGTCATGATTGTGGTCTTAGCTGCTGTAGGGCCAAGTTCTTACGACATTCTGTCCGTCCGTACTCAGTCCGTCCGTACGCTGCGAGGGTTACTGATCTCGGTTTTGCCGTTGTGCACTGCTCCTCATCAGCCGCTTCTGTAGTCTAGAAAGGAGAGCACCAAAAAAATTCTTGATACAAAAGTGTAAGACGAACCCAAAGAGATCAACCTCATGAACATAGGCGTGGTCCTTATTTCTTTCGTCGTATCTGACCCTCACATATTATACACGAATGCCTTCCTCTTGATGCATAAGAAGGACGTTCACTCTGAAAGGTTGATGGCAGATTTGCAAAGCTTCTTCAACGAGATATGTGCATGTATTAGACAGATTCGACATAGCTTGATTATCTAGCCGATCCGTGCTACGTAAGCAACGTCTCGCTCTACTTGGACTAAGCTCGAAATCAATGGATATGAGGCATGAAACTGCAGGATTGGAAATGAATCTGGCTAATTGCATTGCATCGCTCATGTAAGTGTTAGGTATTTTGAAACGCCGAGTCATGTTCTCACGACAGAATGCAAGTTTTGAGTTCACATGGAATTGTTCTTCACTCCACTAGGAAGGAAGAGCATCGCCTAAGCGAGCAAGTTCAGAGCATCGGAACTCTGCGTGGACATGGAAAAGAAGCACCGTATGCGCCGAACAACGTGTAGTGGTCATGAACAAGACCTCTACATGATGACACGGAACAAGTAGCGAAGACGAACCTGTGCAACGTCGTAGGTGATGAACTCGTTGTACTGCAAATACGCGTTGGGCACATTGGTCGGCCCGGGAATGGCGGACATGTCAGGCTAAGAGCTGTGTTAGTTTGAAAACATGGGACGCTGACAGAAACCACTTACCATCATGCAGCCGGCCAGCGACTCATTCACGCACTTGGCGTCCTTCCACTTGCTCGGCCCCGTCATACCCTTGCCCCACGTGGAATGCATCCCTTTCGCCTTGGCATCCTCGCCTGCCGTATAAGAGGCATTGGTAAGTTCATGCATAGGGTCTCCGAGCTCTGCCTCACAAAGAAGAAGAAGCGCGGTGCCGCCGGAGCTGTAAGCGTTGCAATAGTTTGCCGACTTGCTGGACATGTCGGCAAGGTATATACCTTTGCCGAACATATAACCAGTTGCTGGAGCCTCTGGCGGAGCGATGCGTAGACCCTGACCAAGGATACCACCGAAGTTTGTAACACGTGATCCGTGCCAGAGCAGACGGCGATTGCTGGAGATCCTGGAGTATTCGCTCTTTTCGAAACGTTCCAATTCACCTTGACGCTCAATGCGGAAGATGTCCTCGACCTTGTAGGAGAGGTGGTGTGTAGCTCCTTTGGAGTTGTTGAGGTAGGTCTCGAGTTCTGTAAACTCCTTGCTGTCTCTATCAATAGGAGACATCTCGTTCATGTTCAAGCCGCTGAACTGGCGGTCGAGCTGGTGAATGCCACTGTCTTCCTTGAGACTGCTCTTCAACATAGCCGCAGCATCCTTCATGTCAGACAAGCTTTCGAGCAGTTCGATCTCCTTCTTAAGTTGATCGTTGGTTCGAATGATTGGTGGGCGATTACGTCCAAAGGCATGAGGGATCACCGAGTAGAAGCGGTTAGAGAGCTGCTCAGCCTCCGCCAGGGAGGCAGCATCCGTGTTGTCTAGGATGACGGATAGATCCTTGAGTGCCTGGAAGCCTCGCGCGATCGTACCTTTGCTCAACTTGCCGAGTGGCAGCTTGTTGGCGTCGTAATTGAGATCAGCCATGGTCGCATCGAAATACGACTGGTTGAAGATCAGTTTCATGAGGTTCTGCACGGGAGGTTCGAGTGTGCATTCGGCGACTACGACTTTGCTGCTGCTGCCCTTCTTTGCATCCCCATCGGCGTCAACATCAATATCCTCGTCCTCTTCGTCAGAGTCCGGGTTGTACGATCGCTCGACGTACGCATACTTCTTGGGCTTTGGGTCGTCGCCGCGATTCTCCCACGTCAAACCAGACTTATCTTTGAATTTCTTCTGGAAGTTAGACAGCGCATCATCGAGAGATCCATTGCCGAGCATGGCACTCTGACCACGCTCGCCAACACGGCCCCAGCGCGTCCACGTCTTGAAGTCAGCCATAGAACCATTGTGGAGAACCTGTGAGAATTAGCGACAGAGAATTGCAAGTCGTCCGGCTTATGACAGACCTGGACTTTGTAGAACTTGTTGTTGTTCGCTGATGCATTCGTCTGATTGAGCGATGCATCCCAGATAGTGCCGTCGTCGGCAATGTAGACTTGGTAGCTGGCCAACGGGCAATACTCGTCGACCGAGATGGCGATTTTGGATGATTTAGCATTCTGGCCGTCACCAACCTTTGCGTTCTCGGCGATTTTGGGCTTCTTGGCCTGTGAAGCATCCTGAGTGGGCGCCGGCGACGCGTCAGATGATGCAGCACGCTTCTTGGATCCATTGGTCTGGCTCTGCGCTGTTCCGTTTGCAGAAGATGAGAGGAGGTATTGCGTCTCATCTACCTTGGTATCTGTTGCATGTGAGACGGTTTGTTTACATCATCTCTCAGAGGGTTGATGACTACCTGTCTCCTCGCACTCCTCAAGCCAAGCGAGTGTGACAACAGGAACATTGTTCGCAGCGGCAGACTTAACCTTGGTGGAGTTGCTTTCGTAGTCTTTCTCCGTAGCAATCAGATAAGACGTGTCAGATGTGACTGTAGTGGTGACGGATGCGCCCAGTGACGTTAGGCGATCTGCAAGGGCCGCTTGGGTGAGACCCGCGAAGCGTCCCGAGGTGGCAATTGAGCAACCGTCGAGCGGCGCGGCTTTGGCAGCCTTTTTGGCGGTCTTGCGAGGAGGCATTGGCGCGAATTGGAGTGATTGAAGCTGATGCAATGCAGGTGGTGAGATGGCAGCTATTTCAACAAAGCCACAGGGGTGAGGTCAGCCTGGAATTGGTCTGTGATCGGCAGGCAACCGCGTTAGCGCGCCTTCTGCCTGAAGCAGTGCAACGCGACTAAGACACGCGCGCACATGATAAGACGACACTCAAGTCCATCTACAACATCAATTTTCATCGAAGGACTGGCGGTCAGCGATCATCATGGCCTCGTTACTCACAATACCGCTCGAGCTGCTCGTCGCAGTGTCCTCTCACCTCACAACACCAGACCTTGGCGCTCTTCGCCTCACCTGCAAACAGATCGAGAAATCGCTCTACGAATGGTTCTCTAAGGAGTTTTTCACAAAGAAGCAGTTCATGCTCACACACAAGAGCTTGCAAGCCCTCGTCGATATCTCCAAACATGCTAGCTTCTCGCAGAAGCTCAGTCACCTGATCATTGCCACCAACGTCTACGAGGACAAGCCATTTCGTTTCCGAGATGAAGATGCCGCTGCCCGCTACAAGCAGGGTTGGGAAGACCAGAAAACGCTGCTGACCACTGGACTTGACCGTGACATGCTTACCGAAGCTTTTCGGCGCTTAGTGAATCTCCAGACCGTCGGCATACGCGATTTCAACAACCACGAACGGTCTCGTGATGGTATCAATTGGACATCATGGGGAGCAACTACAGTCAAGGAGGAAACTGGAATTGACTTGGTCTTTACGAATGGTTCTCTGTATGGTCCACAAAATGCCAACGCATTCCTTTCGCACCTGTACCAAAACCTCATCCTTGCGCTGGCTCATGCCAGTTGCAAGCCGGCGGAGCTGGAGGTATTACTACGCCACAGCTCCCTGCCGGATACTGCTTTCAATATCCCCAACTTCGTACTCCCAACAGTCCGACCCCTGCTTTTTGGACTCAAGAAGCTCTTTCTCAAAGTGGACACCGATTCAGACTATTCGCATCTCCACACAAGTGGTCCACCGATAGAAACACAGTCAGGACCGTTGCTTCGACACTTTCTCGGCCACACTCAAAATTTGACGCACCTGCGCTTGAATCTTCCCAGGCACACGTTCGAGAAGAATGAACAGTTTTGCAAGTGGTTATCCTTGCCGGTCGCTACTCTAGGCTCGGCTTCAAAACCCTCCTTTTTCGATCCTCCTCCAATCAAGCTGGAGCATCTAGTAGCACTAGATATGGGACAGTTCCACGTCCGGTCAGGTGTCATACTAGATGTCATTGCAAAATTCGCTCCTACACTCCAGGATCTGAACTTGTGGAAACTCAACGTCACCGAGCCCGGCGCATTCCCTTCCAATGACCCAGACGGCAATATATGGGCCAAGATCTTCCTCCGCATGATCAAGATACCATATTTACAGCTCCGCCATATCAAGGTCGGCATGCTCGGCCAGAATCACGCTTACGTACAGTTCAAAGATGCGAACTTGCCGGATGCACCGCCTCTCAAGGCCAGGGAGTACTCAGGCGACAAGATGGAGGTCTTTTTGCGAGCGTTGTCGGAAGAAGCCACGGTGGTCTGGCCGCCTGGAATGCACAACAACCAGAACGACGATGACAGTGAGGAAGAAGAGGAGGACGAGGATGAAGATATGATTGACGGAAACGACGATGAAGACGATGAAGACGAAGAGAATGACGATAATGATGAGTGATGTACCTGAAGTATTTACACAACGATGGATGATATACGAACCACGTTCGCTAATTCCAATTCCAAAATACACAAGAAATGAGCCCAGATATCACCCTGCTACTATAGCACCCTTGTTAGTCTCCTCGCAAGCTGCAAATTCCTGCGCTCCCGCCGGTTCGCCTTCTGATTGCATAACCCGCGTACCGTCCACCTCCTCTCAAGCCTACTCTGCCTCTCCCAATTCCATATGCATCATCGCAAGTTCCATCTGCTTCGCCGGGTCCTTAGCCAAGATCGGCAACAGATCTCGCGGAATGGGCGCGTTCACTTTCGTCTCCTTGGCCCACTGCTTCATCTCCTCGAGCTCCTGCCTCCTCGCGGCTGCTTCGGCTGTGCGACAAATCTCTTCTGGGCTGTAATGGCAGTTATTATTCTGAGTCGGCTGGGTGTCGGTGTTCTGCATGGTGCGAATGGGCGAGATGTGTGTTGGTGTCGGCGATGGTGGACGTGGAGTGTCTTGTGCTGGAGTTGATGGGTGGACAAACAGTAGTGATGGTGTGAAGGTAGAACCCATCAACCGCAGATTGTGAGGAGTGATGTAGAGAGTTGTGGCGAGGCGGGACACTCATGAGTGGGTTGTGAAAGAAAGTGTGGGTCATTATATTGAGCAAGAGCCATTGACGTATTGATGTCTCACACGACTTTTTTCGGACTGTGTTTGAGACATCTTTGCAGCAGTTAACAGCGATCTTTTCAGTCTCAAACGCATTTTGCATTCGCAGTCATGCATTTCCGTTTGTTTGCTCGCAAGGCGATGTCCGCCACCAATACGAAAGAGCCGGATTCTTGACTCTGCATCGGCGTGCAGTCCACACAACAAACAACACGAATCCGGCATCTCCATTCAAAACTCTGCAGTATTTTGTCAGTTGAGAACAAGTGTCTTGTATCTATCTCGAGCGTTATAGCACTCCTTGGTATCTAGTGTTGCAAACATAAGATGCGAGCTGATTCTCACCGCGGTGCACCATTAACTCGAAGCTCCTCCCAAGATCCGCACGACCACACTTGTTCCCTCATCCCGCATTATTCACAATTGTTCTCACTGCCTATCTGTTCACCACCTCTTCCAACCATCTCTACCAAAACCTTTCCCCACTTCCAACAAAATTGTACGCAAGCACCACCTACTCCTCCGTCTTCATCCACACCTTCAATTTCGCCCGCTCCTCCTCCAAGACCTTGTTGAGCTCCTCGATTCCACAGTCCAACTCGCGCTTCTTGAGCTCCAGCTCCTGCATCGCATACACCTGCTCCAGCGTGACTAGAACGGGCACAACAGCCGAGATTGGGCTCCGGTTGGCAAGCACGAGATTGGCGACTTGGAGGGTCCAGCGGTCTGGCTCGATCAGGAGGGAGCTCTCAATATCCGGGACGCGGAGCGTGGGAGGGAGGGCGGAGGAAAGGAAGGCCGGTTCTGGGACGAGCATTTTGGGTAGGAGGACGGCCGTGGCGGCGAACGTGGTAGATTTGAATGGTGGCTGCATTTATCGTAGTCGAAGTTGAGGTTGAGGTGAGAAGTGAGTATGTATGTGAGTGCAGATGCGAAAGTAGGTTGCGGATAAAGTGTTACGTTGAGATGGAACGCGGGCAAAGTTCCAGCCGCTCACTGTGACCTTACAGTGAAAGCTGGGTGACCACGCTGCACACAAGTCAATATCTTGCAGACCGTACAATGTCGCATGACTTGATAAGCTCTTCACCTCAGATAAATTCACAATACTATCCTCTGTAGAAACCTAATGTCCCGACGGATGTTCACAGGCATACAGAACACTTTTCATTCCATGTCCAAAGTAGCAGAGAAGGTGACACACGTTAGTCATTCCCTTCCAGCCCATGAACGATATCCAGGCATCGCTTGTACAACATCTTAGTAGATTCCAGGCCTTCAAGTCTTCTTCCTCTTAGCCTGATGTTCAATCTTGCAGCCAGTCGAGAGTGCAGCAATCTGCTTAGCAAAAAACTTATCCACCTGGTCAAGATGAAGAAAGAGACCTTCGGTATCCCTGTAGCATATGCGTTGAGTCCTTAACTTAAGCAGCCTGATGTCCTTGATAGCTCGAACAGACAGAGAAAGGGAATCGACGACGTCAAGCTCTTCAATAGCAGGCGTGTCAGAGATGGCAGCAGGGCCATGCGAAGGAATGCTGTTCTGCATGGTTATGTTCATGTCTGCGAAAGAATGAATGTGGACGGAGGGGCGAATAGTTTGCATGTACGGTCTGAACATGTAAGAGAAGAAGGATACCATGTCTTTTGGTATCTAGAGTACAGGCAGATTCCCCGCCTTGCGCAGCAGACATGTGACCTGACAGTGAAAGGTCTTTCACTCTTTCCACGGTCTATTTACCACTACCAGTAATCTCGATTTGACCAATTCAACACATCACCACTGGAACCGCCCGCAACATGTCTGCACCCACACTCTGCCTAACCATTGTCATCCTCATCCTCGCGACCTACACCTGTACACTCAATCAGGCCTTGATTTATGCCGAAGCGAGGACCAGCAAGCTTGAAGCTCTACTAGCCGAGACAGAAACAAAAGCCAGCAACGTGAACTCGGCGATAGCTGCCCTAGGCTTTGTGATTACCACCATCGCGGCCTACTATGTCGTCAACCTCAAGCGGGCTGCACTTTCCACTGCGGCGAAGGCAAAAGATCTGACAATAGAACTCGAAAATCTACAAAAGGAAATCAAGGAAGCGCGCGATGAGCTCGAATTTGTGAAAAATGCAATGACGGCTTTGCAAGATGGGGTAGGTGCTGGTACCGAAGGCGGAGATGAGTACGAGGACGAGAAGGATAAGGAGTGGCGCATTATTCGTTAGTAAATCGGTCGCATAGAGGCAGTATATTCTCTGACTTGAGTGCAGGTTCCTTACTTGAGGAAGACTCAGAGTACGGGCGGATCATTGGAGGTAGGGGGCCATGAGGGCCGCTGACCTGGCAGAAAGAAGGACACGACATCATAGACATGTAAAGGATACATCTCCTGGCGCTCCGGAAGCAGGAAATCAAGGCGGATGAGTGCGCTCGTGTCTACATTGTGCACTACAAGTAGCCGATACCACTGCATATAACCTTTTTGCGTGACCAAAATCGGTACGCACAACTCATCACTGCCCTGGCATTCAATATCAGTCAAGCCTGTATCATCGTCTCTGCGTCTGATTCGCATGAAGCTCACTTCTCTCCACGAAAATCCAGTTCAGTCAAGTCGCTTGTCCTTGAGACGGTGCTCGAGGAAGAAAGGAATATTTCCCATTCGACACAGTCAATACACTTCGCAGCTCATTGTCGACCTCCACATCTGCCCTCACTCCTCCTTCCCACGCACCTCATCTGCCCCCTTCGACATAAACCCCACCAATCTCCTCCACCAACCAGCACGACCTAGGATAGAAATCTGCCATCTCGCACCTCCTCATCATCACCCTCACCTGATTCATCGGCAGACACTTCCCCCTCCTCTGCCCCTCCTCCAGAAGGCCTCTGAACTGCTTATCGAGCGTCCTAACGGCCTGTCTTAGCTCAGACTCGTCCTCCAGCTCGTCGCACCGGACGTCAGTGCTGATGAAAGCTTTGTGCGCAGTGCGGATCAGTAGACTGGCGAGTGTATAGCGATAAAACAAGCTCTCGCCATGTCTACGACCAAGCCGCTCAATAGCACTATATATCCCCCTTAATAACGTCGCGCGCAGATCATCCGACCTGTGCAATATCGACGCGCACGTGTTGAGTATGCAGTTCTCGATAACCTGCGCAGCATCGCTGACATCAACATTATCCACCGTGTGTTCGCAGCTCATGACGATGTTGGGGTGGATGACTTTTGACATGAACCTTGTCAGCAAGGCGGTCCTCTGCCCGTGTGATTGGCTGGGAACGTACTGCCACGGAGGCCGTGGCCGTCGAGGAGAGCGAACAGATTGTGGCAGCGAAGTTGCCAAGCGTTACACGCATTAGCTGCACAGACGTCTCGGGCACATTCGCCACGAGCGTGATTGGAGACGTCGCAGCGGAGGCACATTATGCGGTCGAGATACGTGCAGTTGTCGTGGTGGTGGCCGTAGTTCTTGCAGAAGGTACATATGTCGTTGCTGAAGGTGTTGGAGGTGGAGTATGTGGTGGACATGCTTCCAGCATGGATGGTGTAAATTCAATGTGACAGAAGAGCGAACAGACTTGCAGTGCAATGCTCGAATGTCTTTGGAGAAGGCGGAAGTGCGGGAGAGGAACTGGAAAGGGAGGCAATGGACAGTATATGTATCTAGATCGCAGAGAGATTGACGGCGCAATCAGCCGAATCAGCCAAAGGGTGAGAAGGTTGGTGAGTCGTACGCGCTCGTAGTGTCGACTACCTGGTTCGTGACGACGAGGAGCCTCGATAAGCTTCGTTGCGGCTGTTACATCCGGTTCGATGTCAACCATTTAGCTCGCGCGGGCAATGTCAGGAGATTAAGACAAACAGGTATCTTTATCGATCGTTACATACATATTTCTCTGAGCAAAAGTATCCAGGACCAAATGGCAAGAACAATGAACAGGGTAGTCATGAAGTGTGCAGAGGAAAAGCTAACATATCTGAATCTCAATCCCGTCCACCGACTCGTCGCTCGTAGTCGTCCGTAAGTCGTGACGCGTCGACGACTTCAACGCCCTTTCCAAGACCGACCATGTCTGCGCTCTCCCACCACTTGGAGACAGAGTGCTCGGTCGACTTGCCCTTGCCGCTGTGGCCCTCGTCGTCAGTGTCAACGAGACCGCCGAGACCAGTTCCGTCGCTGCCAACAACGACGATGGTCTGGCCGACCCAGCGCTTGATGTCCTCGATGTTGCTGCCGCTCATGCCGCTGAGGGCGTCGACAACATAGACGAGGTCGGGGCCAATGTGTCGCAGCATGTGGACGAAGCCGCTTGCTTGGCTAAATGGCATGACCATGGATGGGTTCTCGACGAGGCGCAGAGCCTGGGTCTGGAGGGTGTTCCAGAGAATATTGTCGGAGCTGCGGGCGGAGAGGGCTGGTGTGTAGACAGTGCGCTCTTCGGGCTGAGGGTCGATGGACTGGAGCTCCTCGCCTGGTGTGCGTGCTGGTGTCGAGATGGCCGAGTAGGAGTCGCCGAGAGAGGAGGTGCCGGCGCGTGACTGTGGGCGCGAGCGTTGTGTAGGGGAGTAGATGAGGACAAAGAGCTTGGTGTTGTTGAAGTCGGTGTCAGGGAGGTGAGACAGGATGGTCTAGTGAGGTCAGTTGTGTTTTGTGGAAGTTCATTTTGGTACATACAGCATTCTCAGAGCGGTAGGAAGCATCGTCGTCGTGATGGCTGTCCATGAGCGACTCAGCTGAGACAACCAAAACAACCGTCTTCCGCTTGCCGCCCGTGGGCGGGTTCTTGACAGACGCAGCGAACGACTTGGACTGTGTCGCAACCGCCGCAGCGCTCTGCGCGGACTGGGCCTCGACATTGCGCCGTATGGTGGCCTCCTCGCTCCATCTGCTGTGGTCGCCGTAGTCGTCTTTGTCTTCCTCGCGAATGCTGGCCAGCGCCGCTCCTGCAGCAGCTCCTGCAGCGGCCCAACCTGCGGCGGTCTTCTTGCTGACGGTATCGAACAGCTGCTGCGGGCTGGGTGTTCTGCGGATGATGCCCTGAGCGCGCGACAGAATGTCCTTCTCGTCTTCCCTCACCACGCCTTGCGACATGGCATCGCGCGAACCCTGCGGCCCAATAGGCGCCTTTCCGTGTGCCTTCTCTCTGCTGCTGTCCTCGCCATAGCTCAGGTCGTCGTCGGACGAGGCATCTTCGTGGTCTTCACGCGCCGACCAGACCCATGCTGCAAGCCCAGCTGTCGCAACAACAACAGTCAAGGTGAGCGGCACCCAGTACCCAAGCGTGTTTCTGCTGCGGCTGGACGAGTTTTGGCGGCGGTCGTAGCGGTCGTAGTTGAAGCTCATGATTCGTGCGTGTTTATCTCATGGCAGTTTGGGTGGTGGTGTAGGGAGGGTGTTGTCCCTGTTGACCGCTGTGTTGATGTTCCAGGATTGGCAACTGCCCGTCTGGGGGGGCTGGGAAGCGGCGACGCATGTGCAGATGCCTCGGAGACTACGCGAGTCATGCCTTCAGATTTCAGCGGGGTGACTCTTATGACATCCCACGATTTGGTACCTGCATAATAGCACTACACACGGTGAAATATAATCGGCTTCCAGCTTCTAAGCACCGACCGCAGTCATCCACACGCAAAACAAGAAGGGAAAAGAATACACCTTCTGCGCGCACGACTTCACACACCACAATGCCACACGCAGTACTCCCCGCGCCCGGGTTCCAGGCAATAATACTATGCGGACCAGGAGCCTCATTCAGCACATTCACATCGACACCAAAGGAGATTCCAAAGGCTCTGTTGCCCATAGCAAATAGGCCCATGGTCTGGTACCCGCTGGAGTGGTGCTACCGCATGGGAGTCACTGGTGAGAATGCATAGTCTCGAGTGTATCCATATGTGCTAATAGAACCAGCAATTACAATTGTCACGCCCCCAGAGTCGCTCGAAGCGATCGAGGCCGGCATGTCACAGAACCCACACCTCACCTCCCTCCCTACACCAAAGCCAGACATCATCGCGCCCCAGGACCTCACACACGAGACTGGTACTAGCGAGATCTTCCGACTGCCAGAAGTACAGAACGCGATCAAGGGAGACTTCATAGTCCTTCCCTGCGACCTGATATGCGAAGTGGACGGCACAGCTTTGGCGGATGCTTGGATGGTCGAGCAGGGAGGGTTCGCAGGCGCAACGGGTGGACTAGATCCGGCTGGCAGCAAGATTGCCTCTGGTGCCGGTGGAGAGAGGCTGGGTAGAAGAGGGGGTCTCGGTGTATGGTATCAGACCAAAGGCGAGGGCAGCAAAAAAGGTGAAGAGACAGACTTTATTGCGACAACACCGCTCCCCGCGCCCACCGTACCAGCACCCGCAGGGTCCCTGCGACGGCACATCTCGAATCTCGTATACTCTGTACCCACGGATACCCTCAACGATATCACCGAAGAGAACAAGACCTTCCCTGTGCGACACTCGCTCATCCGCAAGCACGCCCGCATAAGGATGCTCACCACTTATCGCGATTCGCACATCTACTTCTTTCCATATTGGGTTGCTGAAATGATGAGAAAGAATGAGAAATTCGAGAGCGTAAGTGAGGATGTGTTGGGCTGGTGGTCGAAAGCAGGCTGGCAGGAAGGACTCGGTGACAAACTGGGCCTGCGGCAGGTCCTTCAAGGTGACGATGAAGAGTCAGATCATGGCTCGCAGGTTATCGAGGAGGAGATCGACGTGTCCAAATTCAGCACAACCTATGTCGGTGGCATGAGTTCCAACGGCAGCAAGACGCCCACAACACTAGCATCAAGAGTGCTCGAGTCCTCCAGCATACCTGCCGCCGCGAAATCACTTGGAGACTCGAAGCTTGTCGTGCCACCCATTCTAGCATACGTGCAGCCGTCCGATCCTGCTGAGCCACTCATTCGTCGCGTCGACACAGCGCATCTTCTTCTTTCAATCTCTCTACGGCTCGCAAAACTCCCGTCTGTCGAAGAAGCCGGCAAAGACGGCGCATCCCCCTTCGCGCACCAAGCCAAGATCGCACACAAGCAGACTATCCCCAGGAAATGCCGTGTGGAAGCCGAGAACTCGCTCCTAGCTGAAAACGTCATTGTCGAAGAGAAGACAAACATAAAAGAATGCGTTATCGGCTACAATTGCAAGATCGGCGAGGGCGCTCGTCTCTTGCGCTGTCTCCTCATGGACAACGTCGAGATTGGACCCAATGTGCAGCTCACAGACTGCATTCTGGGCAGGCGGTGCAAGATCGAGGGAGGCGGCGTGAAGGATAGTGACAAGACGATTCTCAAAGACTGTGAGGTGCAGGATGGCCAGGTCGTTGAATGGGGCAGTAAGTCGATTGTTCATTTTGCGATTGGATCATTTCAGCTAACAACTTATCCAGCGGAGTCGAAGAACGAGAAGTTTATGCGCTTCAACATGGGTGAGGATGCGCTGGATGACGAGGAAGGATACGGCGGTGACGAGGATATGGGTATGGCAGATGAGGACGGCGAGGGATCTTAATTGTGGTGAAGTCGTGCGAAATCCTTCCGCGAAGACTCTAGTGTGTCGAATCCAGAGATACCCCTTCATCCACCACTCCGAAGAATTGTCTTGTGTGAAGATGCCGTCCGGGCTTGTGTGCATGTCCCCTTCCTTTCGAACACCCATGGAGTAAATCTCGTTCTTCACTTGCGCTGTACTCGCATGCATGGAAACATCTTGAACACTACATAGGTGATAGCCAGGTCTGCGTTTTCTGGCACGTCGGATTACCTTCAACATTGTAGATCATGATATGGGACCGAGTTTTCGAGATCTCCTGGAGGGTAATGTCTATAGTTTTATGGTATCGTCTGATTTCGTTATATGATAGCATGGCACAAGATAACACGCCGTGTTGCCGGCACAACTCTACGAAGAACACTCTATCAAAATTCACGTGGTGGAATCGAATTACCTGGGATGAATACATGGGAGGAGTATGAAGCAATGCAGATGGAGGTTATGATATCAAATTGTAGTAGCGATCTCTTTGTACAGCCTTGTTCACCCATCGTTCACCATTACAATCGATCGTGACGAGGATGTTTTAGTTTAGCACCTTACCAATACGCGGGTCCAGAACAAATAACAGCTTTCTATTTGGTGTGAGCATCTTTCAACCCGCGCCACTTCGCATTGTACGTGTCGATCGGCGGTACAGCCTCGGGGCTTGCATGAAGTGGCTTTAAGGTGCACTTATCTACAAATCACAACTTGGCGCTAAGATCTCTGCCTCCCGTTACTCGTTCCTGATGATTGTCAGCCGTGCCCAATTTTGCACATGGTGGTGGCATAAAGGCTGAGCTGCGTCCGCCGGATGAGCGCTTTGCACGCTCCTCGTTCCAGCCTCGACATGTCTCATACAACAACTCTCGAGGCAGAGCAGAGCGACAAAGCCACGGGTTACTCAGTTCTGACTGCCGATAGGAGTGCAGACAATTCCGAATCACTGAATAGTCGAGAGCCACCAACGTGGCCGATCTCCCCGCAACCACTCCGGAAAAGCAATTTAAGCATTCTTGGCGAGATTTGTCTATTGACTCTTCCTATTGCATTCCTTGGTTCGTTTTTTGCCAAACTGTGAACCGAGATTCGAGGCTGATTGATTGTGTAGCACTAGCAGCGACTGCCTACACTTTCCACGAGCAACCAGTCTCGGAACATGGAGCTACACTTCAGCGCGTGATGCTTCTCGGTCCCACACTCTTCCCATTAGCTTTCGCTGCACTCGGTGGACGTAGCCTAAAGAACACTGCGCTATGGAGCGCCGAGCGTGGCTCTACCGTTGGGGTACATTTAGCTTCGTCACGCTCATGTCGCCTGGTACTGATATGTGATAGGCTCTCGAGAACTTGCATGGAAGCCAAAGCTTTGTCAGTTCCATCGGCCTCGCCGTAGCCCTTCGATCTTTCAGTTTCTTGTCCTTGTCCATCCTCCTGATGTGGTCGCTTTCAACACTTGGTGGTCAGAGTTCTCTACGCCTTCTTTCAAAAGCCAATGCTGCTGACGTAACTTCGCGACCTGTTTTCTATCCCAATCAGAGCGCAACTAGTTACATACTTGGAGTCAATCCTACATCGGCCCTCAACGGAGTTAGCATCATAGTGTCGGCTAGCATTTCAACTGCAGACACCCTTCGAAATAGCTCCGCGGATACTTGGAATCACCCAAAAATCCCAAGACTTCCTCAAGTGGAGCTATCGAGCCTGGAAAACGATGGTCTAGGTCATTGGGTCGATGTCCAAAACGATAGTGCCCATGCATACACATCCTTGACTGGACTCAGTGTGGTTGGCTTGCAAGCCGACACTATCTCAAACTTCACTATACCATACGAGTACATGTACGCAGATTGTAAAACTCACATGCGGGCCCGTGCAAGAGAAGTCAAATCTATCTTGGAAACTGAATTTAGACCGAAATCAGGGAGTTACCAACCACAATCAGGTGGATGGGCACTGGGCGACGGAGTCGAATATTCTCAACTGTTCAACGTCTCTTACATGGCTCCCGGCTCTCGTGTCTACTACGAGAGTAGCTTCTTCATCGTCAGCCCAGAAACAGATTGGACATCAACAGGATACGTGTACTATGGTACCAAAGACCTAGGACTTGAGCGAATCTCGTTGTATAATTGCACGCTTCACGATACGGAGTTAGAGGCCAACATCGTGTGCAACTCTGCTGCATGTCATACCACACGGCTACGTCGAACGAGCTCATCACGGCCACAAACCACGTCTGCCCTCTACGACGAGTTGAGGAACGGTGCCGCCCAACCTTGGAAACTTATACAATCTTCGAAATACTTGCAAGCCTTCATCGGATACTTTGCAAGCATCGGTGGCACGGTCCCTTACTGGTCAACACACCCCATTGACAACTATGTTTATGCAGATATGAGCACTACAGGGGCTCCCAGGTCGTACTTTGATGCTAATCCACGTTTGCGTGATTGGAGCACTATTCCGGACGAGCAAGTGTCGCAACGCCTTACCGAGATCTTCAACACATACTGGGAAGCGAGCCGCTGGATGGATACAACCTCGCGTGCAGACCCATTTGGAGTATCGTCGTTGAATAAAACCTCGAATACGCCTTTTGAAGAGCTCAGACTGATTCAAACTACCGCAAGTGTCACGCGTCAGGTGCCAATCTACAGGGCCAGTCTACCTTGGATCTTGACGCTCATATTCTGCTCTGGAGTACTCTTCTTACTGGGGCTGATGAACATTTTTGTTACTGTGCAGACGGCTATGCCGGATATACTTGGCGCTGTGTCTTCCCTCACCAGGGATAATCCGCATGTCGTTCTCCCCGCGGGAGGTTCGAGTCTAGGTGGTATGGAGCGTACACGACTGATAAAGGACATGAAGGTTCAGCTGTGCGATGTTCAGGCGGAAGAGGAGGTGGGACGTATTGGACTTAGAAGTATAGCTAAAGACGATGTCGTTACAAGGGCTACACTGGACAGAGATAGACTGTACATCTGAGCTTGAAACATCCTCTCCATACAATGACTCTTGCCTCTTGCCAAATTGTTGATTCTTTCGGCCAGTGCGTCACTAATGCCTCGTAAATTGAATCAAGCATTTCACTCGCACTCTCAACCACTCTCGCAAGCTCCTCGTTCCACAGCACCCGGCCAGGGCTCTTGCGTTTGTTTCTACGTCATCCCTGGTCCATCCTTTCCGCAAAGGTCTTTCACTGCCAAATCACGTGCTCTGACTGGTAGAACGCACGATATAGCTATTGTCTAGGTCTTGCCTTATGGTCACTGCGTTTCCAATCACCGCACACCTCAACCGTGAGATCAACTTCTAATTTCCTTGCGCGACCAAATCTTCCTGCGCACGACATGTCAGCCACGCGTGCTAGCGACCTTCTCAAGCTCGTCGCGTCCTTCAATACGCGCATGGAGGTCCTCGAAGATCAGTCCAAGTCCCAAGCAGCACAGATCAAAGACCTCAAGGACGAGTTGGCCGCTGTTCGCATGCAACACAACACTAGTAGGCCGTTCTTTCCATTGCATGCCTCACGTACATAATCTGACAAAGTCATAGACACTATCATGGATCATGACATCTCCATGCCTACATAAAAACCACCGTGCACTAGGCCGGCATGCGATGGTACCTGCGCCTATCTTCACCCTGCGCAGGCTGCCAAGTTCTTGGCAGAGCAGCTTGAGCATCTTCCCGTCAACTCCAAGGCTGTGTGGGAGGCTAAAAAGGCGGCGAAGGCGGGCATGCAGCATAATCATGGCACATCATCGTTCCTAAAATTTATATCTGGAACATAGACTAACAGAGTCTTAGATGTTGTCATGGATGTTGGCATCGTCATGCCTATGTACAAGGCTGCGTGTACTGGCTGCAAGGGACCTAGGTGTCCCTACCTACACCAAGAGCAGGCGGACAAGTTCTCTGCTGAGGAGATTGATGCCCTCCCGCTCGATCGTAGGACTGCTCACGCTGTCCGAGGTAGTGGATCCTCAAGGCGTACAAACCGACTTTTGATGGAATGAGTAAAGTGTGAGGATATTGAAGTCAGACAGGAAGCGTCGTTGCGACGGCTTTTGTAGTGAGATGGGTGGTCGGAGGCCTACACGATGCGCTTTCATGATGAAATTGAGATGGTGTCGTGGATCGGAGAAGGGCAGCCTGCTTCATAATTGTAGATGATATGATGACTGCACAATTATGAGAAAACATGTATCAGTAGGTATGCAGTATGCAACTATGGCGGTAGCTGCTGGTACGTAAGGCATGTGAGAACAGCTCACGTCACCGAACTTTTGAGTACTAGTGCATGTAGACTTGCACATCTATTCTGATGTTACATAGCGTTTCAATAAACGCAGCAAAGAAGCGTAGCCACAGAGAATGAGCAATAAGATATGCTCAAAGTGCTTGAGGCTTGTTCGACTAGTAAGAAGTTTTCTTGGAGTACTTTGTGCAATGCACATGGCAGACAGACTGATGTGTTGCATGAGCCGTAGCGGTATATCCCTATGAGAGCTGGGAAGTCTTTTAAGTCTTCTTCAATGAAAGTAGTGTTCCATATCTCCCCATTCGTCGACACGTCGTTCCCGCTCATTCTTAACATTCAGCACTTTCACTGCACAGATCACTTGTCCTCTCTAGCTCCATACTGTGCTCCCAAGTGCTGTAGCTATTCCCAGTCCCAGTCCCCATCCGCTGCGCTTCCACAACCTCGTGGGCACCACTTATACCAAGTCAACCTACCTCGAACTCTGTCCACCATGTCCACCGAATCCTACGACCTCAACGCTACCATCGCCGCTTTCAACAACCGCCTCAACGACCTTGTTACTGCCACCACAGCGCGTATGAATGTGCTCGAGGCTATAGTACACGCGCAGCAAGTGCAGATTGACCAGTTGATTGCGGAGAACAAACTCCTTCCATCCCAGAAGAGTCGCGGTAATTGCCTCTATCCATTTTTTCCATATTGCGACGTTTGAGCATTTGCGCTAGTTCGAATGAAGGCGCGACTGCGGGTCAAATAGACACGAAGATGCCTAGGTTCCACCAGAACTGTCACGGGGGCGACAAGTGCTCCAGAAAGATGTGTAGCCTCGTACACCCGAAGCAGCGAGCGCTCTTTGGGAAAGCAGTCAACGAGCTTCCGGACTATGTCAAGCGGTATAAGACAGAGATGGATGAGTGAAAGGGGCTGTGATGAAGGGCTATAGTGATGTAAATGCTGTGGACGAACGAGACGTGATGGAGGCTTTAGGATCACAGCAATGTGTGTAGTGTGAACAGATGGGAGGCGCCGAAGGGGTACAGAGTAGGCCTTTAGAGCATGCAGTAGCATCATGTTTTCTCAAATCGACACTCTGGTATCAGAAAATACCCCTTTTGCTGTGATTATGTAGTCATATCATGGTACAATCGTGCTGATGTTTAAGAGACATCGGCCACGCTCAACGCGCACCGCCATTATGCATGACCTGAGCCTTCTCATCTTCGCCTCAATGCTTCTCGATGGGCCCTTCGCGACCTAACACGTCAATCTATTTCTTGGAGGCGGCCTTGGCGAGGTCCGCAAGAGCTTCGCGGCGCTTGAACTTGGCGTCCTGGATTACGCCTGCGAGATAGTTAGCATGTGCTTGGCTTCAAATGTGAGAATCGCGTACTAGCGTCAGCGTCGCTGGAGAAGTTGCCAGTCCAGGTAACGAAGGTCTGACCCTCGTGCTTGCCCGAGGTGACGGGGTATGCGCGGATGGTGGAGACGACCGAAGAGTAGGACAGCTCAGGCTGAGCAGAGATGACGCTGTATGTGATGAAGTGGTCGATGCTCTGCATTATGTTAGCCTTTTGTATGCATGAATGAAGGTGCATCTTACTGAGTGCTCCTCCTGCTTGACCTCAACAGCGGTGCCATCCTTGAACGCCCACTTGACAACATCGGCCTCGTCAGAGGTGCCCTTCACGAACTCGCTCTTCTCGAGTGCAGACCAGAACTTGCTGAAGTCCTGGAGCTTGATCAGGTGCCAGACATCGCTGAAGGGCGCCTCAATGACGGCGGACTCGCTGACGGAGGTCGAGGTTGGGATACGGCCGGACATGGTGGTACTTTTATTCAATTGCTGGTATGAGAGGTGATTGTTGTGGTTTAATTCGTTTGGGAAGTGGTGAGGAGTGTTGATGAAATGTTTGGAGTTTGGGTGGGGCAGAAATGTTTGTCTTTCTTGTTATGCCGTCATAACAGCTGCAGCTGCCCCTCCCCCGCGCTTCCCTGACAGGCTGGATTGATCTGCCAACATCTCACCACTAACAATCAGTCAGCCTTCGCTTGTCTACTACCTATGTCCCATGTACCACAAGGGACGAACCAAACAGGTTAGCTAAGAAGTTTGTGGCATGTGCTCACACATCAATCGTGCGCCTCACGCAGCCTCGCAGTCTGTACGTTGAACTGACCTCTGACTCAACTGTCACTCGCGCCAAAGGCAATTTCGGGGTCGTGTGTTTCCACAAGATCGTCACAGGTTCCTTTCCTGCAATCACGCATCTACTTCGGACCATCTTCAAGCCCGCGATGTCGTCTCGCTCTGTATCGCGGCGTGAAACGCCACTGTGGCGCTGTGTCGGAGCGTTGAAATCCCCGATCACCCATGCGCTAGTCTGTTTCTGTACCACACCAGGACGCGCAACCAACTTTTGCCTGCTAAACAATCTGGACAGACGGCCTCTAGCAGACGCGGGCGGACAGCCTATCGTCCATGAGTCTTCTCGACTGTTCTGTTTGCTTCGAAGATAACGGTGATCATCTCTTTCATTGGTGGTGCGACATGGATGGCGTGTTTTGGAGGACTCTAGGCTGCGTGGCGAGAGGGGTCGTACTACGTACGCCTACACGTGCAAGTGATGCCTGGTAAGGTAAATTGTGTATAAGTTGCCCAAGATGGTAGGTGACGTATTTTCCTTTCCCCATCAAACCATTCATCAATACATCCTCTCATCATCACATTTACAATCAAACATCCATCCATGCCATCAGTTACCTACATGAATCAATCTGCCCCATTCTGGGACTTCCTTGCCAGCCTCGAGCAGCAAGGAAACAACCATCCTTTGTTCTCCCAGAACCGCAATGAGGAAGGCGAACATGGACGTGAGGACGAGCCCAGCCATGAGGGGCCTGGCTTCGACCCTTGGGGTCTAGGTGCACAACTCTTTGGTGGCCCAGGTCTCCCTCATCGCGGCCCTCCCCCGTTCGCCCATACTGAGGCAGGTGCCCCGGAAACCACTGTTCGCTTCGAAGGAGACGCTCCTGAGCAGCACAACGAAAAGAGCAATGAGAGGAACAAGGAGAACGACGACGAGGAGATGCAAGGCAACGACAACGGGGAAGGCCCGTCTGACAATTCGGCCTCAGACAATGAAGGTTGGGGAGGGCGACGAGGACGCCATGGTCGATGTGGTGGTCCTCGTCGTCGAGGCCCCTGCGGGCCAGGCGGCTTTGGTGGTCCATGGGGTCATGGAGGTCCCTGGGGCCATGGAGGCCCACACCACGGAGGCCCCCATCACGGAGGACCTCATCGCGGAGGCCCTCATCACGGCCCACACGACCACCACCATGGCCCTCCTCGTGGCCCTCGAGGCTTCGGTCGTCGTGGCGGATGGGGTCCATGGGGACGCGGAGGGTTCTTTGGCGGAGGCGGTGGTTTCGACCCTTCCACGCTGGCAACCCACTTCTGGAATCAGTTCAACGACTTCAACCCCAACAACGCCGAAGGAGCCAACAAGGCTACCGACAATGAAGACCATACCCCCGATGCTGACGTGTTCGACACCGAATCAGCCTTCGTCGTACACATCTCCCTTCCTGGCGCGAAGAAGGAAGACGTCGGTGTCAACTGGGATGCCGAGAAGAGCGAGCTATCTGTCGCCGGTGTCATCTACCGTCCTGGTGACGAAGAGTTCTTGAGGTCGCTTGCCATGAACGAGAGAAAGGTTGGCCCCTTTGACAGGAAGATTCGTCTCGGCACTCGGGCCACACCAGCGCATATCGATGCGGATGGCATCACTGCCAAGTTGGAGGATGGTATCTTGAGGATCGAAGTACCAAAGCTGGATAGCGGCTATGTCGAGATCAGGAAGGTGGATATTGAGTAAGCTTTTGTAGCTTGCTCACGGTGTTGGGGATTGAATGGATAGGGCCTGGACAAGGCTTGGTAAGTATTTAGGTAAGTATTTAGGTAAGATATAATCGGACAGTAACGAATAAGCAATGAACTTCACGGAATCAAATATGTGCCACACAACCACTCTGCCTACACTCCCAGTGATGTTCTTCAGTATAAAGTCCTTCGTGATGCAGCATACAAATTACTTGACGATGTGATATGCACGTACAATCCTTGCGACTAAGATTTTGTTGTGTACCACGTGCATATAGATTCCGTGCCTCTTATGATTGTTCTAAAGTCGAGACTTCCTCTAACACTGGTCGAAAGGCTCAACTGATCAGTCTATCGCTTGTTATATGCTCACAAGGCAGCAGGTCGGCCTGAGTTCGGGCAGCATTGACTGAAAGAAGAACACATGTCGAGACTACCTATGGAGCTACTGTACCGGTTGTCAAGTGAGCTCTCCTCTCGATGTGTCTGAAGTCAATCGGAAAACAACTTTATAGTCACCAAAAGATTTCAAGCGGAAGACAAAAATTTCTTGGAGCAGGTTGCTAATAGCTGTGCGAGCTTCGCCCGAGCACGGTAGTTGCATGTCTCTGAATGCTTATGCAACATCGGTATAGAGATTCACACCTTCCTCGAGGCTCTTGGACAATGCTTCAGTTTCGTAAGAAGTGTTATGACCGATATTGTACGATCGAACGACGATGTAGAATTAGTAAGCTAACCTACTTTGGTCTGCCCGGGCATTGAGTGTAGGCTAGCGTGAAGTGTGCGACTACACAATCACAGCACAAAATAGGCGGTGATGAATTGAATGTCATACATTATATCTTCTCCTCGATCATGTATCTTTAGGTTTTGGTTTCTATCTTGAGCCCTAGGTTTTAGCACCTGGGTATGGTAGATCCACTGCATTACTAGTCAAATCCATGCGATATATCCCAGACTCATCGCACATATACTTATGTCCCTGGGCAAACCGCCTCGCACGATCCTTCATGTCCAGGTGTAAGGAGTATTCTAGACCCATGGCTATTCTTGTCCGCCCTACGAGGCTCCATGTCGCGCGGTATGAACGCCTGATCGACAGGCCTCCAGCTCTCAAACCCAACCCCGACAGTTCATGCAACATGCTCGCGAGAGTCCCAATTCTGCAGTATTCTGCGCGAGCGGGCTCCCGGTGTCTCGGTATATGCCTTCCAACGCTCAAAGGGTTGCGGGAAAGCACAGACAGCCTTACCGTTGTCTCTCCCTTGCAAAGTTCAAGTTCATGTCTTCCCCCGTCCCGCAACATCGTACCACATCGTCTCGCTTCCAAGCCCAAAATAACACGCCTGCAGACTTGATCACCGGCTGGCGTTATGCAGTATCTCTCCTAAAATACCCCGAAAACATCATCATTTGCCATCAACCCCCGACTATCTTATCTAGATCCCCATCGTATCCGTATAGATACAGTAGGACCGACTTGCCACCATCGTCGGAGCGCGCTCCGCCAAAGTACATCTCATCGGAGCCCAAACAATTGCATAGACTACTTCTTCCGATCGCTCGTTCCGGTACATAACGGTACGTACCCTCGCATATCCCCTGACTCGGGCGCCGCTACATTAGGCTCGGGTGCAATTTACGCGTTGCTAGCAAACTTCGCGCGTCGCTACACCGGACCAGTAAAAGTATCTGTTTCCACTGCACGTTGAATTGGCCGAGTAGGTCTATGCATGTGTTTGCTTTAGGTATACTTAGCACAACGCTTCATCATTAGGTGAGCACTGCACGATCGGCGGACGCGACGAGCTAGGAGATATGCCCCCGACAAACGATGGGGCACCGATTTTGTTTTCGGTATGTGGAGTGATCCTTTCAACGTCCGATCGATAAGCAGTAAGCACGCGTCCAGCTACGTTAACGTTAACGTGGGTATGTGTGTGTGTGTATCTAAGAATGGAAACGATACTGCACGTGGAGACCAAAGTGGTTCCTTCTCGACGATCAAACGGATTCGATAAACGTACTGTCACCGTAACGTTGTCCGCAGATTCGTGGCAAATGCCTAACTTATTCAAAAAAAATATCGAGCTAGCGGAAACGGGTCATTGATTGTTTGACAAAACTCATGTCATGCTAGATTTCGTGCGTAGACTAGTCCAACGTCTCCGAGTGTGATGTGGGGATGTGGAAATATTGGTAGCGATAGGGGAGTGGAGACCTTCGGTGAATTAATATGTCCGTAACGCGAGGCGGGCGATGGGAATGTGCGCAGGCCGCGATGGGCATTGGAGAAGTAGAAAGTGGAGCATCTATTAAGTGGTTCTGTTTTGCATGTCGGGTAGGGCGTGATGGGATTGACAATGCGAATAGCATGTGAGGATCGATCTGATAAAATCCAAGATTGGGAAATGTTGAAAAATCGTTCATGTGTTAGATCATTGAGACTATCGAGATGCATACATTCCCTGCTCTGTTCAAGCAGGTCGTAGAAGGCATGGCTGTACTGATCGATGTTTCGCAAATCGCTTTCTTTATTCAAGCACACAGTCAATGAAACAAAGTTTTATACCGAAGATTGCTATCCATAATGGAAAATGATCACAGTCCTGCGATGTGTTGATTTAGTAATGAGGCGACAACCGGACGTCCTGGATTGGCACAAGAGTGTTCAAAAGTCGAAACTGATCTGTTGCCTGCCCACAATCCTCATCGGCTTCCGTGTTCATGATCAATGAACACAGACTCTGCACAAAATCCCCCAAACCCACGCTCCATATCACAAAGGTCTTTCCTCGGCCTGCCCAACCGCCTAACTAGCCATCGCCCCTCGCTTATCCATGCCCTCTCCTCCACTTGAGGAAACCCGTCGTGCCAGCCCGCCTAATTTTTTTTCGGGCTGTGCACTACTTTTTTCTAGCGCGACGGCGCAGGGCGGCTTCCCGGAATCACAAGGTGCCGAGGAAGTGGTACGCTTGGGGGGGAGATCGGCGATTGTTTCCTTGGTCAAATTCTTGTTATTTTACCATGTGCATGTTGGTCGTAGTAATGGTGTTGTTGAATGTTGGCTGTATGTTGTAAGATGTTGGATGTTGTACGATGAATAATCGTTGGCCGTGCTTTGCTTATGCCTGCAACTGCATACACATCTACCGACGGTATATCGCACCGTTATACCCTATCTGACATGTCCTTTGTTGGATTCCTTCTCCAACTCGTTCGATGCATATGCACGGCTCCCTCTCGGCGCAACTCCTGTTCTAGAAGGAACTTTACCATCTGCACACTCTCGTTGGCCAGGTCATCCCCAAGCCACATTTCACCGGTGCTACTTCGAGAGTTTGTGTCCTGCGGCAGTTGCTTCCCCGTGGCTGTGCTTTGTGCCTTCTAACCAACAAGGTCGCATAAGATCGCCTGAATGGGTAAGTTTCGAACAAAACCCACATGGTTGTTAGTGCTGATCACAGCCAAAGCACATAGTCGACGTGATGCTTAAACGTCTAGTCTGATCCGGAACAGTGGAATGACATCACGCTTGGACTCTTTCCAAGTCACTGGCATCAGGTGCGCGGGTGATGAATCGTTCCTGGGAAGAGCGAGGATCCTAGATCCTTGCCAAGATGATAGCAACAAAGGCATCCGTCGAAGTACGTAACAGTGTCCGTGATATGAGCTGACGATTTTGGAGGATCGAAAATGAAGCGAGGTACGGGTAACGGCGAATGATTGGCTGGAAATGAGTTATTTTGAGCAAGGGCACGAGGAACTGCGTGCGACGAGGCACGCTAGAGTAGGGCACATGCTACGCCCGAAACAGATAACCTTAATTCTTCTGTGCATGGAACTTGGTCAGGGCGCAACTTGCTGCCTACTGGAGAAGGTCTCATCGATCTTTACCTGAAAGCCTCATCATGTTGCGAAAGGATCGTATATCCCGCGCGGCAATTGCGCGAAGTCTGAGTCCATTTCCGTGCAGCCTTTGCCGCAGCTATCTATTTTCTAGCTAAACATAAGATGGAGGCGAATGCTCTGTGCGCTCTGACAACTGGCAAAGAGCACACTGACTTCAACTTCATCAGAGGCGCCTCATTGGCTGCATACCAACATGCTGTAGTACGTGCATGTGCATGCACAAGTCTCGTTAGGCTGCCACGCTACGATTCCGTGTCATGCCGCCCTTACTCCGTCCCGGCACGGCTTTACATAACAGGAAAACGATATGCAAGACAGCGCAACTCCAAAGTCAGCACCCAATTTTCGCCAATGCCATCAGCTTCGGGTATTGCCCGGTTGATGCGCTTGTACTAAGGAGGCTGCGCCACCTCCCGCTGCATTTTCGCCTACGGGTATTTGTGATAGGTGGAAGGCGCGGCACACCACAGAGCAATGCCATTAACCGAATTCGTTTCATCCTGATGAAGGGGCGCGGATATCGTCCTCAGTGCCATGAAACAAATGTCATTTCCACAGCACTCGTGTTTGCTTGGACCCTGCTGATCTTTCATGGGTGGTTGTATTGTGTGGGGTCCTGGGCCAAGGGGGACATTTGTCCTTGCCCTGTCTGCTGGTGTCCTGTTTGGGAAGACGCGCCTCCAAAAGTTGGCGTTTGAGATGCAACTCTTGAGATATTCCTGGAGGGATCGTTAAGTCTTGCGTCGTTCACGTCCAGATAGGGGTTGCCACGAACCCGTAACCCGAAGGCATGCCAAATGTGAATGCATGTTCTGGTGCCGAATATGGCGGCAGCACGGCTGCTGGTGACCCTAGCGGGGTCGCATAGCTAGTCGTGCCAAATGCGTCCACGGTTGTTCGGGGGACTTCGAGGTATGGCGAGGTAGGTGTCGACGCCATGCCCGTGGGGAGAAACGTGAGTGGCGAGGGCGCGAATGCCGGGCTCAGGCTTTGACCGTAGCTGTACTGCGCAAGCTGATTTTCGAGGTCCAAATTAATGGTCTCAAGAGCATACGAGGGTTGCTGAATGGGTGAAATGCTTGTGCTCTGCTGTCGTGACCATTCCCGCCGGGATTTATAGGATGCGATGATATCAATGGGGAATTGCACCAGATAAGACATGGTCTGCATATCTGACGCAAACCTTGGGTCTTGGTAGGCTTGCACAACTTGAATGATGTTTTCTAGAGGCCGCAGGGAAAGATCCGCAACAAAGACAGACGCAACGTCAGGAAACATAGGCTCCAGCGCCAGCGCGGTTGCGTAGAAGTGGGCGAGAACCACGAGTACGTTGACGTCTCCTCGTTTTGCAGCGAGGAGCGAGATGGGTACCCAGAAAAGCCATTTGCGGAGGGCATAAAGCTGGTTGAATTGTTCCTCGGGAGACTGTGGTTGGCCAGATGTCCTCAGGCGATCGAGGTAGCCTTTCAGTTGATCCACCCACTTGGTTTCTTGATCATTGCGGTTCAAGTAAGGCTGCAGACGTTGCAGAGATGCGTGTATGTCAGTTAGAGCGTTGAGGTGATCTCTCCGTGCATCTTGAGACAGGGGTGTGCTGATAGGGTTCATGAAGTGCCTTGTAGGCATAGGGCTGTGTTCCGCGATATAGTCCGCAAACAAGGACTCATTCCTCCAAGACTGCATGGACTGAATAACCTGCAATTGTGGTTAGTCGGAAATTGAGGGAGTGTCTTTCGAAACTTACAGTCTTGGTGCCCATGACTAACGAAGCCCAGCCGCGCCTGTATCATCACGTTAGATCTTGCTTGCCGCCCAGCAGTCGAAGGAAGATCTTACCAGTCGGTCGCCTGCCAAGCGAGGAGAAGGGAAGAAGCAAGCACAGCATCGGAATTCATTTTCGTAAAACTCGTAATGCCGTCATGAAGGCCTTTCAAAGCAATGCTTGCATGGTGAAAAGCGAGGTTTCGAGTCTCATTGGACTGCGAGATCCATGCCAGATGTGAGGCGGAGAACGCTAGAATAGAATGCATGACAAAAGTGTGAGACGCGGCTATACAAAGAAATCTTGGACGAGTCAGTTGCGTACTATAGAACTTTGGAGTGGACATGCTCACTTTGGCATCATATCTGTCCATAGAGTCGACTTGGAGGTTCTGTTACGAAACATCTCATTCGAGATAGTCGACAAATGGTGGATCAGACGAAGGTCAGTCCGCGATAGGGTGTGCCATTGTGGCTGAGGATACACTCGTAGCTCGGGGAAGGGGAACTCCCCAGTCTGTCTCCAGATGTCGATGGTAGCCTCGATTTCTGGGGTCCAGAGCAGGTTGGGTTGTTGAGGAGATTGAGGAGATTCTGGCATCATGGCAGTGGGACTGTCCATGTAGTCACACCGAACTTGATGCTTGGTGCAGTTGCGACTATTGCTTGTTAGTGCGCGCGACGCCGTCGGGGAATGTGTACAGCCTTACCATTGCGGGAATGTTTCATCACAGCGAATGTGTCGCCTCTTACATGTTTTGCATCCTTTGCGAGACTTGGTATGGCTGCGCCTCGAGGGACCTCCACCTGGACCGGCCATTGCGTCAGGTACTATGGTGCGGGGATGATTCAGCGAATGTTGGGGAACGGCGCAGGCGCGTTAGATGGCGTTAAGGTTCGTGAGCGATCGTGAAGTCGTAGACAGCGTGATTAGGTTGACAGTAGATTGGATGGAAGGGTGAACGGGTAGGCGAGGGGCTGAGTATATGCAGGCTGCAGATTGTGGTGGGCGGTTGATAAAGCGAGGGTAATGGGGTCGAAACCGGTAGCAGTGGACAGGGTGTTTTTCCAAAGGCTGGCGATGGAAGTTTGGTGATATATGTGCAGTATGCAGGTATCAAAAGAGCTTAGGCAGATCGAGCACTGGCCAGATATTGACGCATAGGCAGCGTCCGTCGGCAGCAGTCAGTACAACAGGACGAAGTGACGGCGGATCTGGTAAGTGTGCATGCAACATGACCCCTGCAGGATGTTGACCATGCGTAAACTCGGACAAGAATTGGACGCTAGTCTCGACAGGCTGAAGAGGGGACTGGAGCGGCAGGCGAGCAAACGCGCCAGAGTGACTTGTGCTCGGGTCCCAGTCGACAGACGTCAAGGACGGGACCAACCACGGCTAGGGCTCGATAGCGTTCACGCAAATAGCAGTAACGCCACGAGCGGCGGAGAAGGGGTTTTGGGTGGCAGCCGGTAGAGACGGCGAGACGGTAGCGGCTAGCAGGGGGAGAGTATGAGAAGCTTGCGGGAGCTACATCAATGGTTGTGATTCAAAGACGGGTCCGGCTGGCATTGCTCGTATGACATAGCCCCGGTGTAACTCGTGTGGGGATTAAGCTCTGTGGACCCTTGACTGCTTCGAGCAGACGCGCTCGCTGCGAAGCCAGATCGTCACCGCGTACCCAGGTCGGTGATAGGACGCCTTGGAGGAGCGGTATGGTGCGAAGATTCCAATACAAGCGTACAGCCCTGCTGAGAAGAGGACAGGCCCAGCCGTGGGGCGATCTCTGCTCGCCGACGGCCATGTGCAAAGCAGAGAATGGCCCCTGGCAATCCGTCTGGACACGGAGACGTTTGATGCAGGCCAGGATTCCGCCACAGCTGGCAGCCCACCGGATGGCTTTGTGAGCTACCGCGGTGCAAAGCGCCAGTGCACTAGAGGCGTTTAACGGCCAGTTTGGAGGACGGCCGACCGAATGAACCGCCAACAGCTAAGCGGGCCGTGCGGTGGAGGCGATCGACCAGTAACAATGGGCATGGACAGGAAGCCATGCTCCTTCAGGTAGGCCGAAGCCGTGCGGGCTCACGTCCTGTGAGGGCTAGCGAGCACCAGCGCAGCTGCTAGACAGAGTACCACCGAGGGCGCGCAGAGACAAGGCGGGCGCGCAGGCTCTCAGTGGGCGTCATTTGAGCGGACCAGATGGAGTGCAGTTCAGCAGCGTGGCCGCGCGCGCAATTCACCCTGATGAAGGCTGGTCCGGGGTGGGCGAATGACAGCAGGGGAGACTGCAGAGCGGTTGCTGATGGACGTCGCTAAGGCTGGCGGAGCAGGGGCAGCAATATCTGCGCGCCAAAAATAGGCCTCTGTGCGTCGAGCTTGGCCGCACTTCTCTCGACTGTGAAGTCACCAGACACTAGGAGCGGTCAATACCAGTCTCTCCGGCGCGCAATGTTTCTTTGACCAGCTGCTGATGCAGCGACGGCACTGACCGCAATATCGATGCTACTCAATACTGGGCGCGCAGTGTGCGACGCTGGCACGGCGGATCGTCCCAGGGGCCCTCTTTGTCGCTTCAGTCGCGGCACCACACCACCTCGCGCGCGACGACCGGGCGGCATTGCACGCTGGGTAAAAGCCACCTGCTCCCCCGCGTAGGACTCGGGCGCTCTTTTGGCAAGCAATATGTGATGTGATGCAGCGGAAATTGGCAGCTGGCACGCTGGTGGTAATTACGCGAGCCTGCGCTGACACCACTCGCACGGCAGCAGCTGGCACGATGCTGTGACGGTTGTGCCATGTTCCAGCGTGCCGTCGCCGATCCAGGACGCTGGAGCCGACATCCGCTGCAAGGCTGCCATGACGGTGCACGCGTGGTGGAGCAAAGAGGGCAGTAGACACGAGGTGCGAGCCATGCTAAGTCAGGGAGCAGGCCCCTCGGCCGAGTGATTGGCTACCCACCCACGAGCCGAGGCTGATGGGCAGCATCGCAATGACATCGCGGACGCACAGAAGCAGGTTCAAGCGACCGAATGTGTAGACAGACAGTGGCTAGTGCCCGCTGTGCTGCGTGACCGGTTGAGGTGAGGTTGGCTCTGGGCTGCTATGAATAGAAATAAACTCTTTTAAGCTTGATGCCTACAGCCGGTAACGACCCAGGGTCCCCCATGCCACTCGCGCTCTGGGGTTCACACTCGCATCGCACATCTGGTGTGCTGACGGGTCGTGCAAGATGAGGACACCTCGCTGGCCAAGCCGGTACGACATGCTGCGAGCGCTCGAGGCCAGCTAGCGAGCAATACACCACCTGTACCTTTCCCGGCAAGCCACACGCTCTTGCTGCACGACACTTTGTGTAGGACCTTTAAATATCTCCCCTGTCCCTGTTCGACCAGCGGCGCGGGCAGCTCGCGCATGGTGGAGGTATGACAGGCCGCACGAGAAACACATGTCCTCCCCGTCGCCACGGACTTGTCTACCGTCTAACCTGTTCCATGCCTCCCATTCCGATATGTCTCATCAGTCATCTTCGTGATGGCTGGTGCACATCTCTCTTGCGAAACTGCGCCGGAGCTGAATCATGCTTCATGTTACAGAAATAAACCGCCTCTATCGATTACCCGGGGCATGGAACATCGTCCATTGAGTCAAATAAACTACCCTAAACGCTAGCTGCAAATCTATACAGCACACAGGTTGATCCGTCAAATTTCACCGAGATCACCACTAGCATCCTTTTAGCGAAGTCACAAGACAACTTCTCCCGCATTGCATACCCGACTAGACTAGACTCTTCTGCCGCATTACACTCTGTTCCATCTTACGGCTGCCACCAAAACCATGATGTCGCTTTGGCTTTTATCCAAACTACCTCCTGCTTGTTCAAGCTTCTCGAGCAGCCGGTTGCACTTCTTCCATGCATCCGTCCACTTGAACATGACGCTGCGCTCGCATTCGCATGCGGCACTCTGACATAGCAAATCAGCATGGCAGGGAAAATGCTGAGCAAACAGCCTACGGTACAGCTACACGCCACACACAGTAGTATGCCGGCACGGCATAGCGCGCACACCCTGCCGGCCCGTCTCGTCACGTTCCCTAATACGTACTGTGGTAGATGCACGACAGGCTGCGGCACGCTTGTCCACCATGTAGATATCTAGACCACAGGAACGCTAGAATGCTCTCTACGCGGATGCATACTCCCGAACCTGCCCTGACCTGCTCATCGTACTCAGGACCAGCTTTCCAGACCTGTTAGGTACTCCAGCCTTACCAGCATGACCATGACGTACAATACACTGCCTTGCACATCTGCAGCAGCACTATTCTACTCCGACCGCAATCTACTCCGTAACCCAATAACAATCGGCGTAGCCGCATCATCCTAACTCCACCCTTCAGTCTTACCAACGTTACGGCCGATCCAGCCCTACCAGACAAGCTTACAGTCTCCGCCAGCTAACTATTCAGGTCCCAGTGCTCTGAGACCAATCACCCAACTCGTTCCCACTGCTTAACCAATCGCATTTGCTCAAGTCTACAACATACTCTGCTGCACACTGACCATACCCTGCCCCTGCCATCTCACTTCAACTGCACTCTGGGCTCTACCCGACCAGAACCTACCAGGGTTCCATGATCCCTTGACTACCCACCCATGTCCAAGAACCAACCCCATCCTTTCCAGACCGACCGCATCAGAGCATCTAGCAACTTCACCAAGCCACCAGGTCATGTCTACAGGCTAACGAACATATCACATCATCACACATGCTCGGTACCACACAAACCTCCAAACCAGCACCAACTCTCGAGAGACAGAGAGAGAGAGCGCTTCGACAAACCCAACCCAAGAAACTAATCACATCATCTCACAGACTCAGCACCCAGACAACCCAACCCGCTCTCATCCAACTGAACAACTGCCGCTTACCCTCCCGTCCCGCGCCCCCACCCCGCACAAACAATCACACACGCGCGCACACAAAGTTCTATCCGCCCTACCCTATCCTTCCGATCCTTCCATATCATCAACAATACAGTTGTCCATCTAACCGCCCTAGCCTCACAATGCCCATGCCCACGCAGTTTTATGCAGTGTACTATTCATAGCTCTACCCATACCTCCCGCTTCCTATTTGCCCCTGTCGACTCGCTTACTCACCTCACCTCACCCCATCTCATCTTCCCTTCCCCATCGCATCGCATCGTATCATGGTCCGAAGTTTCAGACCAGGCACGCTGTGCCACCGGACCTGCGTGAGGCTGCATTGTGCACCCGCTGCGTTGGCGGGAATAAAAACATGGAATCGGGGGAGTGAAATGGATTGGTGGGCATGGTGATGACACTGAGACACGATGAGCATGAGTATGTGGCTGTGCAAATGTGATCAGATCAGATCACGTTCGGGGACTCCGAGATTTGCTTTGTGTTGCATCGGGTCCGAGTATAATCGTGGGAGGCTGCGATAGAGGTGGGGACAAGGGGAACGGAGTAGATAGGGCTGTGCAGATAACAATACAATGATTTTTTGCGAACCTATATATCGAATCGATCAGTAAGCTGAGATAGGCGCAGTGGAATCGATATAACGGATTTCTTCGATAATGTAACGTGAGCTTGGAGAATGATAGTCATCACGCATTATCAACCAACTTCGCAATGAGGACATCAAGGTTCGAAAGCATCTGCTTTGAAGCAGACAAAGCTTTGGTACGAAGAGGAACTATCTACTTTGGTTTGTGGAGAGGCTATCTAGTAATGAAATAGGCGCTACCAAACAACGACAGAGCGAAACGCCTGGAAATGGTCCTGGGTGGGGACTAATAACGCAGTCGGAGTAATCCAGATAAAGACGTCATTGCGCGCCTTTGTGAGATGAGGTGAGGAAGGCCCGAGAAATGAAAGTCGCTCGAAAATGTCTATAGATGCCGTGGTTCAGAGACCTCCTTTGGTCGTCGTAAATGCTCATTGATCTGCCTCGCTTCCGTCCTCCTTCGTGGTGTCATAAGTCCTTTTTGGTATTTCCTTCTCTTCCTCTATCCTGAACCACCCCATGACGCCTGCAACTACATGTGAAAAATGGAGGAATATGTCGCTCAAATGCTGTATAGTTCGCGGAGACGAGATTGTTGGTCTCCAGGGAGACCTCCAATGAAGGCATCGAAGTTGGGGATCATGGTTTTGTATTTCTCGATGACCTAAATAAAGTCAGTGCTAATTCATCATAGTCAGGAGTTCAATAGCCTTACCTTGTTGGCTGCCTCCCTGAACGCCGGCTGCTGTCCTACCATGTGCTGGTTGGCATGGGACATTTCGCTGAAGAATTGGAGGAGGGACTGCTCCATAGCACCCGGGTTGGCAAGGATGATTTGCATAAATCCAGTCAAAGCGTGGGCCTTCTCATCCGTCCACATGACATTGTGTATGGCACGTAGGAAGGGAGGCGCAAATTGAGCTAGGTGCACGGCAAGATGTTGCGAGCATCCTAGGCCGAGTCTTCCCAGAGCGATTGCGGCATTCTCATTCAACGAATCTGGCACTTTGTCGTCGAACAGAATGGTCCCCATTTGTTGTAACAGCTTGTCAGCGTAAGGCAGCATACCTTCCTTGTGCCTCATGGATATTTCTCCGATCGACCAGCAGGCATTGTTAATGACTGAGTAGCCAGTTTCCTCAGCGTCCATATGGGCTTGCGCAACGTCGAGCTGCTCAATGACAATTGCTATGATGTCTGGCAGGCATGGCTGAAGCTGGCTGAAAACATAGATAGCACAGTCACCGAGCAGTGCATATGCTGATTGGCGTACATCGTTGTTCGAGTCTTTCATGCACATGGCCAACAATTGGAAGAAACTCGATGTCCTGGCAACCAGCTGCGCACTGTCTTCCAGTTTCAGTGCTTGAATAACGGCACTGAGGAGGTCCAGGCTCGTCACGAGGAAGTCCTTGTCTGGCATATCAAAACCGGGATTTTGGGTAGCCATGATTCCTTCTTCAAGGTTTCGATGGATAATGTTTATGCATCGCGCAAAGATGCCGGCGGCATATGGCGAGAACAAGTCTCCTAATGCGGTTGCCACGTATGAAAGACATTCGAGCAATGGGAACATTTCCCTTGACTGGTCGGATACTTTGTTCCAGCGTTGTAGTAGCGCAGGCATGAGCATACTGACAAGCTCTCCGTCTCGAAGCGCAGGACCAACGTGCTCCGCTAGCGTCTGAACACAATCGTAAAGGATGAACATGTTTCGGTCCTTGTACCTCGCAAAGCACTGAACGAATTGACTGACAATTGGTCGGCAGTATTCACTCAGTGCAGCATCTGCTTTCTCTTCGAGGTTGGCAAACGCTGATGCAGCAGCTTCCTGGACTTTCTTATTGTTGTCCAACATCTTTTGCAGGATACCTTCCATGACTGGCAAGAAGAATTGCTGCTTTCCAGCCTGGTCGAGGTGAGCGGCCCATCCAGAGTACCGGCCCAAAGACCAACATGTTATTTGTCGGACGACAGGTTTGGGATCTTGCAACAGTGTAATGAGATACGGTGTGAGCATGGGGAGGTGTGGTTCAACGACGGACATGCACCCATCAGCGATGGCACCGAGAGCCAGAACAGCAGCCTCTCTGTTCGGCCACTCTGCATGGCTGAGGTTCTCGGTCAAGTAAGGCAACGTCGCCTCGAAGACAGCTTCGTGAAAGACGCCGGCGAGGACATCGAGCGCGGCCGCCGAGCACTTTCGAAGGTTCCACTGCTCTTCAGGATCGCCAAACTCATCGTCGTCATCGTCGAAGTCGTCGATCTCCCCTTCACTGAGATCATCGTCGTCGGTTGGCGCTGGCATGCCGTTGGCCGAGGTCGCATTTTCGCCATTTGCAGGTGCCAGTCGTCCAGCTTTAGCTGCGGCGAAGTTAGGGCGAATGTCTTCCTGACGATCTTCTTGCTCATAATCCTCCTCTTCGCCTTCGAGGCGCAATATTTCGTCTTCACTGTACACCATACTAGATAGCAACACAGGCACGATTTTGGGCAGATAAGGTCCGAGGTGGCCACGCATGTTCTCATCTTCGCCAACACACAGCCAGAACTCTGCGGCATCAAGAGCCAGTTCAGCGTTTTCCGGGTTGCGCTGCTGCGTGACCATGTACTCGACAAGTCCCTCCATATGAGGAACGATCTTTTCGGGAGCAATGTCGGCGATGTGCACAAAAGCTCGACACACGTGTTTCCGCACCTCGTCGCTGGGGTCGCTGGCCAAATTGAAGAGGTGTTGCAGAAGAGCATCAATGTTCGAGGTGACAGCTTCTGTCTTATCTGGAATGAAAACATTCATGCTCGCCAAAGCATCCGCCCTTACCCTAGCCTGTGGGCTCGTTGTGAGCTCCAACAGTTTGGGGAAGAGAAAGGCAAGAGGCCGTTGTCCCTGGTATTGTTTGTCGAGAGCTTTGCGGTTGTCTTCGCATATCTTCAACAATGCACTCATGCCACCCTCTTGGGCCTGAGTAGACACATTGCCGCTGCTGTTGCTCACCATAGCAATCAGCTCAGACAAGACTTGTGGCCAGCCCATGATGCCTCCCTGCCGCACAATCTCTGTTATGACGTTGCCGGCATAACCACGCATCTGGACCGCGGGATCCTGTAGCGCGACAAGGATTGTAGATCTTATGTATTCTTTGGTGGTGTCTGGCATGCTCTTGTACGAGGCCTTGACGTCGTTCTTGAGCATGATAGCAGCTGCAGCACGGGCCTGAGTGTAGCCTGGAGCATCCATATTGACGGCCGAAGGCGGCTGGCTGTTGGTGAAGACGTAGGCGAGGTACTTGTCGATATCGGGCGATGTTCTCGCGGTTTTGAGCATCTGCAGAGCCATGGCGATTAGCGCAATTGCTCTTCTCTAGTCAACGATGGGGCGCAACTCACGATCTCGGCATTCTTCTGCACGCTGGGGTTCTGGCCGGTGAGCGAGTCCTTCAAGCACTGCGCCAGCTGCCGCAAGGGCTCATCGTCTGGTTGCCACGCCATGGTGGAGGGCGGTGTGGTTGGTGGTGCGGGGCACGAAGCCTAAGATATATAACCAAGTCTCCCGAGAGAGTAGGAGACAAGCTGCAGAGGCGGGAGGAAGAGGAAGGATCCTGGGTGTGGGGGACGTGAAGCCGGTTCTGTCGTTGCGATACATGGTTAGCTCGTCTGGTCTGCGCATGAGAATACCACTGTAGAAAGCGACAGGACGATTGGAACGAGGGGCAGACCCACGTACCAGCTGGCGGAGTCGGTGCGCGCTACAATTCCACACCCATTTTTCGAGGTGTTACGGAGAAATAGCGACTAGAATTTTTGTGTAGGCGGAGCAGCAAGTTTGCTTGCAGATGACGCGCGGGGGTGCGGATTCTTGCAGGACAAGTGCGCGCTTCGGGCGACACAGTGGTGACGGCGCTGCAGTGCAACAAAGTCGAGAAACAAGACAAGAGCGCAGTCGGCGGCAGACGTATGAGGCGGGCAAAAGCGGCCGTGTCGTGCTGAGGGCAGGCTCTATCAATGTGGACGTCGAATTGTGCAGTGTGCCGTACTGTGGCTCCCACCATCCGGGGGCTAATAGACCGCGGTCACCGCGACGTTTTCAGACAGCGGCTCCTCGAGACCTCCACCACATCTGCACCTGCGGTGCCAGAACAATGGATGCGCACCACCTTTTCGCAGTATCGATACTTGTGTCTGTGTGGTACTGGGAGCTGTGACAGATCTGACGTGTAGCGGAGCCTCAAGCTGGTCGCACTGCGCCGACGGTTGTGCTCACTCTCCAAAACGGGGTCCTGCGACGATAACTTCATGCAGGGTCCGGTAGACGATTGTAGGAAACTCGCAAAAGAACACCTGGACGGATTTGTGAATGTTTGAGGCCACTTCCCCTCTCTTCTACTGCCAGTGGCGCTGATCGCGCTTTCTCTTCAGCATCCACGGCAGGAGCTGGACAGACACAAGAAATATCACAACGGGATGGGGCCTAGCAAACCCCTCGACTCGTCACGATTGTGACTCGACTCGAGAACCCGAAAGTGAGCCTGCCATTGATGCCCCGTGAAAGAGTTGGAGAACTGCACACTCGACTTATGTGTAATGGAGCCACGGCACATCACCACTGGACAAAGTTGCCGTTGATTTCACTTCAATCTGCATCCTCACCTAGACAAGACACACATTGGACATGAGGTGCCTAGGCACCGTCTCGTCAAGTATGGCGACCGAAGCAATATTGGACGAAACGAGACGTTGGTAGGGCCGACGCGTCAGTTTCGAGCACTCGTTGAGAAAAAATTGCCTGCAATAAGTCTGCAGATCTCGACATATTCACAGATGACAAGTCAGTTCACCAGCCATGGTGGCATTTAGTCCCCTTCGAGTGCACCTCGAAGAGTATTTCACCGCCCCAGCCGTACAGCAACATCCCGCATGTTACACCAACCAAGAAAACCCGCCTCTGCCAGAGGTCTCCCCCGTCGTAGGCCTTGCGTAAGTATTCGACGGATCGAAGCGGTAAGACAATCTGCGCGACTCTGTCGCAGATGCCACAGCAAGACATGACATGAGATTCCGCATTCCACATTGCAAACGCCAAAGCTGACGAGGAGTGCACACAATGCAAAGCGGCATCTCGGCCCTCCCGAGACCACAGCCGTTCACGAAATTGATCTCGAGCGGCTGTGTGCTTATCTGATGTGGGGGCGGCTCCGGGGCACACATTCAATAGACCACGGACGGTTGCACAATAGCATCACTGCCACAGCAACACCCAACGCATCGCCAGGACTTGCCCTGTGCAGAGTGGTCATCTTCATGCTACTGGCAGTCTTACTAGACGACCGTGATCGGGTTTGTAAAGGGAATTCTCGAATCACGTACGTGTGATATAGGCTGCGGAAGTGAAGTAACGTTGACTGTATATCTGCCAACGCGTCTGTGTATGGGCCTGCCAAATGTACTTGGCGATGCAAAAAGTGATTCTGTCTAGAAGGCTGCGAGAAGATCCCGAGTATTTAACTGTCTTTGTTTACTTAAACAATGTCTCGTAGAGCATAAGCAGAAACCGGAGGCTGAAGCTGTGAGGCAGAATGGCATGCAAGCGCACAGGCCGACTGGCCTACATGTTGTGTTGCGAGTCGCTGCTCTCGGGTAGGGCTGAGCAGCGACTCAGGGCACAGACGGCAAGCTGAAACGTGGTCGAGATGGTGCAGTGCAAGACGGCCCCTTGGAAAACCACGAAATGTCAGCTCCTTATTGCTAGGAGACAGCTACCAAGGTACATGACAGCTATCAAATACGGTCAATGGTCGAGCAGGAACCCCATCACGCCCAATCACGAGGCTTGCCAAGACATGCCTCATGGGAGAGCGACGTGCAATGAAATCGAGGGCATAGGAGGCATTACACAAACATATACCCAAGATGGCCTGCAAGCTCAAGCAACCTGTGGCTGAGGTAATCTATACATAGCGTGCACATCATGGCGGCTCCACGATGTTGGTGTTTCAGCCTGGCGCAACTCCCGGCGAAGAGTGGACATGCAAGGCGTCCGAAACCCTCACGCGCGCGTCTGTCAGGGCGAGGGGTTCTGCGGCTGTTGCCCTCGACGTTCAAGGCAAGGAGAGCGGTGAATGCGTGCGTTGTCTCCCTCTTGAATGCATGTTGGTGATAGTGTCTGGGTCTGGATTGCTCTTGGGAGGAGGCACGGGGGCCCAGACTGCCACTAGGCTAGCCAACAACGAGGTATCACAAGACGCCGTGCCTGGCACATCGCGCAGTCGCAGTGCTGAGATTGCCCTCTTCCCTCACCATCTCCAGCCTTGCGCGTGTGTTGCGGACAGCAGCCGGATATATCGGCGGCGTGAGATTTGTGATTGTCGTCTTCGGGCTTAGTCTGCGATCGTGCGTGCAGAGTGGCGAAGACATCCTGGACCCAACCAAGCGACTCCGACGCATACGACGTGTGAGAGATAACACGACATCTCATCACTCCTCGGCCATCGTCGCTCCTCGCTTCTCCACACCAACCCTCCCGCGCTGCTGGTCACGTCGCCGGCATACATTCATCACCACCACGACTGCCATTTGCATCGCTCCACAGCCGCCAGGGCCCTTCACCTCAGCCGTCGCCGTACGTCACCGATCGACTCCCGAGATCCCCGCCGCTGCAACGACGACCCCGGACACGACTTAACTGAGCACGAGCGGCGCTGCGCCCTCTCGCACGTCTCTGCCTGCGTTGCGCATCCTCTGCTGCCGCCTGGTGACAGCACCACCTCCGCTTCACATCACGATGCTGCCTCAAGCGCAGTTACGCGTAGCTTCGCCCCCAACCACCCTCGCCAAATCCTATCTCTCAGACAGTTATGCGCCGTACACTCCACCCACCGCCATGCCCGACGTGCACGCATCACATCGCGATGCCGTGCGGATAGCGCGAGCGCCCGACCTGGGCTCGACAGCCAAGGGCATCATGATCGGCATCTTCTCCGTCCTGGGCGCCGCCGGTGTCTGTCTCATCATCGCGTCCATCATCTACTACTTCCGTTACACACAGCAGGGTCGCATCTTCCTCGACCGCCTGTCGAGACCGGGCGAGTATGACGATGAGCAGCAATTCGCCAAGGAGGAGGCCGAGGCACTCGAGGACATGGACGACATACAGCGAACAGAGTACATGAGAGCGAAGGGTATGCCGAGTCTCAACTGGCGCGACTAATTATGTTACGTCTCGGATGATTTTGCTAATAATCCACAGCTTTCGTACAAGCAAATCCCCCCGAATCCGTGCAGACCGATATTTCCTTATCGCAATTCCTCGCCATACAGGAAAAGGGCGTATCGGCGTGGGAGTTTGAACCTGAGCTAGAGATTGCAAATTGCTTCGTTGAAGGCCGGACTGAGATTGAGTTCTTTGACTCCGAGTGCAGCGTGCAGAGCAACCTACCGATACCCAAACAAAACGAAGTCTACTACTGGGAAGCCAAGGTTTACGACAAGCCCGAGAACACGAGCATCGCCATCGGTGTCACAACCAAGCCATATCCTCTTTTCAGACTACCAGGTATGCATGGTGCTTGAAATCCCGATATTACATACTAACATCTGTCAAGGCTACCACAAGTCTTCCATATCCTACATGTCCAATGGCAACCGACGTTTCAACCAGCCCTTCACACCTACAGCATACGGCCCAGCTTACGTCCAAGGCGATGTCATTGGCGTCGGCTACCGACCGCGAACCGGAACGCTCTTCTTTACTCGCAATGGCAAGAAGCTCGACGATGTTGCACACGGCCTCAAGGCGCAGAACTTCTTTCCCACCGTTGGCGCGAACGGACCTTGCCAGGTACACGTCAACTTTGGCCAGATGGGTTTCGTTTTCATCGAGGCGAATGTGAAGAAATGGGGTCTTGCACCTCAGACCGGTAGCCTGGCACCTCCACCACCGTACGGCAGCGAACAAGGATCGATACTTTTGGACTCTGGTCGCGACGGTGTAAGAGAAGGCATGGGAGGTAATTATATCCAGGCTGGCTTCGGTCACGCACGGTCGAGCAGCCAGCAAATGCGTCTCGGACGAAACCAGCCGACCAGTCCAGGACCCCAACGTAGCCCAACCGATATATCTCTGGCCGCACTGAGCCTCGTAGATTCCAACGAAGACATTGGCGAGGGCGCAAGCGCAGCTTCAGGACGAACCACAATCAACGCCGCACAAGGACTGGGTTTCCTGCAACCCGGTGAATTGCCGCCTGAGTATACGAGCCCAGTCGGATCACCAAGAATTAGCAGCAGCAGCCAACAAGAAAGCTACTGGGACGAGCGAACACCACTCGTGCAAAACCAGCAGCAACGACCCGAGAGCAGTCCTCCCATTCCGAGCTACGATGCCGCCGTCGCAGGCACACCTGAGATCCGCCCTCCAACCATCAGGGTCCGAAGCTCGACACAAACCTCACGGCCAAGAGGACCTCGATGAGGCATCTAATTATGTCACATTGTTATTCTTTTGAACTCTTTGTCTCTCTCCCTCTGATGGATCACACTATATACCCCTCTATCATTAGCATTCTCTTTTGTCGCGGATTCGATCAGTACGCTCTGGCGGCGGAAGAACGCATTGTGTATATGTGGTCGTAGCGTTGTGGACCAACGACCTTGTTTTTTGTTTCCAGTTGGCGTTTGTAGCGAGCATTGTGTGCCAGATACGGGCAAGGGATAACGAGCATTGTGGCTCATTCAACAAGGCATCGCTTCTCTTTTGATGACGGGCGTTTCGAATGGACTTTGCTGTCGAAGAAGCGGTTGTTGTACATGGATTCGAGAATCACATACGCCAAACAGCGAGTGTAGCGTTCCTTTTTGTGTTTGTAGCGGTACGACAAAAGATGGAATTGAATTGTCAATACACGCATTCTTATCATTCTCCTTCACATTTGCAGCTGCATTACAACTTGCGTGATGTCTGCATTGACTTACTCACAGCATGCCATGGAGTGACACGTCGAAGCACATCTCAATGGGCGGGTATGTAGGGACTGATAAATTACGATAGACCGACACATGGCATCACGTCGGCCCCGTACTCAAAGATCGTCACTTGGGAGTTTCTCTTGTCTCGTACACGCATGCTCTAATGAAAGGCATGGGTGCATCCAGCTCGAAATCTGTCGGATGAAACGGCAGATTGAGCGAGGCAGGAGACTACTACATCTAATGGTCTACAATGCGCGATCATCGCATAGGTCGGCGTGTACTAGGCTGCTATATCATTACCAGCAGCTTCGTCGCACACGCTGATGAACGAACGAACGGGTGGGCGATGCACGTGGTAGTTAAGTGACGCCGCGACGCAGATGCATATTGGCGTTTGTCGAATTTTCAGTCTTGAGCATTATGTAAGCGCACGTCTTTCCCCGTTCAGCCTTAGCGCATAGGTTCAACCGCATCTGCCTTTCCGCGCGAATAGCAGCCGCTCCCCGGAGCGAGATATCGAGGCCTTCAGCCAATGGCAACATTTGGGCAAAAGCCTGGTGTAGGGTCTAGGACATGGCGACATGGCGCTAGCGAAGTTGTGGATGGCCCGCGGATAGCCAGGGCTGGTGCGAGTACGTTATGGAAGTGTATAATTGAGGTGGGACGGGACATATAGGTGCGTGGGTGGAATAACACTTTTGTTCCAGTCTCTCCGTTTCTTCTCCTTCTCGTGCAATTCGAGGTCAGATCTGTCGTCTCTTGGAATCTGCAAATACGAAAGAGCTAGGAGGGCGAAATGGCGGAAAAAGCACATCCTCATACATCCTCACCAGCCTCCGTTGTCCGTGACGCGCCCTCCTCCGACTCGTTTGAGAAGGATGTCGCCCTCGACCTTGTTGGCGAACATGCGCAAGAAATCGACCCCATCGTCGAAGCTCGCGTCGTACGGAAAATCGACCTGTTCTTGATCCCTGCTATGATTGTTGGTTGGTCTCTCCCCGCCCCTTCCCCATATTCATTCTCCATCGTCCTTCATGTCATCGCCTCATCAATATCATGTCCAAAGCAGTAATTCGAACCCCAACATCTGATATGATCTCATAGGATATGGCCTCGTCTACTACGACAAAGCCATTCTCGGCTCCGCCGTCCTCTTCGGCATGACAAAAGACCTGCACCTCTCCGTGACAAACACCTCAACCACCCCTCCCACCGTCTCCACCACCCGTCTCTCCTGGGCCACATCCCTCTTCTACTTTGGCATGCTCGCCGGCCTGTACCCCATGACCTTTGCCCTGCAGCGCTTCAATCTAGGCCGCATCCTGGGCGGCGTGGTGATTCTCTGGGGCGCCATTTGCATGCTGACTGCGGCCGTGACGAGCTACCAGGGCCTGTATGCGCAGAGGTTTGCGCTGGGGTTTGTGGAGAGCATTATTCCGACTGGATTCATGTGTATTGTTAGTGGGTATTATACGCAAGAGGAGCAGGCGTTGAGGCAGAGTTGGTGGTTTTCGAGTACTGGGTTGTTTACGATTATTGGGGGTGGACTCAACTACGTAAGTTTCGATCCATTTCTTCTTTATCCCATCTATCAATCTCAGTTCCTCGTTTCTGTCTACAAGAGCTGTGCCAAATTTTCACGGCCTATACACTGCCCAGGAATCGTCGACTGAACGGAGAATTGATGGACTACGTAGGGCTTTGCACAAATCACCACAGGCGCCCTCAAACGCTGGCAATACATCTACCTCCTCGCCGGCATCCTCACCCTCCTCTTCGGCATCTGGTGCTTCTTCCTCCCCAACTCGCCCGCCACAGCCTTCTTCCTCACACCTAGCGAACGCATCGTTGCGGTCGAGCGCCTGCGCCGCTCCGCCACCGGCGTCCGCTGCCACTCCATTAAGCGGTCCCAACTCCTCGAATCCGCCCTCGACATCAAACTCTGGCTCGTCTTCATCCTTATGGCATCCGCATACACCGTCAACGGCGCCGTATCCGGCTTTGGCCCCTTGATCGTCAGTACGTTCGGGTGGAGCACGCTCGAATCAATCCTATGGCAATTCCCCCTCGGGGCCCTCTGTTTCGTCACCATCTTGCTATCCGGCTACATCTCGTCCAAAGTCCCTCATACCCGCCTCATCCTGCTGGTGCTCAACTGCCTCCCCGTCCTCGCGGGCTGCGCCATGATCTGGAAGTCAAAATGGACGTACCACGCTGCCCTGCCTGTGGCTGGATACTCCATCATCGGCACGTTTGGCGCGGTCGTGTCCCAGACTATCTCAGTGGGCATGAGCAACGTCGCGGGCGCGACGAAGAAGAGCTGCATGGCGGCTGCGATTTTCGCGGCGTATTGCGTGGGGAATATTGTGGGGCCGCAGCTGGTGAAGAGTCAGACGAAGGCAAAGCATTATCCGGAGCTGTGGACTGGCTTGATTATTTGTTATTGTATTACGATTGTGGCGGCGGGAGCGTTGTGGGTGGTTTTGTGGAGGGAGAATAAGAAGAGGGACGGCAGAGTGGGGAGCGAGGAGGAGAGGGATAAGATGGCGTTTATGGATTTGACGGATAAGGAGAATCCGTACTTTAGGTATGTGTTGTAGGATAGATCGAGAAATATGACATAGAGGGATGCAAATTTAGATGTGGCCGTGTTGAAGCGCCATAGACTAATGGAATATATTCGCTTATGACGAAGATAGGTCGAGGGTGTATGTACACATGCAGCCGCCCCTTCTGTACAGTATCCAAAACGCCCGCTATGCTAAAGCCACGTATTCACATTCGCCCACTTGCCCGAGGATTTTCGGCTTCCGTCTTTCTCCAGTCACGCATCTCCTTTGTGCCCATGCTCCCCAGCCCGCCTTCGCCTCTCCTTTCCCACCCACCAAGCCGGACAACCACGCCAGTTGCATTGTCTGCACCCTCACTACCTGTTGAGGTCTCGACTGCAAAGCTGACTACATCTCTTGCGCCTTGCTCTGGGGTCTTTGCTTCCTTGACGATGTCCACAATCTCCTGATCGGAAAGGTGGCCAGACACGCCATCTGAGCAGAGAATCATGAACGAGTACTCAGCAGGCGAGAGCTCTATGCGGCGAATCTCAGGCTCAGCAGAGACACCAACGCGCTTCGAGGCCATGTCACCAAAGGCGCGAGTGTTGGCGAGGCCGGAAATGCGCTCCTCGCCAAAGGAGTCGGTGACGAAGGAACCAGCAAATCGGCGGAGGCGCGTCGCCTCCTCAGGTAGGGAGGGGTGGTGGTTGGATGTAAGGGGGATGGCGAGGCCGGTGGCAGTGTTGCAAAGGAGGATGCGAGTATCGCCAACATGTGCAGTGATGAGCGATGAAGGGGATGAGGGGTGCCAGAATGGGGACGGAGTTGGTGTTGAGATGAGTGCAACGCTGCATGTGCTGCCGCCTTTGAAACGGCTTGCACCACCTATTGGTTTGACGGTCCGTGAAGGCTGACCGAGGATATCATTGTCGTTCAGCGCCTTGTCTGCCCGAACAGGATCCTCGTCCTTCTTCCCGACCTGGGCCGCCACGAAGTCATAGTCGGCTTTGAGAAACGCATAACTGAGCACAGTCTCAATACCAATGCCTTCTTTCACGTCGTCTGGTATTGACGGGTCGCTGGTGTGGCGCTTAGCTATGACGTACTTCTCAGCTGGGTGCCCTCGTCCGCCTGCAGACATGGAGAAGTACTCGGGCTTGAAGCGCCTGAAATAGCCTCCGACCAGCTCTTTCCAGTCCCTGACCAAACGGCGTTCCAGCTCTTCTGCTTTTCGTACGCTGTCCGACTGCTTGACAGATGGCGCGCTATCCGCTGGGCCCTGCTTGCTCTTTGACCCAGGAGTAGGCATCCCTTGGCTGTTCCCAGAGCCCGGTGGCTTCATGGGCTCAACGCCAGGCGGTGTGTGCGTCTCGATGGCATCCAGACTCTCCTTGTCTCTCCTTCGCCGGTCCTTGTCTGGTCCCTCGTCGCGTTGCCGTGGGCTACCTGGTGGACCTGGGGCCCGCCCATCCGACAAGCTGCTCTTCAGCTCAAACTGCTGTGTCGCCTTCTCGAGATAGTCGTGCAGCTGCTCCCTCAAGAAGCCAGAGCACTCGGCACCTCCGTGTCCATCGAAGACACCAAAGTAGAAGACCTGGGGATCCCCCGTGGCTCCAACATCAGGCGTCACCGCGCTCTGGGCAGCTTTGGGATTCCTCGACAAGGACATGGGCCGCCGCGTTGCAAAGGCTGGCAGGTCAATTGTGCCTGCCTGATATGCATCCTCGTTGTAGGGACGCGTTCCACGTGATAATGACACTCCGAAGTGGTGCTTCGCGCTCTTGAGTGGGATGCGCACTACCGTCATGTCGCGCGAAGTGCCCAGCATGGCAGCGGGCATACGATCCGACTTCTGCGCATCGTACGGCGTGCTTTTGTCGCGCGGTAACTTGTGGTGCACGGCATTGTTCACGCGCGAGTCTGGATGCAGCGAAGTCGAGGGGATATGGGTGATGAAATACTCGTGGAAGCAGCGGCGCTGGCGGGCGTGGGGCGTTATCGATGATGCGGGCAGCTGTACCTGGGCGCACACGATGCAGGCGAGGGTACGGCGGTGACGGGCGCGGGGAAGAGGCAGCGAGGGTTTCCACATGGTGTCCCTGTCAGCGGCAGAGGAGGCATGGTGTTGCAGTGCGGGGGCCTATGTCATGTTGGCTGCTTGTCTGGGAATGGCTACGCTGGGATAACCATTTCCAAGCCTCGAGGTGTCGCAAGTGTCGGGTCGTTCCTGACCACCCGCCCGCTGGGCCGGAGAGGAGCATGATTGGTTGCAGACACGTCACGTCAGTTCAGCTCATAATTGGCACACTTCATCACCTCAACACCAGCATGTGGCATATCAATGAGCCAGGAGACAACAAACAACATATCGTAGAGCAAGAGACGATAAACGGAAGGCGCGATTGACAGCGTGAGGGTCCCCTGTCAAGAGCCGCGCTAGTACTGAACAACGCATCCTCACACTCGCCTCGCAACAATCAACAATGCTGCAAAGTACGGTGAAGACCTACACCCCATTTCATTCGTCCTCGCACCACGCTTTGACTCCATCTCCACTGGCCAATACTGTCAGCTTGGTCTTTGCAATCCCCCACGCAGGGCCACCTCTGTCTGAACATTAGAAATGCACCAATGGTATTGTCCATAAACTACGACTCATCAGTATCATGTGTTTCACGTCCAGTACATGCATGTCTTCCTTCCCAATGTCTCCCCGGGCAGCCAATCGGGGCATTTCCGTCCCACAGTTACCTAGACCGCTGTCAGTGTCTACACCGCCAACCCGCTTTAACAGATGAGGATGTCGATAACAATACATATAAACAAGTTGGTCCAGTAGACTTGATTCTTTTCAGCATTCTAGCTTATTCTACTCTCTCAAAATCCAATCATACTTTATTTGTATCCATCTATAAAACAACCATGAGCTGTTCAATCGGGAATATGATGATTGCAGTCGCTGGCGGACTGGTCGACTGGTCGCATCGTCGAAGGGCACGCAGCATCACTAAGCCCATTGTTCTGCATCCTAGCAGAGTCATGAAGGAACTGCAGTCGTCCTCGCGTGGATCGGATTTTCGATAAGACGGAAGACATGTTGGCCATCGTTACACCTGAAATCCTCGGATATGGTCACGAAGCAACACCGGGTTGATGTCGAATATTTTGAATATCAGGACCACCCTCGTCTTTGAATCCCAGTTTTCGAGGAGGCTCAGAGTTGCGCGCTATCAGCATATATCACCTATGTCCATAACGCCGACCGTCGCGCGATACGAGATCGCTGTTCAAGTTCGTGGTTACGGATCCTCCTTGATGCCCTCAGGCCATTTCCCACGGATATACGCCAACAGAGAACGTGGTGTCGTCGCCAGACTGCAACATGACAGATTGGATGACTTTGTCACTACACCTACTGAATTCTACAACTTCAGTCAGGTTCGGCCGTAGGTGGCAGACTGCGGCAAGGTCGCTATGGTGGCACAAAGCTATGGCACCTTCCCCACCCACCAGAATGTAGTGTCCTGACCTATTCGTCGTAGCATCCCGAAATGCGGGGAATATTCAGTTCGCCTTGTTCTGTTGCCAACAACTCCGAGCCTTATCAGCGCGTGCATGTTTGCCGTGAAGCAATAAGCTGTCGATACCTTCGCACCGACCAGCTCCATACGTGTGCGACCTCACAGACTCCTTGTCCCGCATCAGGTGTTACATGGCTAGTATTATCTGTTACTCTATTATCAGCAGAGAAACAGGCATCTCCAGGTAGCTAGGTCTGTGTGCTCAAGGAACGTGCGAGTACAGGCTCGAGGGGCGGATATGAGTTGGTCAAGAGGGTCTGCCAATATCTACTCGCATTGCCTGACAGTAACTTCCACTCGAGTCCAACATCAACGTCCAACCACCCTTGGTAACTCTTTCTCATTATGGCATCGTGGAACATTCAAGCAGTGCCATCAAGGCAGAATCTTCACATTCAGCCCTTTGCCACACTTCAGCAGAGCTCACCGACAAGCTCATCTGGCTCTCCCACCAAGGCAACAATGACCTACACCTCCTGTCCCCTGAAAACGAACCCGAGCAAACGGCACAATCGCACTGCAACGCCTAAGCAACGCCTGAGCAACGCCTGAGCAACGCCAGATCCGCAGCATCATGAAAGCACCGTTGTATACCATCGGTATCGACCCTCAAGCGGATCGCGGGCTTCTGTACGATTTCTTCGAGGCCATCCAAACATGGGCAAACACCTACACCGTGCATCTCCGCACGCTCAACGCCGCTCAGATCCTCGCCCTCCCTACTCACCCCGCAATCGTGCAGTGTCTCGGACAATCACCCCAACTCGCGATGCTCGTGGCGGAGAAGGATATGCTACCTGCCATGGTCGCCGCCATCATCACCGACTTCATCGTCGGCCGTACGATGGACGAGAACGCCCTCCCCCTAAGCGGTCATCCCCACGGCAACATCACCTCGCACCTAGCGCAGCTCCGGCACCGGCTTCTTCCCACCGACCACAAAGCGAGAGTGACGCTCCTCCACGCCCAGCGAGACATCTACACCTCCATCAAGAACCACCCAGACCACAACGCCTGGCGCAGCAATCGCGCCCAGATATTCTCCGACGAAGTGATCCGCCCCCTTTCCAGCCTCCTAAACCCGCACCTCCCTCCCCATGCCCTTCGATACCGCGCCAACGTCCTCCAAGACCTCTTCATCATCAACTTCCGGATGCGCATGGCGCCCGTTTGCTGGGAGATTGAGTGGCCTCTTGTTGGTGCGGCGTTCAGTGGTGCAACCATAGTGAATGCGAGCAGGATGTTGTATGTGGATGCGGTGAGTCCGGTGGTGAGGAAGAGGGAATGCATGGGAGGAATGGAGAGGGGGAGGTGGTGTATAAGGGGGTTGCGCAAGTTCGGAAGATGTGAGGAGGATAAGGGGCATGAGGCAGAGGCAGAGGATGCTGGATTTGGCTTGATGGTTTCAGCATGCTGATTTTCCCTTGTGGTGTCTTTGAATAGACATCAGACAAGGATAATGCACCGAGGCGTCTTGTGTCAGATAAATAGTACGACTTCAATTTGATGTATGCTCTCGCCCTATCTGTACGCTTGCTTTTCATTGGGTATGTCAAGCATTAGTGACCACTCAAAGATGATGGATTTTTATGTTTGTAACTTCCCCAATCCTGACATGCAGTCAGACTTTGACATGCGCTTACAATTTTGACCTGTAGGCTTACGAGAGAAGAAGTGGACCAGGCACGCACAGCAAGATGTCGGACAAAGCGCCAGCAATACTCTCAGCAGGTATGTGTAGGACTAATAGATGGGGCCTTGAGGGTGTTGTCGCACGCTGTTCGCACCCGAGCATCACGGCGTGAACATCCACTGCGCGGAAGCGGGCCAAGAATTACATGCCGCACTTTATCTCAGCAAATCAGTGTCGGTATGATGCATGCATGCCAAGTTGTTCATCGTAAGTGCATGTCGATGGTAAAGGTGTGCAAAGGCATCCTGACCTGAGGACTATTTAAGAAGAGACTATATTTTTGGACCTGTCACTATCGATTGAAGAGCTATTCAGAGGGGAGGAACTACTAGGATCGACCCATGGATACGATTATGGTAAATCACGGTCCGCTTTGCGCGCTTCTTTGTGCATCGTTATTGCCTAGGTATCTCATTAAATTCAGATGCTTCTACTTTCGCATGTTGCTGATAGTCTTGCGTCACTCGAACCCAGTCAAGTACGATGCGATTGCGGTCCATGTACTGCTGACCAATTTCCACTTATTCCCTTTCACTGGCGCACGGGCCGCGACCAACCTCTCACCTTTGCCACCGGTCAGGACCGCAGATCTACCGCGCGTACGGTTCAGGTCCCGGGCACTATACAGGATCCCCGCCCGCTGATAACAATCATTTGTTCACTCCCATAACTCGTCTACTCAACTCTGCCAACCTTGAAGGCTTCCTGCTTCTATCCTGAGTTCACGCCTTGTACCTTCGCAGCTCTTTCTGCTTTCACGCGCGCACCGATTACTTTGCACATTGGCTAGCAATCTACGCGTCAGTTTCTGCCCTACCGTTCGTGCTTCAGGTTCATTCTCTGTTGCACTCCTGCCTTGCCAATTTGCCGGGTCAGTCTGCACGCCTTCTCTCGGAACGCACAGGCTGGTCCCGTTGTACCATCTCCGCCGGGGACTGTCGTCTGCAGAAAACAATAAAGCTTTCAGCTTTCCGCATGCGCAAAGCACGTGGGATCCAACACGATTCTGCATGCACCTCGACATGCTGCGAGAAAATCCTTGCTTCGGAGAATACTCTGTTGTCGAAAAATATCCGCTTCACCAGTCCTGTCCCATGGCTTGTGCCAATTGCACCCGACATCACGTTGAGTGCTTTCTTTTCATTGAGTCTCTGACCTTACTGATCTAGCTTGAGGAAGAGACTGGAATTTACGACATGCGTTCTAGTAATGTCCAAACATTCATGCATTCCTATCTCCGCACATTATTGACCGGTTCTCGATACTATTATCGTCCTTGATCTGCCCTGTCATTCGAAAATGATGTCACAGCTGGGAATCTGTCCTCCCATGAACAACCGTAATTATACTGCCATCAAGCGCATCAGCACGACGCAGCCACAAAGTGCGAAGCGTCCGCTCTCATCCTCCGTCTTGAAACCTGTGCCCAATCGGCCCACCGGCAGCGCAGCATTTCTTCTACCGTAATGACAGGGTTCGACCAGGTTCAGCGCGTTGCAACGCCTCTGTTCTGCGCCATGGCCACGCAATGTGGCTGGATCCTGCAAACGCCGACTGTGAACAAGCCGAGCACGAGTTAGATGAAAGTGAACTAGAGATGAATGTAAAACTACAGCCCTCCGCACCGGGAAAGGTTGGCATTTAAAACGCGCGGAATCTTGCTGATCCGTGGTCGCACACCAGAAAATGAGCCCATCAGCATCCAGGAGACATCATTATGACTTGTGGAGTTTGCTGTGGCTGATTGCGGTGAGCTGCGGTGCCACTTGTGGCGCAAACAAAGCCATACCGTCGAGAAAGCTTGGTTCATGGAAGGAAAGGGACGACCCCGAATCGCCGAAGATGACGACGTCGCCAGCGGCTGACATTCCGTACTTTGCAATTCGCCCATCGATATGGTCATCTCGCCGTCGTCCGGTTCATAACGTTCAGCTCTCGACAACAAAGAACAATGAGCACCAAAATCTCTCACAAAACATGTGAAAAGTGCCACTAGCGCAAGAAGCGAGGGCTAAGCTTTTCAGCTCCCTAACGTCTATCCGGCAATATCTTGCCCGCTCTATTTCTAGAATAAAACCGCGTCTCTTTGTAATGCTCTATCCGGGAGGCGCAGCTTCAGCAAATGAGAGCTTGGCTGTGCTGATGCTGACATGGGCCTGCAGCCAGTCAAAGCTCTTCGCTACACCTGTATTCGGTTAGATTCATGTTTCTCCCGCATGGTCTGACTGGTCAGCATTTTTGGACATGATTGGTGATGACTTTGGATCTGTTGGCAGGTCAGCCTCAAGTGAGCCCCTAGCGAAGACAAATGCGTATAGATGGGCGGGAGAGCGTAAGACCGGGCTGAAAGCAAGTCGATTATATATACCAGTAAGTGTCTGTACAGTCAGGTCGTCCATCCGTCATCCGGGTACCGTTCTCTTCATCAGCAAACCCGTTTCACATCTCTCACAAATACCACGATGCATTCTTTCGTTATTCCTTCCGTACTCCTGGCAGCTGGAATTGCCTCAGCAGCTCCATCAGCGAAGCGGGACTTCTCTCCCGACAATGTCTACTATCCTATGGCAGATGGATTTCCCAACCCTTCCCAGGACCAGATCATGAAGATCGACATCGAAGCACACGGCATCCTACCCAACGGCCCTCCCCCGCCAAAACTGAGTCAAGAAGCAATCACAAGCTTACAACTAATTGCACTCAACGAGCTCTTCGAAGTCGCCTACTTCACCGAGTTCGCATATAACATCAGCAACAAAGTGCCCGGCTACGATCTCGGCAACTCGCACCCCTACGCCGTCGACACGCTCAACTCGATCGTTGCCCAAGAAAAGCTCCACGAACTATCCGCCAACGGCGCCCTAGCAGCGTTCAAAGCCCCCGTCATTCAGCCATGCAAATACTCCTTTCCCGTTACCGACTTCCGCTCTGCAGTCCAGCTCGCCGCAACCTTCACCGACCTCGTACTCGGCACGCTGCAGGACGTCGCCGAGGTTCTCGCTGAGAGCGGCGACACGGGCCTGGTGCGCACCATCGCGTCCGTCATTGGGAACGAAGGCGAGCAAGAAGGCTTCTACCGCCTCATCCTCAGCAAGCGGCCGTCTGCGAAGCCATTCTTAACATCAGCGACCCGCGACTTCGCATTCAGCGCCATCAAGTCCTTCGTCGTGCCCAACTCGTGTCCAAATATCGATACGATTAAGCTTAAGACGTTCCTGCCGCTGAACGTCGAGAGCACCAATATCAAGGCGCAGACGCAGAATCTCAAGTTCTCGTGGAGCAAGACTGCAGATACGGCGAAGTTGGATATCAAAACGCTCAAGGTTGTGTATCTCAATGGCTTGACGCAGCCTATTGTTAAGGAGCTGCAGAACGTGGTTGTTGGGACTGACAAGGTTACCTTTGAGGCGGCGTTTCCCTATGATGAGTTTGTGCTGGACGGGTTGACGATTGCGGCGGTTACAACTGGGGCGGATCAGTTTGATAGCCCGAGGAATGTGAGCCAGCATGCGGTGTTTGGGCCTGGTATCATTCAGATTGATTAGATGGGAATGAGTGTTGGGGGAGATGCATAGCGCTGGCGTTCATTTCTATGTGTATAGTCTACTGGTAATGTACTATTGTCTCTTGTATTGATGTCATACAGATTGTTGACATGTCTTCAAAGTATCGCATTGCGCAGTGAAAGACACAATCACCTCCCCATCGCAGAGCCCAATAAGCAATAACGTCATAGCAATAGCAAAGTGAACTTTATACTCACTTTCCAGCTATCTCACAATGCCAAAATCAGCCAAATACTCATCGCGAGCGCCAAATACTATGACTTCCAAGTCCACTGCCACAATACCAAACAAAGATACTTCGCCGGCTCAACTACTCAACTTCGATATGACATCCTCACGACAACCACCAACAGAGCCAACGAAGTCGCAACCACCCTCCCAACCACCTCTGCAGCGCCCGCGCGCCCCTCCACCAATCTATACTCAAGCAGCCTCTTCCCCGCGTGAGCGCCTGACCCGAACACCAGCAGCAGCGCAATCCCTCATACCACCCTCGAGCCAACCACCAACATCCCTCTTCCCAGCCTCCCTCCCTCCACGCCCCGTTCCACTGCGGCACACATCGTATTTTGGCTTCTATGCGCTTCCGCGGCCACATATTTCTGCGAGACCCATAGGTCGGGTTGGAGGGGACGTCGAGATGCAGCGGATGCCTGGACACGGACGCTCTGAAGCGTCAACATCGATGGTGATTGCTATGGATGGAGCGAGTACATTGAGGTACAGGAGTCGGCAAAATAGGAGGTGTC